>CM077033.1:22425871-23063087 GCA_039090855.1 Macrothele yani
ATTTGTTGTTTATTTCAATTGTATAGTTGTTCCATATCATATTTTATTTAATTACTTAATTTAAATAAATTAATTAAATAATTAAAATAGATTATGTAACAGCTATACATATGTTAATTTAATTTACCTTTTTTTATTCTAATTTTATTCGCCGTTTCTAGTAAATCCTTCAGCGAAGTAAATGTCAAATAATTCAAACAAAAATAAAGTTCATGTTTGTATAAAAGAAAATATTTATACATTCAAAATTTATTGTTAGAAATTTTGGATGTAGATTTGAATTATTTCTTTTAATCGCCTTTCACCAGCAGTGTAGAACTATTGACACTTACCAATATCGATAGTTTGCGAGTAGTTCAAAAACACAGTCGAAAGTGTGTGGTAAATTTTCCGGAAGAAAATGTGTTTACTGGGACGGAAAATTACACCCTGCTGACCACCCAAATACCTGCAACACCAAGAAGGACACGAGATTGGAAAACCAGATTTGCCGCACTGGACACATAACAACAGATACAAAGATGAAACGATTTAGCTTACAAGCCCGTGCGACTTGCAGAACACGCAGACATCAATAGTTCTCGTGGCCCCCATGGCTGGCAGTAACGGCCGCTACACGCCGCGGCATCGAAAGAAAAAGAGGCTTTGGATGTGGGCATGGGGCATGTCGGTCCAGGCTGGTTCCACACGTTGCCACGATTCATCAGGCGTAGCAGCAGGAGGTACTTGCCGAGCCACTCGGTTGGCCGATCAGCGACCAGAAGTGTTCGATGGGTGACATATCGGGAGAATAGGCGGGCCACGGTAGCAGTGACACCTGGGGGGCCGCGACAGGAATTGTTGCACGATGTGTGCCACGTGCGGGCGCATATTGTCCTGTTGAAACGTGGCCGCTAACAGGTCCTGCAGGTAAGGGAGGTCTACAGGCTCTAAAACGTCGGACATGTAGCGGTGGCTGTTTGAGTGCAACGGCGATGCGTACCAGAGGGGTGCGGGTGTCATATCCAGTATTGCGCCCCAAACCTAAACGCCAGGCGATGGACCGGTATGGCGATGCATAATGCAGGCGTCGCGTACATTCTCTGGCCGCGGTGCCACCACCACGCGGATTCGGCCATCGTGGTGTTGCAGGCAGAAGCGGAATTCGTCGGAGAAGACAATGTCGTTCCATTCCGTAGACCACGTGCGGCGTTCAACGGCCCGCTGCCGCCGCACTCGTCTGTGGTATACCGTCAATGGTAATCGGAGCAATGGGCTCCGTACGACAAGTCCCCGCTCCTGCAGAGATGACGTCGAAAGGTTTGGTACTGGCTGACACAGAGTTGTTGCGCAACATACACCTAATTCCTGCGCTAACGTTCGTGATGTGGCGGTGCGAGCCGTCAATGCTAGCCGCACAAAAATGCCGGTCCTCTCGTTCGGTGGTGTGCCGCGGCAGCGGCAATCCCGATCACGTCGGTCCGTCCGTGCCTCCTGCACCCACCGAATCCATACTCGCCTCGCTGTGGCTGGATGTCGTCCCACACGGGCGCCGATGTCTCGTTACGGATAAACCGCTGTCGCGATAAGCCATTATTTGTTCTCTTTCGAACTCCGAAACATGCTGGAATAACTGCGCATTTTCTGCGATGAGGCGTCAGGAAGCTTCCCACGCACAGGTCCGGCAGCACAACACACTTCCACTACTTACAAGTACCCTGCCTTCTGTGCACCCTTCTTACAAAGGTCATCAGCATATTATTTTGTACATCCACACTTTGTACCTCCAGGAAGTGATACCCGTTTGCAGCTTCACATCACAAATATAGTTAAAACTTTGATTTTCAAAAACTCGACCCAGGCAGGAATGAGTATACAACATGGTATTTTACCGAAAGTCTGTGTAATCGTTTTCAATAGATTGAACATTCTAAAACTGACAGTTTTATATTTAAGATAAGACTTTCAAATACTGACAGTTTCAGTTAAATGCGGTTATTAGGTTCCTTTATACTGTATCTGAACAATATTCGAGCTCGCTTTTTTCAAGGCAAACATTTTATAGAAACTTAATTTCGGATTTACGAAGCTTTAGCGTTTGTACCTGACTTACGATTTGTAACCGCAAATGTTTCCTCTTAACACTGGTGTCTCACATTGCTGACTGCAATTTATTCTAGCTTACAATCAAGCACATTTTGGAGCCATGAAACTTTGTAACGTCCACTTCCAGAGTGCGAAGGATTTCAGTGATCGTGGCCTTCCTAATAGGAAGACAGATATGTATATATTTTTCTTGGTTTTGTGCGGTGTTCCTTTGTAAAATTCGATTTTTTTCTGAAGCACAGTGCACTTAGGATTGACAAGTGTGCGTTTGCTATAATAAGGCGTTCTAGAGGAAATATTGAACCGTTCCTGTAGTCAAGTGTTCTAATGCACTACCTAGACGTCATTCGTCTTGGATGGACACGCGGTCGGCTCTCGAAAAAGGAATGAATAATGCACTTTCATCAAGTCTTATCTACTGCGTCAACTGCCTGCAAACAATGGATTTAAATTAGGGATGAATAAATAAGTACTAATTATGTACTTGGGAATATAGATATATGTGTTCTGTACTGTATACAAGAGTAATCTGCGGAAGCTCTAAAGTTTTATATTTCAGAAAGACGCGACTCCTTTTTCTTTTCCAAGGAGTGAACTGCAACATATATGAAATGTAAACACATGTAATAAATGTATAGGCATGTTTTGCATACATTATTAGAGGGCGTACATGACGAAAAAGAAATTAAATGCTTAACTTTCCATCATGAATTAAAGCATTTATTTAGAGCCCTAATATAATTCCGCTGGAAATAAGCTCGGGGGTGCGCTTGAATTCAACCTAGTGGAAAGAACGTTTTCTTTTTATGAAGTGTCAGGTGGCGTTGCGGTTTCGTGTCTGGTTTCGGCAAATGCGATCGCACGTTGTATTGTGTGTGCGTGAGTGTGTGTGTGTGTGTGTGTGTGTGTGTGTGTGTGTGTGTGTGTGTGTGTGTGTGTGTGTGTGTATTACAAAAGGAGAAGTAGAAATGTCTTGAACAATTTTCAGTTTATACTTTTATGAACACGAAATGTTAGGAGTGCAACTTAACTCTCGGCCACAGGCACGACACGTTGACAACAAATTACAGCAAATTGAATACGTACCTTATCAGGGAAATAATCACCGTCGTGTTGGATACATTTGAGTCATGGCTCAGGGAGCTGCCGAATGCCACTGCGGAAAGAAGAGGCATGTTTCGAGTTGAAGTCATCAATTCTTGTGTGAACCTCCTCGACAGAAGTGAAATGAGTGTGACTCAGGTGATATTGCAGGGAGCGAAATAGGTGATAATATAACGGGGCTAAATCTAGAGAATACGCCGGATGGAACAAAATCTCCCATCCCAGGTCGGTGATCGTGTTTAAAGTCATTTTCACGGTGTGAAGACGCGCGTTATCCTGAAGCAACAGGACCGATCTTCTGCCCTTGCCGGTGTATGGCCTTTTCGCTTCCATTGCGTCACTCACACGAATGAGTTACTGACAATAACTCTCAGCATTGACCGTTTCACCAGGTTTGAGCAACTCATAGTGTACGACACCGCGCTGATCCCACCATATGCACAACAACAACTTCCTGGCATGGATATTCGGTTTGGCCATACTGGTGATAGGCACACCTGGATAAACCGATGATTTTGCGCCGCTTAGGATTATCGTAGAGGATCCACATCTCATCACAGGTCAAAATCTTGTGGAGAAAATTCTTCTTTTTGAATCTGAAGAGCAAGGACTCACCAATATCGTAGCGCTTAGACTTTTTCGCAGCTGTGAGTTGTTGGGGCACCTAACGGCCCTCCTAGTGAACTTGACCAAGCTTGTGCAGGCGCTATACAATGGCTTGCCGTCTTACCTAGGGGAGAAAATGTTGGTAAAACCAGAAAATTTAAGGTTTTTTTCCCAGACGTTTTTTGGATCTGAGGCAGTTCGTTTTAGGCTGTTACCATGAAACAGATGATGGATAATCCACAGAGGGACTCCTCAGGTGTTATCAAGCGTGTACGTATATTTTCAGCTTAAGATATTCTCAAACACAAGAAACGGTTACACAAAACTCGAAGAAATGCCATTAAGCTGTCAACAATATCATCAGAGAAGGAATTCGTTTGATCTGCATGCGTTTTTTCCAAATCATAGTTTTTCTTTTTATACGTATCAGAATATGGCTCTAATTGCTGCTGGACGTATGGACAACGTGAACCAGAGGAAATCCGAAAATCCTAATGACTTTTGTAGGTATTACTAGATGACAGTTTTTACTACCCAAATATTACTGGAGCGGAACAATATGTTTCGGAACAATGGACAAAAAATTATCACCAGCAGAATAGAGAATGTTTTTAAGTATTCATGATGTGGAAGTTTTAATTTGGTTTCAGGTATATAAAAATATCAGTGAGAACTTAATTCCATAAATTTTGCGAATCACTAATTTTGTTTGTTCTAAGAAATCTTGTTGATCTATTGGCATTCAAATATTTATTACTAAAGAATTCCTTATTGAAAGAAAAATACATTAAAAAAAAATCGAATACATTGCGGTATAGTAAATATTTACTTGCATTATTTTTCTTATTATCAAAAAATATAATTATTTGGTGCCAAAAAAGTGGATCTACCTATGCTTTTAATACCTTTTTTCTCATTTTTTATGAGAGTGTTAAATTAATATTCTGTTTTGTTAGGTATATTTTGCTCTTTAACAAAAAAATTAAATTTTAAATTCACTTTCAGTATAATTATCTTCCCCAAAATATTATATTTAAAACATGCTTTCTTGCTTTTTTGTTATTGAGCCGGGGGTGGCCTAGTGGGCAACGTTCGTTACTGTCACGAAAGGACCTCAGGTTCGATCCCTGGCAGGTACGAACGCTCGATCCACTAAATATCCGCCGTGCATCGGATGGACACGTTAAGCCGTCGAACCACGGGTACTGACCCCCCTCTACGGTAATAAATAGGGTGTTCCTCCCCTTTTCTACTTCGCTTCCGTGTCACTTTTCTATCGGACACTCTAGCCCAAATCTCCTGGCTTCCTATTTTTAAGGGTTGTTTAAGACCTGGGGTCAGACACTCCCTTCCTAAAATCCTCTACATATGAACATTTTTTGTTATTTAATGGGTGTTGAATGTTAATGTTTGACACGTGGTAGGCAAAACATTGAAGAAGTGTAATCTTAGGAAGTTCATCTGTATTGTACACTGCATAGGTACTTTTGAGAAGTAAAGTTTTAAACGTTTCTTTCTGTTGTTCAGAAACGTGATCATAACTCCACCGTTACAGAATTGAAGTACTATTTGTATACTGAAAATTATGTTTTCAAGTTAATTAGCAAAAATATGTAATACAACTTTGAATAATTTACCTTGTGAAACACATTTGGTAATAACTGTTTTCCCTTCCACCTGCATTCTTCCCAGTATTAAAACCCTATTTAATTTTTTCTTAAATGTAGTGTTTTAGGTAGATTCTTCTGTCTTTTAAAACGGTACTTTCCGATCTAGAACTGCAATATATATATATATATATATATATACATCCTCCTACCATATGAAATGTATTTTCTGAACGTATGTTTATGGAGATTCGTAAAAACATGCGTCTGTGAGTTCTAATTATGGGAGCGTAGATTAGATACACATTAAAGTTCTTATTTGAAATACAAATTTGACTCTTACGTATCTTTTTGTGTATTTGTTTCACAAGATTTTAAAAATAAACCCAGCATTAAACATTAAAACTATGCCGAATCCCTCTAGAAAATTTCGCTCGACTTTCAAAGATCAGCCAAATTAAAGTAATTTCGCATTTTTTTTTTTTTTGTGGTCACATTACAATTACACAAACAGAAAGTCGGATCAAGAACCGAAGGTTCAAAATTTTGAAATACACATCTCGATAATACTCGATAATTCTGAAACCTCCTTCTGGTTACTGTCCCTAAAAGGTTTAGTCGCCAACATAGGAATTCCTAGGGGCCTTGGAAGACAGCAAATGACGTGGCGCAGTAGGTCCAACCGTCTTGAAAACGGGAACGAACAGATGTTCAGATAAGAAAATTCTAAAGTGACAGCAATGAAAAATGAGAAGTAGAGTTTATGCATTGCATTTTGCGGAATGTTTATTCGGTAAAAAGCTAAATTTCATACTTCGAACTGAATAATTATTTTATTTTAGTGTTTTGCCTGTTTTTTTGTTTTTTTGTTTATGAGATGTAGGATGTTCATTGTTAATTTATTAAACTAATAATTTTATTCATTTCATTAAAGTAATAAGCAGTGTATGTATTTTACGCTCGTATTTTTTATACAGCAACTTACATTGCATCTGCATGGGATAATTTCTTGAACAGCTTTTTTAAACCTTTCTTTATCTAGTATTTTATACAATTATTGAACTGGTAGGTTTTTCAACGAACCATCCTGTGTAATATTTCCAGCACACACGGCAAATTAATGTTATTAAATCCGTTTCCGAGCAATACAGTAACCATATATCGTTTGAATTACCCATGAAATAATAAAAGCGTAGATCAACAAGAATAATTTGTATTTAAGACAGAGAAACATAAAAGTTTCTAAATGAAGACCTCCGTGAAATTCAGGTACTGAGACTTTCTTTCTGCCATGAAAAAATATATAATGTTTTTCTATTTACGCTGGTTGTGCTTCCGATTTGTGAAAGAGAGAGAGAAGATAGCCCACAGCGTACGTTCCGCTGATTGTATTTACGCATGAAAAAATTGTTCTACACTGCCTGTCAAGCAGAAGTATTCTCCCGAAATAAAGGTACTTATAACTTCTACATGATCACAAAGCAGAAATTATTTATATGATCATAAAATTATCATATGTCCTCATTTATTTGATTCCGTCACACAATATACCTCTTCAGTCAGTGGCAAAACCAACTACTGCTTGCTATACGATTTAATGTAAAGAGACCAATTTATATGATACACAGGTGTAATGCATTAAACATACTTACTATTGGAAGTATTCTCCCTCTACCTGAATGCACCGGTCCCACCTTTCTATCTACTTCCGGAAGGTGTGTACGTAGACCTTTCTCGGTATGTTCTTCCGGTTACCCATCACCGCATTGATCAGTTCGTTATTGATGCAAACCAATGCGACGAAGTTGTTTTTTCATTTCATGGATTAGGTAAAAGTCACTTGGCGCAGGTCCGGTGAATACATCGTGTGTCATCATTTCGACGTCCAGTGTTTGGATAACCTGCTGGGTAAGCAAAGAAGGATGTGCAGGGGCATTTTCTCGAGGCAAACTCCTACCAGTTTGTGAATCTTCTAGCTTTTGGGGTATTTTTGTTCCGTTGGAGGACATTAGAGAACTTCAGAATAATAGGCACAGGTAACAGTATTTATTTGTGGCACAATATGGTATTACAAAATTCACTTTTCATCGAAGAAAACCAGGTTCATGGCCTTCCGTGTACTGATTGAACCTCTGCGTTTTTGGATTGGGGATAATGTGGGAGTTTAGATTGGGTGCTCTAGTGTGTTGTTTCTGAATCGAAATGATGCAAAAAAATGCTTCATCACATGTGACGACTCGATCCAAAACGTTGTGGCTCACGTCGTAGCCGGCACTTCCATTGGTGACAGGTGGTAACACGATTTGCGTTACACTCGACCGTAAACAAGCGGTTAATCCACTTTGCAGCAACTTTTCTTTATTTCAAACGGTTTCTCACAATATCATCAACTGGACAAACGGACATCTTCATCACTTTAGCAACTTCCTCAATGCACTTGATTGAACCCCTTTGATTGGTGGTCTTCGCGCTTGTCTGTCTCGATGGTAATGACATTAACCTCCGTGGTCGAAGCCGAAGGCCTAACGGAGCAGAAAATGTCTTCCACTCTTCGCCAATAACAAATTTCTTCTGTCACTCAAAAATACTTGCACGGGGCTAAGCATGTCCTTTATAAGCTGTTTTAATCATTTCTTGCGTTTCTGTGGCGGTTTTATTCAAACGCCAGCACAATTTCATTGCTGCCCTTTGCTCCAGATTTAAATCTTTGTTGGAATACAGAAACACTTCTGAACTCTAAGCAGTCTACTGCGAGAGTAAACTAGCGGAGCTCTGTGATGTCGTGCCGTCCCTTGACTAAGCATGCCAGTGTTCCGAAACAGGCAACTGCGTTTTTCTACGTGATTATGTTTTGGCGTTATTATATCAGTCTCGTTACTTTTTAAACGACCTACGCAATTTGCATTTTCACAACAAGATTTAAACGCTTGGGTAAAAGTGCTACATTTCATTTATTCAGTTGACCGGGTATTATAGTCGCCGCATCACGTTTTTCATAAAATCTTAGAAACAGTTCTTTAACAAATTCATCATGTGCGGGGAACCCCCTCTCTCTCTCTCTCTTTCTCTCTTTGAGCTTTCCTCCAAGCGCAGAAATTAAATTGTTTTTTGTAGAAAAGTGGTTTCAGTTCAACCGTCAGAACCATTGTCCTTGCGCTGTGACGAGTGATCAATATACAAGTCTGCTTCCGTCGATCAAGCGCTCGGGAATGATCTTCGCTAGGAAGGACAGCCGTGCGCGCCTCGGAGTGGGGAGACATGGAGGTTACCAGACACAAAGCACCTCCATGTGGCCGGTCACTTCTACTGTAATTCTATTCAAAATTTCTTTATTATTACATTACTGCAATTCGTTCAGTCAGTTCAAAGTCAGTATTCGACCGCCATGTACTTTTGTTTAACCTCAGAAATTAAATCTCTTCCGCGTGTGCTTCAAATCTCGTTTCTACAGCTCGAGGAAGAGGTGGATTAAAAAGAAGGCGAACCATGGATATCGTGTATTACCTTCGGCAAGATCAACAGAAAGATTTTCTTCACGCTAGCGAAAGAGGAAATTTTGTTTCCCCAGAACGACAGAAAAAATGATAAACAGATGGAAGCACATAGGTCTGAAATCATAAGAATAGCTGTGGAAATCAAAATCGATTTTGTGAAATACGGTGTTACACATGGTTTTATGTTTGCTTGAATCTTGTGGCAGATAAATTTCCGTTGTGTTACACTATTCGGGTGAGTTTTCCATCATTTTTCATTCCCGATGCATATGATTTTTTTTAATTGTTACAAATATTTTTGGAAATAATGGAAATTATATGCATTTCGCATAACTATTAAATTTAAGTAATCCATAAATAGTTTATTTGCAACAAAATTTAAGAAAAATATATTTCAGTATAATTGTACTAAATAAACGTATATATAATATAATGTCTTTTAGAATCAATTCTGCAGACTTCGCGATTATGTAAAACACTAATCAAGCTTTTGGGTAGGCTTCTGTTTTGAAAATTCGCTATAGTGATGTGTTCTATTTAACACCTTTGTTTTTGTCATTCAGAAGTTTTTTTCCCCGAGAAATGTTACGGGACTGGCACCTTTTGCTTAATGCCAGTAATGAGATTGAGGTTAAGGAATATATTCTAGTGGTACATGTACAATAGGACGTACGAGAAAGAGAGATTAGTGAAAACTTGAGAAATTACAAGACACAGCGTTCATATCCTTTCATGCATTTGTTTACAAAGAACAAAAAAATATCAAATTATGAAAATGAAACTTCAGTATTGAAAAACACGAACTGAAACTAAAAGCAGAACACGTCTTTAAACACACTTTTTTTAAATAATGGAGTAATTATTTTTACAACAAATCTAGAGTTGAAATAAAAAATTTGTATCACTTAAATATAAATATCTATCAATTTCTCTGAAATTATCTTCGACTTTTTTAAGGAAAGTGTTTTACATTTTCACCCCAGCATTCTTTTTATGTTCTCTCCTGGTACACAGTTGGAAAACAGACGTCAAAATCAATCGCTAAACCCTTTAATTAGAATTTAGCATTTTTAGACAAACCAAAAAAAATAACCGTCAGGTAACTAAATGTTTTCACCGGAATCATGGGATTGCACGTACAGTTTAAAATATGAGGACGTATGTTCGATGGTATTCACGCATCCCACAGTCAACATTACAAATTAGGAAGTCTTAAAGGATATCTTCAGTTTTGTAAATACTTCCTCACCAAGTATGAATTAAAAAACGAAAAAAAAAAAAAAACGTGTCCGAATCCGGTAATGTATTAATACGAGAAACTTCGGAATCCACTGGGAGATGCAACAACGACTCGCGGCAGGGATTGCGCTTATAGCCTGTAGCTTTTTAAACTGACGACCGCCGACTCTGCGACCCATAGTGACCATACGCAAATTGCTCTTGTAAGATTAAATTAGGAAATGCAGCAAGGACTTTCAAGGAGCTGCATACAAAGTGAAAGGTGGTTTCCCACCTAGACAGAACAGTACCTGGACTATGTTATATTGCTATGACGTGTTTTGTTCATACCAGCGTATGTGTGCTTCTCTTGTCCCCTATTAAAACGCTGCCCTCTTTACAAAACATTGTGTTCTTCCATAGAATTGGGTGGGTCACCACTGTTCATTTCCATGCGTTTCCTCCCTGTTATTTTTCGGGGACCTGCTCCTTTTGCCTACACGATATGCAAAATCTGATGTCCTACATATACTTATATCTCTTTGTAGGTCATTATTTAAATTGGAGTCCTAAGTGACATGTTCTCATAATTCTTGGCCTAAGGCTTTCAGGTCCATTTATTTATGCAGTTCACAATGATGGATGTTATATATATTATTGAAACGGTCCCTGGCGCTTGAAATAGTGCTTTCTCGTATATTATGAGCTCAGAGCTTTAATTTAAATGTTGCTATTACATTATAAAAGCTATAAATACAGAAGCCTTTTGATTTCCACTAGTTGCCTCAAACTTTAACCTGCTGAGAGGAAAATAACATTCAATAACTGCTTTGATGTTTGTGCAGGGTCTATTCCGACAGTATATTACGAACGGCACTTGTTCTAAGTTTTGAAACAAGTGGCATTAAGTTTATGTATTGCCTTGAGTTCAGAAGATTTCGCTCAGTGTCAAAGCATATGCATACAATGAAGTAAATTTTAAAGAATTGTTATCTTATTAATATCTTGCTTTCATCCGCAAGGTCACAGAGCGCCCACTTTTTATCCTTTTATCGTTTCACGAACTTTCTCAATTAGTTCACACGTGGCACTAATACCGAGAGTCAGAGCCTTTCGTCATTTTCTAAATCTTCCCGCACATCCACGAAATGCACATACTATCGGAATGTTGTGGGCGAGACAGGCAATTAGATAGACAATTAACTACATACATATCACATAAAATCATTAGCAACACCATTCTCATTGGTTTTATACTCCCTAACATTCCTAACCCTAACAAAATAATCATCAACCACAATTTCAAGATATCAGGTTCTCGTGCGGAATGAGTCAATCATAAAAACTTAAAGTAGCAATCTTAAAAGCACCATAATTAAAACACTACTTAGGCTTCCGATGAAGTGAATAACTTATTTAATGTATGTGTTAAAATATTAAAAATGAAGCCATAAGAACGTTTGGTCTTCCTAAAGACCATCATCAGATGGAAGTACTGAAGTCTTCCTAAAGACCATCATCAGATGGAAGTATTGAAGTCTTCCTAAAGACCATCATCAGATAGAAGCACTGAAGCTTCAGTACTTCCATCTGACGATGGCCTTTAAGAAGACCGAAAGTTCTTATGGCTTTACTTTTAATATTTTAACATATACATTAAATAAGTTATTTACTTCATCGGAAGCCTAAGTAGTGTTTTAATTATTGTGCTTTTAAGATTGCTACCTTAAGTTTTTATGATTGAACGACAATTTCTAAATAGATAAACATTCTCTTTGGATGCGAATGTTTATTAAAAGCACTTCAATGTTTATTAAAATTACAATATTCATCCACCGAACGACGTGACATACAACATAAATAATGGTTTGTGCAATTCTCACATAAACGCTGTTGCATAGCTAATAAATGACGTTTCAAAAAACCATAACTTCCCAAACCGTGTATTTCACTTGGATAAAAAAAAACACATTTTCATTATTTAATTGCACCAATATATAAAACCGTTACGTTAGTCAAAGGCACATTCATTTTTAACGTAGTGACACAAAAATATTTGAATTGCTCGTGCTCAATCATTTACACATCAACAATATCATTTTCGAAACATAGCAACTTTTTTCGTTTAATAAAACATCTATTTACATAGAAACGTGTCTTCTTATTTTATCGTTTCAGCGATATTTTACTAAAGTTATCACTCAGAAACCAGATATGATTAAACAAAGTAGAAAAACACCGCTGAATTGGATAATAGTTTTTAAAATGATATTTTAAAAGGCAATGGTAAATTATTATGTTTAAAATATATTTAAAACTTCCTTTCGTTCACATTTCGACGAAAGGTATTTCTAATGGACCATAAAAACAATAATAATTAACGTTTACTTTTATACTTGAGTATGCGGAATCATCACTTCAAGATTTGCCATTTTCTCTTTGAAGGCGTTTTTGATTTACCCTAAATGAAAATGTGACCATCTTGTATTTCCATTCTCTTCGAATTTGAATTGGTCGCTTCGAGTTCTGGCAAATTTGCATTACATAAGAAAATGTTTTTTGCAAAAAAAGTTTTTCTGAATTTACAATAGGAATTCCGCAATGAAAAACCACTCTCAGAGTAGAGCACGAATACAAAAAACCACGTGATGTATATCCAAAAAATACGAAATCAATGAAAGTAGAGTTATAAGCAGCAATTTTATCGAAAGGAAGTATATAAAAGAAACGAATTTATTGTACAGATGTGGTGTACTTTTCTGATACCAGTCGTAGCTAAAGGCTTTTTCTGTCTTTCTGCACGATAAGATGTTACTAGCAATTTTGAAAAAAATATTTTTGTTACGGTTACCTATTACGATGCAAGCATGTTTGTTCTCCAAAGAACACTTCATTATATCCTGGTAGCATTTAGTACTTGTATAAATTCATTGTGTTTTTATAAATTAACGCAAATGATAAGGAAACGTGACAGCGTCTTTATTTGCTTCTTGAAATGGAGAGTTTTAACCAGAGAGAGTCCTTATGCGTGACGTACGTAAAGAAATTGACGTCCGTAAAGGATTCCAGTTAGAATCAAAGTGAGACATTGATGTGGTGTTTGTCTTACGGCACTGCCTCTTTTCCCTCCCTATGGCCAATGGCCCTAAAATAGAAACAGGAGATCGCTTACACTCCACCGGGTTGCTGAGAATGATCGTATAAACTATAAACAAAAATTTAAAGGATAATATGTTTCGAAATATTATTTCAACGGTAATGTCGCGACAAGCAATTAAGATGTGAAACTAATGTGCGGTGCCCCAGTTTTTACAAAGAAAACTAAAATATTTCTGAAAATCCATGATGGTTCTACCAGCACATGGTCGAGGAAACATTCGTATTCTGGAAGCAGTTATGTGGAACCATTTTTACTATAATCTAACGCGTATTCAATGAACATAATTGCTTTTAAAGTATCATATGTGTATCAACTAATAACACGAACTATGTAAAGAAAGTTCTTTTCGTCGAGTTTCAAATACAATTCCTGATATTATTAGATTCTTAAGAAAACTGTTGTCTCACTTACTGAACAATATTTAATAGGAAATTGCAACCTTCGGGGTACATGTCAGTTTAAGCATCTCTTTCTTAATTTTATCTCGTTCGTACGTAAATGAGAGATCTTTAAACAATGAGCTACTGTGTTATGGTCACAACGTACTTTCCATTACTTTTCCCCACAGGATTGAGAGTTCATCTTTTCTGTTAATTTATATGGAAACCACCAGGGCTGCTAATGTTTGAGAAATACATTTGCTTCAGAATTATCTTCCAAAAAATGTTATTGCAGTTGTGCATTGCCCCGACTTAAAAAAATGAAACATCTTTGGAAGTAATCTGTGCGGGGGATCATTACAAAGTTTAAGAAACATGTAACAGACATTATCTTTCTCTCACTTGTTTTGTTATGGATCTCTAAGAAAAAAATTCAATCATGCCATTTTTTGTGTGTGCATTGCATCGAAATTTAATTCCGCTTTTTTATTTGTAAAACACATTTAACAAATTTTTTACTGCATTCTGGAACTTGCGATTTCAAAAAATATTTGTTGTTTATTAAAGTGTTTAAAAAATTGAAGCACGTTCGTTTATAGCCATTGCTGGAAATTGTCCTAGTGAATATTTAAGAGAGGCCGTATTGACTGATATGAATAGTAATATATCTTGTTCCTTTTCAAGACCTCTAAAGATTGCTTTACACTCTATGGGTCGTCGACCTGTAACATACACTCTGGTAAACGGATGGCGCAACAATGTCATCCAAACCTGTGGATGATATGCTCTTTGGAATAAGCAAGTTAGTAGGTGAGAGCGACGAAAGTTTTTTACGTACATTTTCATTGGAAATGCTCCCGTCAGCCAGAATATGTCTTGTCCTCCATTATCTGCTGGCTACCAGAACTAACCTACGGAGCATTCAATTTGTTTACAAAGATCGCTTCTTTCTCTTTTCCGTAAGCATAAGACTAAAGTGCGACTTTGGTTGGAATATAATGCAAAATCAGTCATGGATGTTAGACTCTGTGCTTCGAACATATTCATGGTTGCAAAACAGAGAGCACGTATATAGGCATAAGTTTCTTAAATTGTGCAAAATACTTTGATAACCACAAGGAATTGATGTTCTAATACATAAATATAAAAAACAAACAGTACAGTTAACAATCTGGTCCTCTAATTACTGTGTATCAACTATTAACTACCGAATGCATAAGTTGCAAGTGAATGATACGAGAGAAAACAGAAATTAAGATGTCTTCTGATGGAAATTAAATAAGCCAAATCAATAATATCCAGACATGTGCCGTGAGAACGGAGTGCAAATCACACGTAGTTATTACTAAACATTAGCTTTAGAAATTAATTATGTTGCAATAATTTGACTTACACGGTAAAGATATGTTTGACTATGGTTTTCTGGGAGTCCGCGCTGTTGTCGTCAAATTATATCATCCAAATGAAATATATACCAGCAACAGGAATTAAGTACACTTTATTATAACATGAGAATATATGCACAGCTAAATCTATTCCTAACACACGGGTGCTGTGAGCTCTAGAAATAGTCACCCTTAAAGTTTAGGTAGGTTTCCCATCAGTCGATCAGTTTATGGTTCCTCTGTCACATGTTTTATAAAGCACAGCAACACACTGTCGAAAACCATAGTTCTTGGTGGAACAATGTGGCAATAGAGCATCTACCCATTTCTCTGCTTCATCTGCAAATACCCAAATTGTTATTGTACTGTCAACTTTCACGAGTTCTTCCATTGCTTCGAATGTGTCACTTCGCGATTGCCCAATCTGCCTTACTCTGTATTAAACCACGCAGGAAAGACTGTTTCAAACTACACTGGTTTCCTTAAATTAAACAACAAACCGAGAAATCGAGTTAATTGGGCGACATATATATCAAATTGAACGAAATTTGCATATGTTACGGGTGAAGGCATGCAGCATCGATGTAAGGAAGGCAAATGAGTTTCGCTGGCAGAGCATTATGCAAATGTCCAAGATCTTAAAACCAGCTGTTCCGGAGGGAGTCGCCAATTCATGTGCTGTGGTAAATGACAAGATTTCAAGATAATGATTTTGTTAACATGGCTTCGAGACATCATTTACCAGAGGAGTTAAGCTACAGAGCGATAGGCCGACTCGAAGCTGAACAGCGGCCGGCGGTCGTCACACGAATGCTGAACGTCGATTGTTCGGAGGTCAGCATGATGCGGCAGTAGTTCCAAGTAACGGGTGCAGCTTCCCGAAGGTACAGCGAAGGTAGGTCAAAAGCGATGACCTCTGAGGATGACCGGTTTTTCCGGCTTGCGGCACCACGGAACAGTACGGCTACACCGATTCATCTCATATCTGTGATTGGGGTCAGCCACCGGACGGACAATAATAGCATTGACGGTACCCAGAAGGTTACATGCAGGAGAACTGTATACTCGGCGACCGGTATGATGCGTGTTATGACCCCCTGCTACCGGAGGGAACGTTTCAATTAGGCACGAATGCATGTGAACTGGACTCAAAATCAATGGAGGTGCGTTCTGTTCACTGATGAGTTGCGATACTCTTTACAAATTGTTTCTCGCCTAGATTACATCCGAGAAAGTCCCGTACTCGTTAATTTCCCTATAGTATACAGGAAAGGCACACCTATGGTGGTGGTAGTGTCCTGGTGTGTCAGCCATATCGCTAAGCGGCCGTAACGACCTTTATGTGTGAACTCTCATTATACAGAGGTATAGAGACGACATCTTGGATCCTATTGTTCGTCGGTATGCGGCCGCCATTAACGATACATTTGTACTGCAGGCAAATATCGCCCATCCTCAGACAGCTCACCTCGTGCACCAAGATTATAGTCCGTATAGAGTGGCCAGCACGCTTTTCCAATCTTAATACCATTGAGCATGTCTGGGATGCTCTCGAGAGGCGTGGTGCTGGCCTGCAGCCCTCTATACAAACCCTGCTGGGGCTCCGCACTGCTTCGTTCAAGCAATGGACGCAGCTACCCATAGAACTTCTCAACATCATAATTAACAACACGAATTATCGCTGTCGAGCTTTTTTTTCTGTTCGGAGTAACCAGACTCCGTATTGAAGTACCCATTCCTATTTAACCTAGATACCTATATTTTCATATTTGCATCATTCATACAAAATGTAAATGCTTTGTATCAAGGGTTCTTGCGTTTATTTTACGTTGCTTTTGGCCTAATAAAGCTGACCACCAAATTTGATGATTATCGGTTGCATAATCTTAATGTTATAACTATTTTTCCATTTGTTGCTTAATTTATGGAAACCAGTGTAAGTTAACATGCTAAATTTAGATGCCGATGGTGCACTAGAATTTTATTAAACACATTTTTTTTAATTTCAACTGTTTAAGTCCACACAACATTAGCTTTGAATCAGATAGCAACATTTACCTTGAAATGCCGTTGCACAATAGAAGAGGAACAAAGCAGTTTCATTGACCCACTGATCTTTACTCCAGATATTCACTTAGCGGAGGACAGATGATAATTGAAATACAGCAAGAAATATTCTCCCCAGTCCAGTTCCGCACGAAGCAGTTAATTTTACCAATATGCATCTTCCCCGCATATGCAACAAACGGCTGGCACATGAGAACGGAAGTTCAACTTCAGTATCACACTCCGCGCACAACCCACTTCTCCTGTATTTCTCAAACTGCATAACAACAGCAAAGTCAGCTGACCATTAATACAAAAATAACGCAGCAACCTCTACACAAAGAAGCCAATGAGACTTTCGTTGCACGTTTTTTATCTTACTTCAAGCAATCGCCCAAGGAACATGCATCCAAGGATACGAAAAAGCCAAGCCCAGTTTCGCTGAATGTTATTTTATCTTTCTTCAAACAATCACCAAGGAAGATGCACCCAATAATAGCAAGAAGCCAAGGAGACTTTCGTTGCATGCACTTTTATTCTTCTTCGAACAATCTCCAATGAACATGCATCCAAGAATACCAAGAAGCCAAGGAGACCTTCGTTGCATGCTCTTCTATCTTCCTTCAAACAATCGCCAAGGAGCGTGCATCCAAGAATAGCAAGAAGTCAAGGAGATTTTCGCTGCATGTTATTTTATCTTTCTTCAAACAATCACCAAGGAAGATGCACCCAAGAATAGCAAGAAGCCAAGGAGACTTTCGTTGCATGCCCTTTTATCTTTCTTCAAACAATCGCCAAGGAACATGCATCCAAGATTAGCAGGAAGCCAAGGAGACTTTCGTAGCATGCTCTTTTATTCTTCTTCAAACAATCGAAAGGAAAATTAATCCAAGAATACCAAGAAGCCAAGGAGATTTTCGCTGCATGTTCTTATATCTTTCTTGAAACAATCGCCAAGGAAGATGCATTCAAGAATAGCAAGAAGCCAAGGAGACTGTCGTTGCATGATCTTTTATTCTTCAGACAATCGCCAAGGAAGATCCATCCCAGAATAACAAGAAACCAAGGAGACTTTCGCTGCATGCTCTTTTATCTTTCTTCAAAAAATCGCCAAGGAACATGCATCCAAGAATACAAAGAGTCCAAGGAGACTTTCGCTGCATGCTCTTTTATCTTTTTTGAAACAATCGCCAAGGAACATGCATCCAAAAAAGCAAGAAGCCAAGGAGGCTTTCGTTGCATGCCCTTTTATCTTTCTTCAAGCAATCGCCAAGGAACATGCATCAAAAATAGCAAGAAGCCAAGGAGACTCGTTGCACGCTCTTTTCCCTTTCTTCAAACAATCGCCAAGGAACATGCATCCAAGAATACCAAGAAGCCAAGGAGACTTCCGCTGCATGCTCTTTTAACTTTCTTTAAATAAACGCCAAGGAACATGCATCCAAAAATAGTAAGAAGCCAAGCAGACTTTTGTTGCATGCTATTTTTTAAAGCAGTCGCCAAGGAACATGCTTTCAATAATAGCAAGAAGCCAAGGCGACTTTCGTTGCATGCTTTTTTATCTTTCTTCAAACAATCGCCAAGGAACATGCATCCAACAATAGCAAGAAGCCAAGGAAACTTTCTTTGCATGCTCTTTTATTCTTCTTCAAACAATCGCCAAGGAACATGCATCCATGAATACCAAGAAGCCAAGTAGACTTTCGCAGCATGCTCTTTTATCTTTCTTCAAACAATCGCTAAGGAACATGCATACAAGAATAGCAAGAAGCCAAGGAGACTTTCATTGCATGAACAATCGCCAAGGAAAATGCAGAGCCAGAAATCGCAAGGTGTCAGGTCTGGTGACCGAGGAGGCCAGGCCTTCGGAAAGTGTTGGCTCAACACACGATCTGCGCTTAATGTCTCTTGCAGCAGTTGCTTAACGGAACGTGCGATGTGGGGTGGTGCTCCATCCTGCATACATGTGCACAGATTCATTGCATCTCGCTCTTGCACGTTCGGGATAACGTACGTTCGTTACATGTTCGTATAACGTGCACCTCTCACTAAAACGGTTTCAAAGGAGGTGCCGCGGACCTCTTAAAAAAAGAGGACTGATAATGAAGAAAGCCGTGAATCCACACCACACTGTCACTTTCGGCTAATGAAGTGGAGCTTCTACGACTGCTCAGGGATATTCCGTGGCCCAGACGCGGCGGTTGTGCGTGTTTACGGCTCCGTTTAGGGAAAAGTGTGCCTCATCAATCAATAAAACTTTCATCAGCCAGTTCTCGTCGACATCCATTTGTCAAAAAACCATGCTGCGAACTCGTGACGCTGCACGTAATCACCAGTTTGCAGTTCGTGATGCCGTTGCCGTTTGTACGGGTGTCTGTGCAGAATCCATCGTAGGGTTCACCATGCAATCCCGTATGGAATGCATGTTTGCCGAGAAACATATCGAGCACTGGTCTCTGCTGCAGCAGCAGGTGTTCGTGGTCTACTGCTTCATGGGCGTGCTTACAAAGATCCCGTTTCCTTGAATGTTTTTTACCATTCGCCGCAGAGCAGCACTTTCCATCGTTCCCACTGCGATCACCTTTCAGTGACCGGTAGCCTCCTAACGCAGCACTCGAACATTCAGCTTTGCAATAGAACAATTTCACCGAGAGCGCTTTGTCCGGTAATGTCAATATACTGACACGAACCGCGCTGACTATGGTTGCTTCCCAGCAGCTGCTTTTACACCCACTATTCCAGACCTGTTCGCCTATGGCGCCATCTGGCGATGGAAAATATAAGTAAAATGAGTAAAAATTTATTTTATTTCATAAAAAAAACGATTTCATTCTCATCATTTCTACGCAAACTGTGTGGCCCTGCTCTCAAAATTCCGCGAGTTATTTCGTTTTCAAAAAGTACAAGACTTTTGGATCAGCCGGGATAAAGACCAGAGAATTTAATTTCACTGGATCTTCATATTTCTAAAAACATGAACTATGAAATGAAACTGTGGAAAACCGATCAGAGATTTAATGGAATAATTTGTTCCTCTTATTGTTGTAGTTGCATATGGTACGAGTATATTTCTACAATAATTTAGGTTATCTGATCATCTGAAATTTTAAGGAGGCACTTCAGTCGTTTTTTACCTATTATTCCTACCTGTCAGTACGTTATTAAAATAAAACTACGTAGTTCAGCAGTAAATTATACACAAAATAATTAATATATACGAGTATTTCTTACAAAAAATTATTTATTTGGAGAGCTGCATATCTTAAATACGCCTTTAATGAGGCTAACATGAAAAAGCCCTTAAAATAGAATAATACCAATTGGTTATGACTTTTCTTCACTTATTAAGAAAATTCAGCAATCTACAACATGCATAGTGATCATATATCACAGAAGTAATCTAAAATCTCTTCGTCGGAGTATCTCAAAATTTAGAGATATATTGTCTTTATTGCAAAAAACTCTATATCCTCAGAACCATCGAAACAGTTCAAGGATTGATAACATTTTTCGCGACGCATACAGAAGGAATATAAAATTCACAAGAGCGATTAAAATTAGAGTTCAGTTTGTATATATCTGAAAATATCTTAATTCAATACAAGATTAAAAATATTTATATAATTTATTATCTCAAAAGAAATAACATCAAACAGACATCACATGCTTTCATGAATAACCTTTGAGCATATTATTTATATTTTTAATTAAGAATCTGCAATAGAAAACGGTATACAATCTATTTATCCTCTAAAATTGCATCTCGTGGAGTAGCATTTTTAAAGCATAAGGATTACATCTTGGGAAACACGTGTTCTGAAATTTAAGAAATATCATCTTCTCTGTAACTTCCAATTAAAAGGACTCAATAAAAAATATAATCTGTTCACAATGAAATTAGTCTCAGAGGTAACCAAATATTTTGTCATTCCACATTTAATTCAATTCATGAATAGCCAATTAACAAATATAGATTTAACCAAGTGTAGATTTCTATTCATGAATGTCGGAGGAGGAGAAAAGGTAGATTAAAATTTCTGGATCGTGGTGAATTTTCCTTTCCCCTCAGAATAAGCGTTGTAGTTGAAATAGATCGTTGCTGCTTTCTCTTAATATGTGTAGTGTAGATTAAAAGGGATCAGCCCCACGTGATCGTCTGAAGTTAAAAATAAATCAAAGGATTGATTAATTAAATATGGGATTTTCTGCACAATCTCATGAAAACAGTGGCCCTCCGGTGACAATCGTGCATTGCAGTCAGGGGTGGACATATACCAAATACAATGTTCCATGAAAAATACATAATTTTCTTCGGTGAGTTTAGTTATTGTAAGCCAATATCAGAAAACGGTATGTTTTGCTCTTTTATAGACTTTCTCCATGAATAAGCATAAATTCATGCTTATTTAGGTGCGGAAAATGCTCTTTTCATCTTTGTTTTCTCTGCATAATAATACGGACGGTGAGTCAAAAGTTTTGCAACGACGAAAGATGACTAGCATTCAAAGTATAAGCCATCGTGTTGCACCGTCTTTAATCATCTATCTGCCAGGTCTTTTATTCCACGGAGGTACCAGTTCTTGTCCTTCGAATCAAAGAACTCCTTCACCCCAGCTGCCACCTAATTCCGGTTGTTGAAGTCCCGCCCACGAATTAAGTGGTCCATGGACGGGGGCAAGTAAAAATCCGACGACGCAAAGTCCAGACTAAATGCTGGGTGGGACATCAGCTCGGTGTCCTCAAGTTCCTGGAGTTTTTCCCAGGTCGTTCGCGCAGTATAAAGCCGAGCGCTGTCCTGCTCTGGCAGAACGCGTTTCTGATTACCAGTGCCGGGTACTTCTCCTCCAAAACGGCATACTGTACATCCGATCCAGCTAATCAGAGTGCAGGTTGGCTTTGACGGTCCGACTGTCTGGAATAAATTCCCAGTGGGTTATTCCCTCAAAATTCTACCATAGAGTTATAAGCAGTCGCTCTTTCGTAATTGATCGCCACTGCTTTCAGAAAAGTGATAGACGAATCATGGGGAAAAGTGCTTCTTCTCAACCGAGCATGTCACACTGGTGCATATCACACAATAGATCGGAAATCAGCGGATATGATAATTAGCTGCCGGCTGGGGTATAATATTTTATTTTAGTCAAAATGCAATGTGCTTCACTTAGTACATACAACATTTTAAGACATTGGAAGATGCGAATCCCTTTATTGGTGTAAATATGACACGGATGTTAAGTCAACTGATATCCGACAACTTGAAAATGTTTTTCTTCCTTGAGCTGCTGCGACTAGCAATCCTGTGATAGGCATTTCAAATTATATCGGAAACTTGAAACTTGGTCGTTCTGAGTGGCGTAGTGGATAGCATACTCAGGCGCTATCCGGGAGACGCGGATTCGATTTCCACGCCAGGACGACGAAATTTTCAAGCTTTAGGCTATAATCTTACTTAACATCCATGTCATATTTACACCAATAAACGGATTCACTTCTTCCAAATGTGTATTGTACAACGGTGTAATCCCGTATTTCATTCAGAGATTTTTTTTTTTTTTGATTGGAGGTTTAACGACCACCGTGAGCAACTCAATGGGCTATAAGCAGTCGCCCGTGCCTAATTTAGGGTCACTGGTTCCAGGGAAGGGAGAGAGCCAGTGCCGTAAGACAAACACAACATCCATGTCTCACCGGGATTCGAACCCGGACCCCGTTCGGACGAATGATCAGAGGCCAACGCCTTAGACCACTGCGCCACCGGGGCGGCTCATTCAGAGATTTCAAGATATTGTTGAAACAAAGTTTTGTCAGAAATGACTACAGAAATGGTGCTTTTAATTCTGCAATTTAAGCAAAGTTTTCAATTCAGTGTTTCTGCTGTACAATTCTTGCAACGCATATCTAGGAAAAAATCGCAATAAAACGTACGGAATCTCGATATTAAATATCTTCAAATACCTGATCTTCTAAGAACCCGTGCCAGAATCAACATTGCGCAAATTTTTTCAAAGACGTTGATTTAACTGGACATATTAGAAATAATGTTTCATGTTTGTCCGTCTTTTTTCACTGATATCACCGTGATACTGAATAAATAGTTCACTTCACGTAATTTTTTACACTTAAGTTCAAATTAATATTTCATTAAACAGTTGCATCTGTTAAGTTTAGACAAGTAAATTTCTCTTCACACTAATTTTTCTTCAGATTTAATTTTGGAAAAATTGAAAGTATGGCTTAAATTTCCATGTTTTCTACAAAAGCAAGATATAAAGGACGAGCTTTTCTGTTAAAATTCTCTCATGAATATATACAACAGCCAAACGTAAGGCGAATCAATGAATAAACGTTACAAAGACATATGAAGAGTACATCCGAATTAATTGTTTTTAATATTATTTACAACTTTTAAACTGCATGCGTTACAAAAATTATGTTTCTCTTTATAACGCGATAACTTACGGCGTTAAGAAATCCGAAGCAAAAGATAGCTGAAGACCAGGAGCATAATACAATCAGGGGACCCTGGGTCCCTCATCTTGGGGGCTCCTTTTCACACTAATTTTTTAATACGGCACCTGCCAACTGAAATTAATGTTAACATTTTCGCGCATAATAGTAGCGTTATATCGAAATCAAATCAACAGAATTTTTTTTTCTAAAGTTCAGTGTCAGTGCTCAGTGATAGCGCATCAAAGTAACAAGAAAAATCTGTAAATAACAATATGAACATATCATAATACAATGGTATGTTCCAGGAGAGTGCATAGAATTTTTTCTTGAGGTGGGGGTGCAAAGAAAACTGGATTTTTTTTTAATTTTTAAAGCACTTTTTCTAAGGAAAGTTGACGCATTTTTATGAAATTAAATCATTTTTTAATGAAAGTCACAATCTATCCCAAAACTTTAAAACAAACTGGATAAGGAGGGGACAATCTCCTGAACGTGTTTCACATTGGACCCTCTCTAAATACGCTCTCGGTATGTTTAAAATTACAACATATTGTTTTCCTAATATACAGATCTTTATTGAAAAAAACTGGGATTTTGAGTCCTGACTGTTCTGGTTATTTACTACTTTATTTTTAACCTCCAAACTTCGAAATAAAAATAATGGACATAAATAAACAAACTTTGCCACCAATTTGGGGCTCTGTTTGGGTCGTTGGCCTGGTGGCTCACATGTTCAGGCACCACTGCTGAAGACAGAAGGTATGCGGAACATCGATGTTTCCACCGATATTATACAAACATCGATGTTTCTCACCAATTTACAAACTCCTAAAATAAACTACTGAAGAATCACTAATATTATAAAGTAAAAAAGGAGGCCCTTCCATTGTTTGTGAAAACGGAGTCATCCTGTACTGCTGCATGAGTGTCACGGCCAAGTATTCTTCCGCGCTCACCACAGATAGTCAAGCTCGCGGTCGCGCTGCACGCGTGGCACGGGTAGGCCTAACCTGTTTTGCGGGGATGCTTCCCCTCAGACCACGGGCAGCCGTCCCAGATGCTCTAGCGGCAGTAACAGCATCATCGTCGCCGCTGACTGGATTTCCGCGTATCGCACAAACAGGCAAATTTTACGTGAAACTTTTTCAAAAATGACTCTATAAATGAATGTTTTTTATTTTACATAATTTTTGATTTCAAAAAAGCTGTACGTCACAGTTTGTTAAAAACTTTCGTCCCTGAATTTTGCACCATAATCTTCTCGTTAACCAGATCGATATCCCCACATAGAAAAGTAGATAAAATGATCGTTTTTTGTGTACTGTTGTGTTCTTGTGTTTAACGACCATAATTAATACCTTTGATTGCTCTAAGCAGTCGCACATCTTTTATTTAGGCCAAAGTTTCTTTTTTTTTCTTTGATTGGAGGTTTAACGACCACCGTGAGCAACTCAATGGGCTATAAGCAGTCGCCCGTCCCTAATTTAGGGTCACTGGTTCCAGGGAAGGGAGAAAGCCAGTGCCGTAAGACAAACACAACATCCATGCCCGACCGGGATTCCAAATCGGACCCCTTACGGACGAATGATCATAGGCCAGCGCCTTAGACCACTGCGCCAACGGGGCGGCACCAAAGTTTCTAAGAACGTTGGATAGTCAGTAGTGTGAGACAACACTACTAATGTTTAAAGATGCACTTATCCTCAGACAACGGGTGAGAATCAAAAACATCTTTTATTTAGGCCAAAATTTCTAAGAACGTTGGATAGTCAGTACTGTGAGACAACACCACTTATGTTTAAAGATGCACTTATCCTCAGACAACGGGTGAAAATCAAATACATGAAAGCAATCGACAACCTGCATGCCAAAATCTGTTGTTCTTCTTCTTCAAAAAATGCCTTCAAAAAATGCCGAAAATTTTCATTACACTTTTCGTCCTATTCATGGTTTAACGATCATCCTACAACACGAAGCTTCATTTGAAAACATTTGAAATATTTCCTTTCACTTGCTTCTTAACAAAATGAATATTACGGATAAAACTATAAGTTAATCATGGAAAAGGAAGGCTGTACAACATGTAGCAACATATTTTCAGAAATATAATATATTCCAAAAACCACGTCTAATAAGGTGAGGTTTCATCTCACAGCTCCATAAGGACAACACAGTTTGACCTGTACTCTCCCAAGAACTAAAAGCTTTTAGAGCACAAAAATCACTGGAACTTATTGTTGACAAATGCATTAAATATATTTTATTTAACGAATACACTAAGAAACACGAAGGGGTAGAAATACAGAGTGTGACAGAAAAAAGGACGTTTTTGGATGCAACAGAACTGATACGTCTTTGAGAAAACAAAATGACAAAACACATCCACTGCACCCTGACACATTGCCATTTGTAAATTTTTACAGTCACCTTCATGTTTTGAATATTATGTCCAGCAGGTGACGATGACTTCGAAGTCTACACGCGGACATTCTGTGACGGAAATCATCCATGGTACGTTCCAACATCTAAATAGGAATGTCTGTGACATCTGTATGGCAGTAGTATTTCAGCTCAGCAATGGTGTGCGGGTACCTTGTATAAATCTTATTTTTACGATACCCCCACAGGAAATAAACACAAACTTACAAATCGAGCGACCTGGGGTTCCACGAAATGCCCTCATTCCAGGATATGATACGGTTTCCGAAAAGGCGTTGTACGACTTCCATGGATGCTCTCGCACAGTGAGATGTAGCGCTGTCTTGCTGAAACCACAATGAATCTTCTGAAGGATAGAGTGCAAGTTGCGGTGCGACGAATGTTTCTGTCATGTCGGCATTCCTGTTATATATCATAATTATTGCTTTTCCTTTCTCATCCTCGAAAAAGCAAGGATTGATTATTCACATTGAAGAGACTGCATACCACTATGTAAATCGCTGACTGAGCGTGTAACGGTCGTTGATGTAGTTAACGGGGACTATCCTCTGACCAGAAGCGAAAGTTTTGTTTATTCGCAAAAACGCTCAGGTGAAATTATGCCTCGTCGCTCATCCACAATAAACGCAACAATGCTTCATTGCCTTGCGATTTATCAAAAAGCTCAACACACACATCCATTCGGTGTTCGTGATCATGTTAATTTAACTGCTGCACAACGCGTATCGTGTAGGGTTATAACATTAACTCGTTCTGTAAGATTCTGCGGACACTACGACTTGAGATCACCATTGCTGAAGGACTTCTTCTCACAGAACCTTTAGACTTTGTGTTACAACATTTTGCACTTCGTGTATTCTTTCTTGTGTTCGAATAATCCTAGGCCTACCTGTAGATTTCTGCTTCAGTGAACGTCCCGTAGGTTCAAAAGACTTGACCTATAACTTGATGGCATGTTCTGATATAATAAGATCAGGCCTCCCGAAATTAAAATTACGTCGATATTGTCTTGCAGCAGCGGCAACACAGTTGCTGTTTTCATAAAACGTCTTAACAGCTACAGAACATTGATCTCCAGTCCATCGATTCATGTCTCTGCAAATGGCGTCATTTGAAGAAACGAATGACGATTCATAAGTGTTGCCAACATCATTAGGGAAACTTTCGCATCGCTAAACTGTTCTCTGAGAATCAGTGGCTTGCTCGACAAATATACAGGGTGCATAGGAAAGTCCCTTTAGCCTGAAATAACTTGCGAAGGGAGAGAGGTACAGTTCTGCATATGAGATAACGGTATAGTAAAGCGACTACGCCCGATCGAATGCAACCAATAGCAGCACCCCTAATGGCGAAATGCGGAAGTTTGCCATTGTAAATCAAAAAGGAAAATAGATAGAGCAAAGTTTCCAACTACAAAGTTGTAGAGTATCAATAAATTAGTACAAAACGACACTTGCTTCACACGGATAAGATAAATTCCCGCCTGAATACCCTAAAATGTCCGAAATCGATGCGCGACGATTCGATTCAGCATATTCACATTTCGCAAATGTAGCTGTATCCAAATGCAGATTGCGACGTTGTACCGTACCTACGATATAAAAACCAGTAGCAGAATGTCCCGTGATCAGAAGTTTAGGTCTACGCACGCTGTGTGAGAACGGAGAGCTTCACTCACTCCCAATATTGCAAGATGGTGATTATTTACGGCGAATTCCAACGAAACACGGCGCTAGCTGCACGGGAATATGCCGTTCGTTTTTCGGCTGGGCCACATCCAAGTGCGGTTACCATCGCAAGTGTAGTGAAACGACTCAGGGAGACTGGAAGCACTAAAAGCCGTTCTCGTTCTTGCTGACCAGTGGGTGCAGGTATGCGTATATCGGCAGAGGATATTTTGGCATATGCATTAACCCATCCTCAAAGCAGTACAAGAGATATCAGCAGGGCGATTGGCTTAACACGGAGCCGTGTATGGCAAATACTGCATGCTCAAGTTGCACATATCTGTCGTGTCACTCCGGAGCAAGAACTTTTACTACGCGACAAAGAGCGTCGGATTGGTGCAACTGGGCGTTGATTAATGTTGAAGGGGAATCAGACTTTTTATCCAACATTTTTTGGTCGGACTAGGCAGTGTTCCACCGTTACTTTCACGCTATACAAATGTGTATCGTGGGCGACGAACTCTTCGAACAGACTCGACATTAACGTTTTATCACTGTGCGCCAGTTTGCCTTTTTTGGTTTTGTTTTGTCTGACTTCATCAAACTGTATTGACATAAGTATGCATTTATGCAATAAATCGTGTGTATTTGCTCATACCTATGCCCGTTTTCTTCAAATGTTCAAACAAAAGATCGCGCATCGATTTCGGACATTTTAGGGTATTCAGGAGAAAATTTATCTTATCCGTGTGAAACAAATGTTGTTTTGTACTAATTAATTGATGTTCTACAACTTTGTAATTTAAACTTTTGCTCTATCTCTTTTCGTTTTTGATTTGCAATGGCTACCTTCTGCATACCGCCACTAGGGGCGATGCTATTGGTTGCATTCGATATTGCGTAGTCTCTTCACTATACCGTTCTATTACGTGCATAACTGTACCTCTCTCCGTTCGCAAGTTATTTCAGGCTAAAGGGACGTTTCTATGCACCATGTATGCAAACTACCATGTAGTTGATACTACAGATAACGGCAGTCTGTATATCTTTGTGGAGTTAAACTCTGAATCTCAGAGAACAGCTTAGTGATGCGAAAGTTTCCATAATGATGTTGGCAACACTTATTGATTGTCATTCGTTTCACCAAATGACGCCATTTGCAGAGACATTAATCCTTGGAGTGGAGCTCAACGTGCTGTAGTTGCTAAGGCATTTTACAAAAAAGGTGATGTAGTATTACGTTCCTCAGTTTGGGCCATTAGTTACAGGGACGGAAGACGGCTAGCGCCGTAAGACAAATCGAACATAAAATATATGGCTTACTGGGAGCCGAACACGTTCCTTTCTCTGACATTAAACCAGCGTTTTAAGCACTGATCATTTTCACGCACTTGTGATTCTTATCAACAGTACACTTGTCTCAGACTACACGCACTCACACTTCACGGCCTTATGGCTCTTCTGAACAGAATATTTGTCGGAAATGTTTCATAATATAAATGAATGTACCGAAAAGTATCAATGAATGAACCCTGGTTACCATTGAACTACAGCTCCCGATTTTGAACTAGAGTTGCCGATTTTGGTTCCGAGTTTGAAACCGAACTGCCGATTTTGGAAGGTCCACATTTCTCTGCAGTGCATAAAAGAAGGGCCCACATTTCTCTGCAGTTCATTAAAGCAGGGCCCATATTTCTCTGCAGTTCATAAAAGGAGAGCCCACATTTCTCTGCACATCGAGCAGTGCGTTAAAATGAAGTACGCAACATGCTGAACATAAAGTCCCGACTCTTAATTCTCCTGCATTTTTGAAGCCTTGTGCCAATCATATCAGGATATTAGAAAAAGATTTAAAAAAAGGATAAAGTAAAAACGTGGTCTGTTCATACAAAAAATACACGTCTAAATCCAATTTTTAAGAAATCCTTAGACACAGTTATTGACATTAATTAAGGGTGTGTGTGCCCAAACTGACGAAAACTTCTTTAAAAGTCTTCTGTCTAGCGTATGGGAATCTCGAGCAGCAGTTTATAATTTATTATTTATCTACTTTCACTCAGAACGAACGAAAGGAACTACATGCAGAGCGAAGCCAAGTCCAACAGTTTATTTTTACTATTTCCTAAATATTCCTGTGCATTTCTAGTCCTAATGAAAAAATTTCGGATTCAGCTGAATGTGAGAAGGATTCAAACTGAAGAGTACACTTGTTCTTATTTCTGCGTTACGAAAGCATACTGGATTCAATAAAAAAAGGAAAATTACTTCCGGCCAGTTATCAGTACCTAATTTTAAACGTTTAGAAAAATATCGCTGTGTCCGTAGAAACCAGCAGTGTTGACGCCGCGGACCTTTTTCTAATATACTTGATCTAATGTTTTATAAATGTTCTATTCTGACAACTTATTATAATTGTTTGGTATTACATCGCAGGCTGCATCTCATTCTTTTAGGATAGCACTCCTTCATCGCAGGCTGCATCCCAGTCTTTTAGGATAGCACCCCTAAAAGCCTGCCACAGTTAGTGAGCCAACCGAAGTTTAAAGGATGTCTATGGTTGATACATGCAGAAAGATATCTATAATTAACCATATTTCTGAAATTTCGACTTTATTTCATTTCCAAGTAACGCTTCTCATTAAAAGAAAAGGAGAAATTTCCAATGGGGTGCATTTTGCAGAAGATTTCTCCCGGAAAATTGAAATGATGATACTATCAAATAAATCCTGTTTCTCTTAGTGCAGATTACAAAAAAATAGTATTCAGTATTGCGTTTGAGGAAAGATCGATATGCTTGTAAATTTCATTTATCTACATACGTGCGTTTATTTATGTTTTTCATTACACCAAATATTGATAAGTAAAATAACATTTATGCATCTAACTGTTCTCATTATTAAAGGTTCTGAGAAGTGGAGTAGGAAAAATATTATTTTATCTGTCATTTAGATCTAAAAGTGGCTCCACATATTTCTACAACGGATCGAAAATTCTTAGAAAAATGCAAATTTTTTCCCTTCAAAATATTTCGAATCTACCTACTTTATTTCGCCTTTTATTTGAAAGGATGAATAATTCCAAAGTTTACGTAATATATTCTTAATTTTAAATTCCATTTTTCTTATCTGAAAAGTTGAGTTGAATGCTAGAAACGTACGTGAAATTTCCGCTTCTAAGACCGATACAGCTTTCAGTTTAATTTCTGTAACATAATATATGTTTACATCTCTTTCCAAAAAATACTGTTCTTCAAATTCCCTCTCATTAAATATCTGATGAAACACCTTTTAATAGGTTCAAATTCAAGAAGTGTTTGGGGTTGATTGATGGGGTCTGCTTTCGGATTTATTCTCAGAAAATCTTTTTAAAAAAACTGTCCTTGTCTACTCGGTTGTAGAAGTTAAAGCATGTCCCGACTGTTGAATGATTGTACACGTTTCGGCGTCAATAACCGCCTTCAGGCTTTCTAGGGGTCACGGTTCAGGTCACCTTGTATAATAACCCAGTAATATCCATTTTGTCCTGATCGTTTATCGTAAGGAGTTTAGAATAGATTAAGGGTCAAACGTTCCCCTGGTATATTCAAAGTGAAGTTACAGAAACGTAACGATCATGGCGGCAGAGGATGTGATCGGCTGTGACGTCACAGCCGATCACATCCTCTGCCGCTATGTTGGTGAGAGATTGAGAATTAGTGTCGTCTGCTCAAAGTGCTACAAGTTACTGACATCATCCTTACTCCGTCAATTTTAACTTCAGTTTACCGACTGTAGTGTTAAGGTTTTTCAATGTTTATTGACGTTTCATCTTTTTTCCGATTGTTTTATTATTTCCACTTTACTTCTAATCATGATTGTTTTCGTTTTTCTGAGGCATTAATTTCACTAGCATCACATCTATGCCTTTGAGCCATGGTTACGAGGGCGAAAGAATTAAAAGACAAAACCGTAACCCACACGCAACACTATTAACAGTAACGTGGTCAGCCGAAAATAAATTAAAAAAAATAATTTTGTAATTTATTCAGAGTAACCAACATTTATTTAATATGTCACCTGGAGTCAGGATCGTTTCTCATTGTGTACAGCGATCGCTAGGAGAGCCTTTTTTCACCTGCTTGTAAAACGATCACTTTTGATGTGAATATAATAAACACTGTTTGTAAAATAAAGAATAAAGAAAACAAGCTCCCATAAGGTATCATCCAATTGAGAAGATCCTTTGTGGGAGCCTGAAAGGAAATGATTAAAATTTTAGAGCAGCTGGGCGATTTATTCCAATAGAACAGCTACACGAATGAAACAATTCCATACGTTGTAGGGTAATCTTGGATAAAGGCGGCTTTCCGGCGTGGCATAGACGTAAACATTTCCTTCACGGATACGGTCCTAAGGTAAACCAAATGGTGTCCAAATTGGGGGCCACTTCACTGGCATTCCTGAATGAGCTTAAGTGGCTTCCAATCATGTCCCAACATGTTCGATCAGTGAGAGCTCGCGCTGACCTTGGAAGGATGTCGATATTACGGAGGTAGGAGAGAGAGATGCGACTCATGGGTGCCCAGGCATCATCCTGTTTGAAAAATTGCTTAGTAATGCCGTAAAAGACTTTGCAACACAACAGGTAGTAGAATATAGTGGACGTATCGTTCAGCCGTGAGGGTGGTACGAAGGACTACCAAGTTTGGCCGGCTATCGTAGGAAATGGCTCTCCAGAGAGTCACTCCCTATGTGTGAACCGTATGGCGTTCCAGAATAAAAGCAGGATCAGTACGCTTGCCGGTTCGATTATAAAACGTATCCACTGATCATCGGCGCCAAGTATGATCCGTGACTGTTCATTGATGACAACCGGAGGACGCCATTGGACACAATGTCGCAATTATCGGGCATGACTACACAGCAACCGATGCCGACGATGCTCGCTGATCATTGCTAGGCGTCGATGTGGTCTCCTTGAATGCAATGAATGTAACGCTATAGTTGTAAGTCGTCTGGCAACGGACCGGATGGCCACTTCCGTGTATGCAAACGACGCAACACGGTCACGGATCGTTGTGAGCGATGAATTCGCTTCTGTTCGTGCAGCTCTCACAATTGTTCGATACTGGCGTTGCCCTCTGCCAAACACTACCCGCGTGCCTCTAGGTTTGTGCCCTCCGTTATCCATTGGTGCCACCATCGCCAGATTTCCCCGATGGTCAAACCCAAATTCCTGGCAAAACGCCGACTTTACCAACAGATCTCCAGCCGAATAATGCTTTCTCTCTCAAACTCCTCAATACGAACCCGACGTTGAGGTATCTCACATTAGGTGCAGGTTAATGCAACAGCAATGCGCTGACACAATGGACCTAGTGTACGAGCTTTGCGTTAATATACATTCCACGATGCGCGCCTCCCTGCGCTGTGCCGGGCCACTCTTTAGTCATTGGTCGTTATTTTTTAATCTTTTGTATACTCGACAGTCAGGTGGAGTTTCGTCAGGATCCAACGATTTTTTAATTTTGGCAAAGAGTGTATATTAGTTTGCTTCTTAGTAAAATTTCTGTTTTCCGGTAATACATTTGCTAATTACAAAGATATATTTTTTATCGATAGCTAACGTGTGGAAGATATGAGAGAAAAGGAAGATATTTTCTGCAAAAGTGAAAAAACTAGAGCTAAAGCAGCAGAATTCTTTGAAACACTACATTATTTTATGAAATGAATCAACATTGCCTGGTAGAAGTGTTTAGGTGGATATATTAACATGAAGGTCGTCCTGTGGTTTTTGTATGGCAGAATGTAAGATTTGATCAGTGCAAAATCCTCTCCGCTCTTCTAACACACTGCTGCGTTCTCATGGAAGCACTTGCATCAAAAAACATCAGAACATCCTACACTGACGTCCTTTAATTAGTGATCAAAGTGGTAAACTCCATTAAAACTGGGCCACTGAAATTCAAGTGTGTTGAACAAATCTCCGCTGATATATGGCCTAAATATACTGCTTTACTTTATTAGTATAATACTCGCTGGCTTTCACGTGAAAATGTCTTGAAAATGGTGAGGAACTGAGGCGTGAACTTCATTCTTATCTTCGTGTAGAAAAACACACTAGTTCTGAGAAGTACGTAGACAGTGATCTTGTTTTAAAATTGGCATTTCTTCTTGACATTTTTTGAAATATTCAATTCATTATTTGTGTGCCTGTAAAGTACTTACTACTTAGACCCACATTCTGCAACTTTCACACCGCATTTCAGGCTTAAGAAAGAAACTACTATTGTGAAAGAAAAAGATGGATTATGAAGATGTAAATTATTGTTATTCTTTCTGCTCAGCAAATGTGTTTTGATGACAGTGACTTAGAGTTGAGTGAAGAATCGAGGTTTGTATTGTGGACTATTTAATAGAGCCCAGTGTTCGCATGAAGTTTTTAGAAGGCTTGGATCAGCGCAACTATATGAAAGGTCCATCCACTACAGAATTGCCATAAACACTCACCACAGGAAAACAAACAATAATAACTTATTCATGTTTCATCAGATTTTATATTGCTGTTCAAGTTCCATTTTTGTCATTTCTACTTGAGTTTTGGAGCTTCGTAAAGCTGCAGTGTCCAGAATTAGGTAAAAAAAATGTCCCACGATTTTTGATTATTTTTGGGACATCCTATTTGTACGACGAAGGGTTTTCAGCACTGGCAGCAAGAAAAAAGGAGCGCAAATCGCGATAAAACGTCGAGAAAATGTTGTGAAGTGTAGTTGCCAATCTTGTGCTTAGATTTAAAGATCAGTGCTTATAATAAAGAAGAAAGAATATGCCATTCATTCATATTTTCCCCACAATTTAATCAACTTACAAATTTATGAGATGTCATAAATTTGTAAGTTGATTAAATTGTGTTCAAGTTGGATTTACAAATTAAACATAATGTTATTAATTTACATCCGAAACTTAAGGTTATTGAATAAATTCATCGCTCTTTCCACGTTCCAGAAACATACATGGATCTCGCCCTTTGGACTTGGATCTCGCCCTTTGGATTTAACTGAGCAGCGTGTTGTTGCTCCGCGATTATCTTGTGTTTTGGGTGTGTTCTTGGACTTTTCGCTCCTTAGTTTCACGCTCATCTTAAGTATGAAGGCATCGTTTTTCATTTTGCTTCGTTCTGAGTGCGGTGAATGCCTATTTTGTTGTATTTCATCTTGCTTAGGTTTGGCCGAGCTGGCCAAGCTCGCTACTGGGCAGCGCCATTAAAGATGGCCAATTCCGGTAGGGATAGTGATAGCCCTAATCTCTCTTCCTTTTCTGATACCCCAGATGGAGGTGTTGCCACGCAAGCGTCCGCTCACGGCGGTGTCAATTTGCCTTCCCCAGTTACGTCACATCTCCCGGCTTCCGCTATCGGTGATGACGCAATGAACATCACTGGAAGTGCATCCTCTTCTAACACTGCCGAGCCCAACGTGTCATTACCTTCGTTTTCTTCTGTTGCAGCCTCAAAGGTCTCTCGTCCAGTATACAAGAATAATTATGTTGGCGCTGAAAAGCTGATATCTTTCATTTCCCAAGCTGGCAATAATATCGTGCTTAACATCCCAGCCAGCTCTCCAGCTGGCACAGCTTTCACTGAGAATCTTGCGAAAGGAGTCCATTTTGAAGCCCTTCCGGTCACTACTTTGCGAGTATATGCAGATGCCATTGCACAGCGGTTTCCATCTCAATCTATTCCGCAAATGTATCGAAGAGGACGACTTGTTGTCGTTTATCTGGCCACGGCTGAACTGGCAAAATTTCTCCTAACATCTGACCTCACAATTGGTGATAGATATCTTTCTGCAGAACCGGTGGGCCAAAGACCCATTAACGTTTCTTTCTGCCCAATTCCGTTGGAAGTGACAGATCTCATGCTGTATGCTGTTTTATCTTCGGTTGGTCGGGTCGTCGGAGGCATACAAACGCATCTTGCTGCACGAAACGACCCATTACGTGATCTACGACATGCGTCGGTCCAAGGTGCTAGCCGTGTTGCGAGGTTCATATTTCCATCACAAAAAGCAATCGAACGGCTTCCAACACACTTCAGTGTTCGGTGCGAGGATCAGGTCAGGCAAATAAACTTCCTGACGGAATTCAATTGTAGTGAATGTCACCAGGTAGGTCACTACTATAAGCAGTGTCCAGTTGCTCCAGCAAAGTCTGTTTCGCACGTCTCACCGACGCCTTCTTCTCGAGATCCTAGTAGCGCTCCATCACCTACGGTGGTTCCTGCGTACAACCTACCTTCAATGGCAACTTCTGCGCCAATTGTTATCCCACCTTCTCTCTCCGAGGAACACTACCCAGTTTTACAATCTTCATCATCTTTTCGTGTTCCTGCGGACGCTACAGCAGTTGCTGAGTCCGTTGCGACTGACCAGTCTGATACCGAGACCTCGACCGCTGATGACACAGCCTATCAAAGCGTCAGCGACCAAACGATGAGTGATGGGACGGAGGGCTACCTCCGGACCCGTCCTGACAAAAAAGATGCCAAGCCTCCTCGCGTCTCTAGGAAACGACGGTGACAATCTGGCCACTCTACTCAAGCCTCTCCGACTCCGCCTGCTGGATCAACTGCTTCGAGTCGCCCTGTCAAGTCTTCCAAGTCAGGCATCTATCTCCTGCCTCTTGAGGTTTTTTTCCGCACGACTACACATGAATGTGTTTCCGGACACTCCTCTCCCTTATGACGAATTGCACGACTTTACTTGTGCCATGAATCTTCTTCCTAACTTACCAATCTGTGTCAACCGATTTGAAGGTCGCTACACAGCATTTGAGAATCAACTGGCACAACTGGTAACTCTTCACAATAGTATCAAGAGTCCATCTGCCGAGGATGCTGCCACTCAGAAGTGCATCCAACGACGGTACAACAACTTCCGTTCCCATTTGGAGAAGATTGTCTCTGCCACTAGAGACTTGGCACTTTCACTGTGACTTCCTTGAATTGTCGCGGGTTCGCGACACCATTGTTGAACTCTCTCGTTTATGAGGACATTTCTGCCACTGTTGGACATGTTCTCCTTCTCCAGGAAACTCACTGCTCTAGTGACACTCCCACTGACCTATGGGGACGCTGGCCGTACACCTTTTACCACTCATATCGCCTCTCGCGGTATGGTGGTATAGCTGTAGGTGTGCGCCAGCGGTTTTTTGACTCAGCTGACTTATATTTCTGTGACAAATTTGCACCTTGATTTTCTTCAGTGTTTTACCTTTTGTGTGCATAATGTTACTTTTCATATCTTTAATGTATATATCTCCATTGATGAAATATATGTTGCTTCTCTTTTCCGTGATATTCGTGCAGCGATTGCAGCGATTCCTCCCGGGGATTATTTCGTTCTTGGGGGGGGGATTTTAACTGCACGCTGCAGCCTTCTATTGACAGAAATTCGTCTTATGGCGAATACCACATGAATTTAGTTTCACAGCTGACTCAGCTCCTTGATGATTTTCATCTTGTCGATTCCTTCAGACGGCTAAATCCACATTCCATTTCCTTTACGTGGTGTAATCCGCCGACGTTCGGTTCGACTGCTGGGCGCTTGGACCGTCTATATGTTTCTGCTTCCTTACTCATTGCTATCACTGCTGCTCGACATTCACCTACTGTTTCTTCCGACCATTCTGCCTTCACTATCAATTTGTGTCTCTCCAGCTCCTTCATCTACGCGCCGTCATTGGACATTTGATGACACTCTCTTGCAAGATCGTTCCTTTTGTGAGGAAGTTGAGAAGTTCCTTTCTGATCGAAAGCTGCTGCTCACAACGACCCAAGCGCGTTGCGTTTGTGTCTTGATGTCAAACGGGATCTTCTCGTGCTCGTTCGTCAATTCTCTTTTACTATTTCCACCACTCGCTCGATGGAGGTGAGTAACGGACGAGGACTCCTCTCCGCGACCCCAATGTCTCACTCGCACTATGCCTCCGTCCGTGATGAACTTCATGCCTGCCACGAACCGTTTGCTCAGCAAGCAGTCCGTCGTCTTTGGCTCCTACGTTTTTCACCATCGACGCATTCTTTCGAAGTCCTTTCGAAGATGGAATCCATGAGACGCACGTCAACTTCCATCAGATATCTCCGATTGTCTGATTGCACAGTTACTGGCAACATCACTCTCATCTGCTCTCATGTCCGTCACTTCTTTCAGGAGAAGTTCCGAGCGGTAGCGCAGGGTTCTTCTTTTCTTCCTCCTCTTTTCTTTCTTCTCCCCCTCAGGTCCCGTCTTCTCTCTGCACCCCTCTCATTGCTAATTTTTCTTTGCCTGAAATGAGGGAGACTTTTGCCTCCCTCAATCTATCTTCAATCTTCCCCGTGACCTGATGGCCGCCCGCTGTCGTTCTATCGTTGCCTTTCTTCCGTCACTCCTGCCTTTTCTCTCTGCCGCTTTTCCGTGTGCTCTTTCTTCTCCTGCGCTTCCTCCTGCCGAAGAAGGGTGACCTTCTGGACTTGTCGAATTGGCGCCCCATCTCCATTCTCAACCTGGATTACAAATTCTTCACTAAACTATTTTCTCGCCGCCAAAATTATGTTCTTCCGTTTCTCGTCTCCCCCGACCAGACATATACCGTGCCTGGTCCTTTATTTCTAACAATATCTCTTTTCTTCATAACCTTTTCTTTCTTGCACTAAAACATTCCGAACCCCTAGCTTTGTTTAATCTTGACCAGAAATCCGCTTTTGATAACGTTTCTCACACTTACCTTTCTGCCGTATTAACTCACTTTGATTTTCGTCCCGCTTTTGTTTCTCTCATCCTTAGCCTTTACCGGGGCGACAATTGCACGTTCGGACAGCCACATTTTTGACGGCCCCGATTCCTTTTCGATCTGGCATTAGACAAATTTGTCCATTATCGTGACAACTCTTTTTATCTCGCCTTTGACCCCTTTTCGATTGCAAGTCGGTCGTCTCTCTTACCTGCGGTAGGACCGATTGTCTCTAGTACTACTGCTCTCTCTGGTGCTGCCCTGAATATTCAGAAGAGTGCTGGCCTGTGGTGTTGTTCTTGGAGGTGGCGCACTGACACACAGTAGGAAGCAGTGTGGTCCTCTTCATCCCAAAAATTTCTTGGAGCTCATTTTGGGCACTCCTTTACCGCAGGCAACGTCACTTGGCAAGCTCTCCTCCCAGACTTCATCGCACGGCTGGTTTTTGGCGATTTACGTTTTCCTTTTCCTCTTACTTTCAACGTGCTCAAATTGTTCATCGATATCTTCTCTCACAATGCTTCTATCCCTGGGATTCCGGTGTGTTTAAATCGCATCATTTCTCTGCCATAAATAGTATTTTCACATCAGTGATATGGTCATCTAGAAATTGAATTGCTGCTGCCACGCTTTCTCTGCCAACATCATTTGGTGGTCTTCATTTCCCGGATGTCAGAACATATTATCGAGCTTACTGAATCGTCTCTTTCATTCGTCTTCTCCTTTCGCCCTCCCCTGCATTTTCGTCTACCCTGAATACTCTTATTTCTCTTCATGATGCATCCTTAACTTTCCCCTATTTCTTAGGATGAATTCTTCTCCTTCTATTTCTAAACGCCTTCCACCACTTCTTATCGACGCTTTAGCGGTATTTCATTCTCTCCCGCTACTCCACGCTCCTCCCTCTACAACCCTGGACCTGCTTGCAGAACCTCTTTTCTTTTCCACTCAGATTCATCCACCCGATCAACCATACTTTCTTTTCCCCATTGGTTCCGCTCAGGAATTCTCACAGTTGAAGCATTATTAACTTCCGATTTGACCTGGAAACCCCTTTCTTCTCTTTTCCCTGACTCTTCTTCCTTCTTGGAAGAGCAGTATGACCTTATTCGCTCCGGTATCCGTACCATCTTCTCACTTCTGGTTTCTGACACTGCGCTTGTTTCTGTCTCTGGGCCTAGTCTCTCTCTTCCTTTCTTCCTTCCCTTTCGGGACTCTGTTGCTCCCATTTCTTCTTCTTTTGCACTGCCTCTATCTATGCGCTCCTCCGTGAGCCTCTCAATTCTCCGCACGGTCTTCCTGATGCTGCTCCTTCTCTTCTGCTGCCTATCTGGTCTGCCTCTTTCTCTCCCCTTTCTACCCCGTTTGAGCGAAACATCCACTGGTGGTTTCTTCACCGCCGCCTTCCTGTTCCTTCTTCTCTCTTTCACATGTCTATTTCTTCTAATTCTCTCTACTGCTTTCGTGGTGTTGAAGGTGATGTTCCTCATGTCTACTGTCTGTCCCGTTCTCCTTTCACTTCTCAATACTGCTTTTCGTCTTGTAGGCACCATTTGCTCCAGAGACATCCCTTTTCAATCGTACGAGTGGCTATTGCCTACCAAAGACCCCCGGCTACTTTGCCGGATGTCTGTGCTTATCTCTTCGTACTTGTCAAACATGTCGTTTTTCTTTATCATCAATCTCTCCGCTCTTCTGCTAACAAACCTAATATTCTCTTTGCTGGCGCTGCCTTACGGTCGATTTTTAGGAATCGCATCGTGTCTCGACTACGCCTGGAGAACTTCGCTGCTTACATCCCTCAATCTCAAGCCTCTTTCCGGTCTATCTGGGCGCAGGAGACCGGTTGGTTCGAAATCACTGGATCTTCCATTCATCTTTCTGATTTTTTTGTTTATTTCCCAGCTTCAAAGATCTGAATGCGTCAGTTGGAATTTTGTGTTCTCTCTTCCTGGTGCTTCGTCACAACGTCTGCTGGGCGATTGTCATTTAACTGCTTATGATTTGTATTGTAGGGGTTTTCTGCAATTTTTGTGTTCTTCGTGTGCATGCACCGTGCTGTTTTTGCTTCTTCGTTGCACCTGTCCTTACTACCTGTTCTTCACTCACGTGTCTGCTTTTACTACTTGTACCGTTCCTAAAATGTTGTGTTTGTTTCGTTTTCTCTGTCTGATAATAGTGCTTCTGGTCTTGTGTTTTTGCATCACGCTGTCTTTCATTGAGTTGTGCACCGTGTATTAGTTCTCTACGGGCAATGCGAGAGGTCTCACCTTGTGAGACTTTGCTCTTTCTGTTTTTCTTGCTGCATTGTGTTGTATCTTTTAATTTCTTCCTTATTACTGTCTTGCACTTTTTCACATTATTTGACGTCTTGTTTACTGTACCTCACTCACAGCATCGTGCTTTCTGAACTTTACGGTTTGTTTGTGTTTAAGGCTAGTAGACTCTTGGATCCTTGAAGTGTTTTCTTGCTGCCTTTTGCACCGGAGCGTGTGGTGTTTGGTATCCCTGGGTGTTACACTTGTACTGCCCCGGGCACCTATGTCTCTCTTTGTTTTCTGTTGTTTGAATTGCTGTTTGCATTTTTGTGTATCTTTGTGTTTCACTTGGGGAGTTTGTTCAAGTTTCCGCTATGCTCTGTAATACATATCATGTTTTTGTCACATAACGTGTGGTTTTCTCAATTGTGGGAAGTTCTGTACCTTTATTTTAGTACATGCTTTTGTTGTGTTCTACATGTTTCCTTCTTTTTGGGCACTGCGTTGTACAGCCATATTCTTATAAATATATTTACCTGTTGTTTTGTGCTCTGCTCTCACTGTGCACGACATCGCCTGCTTTATTAAATAAATATTACTTTTGCTTGTGTATCATCTTCCTTGAGCAGGTATTGTTCCTGATTAGTGATTTTAACATTTTGTCATCCTTAGTTGACTGTCGTATCACATTCACCTGTAATATTTCATTAGTATCGCTCATTGTTTAGTATTTTATTTTGCCATATGTAGTACGCTTGTATCATCTTATGCTTTGTCAATAAAGTATATTTTGAAATAACTGCTAATATATATATATATATATATATATATATATATATAGCCAGTGCCGTTAATGCCTACCAGATGGAGACGTCTCAGTAGCTGAGCCCATCTTACGGATTTATGATGTCAGAAGCTGGCTTAAAAATACACATAGCACCGTGGATTGTTGGCCACCGTGGTGTAAATGTGACGCACTCGGCTAGATATCGAGAGTTCTGTGGCTCAATTCCACAGCGGCGGCTGAAAAGGTATTTTTCGGTTGCTGTGTGTTTCTGGAACGTGGAAAGAGCGATGTATTTATTTATTTAGTGTTGCCACGTATTTGGAGGATTTTCACCTTAAGTTTATTGACCTCACATTTCCTGTTTCCGAAATTTATGTCCGAACAATTTTCATGTATTCTTAGATCAACGGATCAAAAACATAAAAAGTTATTAATTATGGTATAGAGGCAAATGTTTAGCTCGTTTTTTTGTTAAAAAGATCGTTCTTATGTCATCAGTCTGTCCGTCCTTCCGTCCGTCTGTATATATTATATATATGAAACTACAGTCCGATGTGAACAATTATTTTTGCGTTAGGAAGCTTGAAATGTGCAAATGATGATCCTTTAGGTCATTTTTTTACGACGCACTATTTCACCGCTAGAGGGCGTAAAGGCAGATGACACCGAATTCAAGACACATTTTATTCTATATACACTGGCGGAAAGTGAAAGCAGAACACCAAGAAGGAGACGTCTGATACCAACGAAATTTAAACAGCATAATAACAGAATACAGAGGATAACGTGATCAAAACATTATGGAAAAATACAGCGGTATTTGCTGGTAAACTGAAAAAAAAATATTTCCATTTAACATGGTTAGTACGAGAATGAACCGCCATGAACTGCGTCAAACTGTGAAATTCTAGCATGGAGCCTGTCGTACAGATGTTGGATGTAAGTTTGGGGTATTGAGTTCCCAGCATCCTCAACCTGGACGCGTAAATCGAGGTTGGTCGTGGCTGGCCGTGGAGACCGGATAAGTCTTTGTCCCATAAAATCCCACACGTGCTCAATGGGGGACAATTCCGGTAAACGTGCAGGGCATGGAAGTTGTCTCACACTACTAAAGTGCATGTGTGTGTGGGCGGGCGTTATCTTGCAAGAAAACACCACGATGGACCGACCTTACAAATGGCACAACAACGGGCTGAATGATGTTGTTGATATAGGAGGTGCTGTTTAACGTACCAGGTACAAACACTAGTTTTGTACGGGAGTGATAGCTGATCGCTCCCCACATCAGGAGACCAGGTGTAGGTCCTGTGTGTCACTGGCGGATGCAAGAAGGGTGGAGACGCTCCCCTGTGCGTCAGCAAACACGCATACGGCCATCGGAGGCTCCCGAGCAGAATCTGATTTCATCGCTGAACACGACAGATCGCCATTGCGTTCTCCAGTGCAGACGTTGGCGACACCACTGCAGCCGTTCCTCACGGTGGGCTGGAGTCAGAGGTACACATGCCAGAGGTACACGTGCACGTAGTCCTGCATCCAGTAGACGGTTGCGGATTTTTCGCACACTCACCTCAGGTGCAACGGCAGCTCGGATTTGCGTCGCAGTGGATGTTCGGCTCGACAACGCCGCTCTTCTTATGCATCGATCGGTCCGCTCATCAGTCCGCCTGTGACTCCCGGTTCCACGTCTTCTCGTGTGGGAATGTTCCTCGGACCATCTACGCCACCATCGTACCACCACCGATACTTCCCTTCCAATTCGCTCGGTAATACAATGATACGCCCACCTGGCCTCGCAGAGTCCGACTAAACGACCTCGCTCAAAATCCGAGAACTGCTGAAATCGTACACGTCTTCCATGTTAAGGCATTGCAGCTTCTTTAGGATCTTCGCACCTGTCCGTACGCCGACGACTTATTACATTCACTTCGCCGTACTCCTTTAATATCAATGACGATAATTTGCATATTATGCCGTGCTGTGGCGTAAGCGCTCACCGGTTGGTCCAAAAATTTACATCACACCTACGTAAACTCGACTCCATGAACATATGTAAATTTCATGATCGTCCGCCAATTCCTTCTTGGTGTTCTTTTTTCACTTTCCGCCAGTGTATTTGCTTCTAAACATCCAATTAAAAAAATTATTTTACCTTTTGATTCAATTCAAGTCGTAGACTCTTTAAGATATAGTCCCTTTTTCAAGCTACGCTTAGATTCTCCGTATGGAGCGTAAAAGAAAATTGCATTTTCCCCGAAATCTCTGTTTCTATAGCTCGAATTTAAAAAAAAATTCTGCAGTGGGTACAATTCCTGACGGGAAATACTTTCAATATAAACTCTAATTTTTTTCTATAAAACGTTTGGCCACCAGGGGCCGTAAGAATTTATTCCTGCTTCTGATGTATTTGCAGCAAAATCTGAGTTTCTAAAATCCCGATTGAAAAAATCATTCCGAGGACCGACACTGCTCACATCGACAAAATGTTTAGAAATTTTTCTTCTTAAAATAATGCACGGTTTCTCCGCCAGTGGGCACAGAAATATATCATATTTTTGTCAATATCTCTGCTTCTAATGACCTAACTTGAAAAGTTTCTTCTTTGTTGGATAGAGCTTCCAGTACGACATGTTTTCATACAATTTCAAAATGTTTAAGTAATTAATTGACTTTCCACTTGGGGGAGAATAGGTAAAGTGCGTTTTCATACGTATCTCTGCTTCTAAAGCTACAATTTTAAAAATTATTCCTGCAACGGATATAGCTCGGAGTGGGAAATGTTTTGATTGTAATTTACAATTTTTGTTAAATGTTGTTTGGCCACCAATGGCGTAGGAGTTCATTTTTGCTTAATAAGTATTTGCAGCAAAATCTGAGCTTCTAAATGTTGGACTAAAAAAATTCCTCCGTGTGCGATTACCGCTCATTTAAAAAAAAATTTGAGAATATCTTCACCTTAAAATAATCCATGGTTTCTCCGCCAGGTGGCGTAGACGTATATCTTATTTTTCACAGTATCTTTGCTTAAGTCGGATTTCAAAAATTATTTCTTTGTTAGACAGTGTTTCCGGTGTAAAATATTTCTCATATAAATACAAAAATTTCAAGAAAAGCATGGACTTTCCGCTAGGGGGCGTAAAGGTAAATAGCGGTTTCTTGGATATCACTGCTTTTAAAACTCCGATTTGAAAAATTCTTTCTGCACGGGATACAACTCCTGATAGGAAAATTTTGCATATAATTTCTAATATTTGATGAGGAATGGTTGGGCCACCAGTGCCGTAAAAGTTAAATTCTGAGTCTGATGAATTGGCAGCAGAATCTGAGATGTTCTATTTGAAAAATTATTTCTTTGTTAGGGAGAGTTTCTCTGGGGAAATGTTCCTCTTAAAATTTTGAACTTTTCTTAGGGCACAAGTCCGCCATCAGAGGGCGTAAGATCACGTTATTGCTTGCAGCAATATCTGACGGAGTAAAAACACGACAGAAAATACTTTTTCTTCGGTCAGACACCACTAACTATGCAAAATATGTATGGGTATTTTCTTTCAAAAATAGTGCATCCTTTCGCCGTTAGGGCCGCAAAAGCTTATTCTGTTTTTCACAATATCACTACTTTCACATAGACGATTCCAAAACATTATTTCAACACCGGATGCCATATCTCTTGTAGAATGAATACTTTAGGCAAGTATTTAAATAAATTTGTAGTCCACAGTTCTGTCGATAGCTGGTGTTTCGGTAATTTGCAGCTGTATTACCACTTCTAAAAAGGCTATTGAGAAAATTCTTCTTTGAGGTAGGCCATTCGCTAAAAAACAGATATGGAGCATTAAAGTCTTTAAATAGCGTAAAGATTTCCCAGTAGCGGTGTAAAGGTCGAAACCTTTTTATTTTTAGCTATATCTGCTCCCGGGGGACGTATATGAAAAGTAATTTTCCCTTAGCACAGCTTTTTCCATGACCAATATTTTTCACCTATTTTCAACTTTTCCGTTATGCAAAATTGTTTTCGCTACGAACATGATACAGAAAACGATGGATCTCATTAGTTTGCATTAGTACATTTGTTTGTTCCAAATTCAGAGCACTTGAATTTGCGTTTAAAGTGAAAAACTGTAGCGTTTATTGGAATTAATATACAAAGTATGCTATAAACTCGCGCGCACAACACATATCATTGAAATGCTGTATATCGGTAATAAGATTTTCGAAAGGTACTATTATGCACAAAAGGTGTAGAAATTTTACAGCTTCCTCTAAGCTATGCATAACGTAACCATTGAGAAAAATAACTGGAGAAAATAACCTAAATATTGCGTGTCGTTTGCGATTATTTTTTATCAGTTACATGTAATAATTTTTGAAAGTAAACTTCTTTTAAGATAACTGACGTTTTTGACAGCGGAAACAACATAACATGACAGGTCTCAATTCACTTTAATTTTAGTGAAATACATAGGGTTCTTTATATTTTGGCGAAAATGTTTCACTAGTGTTTGTAACGAGTTTATATGCGAGAGCGCAACCAATTGCCATCAGATGATTTCAGGAAATGTTTCTGTCATTTCAAAAGTCAGTGTGAAAGAGTGATGTTCAGAGCAGATATATGTCATGCATGATAAAACTGGTCATCAATCCAAAATATCTTCCAAGTCTTCGTTTGTTGCCTTCTTTAAACTTTTGATCCAATAAATCCCGAATAACTTTATCAAATGTGCGTAGTGTAGAAGGAATAATGTACAGTAGTTGTCAGACATTCCATGAAGTGGAACAAAATATCGAGCTGTCTGTTTTATACTGCGAATCATGGATTTCCCAGCTGTTGCAGAGCAGATGAATAAATAACACACAGATACGCCGTGATATGTTTTAAAACAAGTTAGTAAAATCATGGAATGCATTGATTATGATAAACTTTTTAACATACCAGAAATTATTACGCAAGTTATTACTCAAGTCATGAAGCTAATGGCTGTGGAATAAATCTCGCTCCTGTGCCATGACCTTTGAGCCCATTTCGATGATATTAAACAGAAATGGTTCAGTATACCTCCGAAACAACACGATACATTTTGTCGTAATCGAAGCATTTTTGCATAAGTTACGACGCAAAGAGGCGATGGAGTGGATCCCGCTTCAATGTCCTTAGCTTTGACCCCAATTCGCCCATTTTCAATAGGGTTCGTCCCCAGGTTGTCCCCAACCACATATTAAGATTTCTTCGAAATCGAACTATTTTTAAGAGAGTTATCGTGCGGATGGGCAGACAGACAGACCGAGAAAACTGGAGCACATACGCTTCTCCAACTACGGTTAAAAAGCGTAAAAAATAATTTCAATTTTTCTCTACCTTATTAAAATAAGGTCCAAGCCACTGGACGAAGCATGTTGATTCCTGATTAGAAGATGCCAGCTATATATCCGAAGATTAGGTTCTTAAATTAGTGGGTGTTTTACCAGAACAAATTAAGTACTTAGAATACAATTTACACAAATATGGACTGATTTCAAAACAATTTGAAAACTTTGAAGAATACCGATTTGGGGTGCATTTTTTTCAAAGGATCTACAAAACGAGTGCAACACAAACTGATATCCATAAAATCCCATTTATGTCTTTCTATGAAGCAAAATGCCTTAAACTGCGAACATTGTTCAATAGCTAACATTAAGGTTTTTTTTTTATTAAAACATATTCTGAAAATTATGTGCATATCAAGTCGTAAGTCCAATGGTATCCGAATGCCATCCAGTTTTGAAAACCGTACAAACATTTCTAATGATATTGAAATATTCTTCATCATCTCGAAGTTTGGTATGAATTAATTATCTGAGAAGGTCTCTTGTGATGAGTTTCATGTATTTGATATAGAAATTTACACATAAATGCTTTGATTTATAAGTCGATGCGTTACAAAAAAGAATATTCAATAAATATTTTTGTGCACTAATTTTTCGGGAAAATTTATTAAACATAATTGTACATAGCCTTTCAGCATTAAATCTGCCTAAAGACAATTCTGCAGCTGATCATAATATTTTTCGTAAATTAGCATTTTTTACCCTTTTATATTATGTGAAAGTTTTTATCTTGGGAACCCTCCTCATTCTTTTTTCTCGAATATTGTTCTGGACTTCAAACGTGTTCAGCATTCTTTTTTATTTCACCATTTGTTTCCAAATGCAAGGTTGGTGCCTTTCACAGAAATTTATTCATTGATTTTAAGAGGATAAAATATGGACGCTGTATAGAAAGAAATATGTTTTAAAATAAAAAAAACCTGGTTTGAAAATGCAAGTGTTAGGTACTTTTTTTACAACGCGAAAATACAGTATAATTCATGTTACGCATAAGGACATTTATATAGGTTTTCCAATGATATTCATTATGCGTTGTTTCCTTAAAAAAGGTACATGTGCAAAATACGTTTTTTCAAAGATTTCTATATACGTCAAGGCTTCCCTAAACACGTGTATATTCAAGATACATTGGTTTCCAAAATATTCAACATGCGTTGAGGTCTACTTAGCCCTTCGTCCCGTTGGGGTACTCATTCTTTTCGGTCCCAATTGTTTTTCCTTGCAAGGAGACGTGTGTGACGGTGTGCAGACATTGTAAAGGGTAGAAAAAATGCTTGCGTTCTTCTCTGGTGTTTCGGTAACAGTTCGTGTTGAAAGAGCCAGAAATCTTCTGCCGACAGGTGACTCGTCATTGTGCATTTATTAGCAACGTTCGAATCAATTGGTTCCTCAAGCCCGGCCTATAACATTTGTTACCCGAGTTATTTGGCGCAACAGGAATTCATTCAGCACGGCGTGAAATGTATGTGTCTTCGAAAGACTGGCATATTTTGTGGTATTAAAGCAACTCATTTTATACATATCTGATAAAACTAGAAATTTTCAATTGTGATTCATCTTCGGATATTTATTAGAAAATAATTCACAAATGGTTTTTTGGGCTGATGGTTAAATTTATCTTTTACAGTTTTTCAAATTCTGTATGATTACTTTTTCGCAGATTGAATTTTCACCCTTTTCGGAAAAGAGGTTCGAAAATTCTTCAGTACGAATGGATGGTCCTATGACTGGATTGCGTAAGTAGGAGGATTTCATGACAGCCCGATCACCTCTTCTGGGGATGCAAAAATTCCAGATTGATTGGCTGCACAACAAAGATAGTTTTCCCTTTTTTCTCTAGTCCTTGAAGTATTTGATCAAGCTGAAACTTACTGAATACCTTTCTAAATAGAAATGAAAACTGTCTTTGAATTTCCAATTAACACTGAAAAATAAGCAGGATTAAACCTTCAAAATAATTCATCCAACAGAAGTCATTTCTGTAGGGAAAAGATAAACTATGAAGTTAATTTTAATAAATAACTGGAGCCTTGTTCCGAGTGCGTTAAAAGCAAACAATTCCGAAAATATAGAAGATAACATGGTATTTCTAAATGTCCTTATAGATAATCTAGCTGGAGTACTAATAGAGTAAAAATTTTTTACATTACAATTTTAGAATTATATGATAGAATATGAAGTAATAATGAATAAAACCTATCACCTACGCATCCACATTTACAAGCGGATAACGCCATTTGTTGTAAGTAACAGCCTCGGAAGTAAACGGCCTAAAGGTAAAAACCTTAGTCATTAAAAGTTTTCTTTCCTGTACATCCTTTATGCTTTTCACCCAAATTTTCGTCAACCACTATTCCTTTTGTTTTCTACTCCAATAATTTGGCGGTTGGTTTGTCCACTGCAGTCTGAACCAGGATTCCGTCAATTCTGCGCTCACGTCACGAAGGTCTTTAAAGAGTGTCTCTCATTTTTTACCGAAATTTATATTACAAAACTCTTTCTTCATATATTCATTTCTTCTGCGCATGTTCCTTAAAATTCATTTGTTTTATCAATCTACTCTAATTTATAATCTTCTAAGTGCTTTTTCTTCTTTGTTCCGGGTTCGTGAATTTCATGTCTTGCTCTCATTTTTTGATATATCTGTCCTCTTTTTTAAAGATTTCATCACCTTTGAGGAATTCAGATTACCACCTAGATATCTTCTCATATGTATGATTGAGAATAAATACTTTGCAATTTATCTGGTGTCGGCATTCTCCATTGGGTAGCAACAATTTTCCTTTCTACTAATATGACAACTTAAATTCATAGCATCTAAGTGTAGAAAGTCTGGAAACAACTGATGTCCACATTTTGTCGTTTCTGATTAAATGGATTAAGATATTTATGACTAACCGGATAAAGCATGAGGTCCAAGTCGAATGAATAGATGGGAGCCAGCGGATCATATTAGAAAGCCAACGAGGCGCAAGGCGCTTGGAATGTAAACGACTTCATTCTGAAAAATATTTGGTGACAGAAAAGCAATGCCTCTTTCACAATTTTTGATATGAAGCATTTCTTGGTATTAATTATTTAATGCTACGAATGCTTTCGCTTTTGCTGGAAACAGCATTTTGCAAATTCGGGGTTTAACTCAAAAGTTATTCTTACTAATTTGGCAGCAATATGCACGTACATTTTATATATTATATTTTGGTAAGAAACTAGAGAGACATTATTCTTAAATGAGTGGTTTAAAATATTATTATTATTTTAAAAATCATGTCATTCTGTTCTTATATGTAAATGTGGTGAACAATATATTATATGTAAAGATAATTACTTATATAATTCAAATGCTGGTTCATGAAAGAGTTGCTTACAGGGTATAAAACTGCTGTTTACTTTTAAAGGTCATGATAAGACTTTGATATTTACAGGATATGCCGAACTTGCAATATCGCATAAGTGATTAATGTTTCGGCGTCATAGGTGCATGCGTAACGTGTCTAGGCAAAGCTACTGTAGCATTATACAAGACAGAAAACCAACCGGTTTCCTGTTATAAAGGCGCGTCGTTGGGTCGGAAAGTCAATGCTTGGTCATTAGTGGAAAAGGACACCTCGCCATAGGTGCATGCGTAATGTGTTTAGGCAAAGCTAATGTAGCATTATCCAAGACAGGAAACCAACCGGTTTCCTGTTATAAAGGCGCGTCGCTGGGTCGGAAAGTCAATGCTTGGTCATTAGTGGAAAAGGACACCTCGCCATAGGTGCATGCGTAACGTGTCTAGGCAAAGCTAATATAGTATTATCCAAGACAGGAAACCAACCAGTTTCCTGTTATAAAGGCGCGTCGCTGGGTTGGAAAGTCAATGATTGGTCATTAGTGGAAAAGGACACCTCGTCATAGGTGCATGCGTAACGTGTCTAGACAAAGCTAATGTAGCATTATCCAAGACAGGAAACCAACCGGTTTCCTGTTATAAAGGCGCGTCGCTGGGTCGGAAAGTCAATGCTTGGTCATTAGTGGAAAAGGACACCTCGCCATAGGTGCATGCGTAACGTGTCTAGGCAAAGCTAATATAGTATTATCCAAGACAGGAAACCAACCAGTTTCCTGTTATAAAGGCGCGTCGCTGGGTTGGAAAGTCAATGATTGGTCATTAGTGGAAAAGGACACCTCGTCATAGGTGCATGCGTAACGTGTCTAGACAAAGCTAATGTAGCATTATCCAAGACAGGAAACCAACCGGTTTCCTGTTATAAAGGCACGTCGCTTGGTTATTAGTGGAAAAGGACACCTCGTCGTCGTACTCACAGAGATCGCCTTGAGATCGCCTTACTCGACAAAGATCGCCTTATTGCCTTACTCCCTAGAGATCGCCTTATTGGCATTACAGACTGAAAGACTTACCTCCGGGAGACTGCCCGTCATGGGTGACGAAGTATGTCCGTCGAGGCCAGAGTGGGCTCGGAATTGTATAAAGAAGGGCATAGGACATGAAGGGATGGTTCGGCACGTCCTGCGCTGAAATCGCCGAGGATCAACCGTCCTCTCATAACTACATCTTTGGGTGACCAATTTGAATCACCAACGGCGTTTGCGCTCCCATTGAGAACTGTGACGCATTTTCCCATGTGAGCTGCATTAGTATGTCAAAATAAAAGAGTGTTAATGACAATATATACTGCGCATTGTCTCTTCTATACCATAAAACCTAGCTGAATTTCTCAACAAATTTTGAAATGAAACCCCAAAAAAGTATTATTTTTAAGTTAAAAGATTTCTTAAAACTCTAAGATCATATTATACCTCTCATACACATCACTCTACGCTCCGAAGCGACTCTAGTCACTGCACTTTTACACAATTTAGGAACTCATTTCAAAGTTATCTGTTTACAAGTATCACTTTGTCAAAAACATGGGAAATTTTCTGGTTTTAAAGTTGAATAGAAAGAAATCCCCAGGTTTTATATCTCCAATTGAAGATTGGTGTATTTCTTGTGCCAGACACAAATTTTTTTCAAATTATCTTTGTTGAAACTGAGTCTCCGACATGGTTCTGTAAGTTTTTAACATGTATTTCAGGACATTCGTTTTACAATAGGAACGACATCATGACAGTTTCCTCTGTTTTTTGTTTCTTGTGTTTTTTTGTGTCCTGAATTACACTATTTCTTTCTGGCCAAGTTTAATAACATTTTGTTCCATTAAATTTAGATATGCAATATTTTCTCCTAAGGAACAGCGCACACTGTAGAAATACACAGAGGTTCAACTGTCGTTTTTTAAGCAGCACCCCAGTGGTCCGACATGAAACTTACATAGCGTCTGTTACGTGATACGATACCAGTGGCTATATAACTAACATCGCGGAGAGGGTTGAAAACTCTTGAAAGAAAAAGTAGAATCAAAAGGTAATGGTTTCGAAGCTTTAGGTCCATGTCCATCAACTGGTGGGCTGTTCTTTTGAGATCTTCATGGCCAAATTGTGGCCATGAGCCATTTCAGAGGCTGATTTTACGACTTGGAACTACTAAGTGCACGAAACAAAACACACAAGCACCCGTTGTTGGAGTAATCCAGTGTTAGCAAATGCTGACTACATCAGACAGAATCATTTAGCTGCTGAAAAACTCTCTTCCTCTTAGTGGGGTTGCTTGATAACCGTTTATTCTTTTGCCCTGAATATACCTGCTATCGAAAGATTTGCTGTCACCTTTGGTCGTAGTTGATGACTCATCCCTATTTATCGTTTCTTTCAATTGGCTTCCCCTTTGTTTATTTTCAACTTTGTGTATCTTTTTTCTCCCGTTTTAAAAATTCCAGAAATGAATTTCTTATTTAGACAGTGTTCAGTAATTTACGGTTTGAAATCATGTTCTCTGTATTTTATAATTTTGCCTAATTTTTTTTTTTTTTTTTTTTTTTTTTTTTAAGGTTTAGGTCCAATTCACATTAAGTTGTATGGAGCGAAGAAGAAGTAGATAGATTTGGGGTAGGGTCCCCTGATTGGAAAGGTTGAAAGAAGAATAGGAAAATAGAGTTTTAGATTTATACTGCTAAAAGTGAGCGCAAGAGAATTGCACTTTTAACAGTTAAGAGAAAAGTAACAGCTGACGTCAACTGCCACGAAATTGCGAATCCTAATTTTGCCTAACGCTCGGCAGGGTCAGTAAATAACAATTTATAGTTGGCAGTATATTTCTCGTAAAATATAATATATTGATTTAAAATACGCATAGATTTTATATCTATCTCTCAACTAAACTGAAACCCCCCGCCTTTAGTTAGGCTTCCAGTCAAATGGTACGTACGCTACATGTACAAGATTTTTTACTACTGGCAACATACACTTATACGACGTTTAGGGCGTAAAACAATGAGGAACATAAGGTAAATTTGCTTATAAACCAGAAGTTTTAGAGATGTAATTTTCAGTTCTGGACGCCGAAACCCAAAAGTTATGTCGCAAGTTTAGGATTTTTAAAATGAAGCAGAAGGTATTTAGACACTCACTTTATGGCACGACGGACGGTCGTAATTCAAAGGTAACCAAGACGATGTATTTCCAAATGTCGCTGTAAACAAAAGACGATGAATAAAATACGGATAAACTGCATTTTCCGAAAGGAATATGGACCATTTTTAAGGGAGTGATGGGGCCAGAGACCTTACAATTTATGCAAAGAAAGGTGTTCGAACAGTAAACGGAATGTTTGCATTTCAGAAATTATAGCCTTTTCCTTTTTTTTTCGTTTTAAGCATGCTTTATTCTTTTTTCTGCTTCTCATTTGTTTGTCAGCACAGTTCAGATAGGTCTAGTTCCTGTATGAGCAGTCTGATAATATTTTGATCTCGCATTGAAATGATTTGTAGTAAAATAATTCTAAATCTTATCAATAAACACCAACTGCGAAGAAATTCCTATTGTGTTACACGTAAACAAAAGTAAAAGAAGGGAGTTCCTTTTTTTTTTAAATTTGAACTACACGTGCCTTTTGACCAGATGTTTCATAAATCAGTATAAAGGTTTAGGTAAACGTATGTCGCACTTTTTTTCAGTTTCGCATTCATACATTGTATCTAAGTGAAAACCATTTTACTGAGAGTAAACAGGAATTTTATTGTGAAGAATTGTTCCATTCGAAGATTTTAACCCGAGTGTTATTCAATTATATGTTTCTGTCAATTCACTATTACATTTATTTCTTTTCTTGATATACTGTTGTAATATACAAGAACTTCTTCCATGGAATGTCAGGTTTTTTTGTTTTTTTCGCCGAAGCCATCACGAAAGTTATGCCAGCCATTCATTCCTTTTACAGCAATGTCCACAAATTCCACCAAAGGCGTCGGTACGGGATCCTTGGATCTGATGTATAGCACCCCGGGACCCCACAGAGCTCCCACGGGGTTTAAATACGGGAACCGTGAGAGGTACTGGATGGTTCTAATCTCAGATGAGTGTTTCTCGAGTGATGTCTGGGTGGTTGTGCTGGGCGAGACGGCGCATCTTTCTTCTCCAACGGAAACTCGTTTGCAGGATTTCGTGAAATGAAAGCGTTTATGATGTCAGCCAGTACGTGATGGTTGCTTGCAGCTGCAAAGAACCTCTCTAGACATATTAAGGGACCTAAAGTGTAGCAGCATAAGTCGCCCTAACCCATCAAAGAGCAATCACCTCCTTGCACATAGCCGACTTTGCAAGACGGAGACAGAGTCTCGTGCAGTCGGCTCTACACCAGCATCCTCTCGTCATATCAATGCAGCGAGAAATGGTATTAATCTGACCACAGGACGCGGCGCCTCTCTGTAGAGGTTCACTTTCAAAGTTTCCTGCTGCAGGCGAGGGGTAACATCCGATAACGAGCAATCAACAGTGGCACAGGGGTAGGGCATCGTCTCCCGTATTTCAGGCTATGCACTGTGCCCCGTACCTTTCTCTCTCTGGAATTGCTTCAGAATCATTTACTCTAGAAGTGTTTTGCACCGCCGTTGCCAAGTGGTAGACTTGTACGAACCTGAATACTATATGTTTAGCCCAGTCATCAATGGCGTGTGATCGTCTGGCACCGCTACCAATCTGAGTGCTGATGCGTCCGTAGGTAGTCTACTCGAGGTACCAGTTTTACACGATTTTCCTCGGGAACTCATAGGTCTTGCCACTTGGTCTATAGAATAGCCCATTTATCTTTTGCTGAAAATGCGTCTACGATCAAAGTCGCTCGTATCATTACGTTTAACATGTCCATCGATTGAGATACACCATTATGAAACCATGCATTTCGCCTATTCATCGCCTGCGTTCAGAATCTGTCTGTTTCACTGTAAGTCTGGGATGCCAATGTCAACTCCCCATCACCAATATCTTAAATGTTTTGCCTACTGGTGTATTGCACTATGTTTTGTGCTGGGATATGATTTCCTTGCATTCATTTATTAAAGGGTTGTTTAAAGGTTCAGTTCCAACGTTCAATATTACAACGGTTTCTGGTGATGAAGGTTTAGATGCAACAGAAACCCAGGAGCGATAACGGCACTTGATAGGTTGATAAGCATCCGTTGAGAGTGACGAGCGTTTATTAAGGCGGGACAGGAGAAGAATGCCGAAATGATCGAGTAAGTGAGTGCTATATAACAAACTCTAAATATGATGATGAGAGAAAGACCTGGTCCGCTTACGGGATGCAGTGCAGCGAAAGTGACCTCCTCGTTTGCAGCAAGGTGATGTGCAGCTACAGCACCGTTTAATGCGAATCAGTACTTTTTTGAACAAACATCACACACGTGTGGCAAGCCCCGCATTTTCCACACATAAGTCGTCTGAACTCTTGTCTTTTCACTGAGATCAAAATGTCTTTGAAGGGCGGATGATTTAAAACAGATAGATCAGGGAGAGCGACACACATCATTTTTAAATAATTCTCAAAATGATGGTAATTCTAAGCGAACGTAGCCCACATTGTGGCAAATTACAAACATGTACATGAAGTTGCAAGGCAGTGTACCACTGGAACATGGGAACTTGCTGTGTGTAATTTAGGAGACAGATATGTAGTCAGTTAACCTTTAAATTTACCTTGTATATCAATTATCTGAAAACAGTTAAATTGAGTTTATAATATACAAAACGAATTAATTGACTTTACTTAATTTAATTTGTTATATTCTTCGAATTAATTTATTCAGTTATATTTGTGGATAAGATATTTTAATATCAGACCTTCATATAAAAATTCAGCAATTGTTAGTTTAATATCAGAAACAATAATTACCTAAACTTTTATTATCAAAGTTTATTGTGATTGCGAAATTTGTAGAATGCTCTTCATAAACGCCTTTCAACAGGAATTTTTACATTACTCATGATTTTTGAGAGGTGTTCTGAACTGGAATGACAGTTCATAACCAGTATTTACAGCTGGCGGAAGAGATATATACACTGCTGGACAATTGCTAAGGACGGATCATAAACGGCTATATAGCGCATAAAAAAGTAAGTGTATTTGGATGCCAAGTGAAATAAAATAATATCAGAATGCCAGGACATTACAAGAAAGACAATTTATTGTGCTCTGAAATCCAGAAAGCCTTGGAAAGTGTTCAAGGGACAAACAGGCCATTTTGTGCAGAATACGTAAACGTAAAAAAATGCACCTACCGTCCGCAGGCGTTCCTGGGAAAGATGTCAATACGGTATATGGCCACCATGGAGGGTGATGCAAGATTCCACACGTCGTGTCATGCTTTGCACAACATTATCAAGCAGCTGTTGGGGTAATTTATCCCATTCCTCTGTCAGTGCACGGATGAGGGTGTCCTTGTTTATTGGAGGGCATTGGCGACCAGCAAGACTCCTACCCAAAGCATCCCACACATTTTAAATGGGATTCAGATCTGGAGAACGTGCTGGCCATACGAGGCGTTGAATGTTCTCGCTCTCAGGACACTCCTGGACAGCGACTGTTCGATGACATGTTGCGTTGTCGTCCCTGAAAATGAATCTATCACTGACAGCACCACGGAACATGCGAACATGAGGTAGCAGAACATCATTAATGTATCGTTGGCCAGTCATTGTCCCAGTTGGAAGCACACAGAGGGACGTACGGCCATTGATCATGATGCCAGCACATACCAGGACACTACATGTCGGATATCGGTCCCTTTCCTGTATGTTTGCTGGACAATATGCAGTACCACTATCACGCCAGATCAGTTGTCGACAATGAGACGATAGACTGTATCTGCTCTCATCTGAGAAGAGGACAGCAGACCAGTCGTTATCAGTCCAATTGCGATGTTGATGGCACCATTGCTAACGGGCGGTACGGTGACGTCTGGACAATGGGATGCACACAACAGGACGGCGGGCGTATAGTCCTCCTTTATGCAAACGTTTGGCTACATTTTTTGGGAGATCCGCTTGCTAGTAACAGCCATAAACTGATTTGCTACCTCACTAGCTGTGCTGCGCCGGTGTCTTTTTGTTTATAGCGCTATGTACCGATCTTCTGCAAGTATCGTACTGCGAACACGACCTCCCCGTGACGTTTGCTACAACCTCCATTTGTTTGAAATTATTTCCAAAGCCTTGAAACAACACTGTGGCTGACGTCGAACTCCCTGGCAACATCTGTTATTTTTCGCCTTTCTTCAATCTTGCCAATAATACAGCCACGCGTAAAATCATCTAGGTGATGTCGGGAAGACATACTGAAAATTGTAAGTTCGTCAATTGATTCTTTCCCTTTCAACTTTGAGTTTGAACAACAACGGTCAATACGCGTCAAATCCTTTATATCTCTTATCAGCGCTATGACGTCACGAACAAGTTCGGCAATCCTAAATTTCCATACGCACAACACGTCTTACTGTATCCAGCACTTATGCTAATTTCCAAATTTTCCTGCCTTCCATTTTATGGTTGCTATCGTTGCTATTGTCATCCGTCCTTAGCAATTGTCCGGCAGTGTATTAATGATTCTGAAATCATATCCCCATGGTTTGTTATCCGTATGGGCTTTTATGCTTCATAACAAAATCAAAATAATGTCACTTTTAGGTCCCCGAGCATTGAAAACAATGGTATATATCACAGAAGATATTAAATTTAGAAAAATGTAACTACTTATTCACTGAAGTGGCAATCTGACTTACACACCCATATTGTGTGGCCGAGCCTCTCATTAGAGAACAACATCCCGTATGGGCATGGAATCTGCCAGAAATTGTGAAAGTTTAGAATTCCAAAATCATTAATTCTAAACGCAAGTTGTGATGCTTCTCAATTGTTTGGGACGGAAATATTAGGCATTAATTCGATGTGCAGGGCAGTGATGGCGTAAGTCACTCCTTTCTGGGACTTCATTGGTCATTCGGGCTAAACTGTCGTTCATTAATGATCTTTAAAATGAATGACCATTCACTTTTCATTTCAGGTAGCCTCACTGCACTCACTTAGAAAACTAATCCTAACTTTAGGCAAGTATCTGCGTACTTGCTACCAAAATGCCTTCGAACTTATTACTAAAATTCTAAGCGGATTCAATTGTTCAGGAACTTAGGAAACCCATGTACGGTCCACGATCAATTCTTGGCTTGTCATGAAGAATTCTCACACACCTCCGAAATGTATTGAATGCCATTATCATTCTTATTCTTAAATTTCATCATGTTTCCGAGCTGACTTATCAACGATATCTCGCATAACGGTTGAAAATAATTTCTAACACTACTTATTGCAAATTCGTTTCCCACGCATTTTAAAGAAGAAACTTAACGTGATGCCACTTCAGGGCGTGTTGGAGTAAAAACGGATTTAATTGTCGCTGACAAACTGAACCTTTCACGATGAAGAGTCATTCTTTAAAACGAATCGTTTTTTACGACTGCAGAAAGAACTATGTTTAGGGCAGTATTGCGGGACCTCATGTTTCACATGGTTCCAACGTCTCAGAAGCCAACTATTTCTAAAATATGCCCGATTACCCACCAATCCATCTACAGTTCGCTAAGTGCAATATCCCAAGGACATCACTTCCTTCCTGTCGCCTCCTACCCAAGGACGGTTCTTACCCTCTCAGGGTGCTCTAACAACTCCAATATCGACTTAGTATCAAATATACGACGAGCAAATACCACAAATAAAGACAGTGGCATATGCTATATGAAATAAAGAGAATGCAAAAGACAGTACAAGTCCGCGACCCAAGAATGAAAATCTCAAATATGTGTGTCTCGCTGTTTTGAAATTTTGCATATGAATTTTTTGCAAATAATCTTGAAATATCCACTTTTGTTGCTGTAAACTTTGAAGTGCACTGCATTCCAAATCATGCCATACACTGAATGATATTGAAATATGTTTAAGATTGCTTTGAATTGAAGGAGAATATTTCTTGTTTGACGAATTTCAGTAAAAACTAAATGACTAGAAGGTACTATAAGAAACACTTAAATAACTGGATATGAACTATGCGGTAGAATAGTTGAAATTGCTTTGAAGTTTCAGGTGGAAAATATGTTTTTTTTATCCTTAAAAACTGAATATAAAGAGAAGAGGAATGATGAAGTTCCCTGTAACCAAGGCCTTAAATTAGGGACTGACGTTTGCTTATATGCTATTGAGTTGCTCACGGTGTTCGTTAAATTAAACTCCCTGCCCACCCAAAAATAAAAGGTCATAGCGAAGACTTCAAAGGTAATGACTTACTTCAGGCGGATATTTGGTGTTCCCTGGTGGAGAAATCATAAATCTCTGGTTTGGAACTTTTGTTACACGAACCAGACAGCTTGATAAATTTCTATATCGAGATGTTTTCATACCGGTGTGCGCACTACATAAGAATTAAAAACCAATCTGTTTTTCTGCCGAACTGTGCCAAGTCGTATCTACAGAATTTGAAAAATTATATATATATATATATCATCATCATCATCATTGTCAACCATTATCAATCCACTGCTGGACGAAGGTCTCCCCAAGTTTCCTCCACAACGGTCTGTCTTGTGCCAGTCTCCTCCATGTCACCCCTGCATACTTTCGAATTTCATCCACCCATCTCCCATGTGGTCTTCTTCTGGGTCTTTTCCTGTCCCTTGGAATCCAATCTAAAATTTCGGCTGTCCATCGATGATCTGTCCTTCTGGCAGTATGTCCAGCCCATTGCCATTTCAGGAATTTAACTCTGATCATGATGTCTTCCACTCTTGTCATTTTTCGGATCCACGAGTTCCTCTTCTTATCTCTCCTGGTTACACCAAGCATGCACCTCTCCATGCTTCTTTGAGTTGTCTGCAGCCTTTGTATGTCTCTTTTAGTTAAGGTCCACGTCTCTGCACCATACGTAAGCACTGGAAGGATGCATTGATCAAACACTTTTCTTTTAAGACATAATGGCATATTGCTCTTGAAAATTATGCTGTTTCTTCCAAAAGCTCTCCAGGCAAGTTTTGTACGCCGATTAATTTCTTCATCAATGTGACACTCACTTGATATCTGCTGTCCAAGATAAACGTACGTGTCTGTTATCTCCAGCTTTTCTCCATCAATCGATAAATCTTCATTTCTTGTAAAAGCATTGAACATCACTTTTGTCTTCTGAAAGTTCATTTTTAATCCCACTTCTTTACTCTTGTCCGCAAGTACCTGGATCATACTCTGCAGCTCTGATGGGGTAGTTGCAAAAATGACTACGTCATCAGCAAAACGAAGGTGGGTTAGATAATCTCCATTAATCTTTATCCCCTTGTTTTCCCAGCTCAGCGACTGAAAAACACCCTCCAATGTGGCATTGAAGAGCTTCGGAGATATGGTGTCACCTTGTCTCACTCCCTTTCCAATTTTTACGTGTGTTGTATTTTCAAACAGCCTAATCTTTGCACTTGCATTTTCATAGATGTTATTAATAATATTAATGTATGCATCTTCAATACCGCAGGTTTTCAGAGCCATTGTAACTGCTGATGGTTTCACCGAATCAAAGGCTTTTTCATAATCGATAAAAGCCATGCACAATGGAAGTTCATATTCCCTCGCTCTTTCAATTAGTTCTCTCAGCACGTGGATATGATCTATTGTGCTGTAGCCACTCCTGAATCCAGCTTGTTCTCTCGGTTGAGCCATGTCCAGTGTTACCTTCAAGCGGTGTGAAAGAACTTTAGTGAAGATTTTATAAACTACTGATAGGAGGCTGATAGGTCTGTAGTTTCCGAGATCCTCAATGTCACCTTTCTTATGTAGCAGGATCATTGTAGCGGTGTTCCAATCCTCAGGAATCTTTCCTTCATTAAGGCATCGAGTGAAAATTTGGGCGAGTACTGTTTCGATTTCTCCACTTGCTTCTTGTATGATGTCTACAGTAATTCCATCTTCTCCTGGAGCTTTTCCTCGCTTCATGTTCTTGATTGCATGTGCAACTTCTGCTGGAAGGACTGGAGGAACTCTGGTACTGGTATCTTTCATGATGTCTGGAGTGCATATATCATCCCTTTCATATAATTTGGAGTAGAAATCTTTCACTCTTGTCAAAATTTCGCCTCTATTTCTTGTTACAGAACCATCTTCTTTTCTCAGTGCCATAATCTGTTTTCTTCCCTTACTTAGATGTCCCTTTGCTATCTTTAGGCTTTGGCTGTTTTCAATTGCTTTCCTCACTAGTTCACAGTTGAATTTCCTTATGTCTTCAGTGATACTTTTTCTTACTGTCTTGCATAGCTCTATATATTCCACTTTGGAAGTCACATCTTCTTTAGTTGTCCTCATCTCTCTTCTTTTTTGCATCAACATTTTGGTTTTTCCTGATAATTTGTTCACATGCAATTTGTTCTTAGACCCAGCTAATTTTGTTGCTGTTTCCATAAGAGCTTTGGTTACTTTTCTGTTAACTTCAGAGATGTCCACTTCTTCCGATGTTAGGCCTTCTAAAGCAGAGAACCTGTTCTTCAGTTCTAACTTGAAGGTATTATGGTGTTTTTTAAGGTTGGTTATGTCAATACATTTTGTTTGTCTTATGAGCTTGCCACGTTCAAGTTTAGTGTTGAGGTGCATCTTACATCTCACCAATCTATGGTCACTACCTGTGTTGAACTTGTTTAGCACACTGCAGTCTTCTATGACGAATTTTTTGTTACACATAATAAAATCAATTTCATTTGTCGTCCCATTTGGATATATATTCTGATTCCAGGATTCTTGAATTGGAAGAGGAACTACAAAGGATCAAGTGGGACATCGTCGGAGAAAAGGTAAAGATCTCATTGAACTGAAAAGTGGACATCTGTTCTGCTATCTTAGGACAGATACTGGCAGAACTAGTGGTGTTAGATTTATAATAAACAAGAAACTGAATGATAAAGTTGTAGAAACTGAATGTTCCTCTAACAGAGCTGCCCGACTCGTTATCCAACTCTCAAAAAGATACCAGGCTCAGTTTATTCCAACTTATGCACCCACCACAAGTCATCCTGAAGAAATTGAGGAATTTTATGAGGAAATTCGTCATCTAAATAATAAAGGCAAGCAGCACTTGACGATAATTATTTGAGATTTCAATGCAAAAATAGGGCTACGTCAACAGAATGAAACTTCAGTAGGTGAATTCGGTCAGGGCAATAGAAACCAGTGTTGAAATACGCTTGTAGAGTTTGCAGTGGCAGAAGGGTTTTTCATCATTAACTCGTTTTTCAAGAAAAAGCCACACAGCAAATGGACATGGAGACATCCAAATGGGACGACAAGTGCAATTGATTTTATTATATGTAACAAAAAATCGCCATTGAAGACTGCAGTGTGCTAACAAGTTCAACACAGGTAAAGACCATAGATTGGTGAGATGTAAGATGCACCTCAACACTAAACTTGAACGTTACAAGCACATAAGACAAACAAAATCTATTGACATAACCAAACTTAAAAAACACCATAATACCTTCAAGTTGGAACTGAAGAACAGATTCTCTGCTTTAGAAGGCCTAACATCGAACGAAGTGGATATTTCTGAAGTTAACAGAAAAGTAACCAAAGCTCTTATGGAAACAGCAAAAAAATTAGCTGGGTCTAAGAAAAAGTTGCATGTGAACAAATTATCAGGAAACACGAAAATGTTGATGCAAAAAAGAAGAGAGATGAGGACAACTAAAGAAGATGTGACTTCCAAAGTTTAATATATATCTATTTCGAGATGTTTTATGCAAGACAGTACGAAAAAGTATCACTGAAGACGTAAGGAAATTCAACTGTGAACTAGTGAGGAAAGCAATTGAAAACAACCAAAGCCTAAAGATAGCAAAGTGACATCTCAGTAAGGAAAAAAACAGATTATGGCACTGAGAAAAGGAGATGGTTCTGTATCAAAAAATAGGGGTGAAAGTTTGACAAGAGTGAAAGATTTCTACTCCAAATGATATGAAAGGTATGATACATGTACTCCAGACATCATGAAAGGTATCAGGTGCAGAGTTCTTCCAGTCTTCCCAGGAAAAGTTGCACATGCAATCAAGAACATGAAGAGGGGAAAAGCTCCATGAGAAGATGGAATTACTGTAGACATCATACAAGAAGCAAGTGGAGAAAGCGAAACAGTACTCCCTCAAATTTTCACTCGATGCCTTAATGACGGGAAGATTCCTGATGATTGGAAGAACGCTACAATGATCCTGCTACATAAAAAAGGGGACATTGAGGATCTCAGGAACTAAAGATTTATCAGCATCCTATCAGTGGTTTACAAAATCTTCACTAAAGTTCTTTCACACCGGTTGAAGGTAACACTGGACATGGCTCAACCGAGAGAACAAGCTGGATTCAGGAGTGGCTACAGCACAATAGATCATATCCACGTACTGAGAGAACTAATTGAAACAGCGAGGGAATATGAACTTCCATTGTGCATGTCTTTTAACGATTATGAAAAAGCCTTTGATTCGGTGAAACCATCAGCAGTTACAATGGCTCTGAAATCCTGCGGTATTGAAGATGCATACATTAATATTATTAATAACATCTATGAAAATGCAAGTGCAAACATTCGGCTGTTTGAAAATACAACACTCATAAAAATTGGAAAGGGAGTGAGACAAGGTGACACCATATCTTCGAAGCTCTTTAATGTCACATTGGAAAAAGTCTTTCAATCACTGATCTGGGAAAACAAAGGGATAAAGACTAATGGAGATTATCTAACCCACCTTCGTTTTGCCGATGACGTAGTCACTTTTGCAACTACCCCACCAGAGCTGCAGGGTGTGATCCAGGAACTTGCTGGCAAGAGTAAAGAAGTGGGATTAAAAATGAACTTTCGGAAGACGAAAGTGATGTTCCTTGCTTTTACAAGAAATGAAGATTTATCGATTGACGGAGAAAACCTGGAGATAACAGACACGTACGTTTATCTTGGACATCAGATATCAATTGAGGGTCACATTGATGAAGAAATTAATCGGAGTACAAAACTTGCCTGGAGAGAGCTTTTTGAAGAAACAGCATAATTTTCAAGAGCAATATGCCATTATGTCTTAAAAGAAAAGTTTTTGATCAATGTATCCTTCCAGTGCATACGTATGGTGCAGAGACGTGGACCTTAACTAAAAGAGACATACAAAGGCTGCAGACAACTCAAAGTAGCATGGAGAGGTGCATGTTTGGTGTAACCAGGAGAGATAAGAAGAGGCACTCGTGGATCCGAAAAATGACAAGAGTGGAAGACATCATGATCAGAGTAAAATCCCTGAAATTGCAATGGGCTGGACATACTGCCAGAAGGAAAGACCTTCGATGGACAGCCAAAATTTTGATTGGATTCCAAGGGACAGGAAAAGAACCAGAAGACCACATGGGAGATGTATGGATGAAATTAAAAAATATGCGGGAGTGACATGGAGGAGACTGGCACAAGACAGACCGTTGTGGAGGAAACTTGGGGAGACCTTCGTCCAGCAGTGGATTGATAATTGTTGACGATGATATTGATGATGATTGAAAAAAAAATCACGTATAGAATCGCCTCCTCGATTTAAAAATACTACCTCATTACTAAAAATTCTACATCAGGAGGATATACGTATAGATGCATTTTGCAATTACATAAATTATTTGCTACATTAGAAATTGGTGAAACTGGGTGCTTTATTACTACGTTTTAACAGTACCTTAACTTGGGTATTCTGATTGCCAGTTTTAGTGAAATCGAATATAGGGATCATTGTCTGTATATTTCATAATGCAACAATTCTTTTGTTCTTCAGATGTTCAGAAATTTTAGCTCAAGTTACATCCCTTTTAAAAGAACAGATGTTAATGTTTGGGACAGCAAAGTCCTCTTACGAACTTTTAAGGGTATGAAAACTAAATAAAAAATGTTAGGCATTAAAATTTGTATAACAGTTTTAAAAGTAAAATACTGTGTAGCGAAATCACAAGTCCTTTAATTTGCTTTAAAAAAAATTAATGTTGTTTACATACCAACATTTTAATTTTTTTTATCGTTGTTTACGTATCCAGAAATCCAGAAAATTAAAACATCAGTGCATTTGTTTGTGAAATGTTTAACCAAAGGTTTTAATACGGATTGCATGCAATTTGAATTCTTTTTCAAGTAGTAGGTTAAATTCGTCCTTTTTTTTTTCTGGAAAGTAATTTTCTACAAAATCTCTGGTAATTCAGTGAGAGTTATGTGAGTTTGTCAATCAGAGTAACGGCACTTACTTGGAAATGCTAACATGCGAAAATACAAATGCACATTCTCTTCGATAAAGTACACAAACTTACGTCATGGATTTGCAGTAGACGAAATGAAAGGAAATTTTCATTCCTACTACTGCAAAGTAGTGTAATCCATTTGGGCATATCTTTGTAGTGTATTTGAAGTAGTATAAAATATAATATGGGGATTCATATTGAGAGAACCTGTGAATCACTTATGCTTTCGTCGGAAATCTCCGAATTTGATAATAATATTTCACTCAGAAAGTTGTTATTGTGGGAGATGGCGTGCAGTGTTATGGAAAATGTGGAAGAATCTTTCACTATGCATGATGTTCATTTGGTGAGAACACATACCGTCGAATGCTGAGTAAATGATTTTGGAATACCAATGTAATGGCTGTAGGCGAGCTATCATTCCTGTTGCTGGTGATCCCTCTGCTGGATCGGGATCTTCTGATGATGGGGTGCTGACTGGGGAAATTCTGCGCCAGGCGTCCAGTGGTGAACGTGTAGTTGAGAAATTATTGGAATCTGTTAACCAGAATTTAGACATGATTGCTGATTTAATAAAGATCGAAATATTAGTCTGGCCAAAATCAGTGAATTTTTCTCCCAGAAATACGATGATGTCTTGATAAAATTATGTCAATCTAATAGAATGCATGAAGAATCACAGAAGGATATAGTGCTGCTGGAGAAGAGAGTAAAGTCTCAAGCAAGGGACATTAAACATTTGACGGAGAGCTTGATAAACTTAGAACAGTACTCATGTAATACAAATCTCGAGATACATTGAGTACAGGAAAACAAAGACGAATGTTAAGACAGTTTGAAGGACTTGGTTCACCGTATAGAAGGTAAGTTGGAAATTGAAAATATCTCTAGGAGTGACGTTAAGGCAATACAGAGGATGCGTGTTGAACGTCCACGGAGGGTCTCACCGATTGAAGTACAATATAAGGCAGAGCAGCTAGAGTTGTCTACCTCAAGAGGGGAAGGACTGTCTTGAATTTGTCAGATGTTTTTCCCGGATCTTCGGGAAATAATGAAATCTACGTAAATGAAAATCTCACGGCTCTAAATATTGAACATTTCTAGCACGCTCGAAACTTTTCCAGAATAAAGGACGAGAAGTTCTGCTGGTACAGAAATCTGCGGATGTTCTACCGTAAAGCAGAGGGTATGAATTTGGTTATAATTAAGAGCAGGGATGACATAAAAGTAAATCGTTTTTAATGCTTTTTTCTTTGGTTTTAAGATGTGGTTATCATTATACTTGTAAATAATTTTGCTTTTTGTGGGTTGTACAACAGATTCTGTGTCAGTTAGGCAGAGTTTGATTTCTTCTCAAAATTTCAGCTCAAATTTTTACGTAACAATGCTCGTAGTTTATGTGGTAAATTGGATTTACTGGATCTGTTGACTGAACTACTGAATGCACTGGATTGCGAGGTTGATTTTATTTGTGTTTCAGAAACTTGAATTGAGGCCGATAATCCAAAATTGAATAATACTACAATATTACCGGTTACCACATCTCAACTGCTTCCATTTTCCGGGTTCTGGGAGAGGTAGCAATTTATGCAAATAGTATGTTTTGGGTGTCTTTATGTGATAAGTACACTATTATTAACGAAAATTATGAACTGTTTACTGTTGAAATGCAGCAGTCTATTATAAGTGTGGTATATCGTCTCCACATGGTAATTTGGATTCTTTTCTTGGGTTCTTCTCTTACTTTCTAGACGATAAGAATTACTGGGGTACGACCCTTTACTGTCTTGGAGATTTTAATATTGACATGAATTCTTGTAATAATGAATCATGTTCATTCAGTGATGTAATCACTGCTTCTGGCTTTGATAATAAAATTACCATTCCAACTAGAGACACCAGCACCACTATTTCTATATTAGATTTGTGTGTAAGTAATAATTTGGATATTGTTCGGGTGTATTTCCTTTTCACATTAGTGACCATTTACCGTTCTTTTATATGGCAAGGTGATCTGTTGGTAATAACTCATCTCATATTCGATCTTATGTGATGCAAAACTGTAGTCAGAAAAGTCTACGGTCTTTTGATTTAGCTATGTCGAGAGTTAATTGGTCACCTGTGTTACAGACTGTTGATCCCATCTGTGCTTGTGATGCTTTTTAGAAGATTTTTTAGAGTTATTATAATTCGTTCTTTCCTATTTCGGTTGAAACTCGTACTCTTCGATGTAGAAAGCCTTGGTTCGCAAAGCGTTTACTAAGATGCTTGAATATGGAAAATATATTAAGATATTCTTACGCTCTAGAGATCCTGTTCATTTGGCAAACTTTCGTAGATATCGAAACTGGTTTAATTCCAAATTGAGATATACTAAAAATTATTATTATTTAAATCGGTCCGCTAACACTGTGAATTATAAGATTTGGCACTCAATTAATATACTATTATCAAAACCGTGGGCTTCGGATGCTCCTATTCAAACAGATCATGGGGGAACTAGGACGTCTAACTTAAACTATGTTGTTAATATAATTAATGCATTTTTTTCAAATTTGCCGAGAAGTTTGTTATCTAATACATCTGTATCTGGTGGCCTACTCACGGATTATTTATGTCAAGACCAGTGCTTTCTTCATTTTTTTCTTAATCCAGTTACAGATGATCTTCTGTTGGTTGTGAGAGTGTTGGATTCATCTAAGGGTGAAGGTCCTTGCGATGTCCATCCAAGGGTTGTAAAGTACGTTTCCCGGCATCTGATTGTGCCAATGGGTCATACTTATAATTCATTTCCTTTAACTGGGAGTATTTCTTCTCATTTTATCTTAAGTCGGGTTAGTATAATTCATAAGAAAGGGTCAACTACGGTGTTGGCCAATTACCGTCCTATATCTAAAATTTCTATATTCGCAAACATTTTGGAAAGGCTTATTTTAAATAGGTTGTTATGATTCCTTGATGCTAAGCATATTTTACATTGGATTCAACATGGGTTTTGTAAAGACAACTCAACTGAGACAGCGTTGTTGCATGCCTCAAATTACGTACATTCTAGCATTGATCGGGGAAGGTGCGTTGTGAGCATTTTTTCTGATTTGTCTAGGGCATTTGATTCCGTTCGTCATGATATTTTGTTAACCAAGTTACACAATATTGGTATTAGGAGAGTACCATTTACACAGTTTAAAAACTATCTATCTGGTAGGAGACTGTTTGTTCACATACAGGGTATTTGTTATGGTGTTGAGCCAGTACATTAATGTGTTTCTCAGGGATCAGTTCTGTGTACTATTCTTTTTTTATTTATGTTAATGACATTTTCATTGTTTTCTCTAGTTCACACTAAGTTTTATTTGCAGAGGATACCAGTTTTTTTTCTGGTAATTATGTGCCTCGTGTTAATTTGGGCCTTCGGGAGTACTTCCGTTTGTTTTGTTGTAATTAAAGCAAACTGTGTTTTCTTTTCCGGTCGCAGATTTCGGTTATCTGCATCTTCTGGTGTTGTCTTGAATGGGTATTCCTTGGTTTTTCATACATCAATGCATTCTTGGATGTTCATTTGCATGAGAACCTATGTTTGCGACTTGCATTTTTATCGCTTAGCGGCTGGTCTGAGATCTCGCATCGATGTAATTGCTTGAATCTGGAGCTTTTTGTCGGTAAGGATCAAGTTGGACTTGTGTTTTTCATTTCCTTATCCATTATTGTTTTATAGTATTATGGCTTGAGGCCAGACAACGAGGAGTAATGTTAACAGAATTTATGCTCTTAAAAAATAGCTTATTCGTTTGATAAATTTGTCGATTGATGATGAAATTCCTTTTTTCGTTATCAATTACTATCTATCGATAAATTGTACAATTTCAGCTTTTTGTAAATTACACAGTAAGTTATACAATTTCAGGCTTTTGTTATGCATGCATGAAAGAGTTTATGCAAATAGGTATTCTAACCAAATAACATCGCATCATTTTTCTCACCTTTATTATACTCGAAAATACATTAAGCTTGTGATCCCTAGAACACACACACACATTTGTTGTTTAATAATATTTGAGCAACCTGCTCTGGTTTCTGAAGTAGCTACCGTTATATATTCGATCTTTAATATTTAATACACTACACTGTTTTTAAAAGGGTGTTGTGGGGTTCCTTGTTGTTTATTTAAATAATGTTTTGATAACACAGAAAGGTTTATTTTTACACAGTCCGCAGTTGAACGGAATTTGGGGATGTCTTGCTTTGGCATATTATCCGTTGGGGTTCAGGGGCTCGTCGGGCTAAGTAATTCAGCTTTTTTCCCTGCCCATTTGCTCATATCTGTTTCATACGTTTTGGTGTTGTACATAAATTGTTCTTCTGATTGCACCTGTATTGATATTTTGGTGAGGATTAGTTGTCTTTAATGGGTTCTTCCCTTTTTCTATAATTGTGGTACAAACAAACCAACTATTTTTATTGTATTTCACTTATAGCTAAATCATATTATCATTTATTCTTTGTACTTTCCTTCACTAAGAAGTAACGTAAATGACTTGGATATCCTGATATATTCACATTATGTTTTGGACACTTTCCAATGTGTATTGTTATGGTGTTTGATGTGATTAAAGTTATTTAGTATTGTGTAGCAAAACCGTACAATAAATTCAATTCAATTCAATTCAATTCATTCTGTCTTGCGCTGATAATGTGTCAATCATGATTGTCACTCATATCACATCGTTTTCTCATATCCGTCGATTGCGATACATTGATGGGAAACCCTGCTGTCCAGAATTTGTAAACTGCGTTCGGTTTGGGTCTGATCAACTCTGAGCCGATGATGGCCATGTCATCTAACCATAATGCATATCCCTAATTTTTTGTCTCTACTCAGTATGCCAGTTTGTATTCTATAAATATGTGTCAGCTGCCATACGCAGGAGTTCATGGAAACATTTAAATGTTAGTGGACAACTTTTAATCAATACGTTGCAGGCCCACCTCGGACTTTCAGAGCAGGAGCAATTTGATTTGAAATAGACTTATGTAACTCATGCACATCCGGTAACGGAATTTGGAATCATTCTTCCTGTGGGATATGTTGCAATTGTGTAAGTGATTTTGGAAGTGGAATGCATGATCTAAACTTTTATCTCGAGATATTTTCATTAATATTCACTGACATTTAGGTCTTGATATTATTATGTTGATGATGAATCTCATATTTTGAAAACTACACCCACAGAAGTCTATTGTAAACTCATGTACCTCTCCAACATGATTATCTGCAGTTCATTCTGCTCTCATGATTTAAATCTGCAATTCATTCTGCTCTGATGATTACAAGACAGCCTTCTTCGGTTCTCGAATTAGAAGAGCTTTCGCAGTCTCCTCAGATATACGTTCTAGACAATGCGAACAAAAAAACATCGTCGAATTGGACACTGAGGCAGGTTACACTCGAACCAGATGCATAACTTTATTGATAAAATCAGAATCCGTAGTGTTAATCTTTCTATTCCGTAATTTCGCTACCTGGATTCTGTTCCCTACATTCCAAATATTTCCCAGCAATTCAAAAAACAAGCTCAGGGGAATGAACTTCGGTGTCGGCAAAAGGTCTCCGGCATCTTTATATGCGATGCTTAAAATAAATATTGAGTAGCCTCCGCTATTCAATGAGGCAGGTGTTTATGCCACACTATTAAAATATCCGGACAGCTCCAGGCGGTACTACATCGGAAGGACCCAACGTTCGTTTAGAATTAGGATCAAGGAACACGAAAGAGATAAATGGCACGGAAAAAAAGAGCCACTGCCCTATCCAGAGAAGTCAAGTTCAAGTCCGCTGATCCTATCGTAAGAATGTCTTATGAAATGCAGCACCTTTGGTCTTTCTCGCAAATGTAGCGCTTTTGTGCTGTTTTGCAAATACAGCGCTTTTAGGTTACTCGAAAAAGTGGTGTTCTACTGAAGTTAAACTTGAAGCTATGCTGTAATTTTGAGAGGTGTCTTGCTCCAACGATTGTTGGATAAGAACGAATCAGCAAAGTATCCAGCGGAATTCCTTGTCACTATTAATCAAAAGTTCACCGAAGCGGCTTTGGAGATCCATGCCTGGTTTAATGGACGTGGCTATGAATTGCAAAAAAAATCTGAATTAAATCACATGAACTTCTTAGAAACCAGCTAATTTTAAAACAGAACTCTTCTTCATAAAATAAAAGTGTAAATTGTTTACGGAAGTAGAGGAATCAGCCAAAGGAATAAAGCCTTTTCAATTTGGATACGAATTCCAATCCATATGCGGGCTAATCTCTCAGCAATTCATAGGCTTAAATAATTTCATCAAAGGACATCGTTACAAACTAGAATCGACGTAATCAATTCTTCAGAATTTCAAAATTAGCCGAATACCTTCTGAAACCAAAACAAAGATTTTAAATATAAATATTATTTTATTTCATTTATATACTGTGAGTATATCCATTTTTATATTTTAAAATCTCCACCAGAAAGCAGTGCCTTTTTTTTAATTTTTTATCAGAGGTTTAACGACCCCCATGAGCAACTCAGTGAGCTATAAGCAGTCGCCCAACCCTAATTTAGGGTCACTGCTTCCAGGGAAGGGATAGAGCCAGTTCCGTAAGACAAACACAACATCCATGCCTCACTGGGTTTCGAACCCGGACCCGTTCGGACGAATGATCAGAGGCCATCGCTTAGACCACTGCGCCATCGGTGCGGCGCAGTGACTTTTGTAAATTATACCCAAAACAATTTTTTTAATCTTACAAACGCTCAACTCCAGTGGGTAACATCTCTTTTATGCAGGAAATGAACTGAAGAATATTTTTTCTTTTAATATTTTTGAAGAGGAATGAAACAGGTCATGTTCCATTTATTCAAAACAAAGCAGCATTCCCGTAGAGAGTAAATATATACCAAAGCTATTATGTAAAATAAGAAGATGTTATCTTCCAGGAAGGTATTTTAGTTGTTCCAAAACCGCGAGTTCAGAAACACCAGCTGGATAGCTTTGTAGAAATAGTCAAGGGAAACGATATTTTATTTAAAGGTCATTTGTTTCAACTCAAATTGTCCTCTTGTTCTATACTTTAAAATATTAAAAAAGAGATTTCCGTTCCGTTACTTCTTAAGAAATTCTTTTTTCCTAGACAAGCGATCATCCCGAAAAAAAATTAAATAAGAAACGAGAATAAAATATAAACAAGTGACTTGAAATAAATTATTTCTTACAGTTGCAAAATGTTCTCTTTGATATTCTAATAAAATAATATATAAGTAAAAGGGGTCTTAAATATACATCCGAAAGATATTAAGTAGACCACTAACAATTAAGTGGACAGTAAAGTCACGTTAATCCGTGAGATCGTTCAAATTGGAAAATGTATTTTAATCATGCCGAGCTTTCGCGTGCCAAAGGAAGGCTATGCCAAGTCAGATTTACACTAGGCCAACAACGACTCGTTTGGAGTTTAAAACTGGATAATGGGACGATAATTAAAACATAAGTATAACACAACACAAACGCGAAATTGCGTTAGGTATTACGTGGGTCCGACGTTCATGTAGTGTTATAACATTTTATATATCAAGTGTTAGTATATGTTAGTTTCAAGCGCAGAGCATGCAAAAGTTGGACTCCACGGTCACGGCAGTTCTACGGATACCCCTTCAGTGTACACTTCACCTCTTGTGATAATGTCAATAGAATCAAGGATCATAGTTCTCCTGTAGATAGTGAACCATTTCACCAGTTTCCTTTCATCTCGTATTGAAATTGCTGCTTTCTAAAGTACTTAAGTGCTCCTCCATTGCTTAAAGCAGTCGCTCATATATATATTTAGACATATTTATTTACCTTGGACAGAAAATATCAAGCGAGGGTCACGTTAATGAGGAAATTAATCGGCGTATAAAACTTGACTGGAGAGCTTTAGGCAGAATCAATACAATTTCAAGAGCAATGTGCCTTGATATCTTAAAAGAAAAGTGTTTAATCAATGCATTCTTTCAGTTCTTACGTATGAAGCAGAAACATAGACTTCGACTAAAAAAAACATACAAATGCTGCAGAAAACAGACAAATGCATGGAGAGATGCTTTCTTGGCGTAACCAGGAAATATAAGAAGAGGAACTCGTGGGTAAGAAATACGACAAGAGTGGAGGACATCGTGATGAGAGTAAAATCTCTGAAATGGCTTGTTGTCAGAAGAACGGACCACAGATGGACAAATTAAATTTTAGACTGGATTCTAGGAACAGGAGAAAAAACCCTGCAGAAAACCATACGGGATTTGGACGGACGGAATTCGAAAGCATGCAGGGTTAACATGGAGGAGAGTGTCTAATGGCAGAGATTTGTGGAAGAAACTTTGGGAGACCTCCATCCAGCAATGGATTGATAATGGTTGACAATGATGATGATGATTATGATATATATATAAACGAGAAACACTAGAATAATGACCGATATCAGAATAACGTGAACGAGGGGGAGAATAAATAAAAATATGATGCACTATTAACACACATTAAATGGGCCTGTACATTAGGGAGTCTATACAAATAAGGTAATCCCCTTAATTAGATTAATACTTTCTCTCACGGAAGTTCGTTTTCCATATTAAGGAAAAATACTACTACTGCCTGACTTTGCTTTTGGAATGGAAAAGTGTATCTACTTAGAAATAGTTGAGTACTCCATGAAACGCACTACAAAACTCCTCAATATATATACCGAGGACCTACAGCAGTACGACCAGATGGCTAGCATGATGTTGGTCATCCACGTACCTCCGATACAGCACTTCCTCGGGTAGTGATAGACGATGCAAGATTGGTAAATGCGTCTCGTGGTATCTTATACCAATACGTTACCAGCAGATTCTTGAACTCTTGTAAGTAAGGTGGTTGTGCCGTCGTAAGTCGGACTTGTTATCCCAATACAAAGTACAGATATTTATTGGATTGATGTATGGAGAATTTGGAATCAAGGGAATCGTCCTAATGTTCCGTGAACCATTCTCGTAATATCCGTGGAGTGCGGCATGGCGCATTATCATACTGAAAGAAGGCATTACTAGAGCGAAATACAGTTACCAAGAAAGGATGTACCTGGTCTGCAATGATGTTTATATATGGGTGTTAGACGTCATAATTATTTTACACATGAGTGATTGAACGCAGAGTAATTTCCTGTAGAATATTACTGAAAGCATTACACTTCCTCCGTCCGTTCGATTTCGTCCCGCAGTGCATGTTGCTGCTAACACATCCCCAGTTAACGGCTTACATATTGTGCAACAGAAAATGAGATTCGTTGAACCAGATGAACTTTTTCGGTAAGTCAAGGATTGGTTTTAATGCTCCTGTGCATATAGTAGAAGCTTTCGACGGTACACAGAGATCAGCAAGGATATTAGGTGCGACTTGCTGCTACGCAGCCCCATTTTGAACAGGTTTCGATAAGCTGTGTGTTCTGACACATTTCTTCCTTCACCAGCATTGAAATTAAAGGTCATTTGCGTCAAAGCATCATTCCTAATGCATCGTGCAATATGGGATAGCTTGCGCTGTCCTCTAATATCGTTGAGTAGTGATCAGCCAGACATTGCCTGTGGTTTGTTGTTTTCTCTCACTGAACCACTTTTAAAAACACTAAATGTGCACAAGACTTTGATTTGAGAAGGAACACACAGCAAAATGCATAGCACAAAAACACTCCCTTTCTAAATGGCATGGATGCATCACCATCAATTCAGCTAAACTGCAGTAGGTGGTACTGTAGCATGAAACAGAATAGAAATTCTGAAGAGAGAAAATAGTTCTGCAGGAAATTGCATGAACGTGATGATACATCCATTTCAGGCATAAAGAAATAGAACACCGAATTTCTTCCACTACTCCCTGGAAACGTTTCATGGACAATTAAGGACAGAAAAAGTGGAAGAGCTCAATGGGAAGATGGACGTTTCCAGCACATTGTAACAGAAACGGGTGGAGAAAAAGAAACTCACTAGCCCAAATTTCCTTTCATTGAGACATCTAGTCTCAATGATTCACCTAAATTCGCCTAAATAAAACGGGATATTGAATATTTCCTGAACTATAACTCAAATGCCTCCATGAGATTTTATATAATATCATCACAAAGGTAATTGCTTATCACTTGTAGGAAGTATTCGACTTGGCTCAACTAAGAGAGTAACGCGGATGGCTTTAGGAAAACCAATATCACTACATATCATATCCATGTACTGTGAAGAAATAAATAAATATGAAATTGCGTAAAGTATCGCTTTTAATGAATACGAAAAGGTTTCTGATTCTGTGAAACTATCAGCAGTTTTTGTTCCTTTGAAATTATGCGGTATTGAAATACATACATCAACATTAATAATAACATCTAAGGAAATGCAAAATTTAAAAGGTAGAGATAAAAGGTGAAACCACATCTATGAAATTCTTCAATGTCCCATTTATGAGTGTCTTTCAATCTGTGATCTCAGAAGACAAATTGATAAAGATTTAAGGAGATTGTTAAACGCTAACCCATTTTGCTAGAGGCACATTCATTTTTTCAGAGCTATACATCGTTGTCCAGGAACTTGCTTTTTCTAAGTTTAAAAAATACGTTAAATAAAGTTGATGTACAATGCTTTCACAGAAGCTCAAGAGCTGCAAGTTGACGGGGTAGAAAATATATATTGAAGAAACCCTTGCCCACATTTACCTTGGACAACAGATATCAAGTGAGGTTCAGATCGAAAAGGATTCAATACCTATACAAAACGTGGTTGAAGATATTTTGGAGGACACAGTACAATTTCGAAAAGCATTTTAGCGTTAAATCTGAAGAGCCTTCAGTCAAAGCAATGTTCCAGTTCATACTTATGGATCAGAGACATATATTTTAACCAGAAAATATATACAAAGGCTCAAAAACGGTCGAAGGAGCATGGAGTGATGCATATTTGGTATTACCACGAAAGATAGGAATAGTAATGCATAGATTTGGGAAATATCAAGAGTTGATGGATTACAACCATAGTCTACTAAAATTACTAAAAATTAAATTGTGCGGAACATTGCTAGTTACACCAATTTTACTGGGCGAACCATTCTTAGAATAAGAGCGCGTGAGAGATGGGAAGACGATTTAGATAGCATGGTTGAAGTATTTGGGAGAACCTGGCTTAGGGTAGAAAGTTGTGGGAAAGACTTTGGGGACTTTCATCCAGCAATAGATGGATGATGATTGATAATGGTTGGTGATGATGATGCTTTTGTGCATTGTTAAATCCCAATATACTGTAATATGTATTCACTTAGAGCATTTAAATATTTAAATTGTTCAACAGCACGCATTTGTAACACGGCAGGTTTTAAAATATCAGGATTCAGTTATCAGTAGCAGGGCAAATTTATTTGTTTACCTATTGCTGAATGCGAAAATAATAACCATGCAAATAGGCTTCGTACTTTTCTTATTTTTAATTAAAAGAAAAAAAGTTTACGTTGAAAAAATGTAAAAATAGGAATAAAAGTACGTTGAAGTAAAACATACCTTCCTCATGTCCAGTTTATAGGCGAAGTATGTTTTCCACTGTCAAATAACCTCAAAAACAACTTAACTAAATGTGATGATTATACTACTCCCGAATTGTATCCGAATGGTTGGATGAGCAGTCCACCAACGTAACCTCGCTTCCTTTGCCAGCTAGGTCACCTGACCACAATCCCATCCAGCACATCTGGGATGCCATCGAGAGAGATGTTCTAGGCTCTGACCCCTCCATCAAATTATCGTGAACTTCAGGAGCTAGTACGGGGGTCGTGGATACGTATGGCTTCTCAACGCTTCCGGTGTCTTGTCGATTCCATGCAGAGACGAATCGCCGCCGTCATCAGGACGAAATGTGGTGCTGCACATTACTAGACAGGTATCTCTCATTCAATTGCGCTTCAGTGTATGTATATAGAGAGAAAGAGTCATTTTTTTAATAAACAGATATCATTTTTGTTTGCGAAAACCACATCTGAAAGTATATTTCATGAACATTACAGCAATAAAAAAAAGTACTAAGACTCATTTCGTTGTTAAGCCACACGTTGACAAAATTTGAAGTTTCCGCTCGCGGCACACCTGTCAGAAAACACGAAACCTTAGCGGGACGTCACAATATTTCTTCTTTTGTGGGTGCTATGAGAATATCATCACATAATTATATCCGTGTAGCAGATTCCATTCACTGAACAACTGAACCTAAACACGATAACTGAGCTGCTCGTCACATATATTACTTTCTCAGTTGTTGCTAAGATGATGACGCTTCATAATTTAATTCGGAAGCACTTCCCATTCACCCAACACCTGAAATATTTCTTTCTCGGTTGTTGCTATGGTGATGACTCTTTCCACTGTGCCGCCAAAGTGAGACAAACGTTCAAATGTTCCAAAAATTCAAATTAGTTTACATATACAGATCACAAAGAACTTGATATTACGCAGTCTACTACAGCTTTTAGAAAAAAGGCAGGGATGTGAAAATGTTACTTTCTCCTTTGGGGATTATGATTGTATTGGCAGCTACCCCCCAACAAATAATATGAAGTTTTTTATTATTATTTTTTAAATTTCAACCATTTAAGTAATTGTAATAAATAAATGACAACTATTAAAATATATGACAGCTTATTAATATTGCATTAAATTTCATGTACTGGAGAAATATCAAAATGAAAAATAGTATACATTTCATGATTGGTTTTGAGAGATGCAGGCGTTGGTATCCTGTTAGGCATTCAGCGAAAGTCTCATCAAGAAAATGCTATCATATAGCAACTGAGTCTGTATCACGGTAGATTAGCGCTCTTCTGATCTCACATATCGTGGACCTTAAATTCATTCATATCACTGAAATTCTCCCTTACATGTTTTTAAACGTTCCCAAAGGTTTTTCATAGGAATCTATTCTTGACTTTCCGGCTACTAATCTGCAACCTGTACTTAAGTGAAATATTTTTAATATTTTACACCAGTGGTAACTAAAGGATCTTTGTGTATTTGTGATTAATATAAATATCTTACGTACCGACCGCTCTGTGGAACGCGCGGAGGGTCACTATCCTTGCAACGCAAATATGATGCATATTTTTTTCCCCGAATGTTAGATGTTCATGCTGATGAAAGGCGATTCGCTAACTTCCGGTTCTTTTTTGATCGTTTTAAAAATAATCATAAAATATACACTGAAGTGCCAGAAAAACTGGTACAGACGAGCTTATGCAAAGTACATATCAACGTCCCCTATGAGCGTACTCGGTTGCGTCCGCCAGTGCGCATATAAAGCGATAGACATCCTTGCCAGCGGTCAGAGCTGTTTTCGGCATGAGAACGACAAGTAATAACGATTTAAACGATTTCCAATGCGGTGTCATAGTTGGCGCTTGTGAATTGTGCATTTCGGCGGTTAGAATAAAGGAAATTCTTTTTTCTAATTTTTCAAAGGTTTGTAGAAAACAATCAGGATATTTCATGTACCTGTGTTTTTTTTCAAATAATAATGTTCATGAGAATTGCTGAATTTTTTTCTTCTTTTGGATTTGCATAAGAACAATCGTAACTGATTTTAAAGGAAATCATACGTTAATATCGTTCTCTGAATATTGTCGAATATAATTTTCATCTTGATGATACGAAGTTGCTTCCTTTTTCGGCCCGAACACTTTAAAGCCTGACTACCTAATAATTTATTTCGGTCGGCGCCGCTGATTAGAAAATTCACTCATACAAATTATTTTAATGTCGACCGTTACTACAGAGGAGGAATCGAAATATTTTCAATACTCGGATCACCTCATGTCTTCATGTGTACCTTTAAGATGAAAACTGATTAGCACTCAAAGTACAGGCCATCGGGTTGCACAGATTTCAGCCATCTGCCTGCCAGTATTTCGATTCCTCGGCGGTATCAATTTTTGTCTTTCGGCACGAAGAACTCCTTCATCCCAGCTGCCACTTCCTCCTGGTTGTTGAAATTCCTACCGCCTAGGAAGTGCGCCATAGACCGGTGCAAGTAATGATCCAACGGGGCAAGATCCGGACTTTGCGCTGGGTGTGGCATCAGTTCGGTGATCTCAAGTTACTGGAATTTTGCCAGGATCGTTCGAGCGTTATGAGGCCGGGCGTTGTCCTGCTGTACAGGAGCTTGCTTTCTGTTCAGCAGTGCCGGGTTACTTCTCATCCAAAACGGCATATATCCGCTCTTGCAGGTTTTCGAACATGTCCCGGGCTTGATCACGACCGTTTTGTGTTAGGATTACGGAAAAGGACCCACATTCCATCGCACGTAACAATTATCTTGATGAAACGCACATAGCGAGGGTTTTCTAGAAGTTTCCTGCACACTTCCACTCGGCTGTGTGCTTCATCTGGCGTCAGTTCATGAGGCACAACACGGCAGCTTCTGCAGGCCTGGCCGAAATCCTGAAAGTGATGAACCACGGTGGTCTGTGATATGTCCAGCTCGCCTGACAATCTCCGAATGCTGGTTTTTAATTACCTGAAGCTGTCGTGTCGGGTTACGTCAAACCGACACGACCCCTTAAAAGCTCTTGCACATTACTTAGCAAATTTTTTCTGAGAAATCACCTTATTCTGTTACGAGTTTCACTGTTGTAATTAAAAGAGTTAGAATGTTTCAGCCACATTCCAAAGCTTTTACTCTTGCCTCCCTGGATGTTGTTTTATTTTACCCTAATGTACTAGTGGACGCCACCCATCTTATCATTGAGGCCAAACTCGCTAAGACACAAATCCGAATTGCTGAAATTTCCGCTGTTATGAACGCTTTTCGTTTAATCAAATAGTGTTCATACTTTAAATTAGATAATCGATTTTATAAGCAAGTGGAGGGCTCACCTATGGGTTCTCCACTTTCAGCCGTATTCGCAGAAATTCTGCTTCAACACATGGAGAACAAAGTTCTCAAATTAATTTCCCCTTACCACTAGTTTGTACATTAAGAACGTCGAAGACCTACTTGAGTTTTGGCCTCATGCACAGGATGACTAATTTAAGTTCGCCGACGCGCTTTCATTTGTTTCCCTCTATCGGGCTAGCGATAGAAACCGAAACTAACTACTCTTTGCCGTTCTTAGATTTCCGAATTGTTCGTAACCCTGAAACGTGTAACCTATCTTACTCAGTTTACCAAGAACCTACCGCTAGCAGTAGTCAAATACCGTTTATTTCTTCTCACCCATTACCACACAAGTTATCAGCCATTAACTTTCTAAACAGAAGAGCATTTACGCATTCGTCTACTGAGCTGCTAAACATGGATATCCTAAATACATGATTAACCGAATATATCGAAGAATTTCAAATGATAGATCTGCATGTTTGATCAAAGACCAAAAAACAGTAAAACGTTTTGTTGTCACACCAGAACAGTACCCAGCTATAACTAATGCACTGTCACGCATTTGTCTAAAGTACGATATTCAGTTTGGCATTAGATCCAGGAACCTATTTTCACTTGTCAAAAAAGACCGAGAACAAACAAACACTCTGTATAAATGGGGTGTATATAATCTCCCTTTGATTGACATTTCCAATGATGAACAGGCCAGCAACTACGTGGGATCTACAAAACATAGTCTTGGGACTCGAGTGCAGGAGCAAAAATACGATATCCGTGTTAACCACAGTAATACATCACTCGCCAGAAACGTAGCATGTGGAATTGTTCAACCAGACTGGAATAACATTAAGTTGTTACATACCCACATATCAATATTCTCATTACATATAGCTTATATATCGAAACCTTTGGGGACCGCTGCTTCAACGACAACCTCCCAGTGGATTTACCAGGAATATGGAAGCGTCACATTGCAGCCATGAACTTTAATAACAACATTTACCGTTAATCTGTGAACTTTGACATACACTTATTCTGTATAATATGCTCTAAGTTTAACATATTCTTACTTGGGTTTAGTTTGATTTGTAATTCAGCTATGACGCGATGACAACAGTTCGGTACCCTTGCGACGCAACTCCACACGTAACACGTCATCACACTCAGACGTATATATTGGATCACATTAGTAGAAATTACTCTCGTCCAGCTGAAGACGGGTGCGACTGTCGACCCAAAAATGCTCATGGGTTTTAAACCTTTTAATTATGTAAATATCTGTCATCTTTTACACATTAAATCATCCTGCAAAGACGTTGTATGTATCAATGTATTGTATAGAGCACGAAGTTTCTTTGTAGTGTGTAAATATAAATTTAAATTTCAGCAAAGAAAAGTGCATGTAAATCCTGTTAGCTGGTGTCAACTAAATACAATTTAATAAATATCCCCATGCAGCTTTTCTTTTATAAATTACAGTACGAACGCTAAACAGCAAATTTAAGTTAATCTAGTCAAAATCTTATTGTTATTATTTAAGTCAGTACTAAACTAATGGACGTTTTAAAGTTTTGTTAAAATTATTAGAACCATAAAAGGCATTAAATACAATTGTTTTCCTAAAGCAACGTCTTAAATCTGGGATCCAGGTAAATTCTATTCCAATTGGATCAACGGCTGCGAGACTTTGAAATATCAGTCCATATTATTATTTTTGTGGACATAACATAACACCAATACGTACTAACTTATTATTTTAGCATAAACCCAAATTCATTATATCTTCAATTATAATAATATAAATGAGCCTGTTTTCCCCGAGGAGGGAAATTCGTCCATATTTGTAAATTCCGTTAACATCTTGGACGATAATGGTTATTATTCTTACGAACGTGTCTCAGATTCTATTAATTTTTACTATTAAAAATGGCAAAATTCCTATGATTCAGTTGAATTTATTTGTCATATTGTAAAGAACTTCCGAATAAAAACACGAGGTTTATAACATTTTCCCTAAAAGATGGAGAAGCTGATTTCCTAGGTATTTGTAAAAATTTGTAATTGCAAATCCCGGTTGTAAGAACGGACACATTAACGATGTTAATTCATTTCAATGACAAATATTATGTGTTTTTTTTTGACCAAATAAAACATCGAAAGTTCCCAAAATTGTGACAGAGAATTCGTAGATATGTTTAATCCTTTTTTGTTTTGTGAAGTCGAGATGTATGGCAAAAGACTTCAGGTTCTCACGCCTTAGAAAGGGCGAAGACTTGTTCTACGAACTGAGAGTATCGCCAAGGACGCTGTGACTTTCACAGATACATTGTTTATTTTCACTTGCGCCTACAAGTCTGAAATGCAGACATACTCTTTTGTATAATTATAACAATGTGTATTGTATTACAACGGATGTACTACGGCGGCAGGAATGCTTTCTTGGAAGGAGGCACTCACGAAGGAATGGCTTGGGGAGAAACGGGAACGCGCGAGGTAGATTTAAAGGTACAGGAGCCCGATTTCCGGAAAACGACTAGGGGTGTGGCAGGTGAAGGGCGTGAGAGGTGACACGTGGACAGAGAGGAGAGCAGCATGGGCCTTCCAGCGGAGCTGAAGGTCAGCGCCGTCGCCCTTGGAAGAAGAGCAGCGTGAAGGGGGAAGGCGAAGAGGTCGCTCCGAGTGGACCTGTTCGTCAGCCAGTCTGTCTTCGGAAAGCGGATGTGATAGTCCTCCGATAGAAAGGAACGCGTTTGCGTTGATGGCGTAGTGGGCTCTGGGAGTCCACGGGGAATGAGCGGGCACCGACCCTAAGTAGTGTCTTTAGTACTACCTTGAAGCTGTAAATTATTAGGAACAACCAAAAATAAGGGAACTAAAGGAATCCTGCGATCTTTACTTAACACACGCAACTACAATATCGAGATGGTGTTTACAAACAGCTCACTGCAAAAAATTCCGCATTGAATGAAACGTAGATAGAGCAGCAATATGCGGGAGACTCATGATCTAAATGAATTTGAAGGACACATAATAGAGGGCGCAAGCAAGACCATAGCATTAGAGAAACGAGTTCCTATCTTCTGTGACGTCATTCACATGTCACGTGGCCTGATACAACGGTTTCGTGTTTAACGTTTGAAGCAAATCAGAAGCCTGGGTTTTCACGTGACGTCAGAAATTTAGGGAACTGTTATCTCTACCTTGATGGAATCAAATTTTCTTGACGGCCTTGGTGCAAAATGTTAAGTTGCAAGGATTCCTAAAACGGCCAAGTTCCTCGCCAGTGTAAGAAAAACTGATTCGAAGATGTGAAATGTGTGATGCACAAATAACAAAATAAGCAGTCGCAGGTCACGTTCTGAGCTTAATAGACTCGTCGGTGTTTGTGGATGAAAGAGAATGAAGGGGACTGTATGACGTAAAAGACGAACTCTATTGCGTGAAATAACTGCGCAGTAAAATAGTGGTATCAGGAGAAGAATTTCCACATACATAGTCAGTGGCACATTGCCGGTAATAAACTATAACAGCAGACAACCCAATTGTGTATCATTGGTCCCTTTTAAAAACCGTCAAGTTCGGTTTTGGTGGATATGTGAACTACACATATGGAGTCTTAAACTCTGAGAAGAAAATGTTACCTCCTGCAATTAATCGTATTTTTAGTGAATACATCCCAATGGACAGGCCGGTAATATAGTGTCAACCGCAGACAATAAATGAATTTCACCTGCCTAGCATAATTTATTCTTTAAGGTTGTGGCGGAGGTAAAATGGTTTACGTTCTGTTTTTGCTGGCCGCACTGCTTTTCTTAACACCTTTGGAACAACATTTCTGTATTATTGCCGACAAGTTACATTAATATAGTGCATTAGTATATATCCCATATCATAATGCATATAATACAAGGAACGGATGCACACGCAGGGGTTACCAGAGCATTGAATTGACTTCAAAATGCTAAACTGGAATCCGCAGTCATCGGAACTTAAATTAATTTAAATACCTGTGGGGTAAGACTGCGAAAACCGATTGTAACACATAGTTTTATCCAACGAGCGTTCGGCAAAGAATTGAAATCCGCACATCCGGAAAGCTCAACTTAACTTCAGGACGATAACAGATTCCCGCTGATTCTTGTTACATTAAAATGAGGCTTTGTTTTTTTAATAACACCACTTTGTTAGGCAGGTATTCCAAATACTGTTCTGCTTGAATATTTAAAAATCAAATTATTTTACTGAAAATGTGTATCATAAAATTTCTGAATCAGATTTACTTGAAATTACCATGTTTACGTAGATAGACTAAGAGGAACAAAGAGTGGATTTTATGTTTTAGTCTTTTATTTAAGAAAACATATTCAAATTTCTTTAAAAAGAAGTACTTCCTTTTATTTACTGAAAAAGAAGCTTAGAAATTCGCCTTTCAGTAGTCATCGAACAAAGTAGTGATATTTAGCAAACCTTTTTTCTTATATGTAATATGCCATAATCATAGCAACAGTTTTAAACTTATAGAAAACGTATCAGATTATGTTCCTAACCCTGTAGAGCTAACTGAGTCATCAGTAACCAATTAAATCACTTTTGCCCGCGTCGATTTGATCCTTGGAAGAGACCGCGTGACACCCGAGGCACACGGGGACGCATCTCCAGGAATTTTTTTTTTTTTTTTTTTTTTTTTGAGGTTTAACGATTACCGTGAGCAACTCAATGGGCTATAAGCAGTCGCCCGTCCCTAATTTAGGGTCTCAGTTGCTCATTTTTGCTTTGTAAATTAAGGAAGATTTCAGTTTTTTATTTCGTGTGAGAAAGGCGTTTGCTTATGACTGATTTATGGAATTGTTCATTTGAAGTTCAACTAACATTAAAAGCTGAAGAGAGATCTATTTTTTTTGCGGATCAAACACTTATAATGGAATAGCTAAACATTTCTAGTACGAATTATAAATTTGTCCAATTTTCAATAACTCTTTGTCAAAGATCACATTCCCGAAAACGGTTTATTAAAACTTTGTAAAAAGCATTCGTTTCTCGCGCACAACAAAATCCGTGCCTTTTTTTTTTTTTTTTTTTTTTGTTATTTTAAATTCGTATATTATCGCATTTCTTATTAGTACATAGTAATCTATCAACGCTAACGAATTTTATTGGGCGCTACAAACGTTTTTCAATTTGCATATTCCGTATACTCTTCGTTAAAATTTTGTAAATTATCAAAGTTTAGCACGCACTATTGTTTCTAAGGTAATATTTCGTTGCGTTTCTGTCTTCAGAAACATTCACTCGATCACATGAAATAAATCAGGGTTTCCTTCTTCACTTTAGAGTTTCCCATGTAGATCAAAGTAAAATTTCTATCGGCAACAGCGCAAACACACCAACACATCTGTCCGCTGCCGTTCCGTTCCACCATTTAAAAATGTTACATTTACCGCAATATTTCACACTGCTGATATAAAATGATTTAAGCTAGTTCCGTACGGATCTCATCTTCATGAAAGATAGTACAAGTACTTTTAGCTGATGCTCTTCCGATGCGTTAAGAGAAAGCTTCAGGTTTGTAAAAATCTGATGACATTTGAGGCAATCAAGCACCATTGTATACATGCATTGCAGTGGAATGTCAGTGAAACAAATTCACGAGGACATCCCACAAATTTTAGGGCTAGTTGATCTTTGAAAATCTTGGTCAACAGTAGGCTGGCTTGCAGCCCCGGTGGAGCAGTGATGTAAGGGGTGACGAGATGGGTCCGGGCTCGGACCCCGATGAGATATGGATGACGTGTTTGTCTAATGGCACTGGCTGTGACACCTCCCTTGAATCAGTGACTCAAATGTAGGACAAGCGACAACTTACAGCAAGTTCAGTTGCTTTCGGTGGTCGTTAATCCCTCTCCCCTGTAAAAAACAGGCTTGCGGAATTTAAGCTTGTAAATTTTTGAGTACAAGACAAATAGCGCAAGACCGCAAAAAAGTATTAAAGTACTCCAAGACAATATTCAAATCTCCTAGGATATATATCCAATATTGTGTGCAGAATATTATAGGAAAGAAGAATATTTTAAGGAGATGGGGTCCGTTAGTTGCTAAATATTAATTTGGGGAAGCAAAGTAAAAGGACACAGTGTGATAGGAGAAAACTTTGTAAATAACGAAGCTCAAATTTTTGAAGAGGTATGCACCAATGGGAAAAATATGTTTGCTTCCTTTCTAGCCTGAGATCAATAGTGATCTCGTATCATTAAACCTGAGATCAATCAAAACAGTAGATATGGAATTTTTAGTTGCAAAGTTTATTTCTTACTGGCTATTTAGTGTGCCTTTGTAATCACATTAGCTACTCCTGTAGAGTAACCAAAAATGTAAAGGGAACTAATATATTATTGGGTATTTACTAAATATGTCCTGCTGTATCGAAATATGTCAGAAGTTTAATTCTATGAAAACGCAACGAACGCCTGGACTGACTGCAAGCTTTAGGGTAAACTACAATTTCGGCGAAGAAAATTGTATGGAATCGTTATCAAAAACATTAATACAGAGTACAGATATTACTCTTATCTTAAACTAATGTTTGGGTGCAGAAAATGCAAAAAGATGTTATGTCATGAGCTTTTGGGTATATGATTCCGCTGTTTACTATTCCAAAGTCCATGGTAAATTCAGTAACAAATGAACGCTTAAGGAAACTGATTTCAATGACGCAATACGAAAACCTCACTTACTTCGACATTTGAACGTTATTTTCATTAAATCCAGATATATTGTTTGGTGAAACGTGGGAAGGCAAAAACATATGAAAAAATCAAATGAAAGAAAGCTGAAAAGCTTTCTTTCATTTGTGCAGGAATTCAGATTTGAATTATATTTTAATCGGAAAATATTCTATCTAATAATTACTTTTATTTCAGTAGTCCTGGCAGGTGGCTTTGCAGTTTCTGTTTAACTTCCTTGAAAAAACCATCCGGTTGATGTGCGAAAACTTGAAACGCTTATCTGCCTAATTCCTATGCTAGTAAATCGGATCACCAGTATAGTATTACTATTTCCTACAAAATTGGTATACTATTCCTTGTTATCAATTTGTTTTTTCCCTTACGGTAACATTACGGTTGCCAAACATTTACTATCCCACTAACACTTAACTTTAAATAAATGCATGGGAAAAACTAACATGTAAAAAGATGTACTTTTATTGAAATAGGATTTCAATTGTAAACATGAAGTTCCATATTTTGGTTAGATTACCACTTGCTAGTCACATTGAAATTACTATTGTCCCCTCCCTCTGGAGAATTAATTTTTTTTTCACGCTCATCTTATCTGTGAAGGCATTCGGTTCGAAATTATACCGTTTGCACCTCACTCGTGGGTTACCTATGTACAAGAAGTTCTAGCATATACCGAATTTGCAGATTGAAAGCTTTTGGAACTGTTTAAGAAATACTATGCATTCATCTCACGTGTTCAGATGGCATCTGCATTTTTTTTTACGGAGAAATTTATCATGATCAGTTATTATAAAGTCCTTGCGGAATGAATGCAGTTTCTTCAGATGTTACGCAATTCAAAAATTCGTTTATAGAAGTGTTATCGAGAAATATACTGACCAAGATCTGTCACATCAACGGCACATACATTTCATTTGCCCAGGAATAGCCACCCTTTTGTGAATAAGCTCTTGTCGATCACACGTTTAATTAATATATAGAATTAAACTGTTTTATCACATTCTGTGAATACTAAATTCCACATACAGCAGGTTCTGACACATAGAGTCTGTATAAATTAATATCATTCAGTAAAGGTAGGATTATTTGGGGGATGGTTTATGTATCATATATAAAATCACGTGGATGTTTTGCGACAATTTATTTGCATTTATACCAAGTGGAGAGCGAAATTTCTAATTCCACCAAAGTGAACAATATCGCGAATAAGAAATCTCCCTCATTCTGATTCAAGGAAAATTTTCTCAAGAACATTCCAGATAAACATTCGTCGGGAGCACTAAGTTTTTGAAAAGCCAAATTGTAATAAACAACACTATTCCCATTTTGTTAAATAACCGCAAAACACTAGGTAGTTTGTTTTACTGAAAACAGTAAAACAAACTACGGAAATTTTGTGCAGTCTGAAAACAGTAAAACAAACTACGGAAATTTTGTGCAGAAATTTTGCAATGTGCGGTTGTTGAAAAAATCGTAAATAAACTGTGCAGTTCTGACAAAATTTATAAAACTTGAATTAATGAGTCACATTCCTTCAATTTCTGTAAAAAATTCGGGGCATAAATGTTTCACCACGAATATTAAACATTATAATATATTTCGGCCTATACAGACGCACAGCGACGAACGATGTTTTCATACGTTTCGCTTTGAAGACGTGTTTACAATACGCAGAATGAATCAAACAAACTAGATAAGGAAAGGAGATTATTGTTGGAAAGTTTCCAAAAATGTTTGGTTTTAATATTTTACTAGTACAAAAGTTCATTATAATGTTTTTAACATTCTTGAAAAAGTTCATCAATATGCTACGTTATATGAAAAGCCTGACTTACATTATGGTTGATATTAAAGATGATGTTCCTTAAGAGCTAGTGGGTTATTAGTAATTTAAATGTATACAGAACTACTATCATTCTTGAAAAATGTTTTTGCCTCGTTTTGCAATCAGAAAACATTCGAATGAAGATTCTTGGCAAATCGGAACAATAATAGAAATATTTTTAATAGGGTATTAATGTGCACTGTGTGCGATTTAGTGGGATTGCCTCTAATTTAATGGCACTGATTCCAAGAAATAGAAAAAGACAAGGCCTTAAAACACTTTATCCATGCTTCACCAGGGATTAGAACGCAGATCCTTCATTACCATTGGTTAAAAGCCACCGCTTAGACCACTGCACCACTTGAAAAGCTCAGATTTCATGTATGAAAGAAGTTACAAATAACTCTATATCATGAACATATTTTATTTGCAATATTTTACCAATAAGAGTTATGACCGTTTTAATTATGGCCAAGAAAATCATTCAATAGCCAAATATCTGGAATATAGTCCTAAATATATATATTACAGAACTAAGTCGATATTACAAACTACGAAAAGAAATAAACACCTATTAGGAAGAGTTGGTTAGCCAGCCTTTTAAATTCAATGAAACCGAATGACCGTCTCTCATTTAAAGAGAAGATAAAGTTAACAAATGCTTGTTTTGAGATAAACTGAAGTATTCTTCCAGTAAAGTTCAGGGGTAATAGAAGCCAGGAAGACATTTAGGCATTGCCTCGTCTGAGAAAGTAATTAAATTATTTTCAAATTTCACTACAGTGTAGAAGAAATGCCTGGTAAGAAAGTTTACCCTAATTCCGGTTGAGGAACTCTGCAAAGAGGAACAGCTCCAAGTGAAACTTACATTACACCTGTAGCGGATCTTTTGAGGATTCAGCTCCATTGTTTGTGGTTGAAATTACACCATTCACTAGGCAGATGCATCAACCGATCCTTCTTACTTCATGAAATGCTATCTCATGAATGAAAAGAAAATATTCCTGGAGATGCGTCCCAGTGTCCCTCGGGTGTCACGCGGTCTCTTCCAAGGATCAAAACGAAGAGGGCAAAAGTGATTTAATTGGTTACTGATGACTCAGTTAGCTCTACAGAGAAGGCACCTTTCTGTTGCAGTGCCGCTTGAAGACGGGACTCATTCTTGTTCTTAGTGTTCGAGATAACGGATGTGTAGTGGTTTGTGAGCTTTCCGTATTTATGAACTTTACATTTTAAGAACAGGCAAGATGAATAAGCCTTCAATGCTAGTAAAAATCGTGCCGTTACGGAAATAACGAACAGTTTAAAAGACGAAAAGAAGCGGAAATACCGGAAATATGACGAAAGCTACATAGATTTTGGGTTGACGTTTACTGTTGTCGGAAATGAAGAGCGTCCACAGTGTGTTATCTCACTAAACGAGCTACAGTCCCGACAAAGGTTCTTCTTTCATCCTACAAAGTATTGCTGAAGACCTCATTTTACCAGCTGCTATGGACATTGTTCCATTATGGTCGAAAATTCCGCTGCCAAGTATGACTGTTCTTGTCATCTGGTATATCATGTGACACTGACATTACCTTTCCCATGATGCATCTGCTCCACGTATTTAAGACCAGCATGCAACCACATGATGGAAATCACATCTGATGAAGGTTTCACTGTGACACCTAAAGTGCTCATGTGTTTTTAACCTGTACAGAGATTTCGTTTTTAAGCAGAAAAAATATCATCGTGCAACAAAACGGATTTCTTTTAATAATTTTTTCTTTGTTTGTCTTATTCCTAATTTCACAACAAAGTATTGCCGAATGCACTGATATTTTAGAAAACTTACATCACTTTGTGTATACGTTACTTAGATTTCACAAATTCGCTTTAAAATTGTAAAACGAGAAAAGAAGCTTCGTTTTAAAGAGGCCACTGTGTTTTCAATAGTTTGATATCGTAATAGTAAGTCATTTTTTATGACATTGATAAAAAATCTGTTTTAAATGTATTTCTTCGAATAAGAATTTGATTTCAAAGATTGCTAGATTGTTCCTTTCAGTACATTCCAAAACAACGAACGGTATAACCTAACCCAAACATTTAGCTATAAAAAATTACTGTGCTTCAAATAAATATTTTTTATTACCAATTGTGAAAAAAATGTTGCCAAAATATCAAAACAAGATTCCACGACATCAGTTTCGAAGCACACCAAAACTGGCTAGAGAGTAAAAAGCTCATGGTGTTTGGCACTTCGCTGATCAATTGCAAACGATATACAGTGGTTTGAGCTACTAACTTTTCTGATCACACTTATGATAAAAAGCGCATGGTACCTACATTCCTACCAAACACTTATCTGTTTGAAAAAGCTTCTGCGATCCTCTTACCGAGCAAAAGGTGTGTTGAAATGTTAAATAAAATAAAAAAAAAGCAGTTAGTATTTATAAATAAAGGATTTTATTAAAATAAAACTGCAAACTCTGTTTCATCACTTCATAAAGTACATTTTTAAAAACTTTCATGTACTTATTCAAATCTATTTTGGGTAATCAGCCGGAGGAATGGCGACCTTTAGCACAATATATGTATATGTATTTTGTCACAGTTCCTGTCTTGTACATATGAAGAAAAAAATCTAAGTTAAACCACAGAACCACAGACCTTCCGGAATCTGAGTGGTTGGGTCGAATATGATAATCGAAAATTTCCCTCTTTCCGGGAGTGATAACCACCATGTGCATCTTATACGGGAATGAGCTTTCGCTTGACACAAATATAGGCTTACTTTCTAAAAGGAAGCGATAAAGCTACCGGACAAACTTTTATCCCTTTAAAGATCACAACGCCTGTCTTGAATGAGTCAGATTTCCTGCCATTACCTTCTTTTCAAATCTGCACGACCTATGAGGGATCAGCATGTGTACTAAATAAAGAAGTGAACCAACAGACAGTTTCAGGCTTTGTGGTACTTTGAGTGATACAAGAGTTTTGGCTTATGGTCGTTAAAGGGTTAAACCCACACCAGGGAAGCTTGCCCATGCCCAGCTTGAAAGAAAATCCAGAAGATCACGTTATTTACACTCGACCTTCGGTTTACCAAATAAAAATAATTTCAATTAATATTCAGTTTCGTTTCGCTTATCATTTATGACATCTTATGATACTGTGAAACGAAGATTTATTTTAACACAGCAGGCTTTTTTCTCTTGTTTGAAGTTTAACGACTCCATGAGCAAACGGTTGCGCAATAAGCAGTCGCATGTTCGTAACTTCGAGATATTGATTCTCGTGAACAGTGAGAGCCACAGCCTTGAGAAAAACACACCATTCATTCCACACCGTAAATCGAACACGGTCAGCATAGAGAAGAAATGATTAGAAGGCAGCGCACAGACAGCTACGTCACCAGGTAGAACTTGACTGTTCATTCTTTCTTTCATTTTTTGTAATTATATGATTAAATTTATTTGTGACCTATAAGAGTTTTTCAGTTCAATTGTATTAGTTACACACGGAATTAAATACAAAGAAAAAACACTTTTGTTCACTCATTTAATCGCAGTCCTCGTTTTTCAAGAAGTTTTGTGGATTACATTTTTATTTCAGGACGACGACTATCACTTCGTGCAGATATAACTAAGAATTTGCTAATTTAGTATCAATCATTATAAAAAAGAAAAATGTCGTTAATTATTAATAGGGCAGTTTTTATGGGCGGATTAAATTCAACACTTCATTTTTGACTAAAAGTAAGAACAGAATACCGCACGTTTTCAGCTCATTACAAGGAAAATAAGTAAAGGGCCCAAGATTACTGATGCGTCGTTTTCAGTTTATCAGACGGAACGTAAGACAGAACCTAAAGTTAACTTTTAAACATAACGCCGTACACGATTCGGATAACTATAAGTGTAATATTTTTTCAAAATAATGCCACGAAATATAAAAAGGAATTAAGATATTTCCCTTTCAGCAGAACAATCCGAGGCCTCATAATTTTGACTTATGGTGGGAGTGGCTATCGTTTAATCAGCTTAACTCATTTAGGCAATCAATTAAACAATTAAAAGTTGCAATCATCGATATCAGATGCAAGTTTACAGGGCTAAAAAACGCAGTTGATCTACAGACGTAGTAGTTGCGTATTTTGCATTTAAAAGGTATCGACGACCTTAATGCACAGCAACCAGCGTAATCAATTTTAAAATTTCTTGAAATTTTTGAATGCTAAATTTGTTCCATTTCGATGTATACACTATCCACAAATGACTAATTGGACACCTGTGAAAGCAATAGAAAACGAAGTTTATTCATCTTCAATAGTTGGTGCAGCCTTCACAAGAGGCGATTACCGCTGCGACCCTCACGGACATACTCTTAACCAGGGGCTGTACAGCGGCTAGCGGTATTTTCTTCCACTCCGCTTGGATAAGCAAGGTCAGTTCCATCACCGATTTTGGACGGTGGGGTCACCCCTTAAGTCAACGCTCCAACTCGTCCCAGAGGTGCTCGATAGGGTTAAAGTCTGGGCTGTGCGCAGGCCAGTCCATCCGACTAACCCCATTGTCACCATACCAAGCCATGGTGGACCTCGCAACATGACAGGTGGCATTGTTATCCTGAAAGTAACATGGGTCCATCCCGTAAAACTGCCACAACATAGGAAGCGCATGGTCATCCAAAATGGTGCAGTAGGTCTCGGCCGAGTCTACCAGGAATTGCGACGAAGAGTCCCGTGCCATACCAGGAGAAACACCCCCATAACATAATACCACCGCCGCCGAACTTCCCAGTTGGCACAATACATTCCGGCTGGAGGCGTTCTCCAGGCAGATGCCAAACCCCGACCCTGCCATCCGAACGGTAGAGGGTGAAACTTGATTCCTCGTTCCAGAGAACCTGTTTCCACTGTTCAACGGTCCACTGTCGACGTTCTTTGCACCACGTTAGCCGAGCAGCGCTATTGGACTTGGTGATTAAAGGCTTGTGGGCGGCAGCACGTCCATGATAACCGAGCAGATGGGCTTCCTTACGGATGGTATTCATCGAAAGAACACTCCCGGATGCCTGATGAAACTCCTCGCGGATGTGGCCCATCGATTTGGTGCGGTTCTTCCGAATTTCTCTGGCCAGCACCCATCGGTCTCTAACTCCCATTTTTTGTGGGTCTGTCGGGTCGGGGCACATTCCGACAGTCATCTCTCATCTTCCACTTGCCCATCACGTAGGCTAGTGTCGATTTTGGGTACTTCAACTCGCTGGATATGTCACGTATGGATCGGCCATTTCCGTGATAATCGACGATTACACCTTTCTCGAAATCAGGAGCTCTAAACTGCGTGGCATCTTGCATGCGACTGGTTGCGTTGTTGTTTACCACACGATATTTAACGGCGGCGGCCATGACATGTATCATGACCGCAGATACCGTCGAAAGAAACAGATGTACTGAAATGGCTGTTGCTAAGTTGTCAAACTTCATTTCCGAAGCACTAGATGACAGTTATTATACTATTTGTGTTTTTATTAGTTTCCAAAAAGCTTTCGACACGGTAAATCACGACATTCTGTTACATGAATTACCCAAACATGATTTTTGTGGGAAAAATTCTTTCCATCTTAATGAGCTACCTCTATCATCGCAAACAGTATGTCACTGCAAATAAAATAAACTCCGATCTACTTAATATTTCATGTGGAGTGCCTCAAGGTTCGGTATTGGGACCGTTACTTCTCCTGTTACATATTAATGACCCTCCTCTGTGCCTGCAATTCACTCATGCTTTGCTATGCGCTGATGACACTGTCATTTTTCAAAAATGTCATGATTTGCAGAAGTTACAGATAATGATCAATAATGATCTATCAAATTTATTTCATTGGTTATGCTCTAACAAATTATCACTTAATATTCTAAAAACCAAAGCCGTATATTTCCGAAACGTTCATAAAAGAGAGGACATAAATAAATTTAAAGTCAGGATTAATGATCTCCCCCTTAAAATTGTGGACAAAGTTCAGTATCTTGGTGTTTGGTTTGATGAATTCTTTAACTGGAATACGCATGTTCAGTTTGTTTTAAAAAACGTTTCCTTACAGGTTGGCCTGCTTGGTAAAATTAAGCATCTCATCCCTATAAATGTTCTAAAAACATTTTACTATGCTTTTATTTATACCCATCTCTCCTATTGTCTGGAATCTTGGTATTCAAATATAAGTGCAAACAATAAGTTATGCTTGCTCAAATTACAGAAGAAATTTGTTCGCAATATGCTGAAAACAGATTACATGTCTCATTCAAAACCATTATTTCTAAAACTTAATATTTTAAAAATTCATGAAATTTTTACCTTGAAACTAAGTATCATGTTTTTTAAAATAATGGATCTTAAACTGCCTATTTTTCAATCTGACATCAAATATCTGGATTATTCTATCTTCACCAGATCTGTTGCTAAAAACACATTATGTCAGCCCTGTGTTAGACTTAATTTTGGTTTAAATAGCATACTGTATAAAGCCATTATCATATGGAATAATCTCCCAGAGAGCATCAGATCCCTGGAAAATATCAAAAAGGTTTCCTTGACTCTGCGAAATTACATTGTAAATCACCTTGATCTCCATAACGAATCTCAACCCTATCATTAAATTGTAGTTCCAAGCATGCTGATAACAGTGGTGCTTCTGTTATAACCATCTTACTTGATTTCATATATGCCATATGTTTTATTCTTTTTCTTACATCTGACAGGGGGAATCGCCTTACAACCAATGTGTTCAGATTCCTCCTGGTGTATTGCATTTTCATATAACTGTAAGTTTTAAATGTGTGCAATAAATAATTGTATTGTATTGCAGGGGTGTTTAATTACTTGTTCGTAGATAGTGTATATTGAAACTAAAACCGAAAAGTTGGAATAATATTCTTTCGTTTCTGTGTTTGTTCACAGATTTGGCAGCATATGACTAAATCATTAATTTTTAGGAAATATATCTGCCCGGGCAAATGGAGAACGTTTCGTTCAACACTGATGCATTATAGTATTGTTTCAACTTTGAGTACGGGAAGGAATATACCTCATTGAAATTTGACATACAGCATTCTCTATTTGTCCGATATTTGTTTCCGATCTTCTTCTGCTTTCGATTTTGAAGACCACTAAGATAATTTCCTAAACCTATAAGCTTTCACCTTCTTCAAATGTAGTCGCACTGTTCCCAATGGCAATGCAGAATAATCGGACAAGCAATAATCTCATGCTTCATCCGGAAATCTAACCCTTTTCTCCTTAGAACTAATTGCCGAAAGATATCATCATGGACCATGGAGCCCCTAGACTGCCTATATCATAATGATTAATGATCTTGTTAAGTCCGAGACAAAGAGAGAGAGAGTGACAGAGAACTAAAACTGCGAATCAGTTTCCTTTCAGAAACAATATCGTTATTTTAGCTCATGTCTTTCGTACGGTAAAATCCACATAAAAGTGTTTGTTTATTTCTGATGGCGACTTCTTAAGCTGGGAGCCCGTAAGCGAGGTACATAATCATCTACTTGAAAGCGTCCGTCAGAACTACATTGATTCCAATCAATAATGTAAGTATTTTATTCCTGAAACACACATCATTCCTTTTGGAATATGCTTTACTCTTATTAGGATTAAATTTTTCATTGGAATTTTTATTTATTAGCTAAAAATTAATGTCACAAGGAGTCATTCATGAGGGTATGCTAAGTTTATCGATCGTTACGGTGAATGAAATTCAAAAACATACGGGAGGGGCATGGAATAGACTAGCGCTAGGTAGACCGTTGGTGAATAAACTCGGGAAGACCTTCATCCAACAGTGGATTGACAACGGTAAATGATGATGATGATGATATGGCTTTATAAATAAAAAATGCACAAGACGGTATTTAAGATTACTGATACTATTTTCCGAAAGAAATATGTGAAGAAAACTGTAATGATATAATTACAATGCCTACTTGTCCGTTTAGACTTTTATACTTAAGGATGTTGTAAAGATCCTGTATTATTCCTAGTCACACGCTGGATAAACGCCTAGTCACCGATATATGTTATGAACAACTGAATTTGAAATTTCCAATATTTATTGTCTTTATGCTTCTTTATCTCCTAATTCGCCCCTTTAATTGCCATTGTGACCCCTAACACATGGCATTAAGTGAAAGATGGTGTCTTGTTCTAAATATGAAGGAAAGAGCATTTTCATATTTTTTTGTGCGTGCAGTATTTGTTTCTCAGAATTCCTTTCAAAAGTTTTTACTTCTCCTGCTAGTCCTCCAAAGTATGACTTCACAAATTGAAATAAGAGATTTTACAGATGCAATCAGAAAAACGTAGATTGCACTAATTTCAACAATTTCACAAAACTTCCTACACTGAACTCACAGGCTGTAATATTACCGATAAAGAACTATTCCTGATCGAAGGTTTTGTTTTTCTGCAAACATTACGCGATTCTTTCAGGACAATAGAAATTCAAAGATTCAGCTGTGTAATTACCTTTTTGTCATAGACATCAAGTGGTGCATTAAAAATATGAACTTTAATGGAAGTTTCGTTTTTTTGTAAAAATGTATGTAAATACTTTGAGTAATGATTCTGTCATGGAAAACTCACAATCAAAATAAGATTTGTCTGTTTACAGCTAGCAAGCATTCTCGCAAGTGTACTCAACCTGAACGTTGCAGAAAGGTACAAAGATACGAGCTTCTTCCTGGTCATAAGAAAATCTGCTGTCGACACCCATTTCATCAAATGAAACTGCACAAATTTGTTCTACATCATTAAATTTTTCAGCCTGAGTTTTCATTAATTGCAAACCATCATGTAAAATACCAGGGTGACATAGATAAATAGTGAGAAGTATGAAGAAACAGAGATTGCGAAATAGATATCCACACACACCTATTCAACGGCAGCGAAATACCTTTCTAAGCTTTTGAACGAACTTCCATCTTGGTTTACCTGCAAAGATATATGCTGTCGTCATGCGTCACGTGCAACGACAGGTGCAAATCAGGGAATACGAAAATTTCAACTGCGCCTTGAAATAGCACACCTCTGTGCATGGCCTTTGCACAAAGTTCTATTTCAAAGGGGAACCTACATAACTGGAATCGGGAAGTATGCAGGTCATATTTTCAGATTTGATAACACAAGAAACGATTAAATGTGCCATCGAACACCGAAGTAAACAAGACCTACGGTCTTTGATATTTAATTTATTCTACACCTCACATTTTAGAACATCGATACAGGTGTTCTAGTAATATGTGAAAAGTTTGCCGTTTCAAATATTCTTTCACCTGATCGCCTACAATCCACTGTTATGCCCCTTTCAAAGTCTCTTATTTCATGTGTCTTTCCCATATGTATCAATGCTTCGGACAAGCCTGAATCATTTGCTAGGAAGCTCTTTGTACAATCACAGCTGATTACGTAACTGAGGATGTTACGCGTTAATAACTGTTATTCGTTCCTAATTTTGTTCCACTTCAGTATATTACGTATGTAGGCCTGATGGGATGGGATTGTGAGCTGGGTGTTTTCGGATAACGAAGATTATTTTGAAGCGAAAAAAGCATATTGAGTACATAGAACGAACGTGCTCGTAGAATTGCTTCAACATGCAAGCCCGCACCTGTGCAATCACATGTTTCTACGATGTAAAACATTCCTTTCTAACGGACGTAAAGATTTTAAATTCAGACATAGTACCTATCCAAGGCGTTATGGAAGTTAAGAGAGGACAACCAACGCTAATAGATACAACTTAAAGAGACATGTATATATACTTTGTTTTTTTCAAAAAAAGAGTAACAGCATTGGATGAGTTTACTTTTATACCTATCAAAAATCTAATTGTCAAATATTTTGCAAAAGTACCGAACAAAAAGAAATGCAAAAAAAAAGTGTATTGGGGAGCAAAATTGTTTCAATATTCTATGATAATGTTTCAACATATAGTAAAACAACAGAAGTTTCAGTAACGCGTTGTAGCAGATGAGAATTCTTTATATCCTTGCGAATTGAAAATTGTTACAAAAGTGTTTTTTCTGCTCGAAATATCAATATACACTGCTAACCAACCAAAATGCAACACCAAGAAACACACGAGATAGCAAAGATAGATTTACTGGACACATAACAACAGATATAAAGACGAAACGATTGAGCTTACAGGCTTGTGCGACTTGCGGAACACGCAGACACCAATAGTTCGTGTGGCCGCCATGGCTGGTAATAGTGGCCGCTACACATCGCGGCATCGAACGAAAGAGGCTTTGGATGTGGGCTTGGTGTATGTCGGTCCAGGCTGCTTCCACACGTTGCCACAGCTCATCAGGCGTAGCCGCGTGTCGTGCTTGCCGGGCCACTCCCTTACCGAGCAGCGACCACACGTGTCCGATGGGCGACATATCGGGAGAACAAAGGAGCCACGGTAGCAGGGACATTTGCTCGACTGTGAAGAATTGTTGCACGATGCGTGCCACGAGCGGGCGCGCATTGTTCTATTGAAACTTGGCCGCTGGCAATTTTTAACAGGATCCAAAAAATACTTTGCTTTCATTTGTTCTAAAAGTATATGAAACAAGAAAGATGACACCGCGTTTTGAAGTGTAATAAGCACGTCTTTTGAATCCGTTATGACGGAAATTAAATTTATCAAAGCTATTCAATGTCATTGGAACCAGTATAGAAAACAATAGATCTGACGAAAGACAGAAGATTTCCAATCGGGTTTTTAATCCCTCAGATATTGCAGTAAACGGAGTCGTGAGCTTACGAACTCTTAAAAACAGAGATATCGACAAACATAAGATGTGACTTTACGTCCCCTGGTGGGAAAACCATGCAATATTTTAGGAAGAAAGTAATCTTAAAAGGTTTATCCATATAAGAGCTATCGGTCCAAGAATAAAAATTTAGTCGAGTTTTCAGGAGCCCAGATTTTGCTACAAATACATGAGAGGCAGAAATTAACTCTTATGACCATTCTTCACCAAACATTAGAAATTATATGAACAATATTTTCCATGAAATCTGGTATGCGATACAGGACGAATTTTTCAAATCGGAATTTTAGGAGCAGAAATAACGCAGAAAACGACATTTATTTTGTGCCCCTAGCGGGAAGTCTATGATTTACTTGTAAATTTTGAATCTATAGGCAGACATTTCGCATCGGAAACGCTGTCCAACAAAGAACGAATTTTTCAATTCGGACTTTTAAAAGTACTGATATTGACAAAAATAAGATATACATCTACGCCCCCTGGAGTTGAAACCATGCATTATTTCAAGCCCGCACGGGGATAACTGGTTTTCCAGTTATTTGGGGAGCGGCGCCCCCACGGCCCGAGCTGACCTTGTGACTGGTCAACATCTGATGTCATGCCACAGCTTGTTTTTTTCTTATTTTGGTGCTGTTGGTTTTTGCAGGGACGGCTGTTCATCCAGCTGTTGGGGAGTCGCGGCCCCACGATCCCGAGCTGGTCTTGTGTCTCGCTTTTTCGTTTTTTATTTATTTTCTCCACTGGCTAGTTGCCTGTGTGGTATTCTCTACCTAATCGCTACCACGTTATGTACTAACACCCCGGTCTTGTGGTTTTGTTGCCCTCCACCACTAACTGATTTATATTAACCGCTCAGTTCGTAGGTTGCTGAGATTCCGTTTAGGTTCCCTGCCAGGATTTGTCTTCTTTAGATTTCTTTTTTTCCTTTTAGCTGGTTTGGGTGCTAGACCTACCTGCATGTTTGCCGCGTGCGGAGACCCGTGAGGCGGAAATGGGATGTCTGGCGGCTGAGGTCGCAGGAGACCGGATAAGTGCCTCCTGTGTACCAACACTCCTCTTCGACCCCGGCTTCCCTGTAAACGGGAGGCTAGAGACTAACCCACCTCTAGTCAGAAGTCTTGTACCAAGTTGTGTGCAGGGCTTTAGCGGCTTTTTTGTCGTATAGCACGGCAGGGTGAGCCCGGGGGCTGTGGGATCATGCCAAAGGCGTTGGCATGACGGTACCAGGAGGCCGAAGTGTCCGCCGAGTGCGTGTGATCACAGCCAACGGACTATATCTGCAACGTATAAGCTCCAGAACTGTGTCCAGCGTCATTTTCTTGGCTTGCGGACCTCCAGTTCTCCCTTGTAGGGCTCGGTAGTGGGTGGAGTAGTCTGCAGACGAATCTTCCTCCTTTTTTTCCATGGGTAAAAAGAACAAAAACTCCAAATTTAAGTCACCTGACAAAATGATAGTTGCCAACGACACTCCTTCGTCTTCTCAACCTACCAAGTCTCATACCCTTAAACGGTCTTTAGACCTTGACCTGGACCAAGAATGTGGAACCTCTTCTTCGGCAGCTGTACCAGTCGCTCCGAAGCGTCGTCTCCCCTCAATTGCTGTGACTACGCATGCTACTCACTTGCTTGTAAAATCCATCGATCCGAATGAGAGACTGTCCACCAGATCTCCCTTTTTCATTTCTAAAGCTTTGGACGCTGCGGTTGGCCCCTTGAAGTCTGTGAGGAAGCTTCGCTCTGGGGACCTGCTTGTCCAAACTTGCAGTGTTTCTCAGAGTAACACTTTTCTGAACCTCACTAGTCTTCAAGGCATTCCTGTGAAAGTGACACCTCACCCGTTTCTTAACACCTCTCGGGGTGTGATTTCGGAGTTTGATCTCTTGCCATGCAGTGAAGACGAATTCGTGACTGAACTTGCTGATCAAGGTGTTATTGCTGCACGTCGTATGATGTTCCGGCGTGATGGTTCCATGATTAAGTCAAAAAATGTCATCTTGACTTTTGACTCCCCGAAAGTTCCGACAGAAATCAAAGCAGGCTACTTGGTCTGTGCAGTTCGCCCGTACATTCCCAGTCCTCTGCGCTGTTTCAGGTGCCAGAGGTACGGGCATTCACAACGATTCTGTAAGAGTTCCGCTCGTTGCGCTAATTGTGGCTCCGGTGAACATGACGGGGAAGGTTGCACTTCTGCGGCCTGCTGTGTTAACTGCGGTGAGGCCCATGCAGCTTACTCCCGCAACTGTATGAAATGGAAGGACGAGATGGCGATCCAGCGCCTCAAGACCCTGGAAGGCCTCTCGTACCCTGCTGCCAAAGCCAAGTTGGGTATTCCCAACACCCGACAGCGTAGTTTTGCCGCAGTTGTTAAGTCTCTGCCACAACCCGTGCAGCCCTTTGTTCCGCGCCCTGTAGCTCTCGCAGCGCTTGCCAAGCGATCTACAGCTGACCAAGCGACACAGGTGTTTTTCCCCGAGCTCGCGATTTTTCGACTACCTGATTCTCGGCCTTCTCTTTTGCAGCCGACCCTCTCTTCCAGTTTAAAGCAGAAAGCCTGCACGTGCGGACGACCCGGCCCTCAATCCGCAAAGGTGTGCAGTGTCCATCCAACTGTCTCGGTCTCAGCGAGGTCCCCACCCTCAACCAACATTATAGAGGAACATAGGGGGAGGAGAGTGACAGTTCGTCCCCAGCCTCAAACAACATTGCAGAGGAACATGGGGGAGAAGAGAGTGACAGTTCGTCCCCGCCCTCTGCCAGCATTGCAGGGGAGTGTGGGGGGAGGAGAGTGACTCATCCTTTGTGTAGTTCTGTTTAAAAAAAAAAAAAAAAAAAAAAATTATAATTATAATAGTCAATTAATAAATTTTTATATAAACCTAATTAACTACCTTGTCTTCACAGCTTTCATCATACTCTTTTTCAACTTTTACCAAGCCTGTCTGCTCTTAATCATTTTCCACGTTTTTTAAAAATCTGTGGCTGATAGTTCTTGGTCTGGCGCTCTTTGGCCAAACCTGGCCCTTGCGCCAATAAAATCCAACAACCAACCAACCAACCATTATTTCAAGAAGAAAATTTTCCTAAAGGTTTGTCGACATGAGTAGTATCGGTCAACAAACGACTCTTTTTTTTCAATCGAGATTTTAGAAGCTCATAGTTTGCTGCAAATACATCAGAAGTGGAAATTAATATGTTTACGCCACCTGGTGGCCAACCCATTTTTTACAAAAATTAGAAATTATGTGCAAAAGATTTCCCATCAGGAGCTGTATCCGGTGCAGGAAGAAATTTTCAAATCGGAGATTTAGAAGCAGAGATATAAAGGGGAGGGGAGAAACAATTTCAATTTACGCCCCCTAGCGGAAAGTCTATGAATTACTTGAAAATTTCGAAACTATATGAATCACATATCACACTAGAAACACTATCCAATAAAGAAGGAATATTTCAAATCGGACTCCTAGAAGTAGAGATATTGACAAAAATAAGATTTACATCTACGTCCCCTGGAGTAAACCATGCATAATTTCAAGAAGAAAATGTTCCTAAAAGGTTTGTCGACATGAGTAGTATCGGTCAACAAACAACTTTTTTTGCAATCGAGATTCCAGAAGCTCATATTTTGCTGCAAATACATCAGAAGCGGAAATTAAGACTTACGCCAACTAGTGGCCAAATCATGTTTTTACAAAAATTAGAAATTATGTGGAAACGATTTCCCATCAGGAGCTGTATCCGGTGCAGAAAGAATTTTTGAAATCGGAGATTTGGAAGCAGAGATATAGGGGGGAACTCAATTTACCGGTACGCCCCCTAACGGAAAGTATAGGAATTACTTGAAATTTTTGAAGTTATATGAAAAATATGTCACACGAAAAACACTATCCAGCAAAGAAGGAATTTTTCAAATCGGACTCCGAGAAGTAGAGATATTGACATAAATAAGATGTACATCTACGCCCCTGGAGGAGAAACTGTGGAATATTTTAGGAATTAAATATTCCAAAAGGTTAATCGATGTGAGTGACATCAGTCCACGAAAGAATTATTTCAATCGATATTTTAGAAGCTCAGATTTTATGGCAAATACACCAGAAGCAAAAATTTACCCTTACGCTCCCTGGCGGCCAAAGTATTCTTTACCAAAAATTTGAAATTATATGCAAAATAATTTCCACCAGGAGATGTTGCCGCTGAAGGAAAAACATTTCAAATCGGAGTTTTAAAAGAAGAGTTATCGGGAAAAATGTATTTACCTTTACGTCCCCTAGGGGAAAATCTATGCGTAATTTGAAAAAAGTAACTTTATCTAAAATACTCTTCGACATAAATGGAATCGAAAGATAAAATAATTTTTTCAATCGGATATTTAGAAGAAAATATGTGGAATATAACGTATTTTTGAATTCGACATCATCTGCTTTTACGCCCTATAGCTGCAAAATTGTACATCGTAAAAACAAAAACAAAATAAAGGATCATCATTCGCATATTTCAAGCTTCGCAACGCAAAAAGAATTGTTCAAATCGGATTAATAGTTGCAGAGATATCGTCGGTAAAGTCGGACGGACAAACCGATAACATAATCACGATCTTTTTTTACAAAAGACGTGCTAAAAAGGGTACCTCATGTTATTAAGATTAGTATCTTTCATTTACTTTGTTTGATATAGAGTTTATTCCGGTGTCAAGTAACAGTGACTTAAAAGTATTTTCAAAGATTTTCTAACTGCAAACAATGCTTCATAATAAGTCGTTTTAAATATAATTTTTGTAGTAATGAATTTATAAAAAAAACGTTTGGAACAGTCAATTTTAGTGTCTATCATGGGATTTCTGAATATATTAGATTTCAAGAAAAATTCATGGGAAAATTAAAACAAGAAGTTGAAAGGTTTCAATGATAATGAATTGTTTGAGAACAGATCTGGGTCGATATGGGTTGCAGCATAAAGTAAACAGCATGAGAAGAAATTCGAGTAGAAAAATATTTTTTTCCTTGCATCACTTAAGGTATATTGTTAGGCCTAGTATAAATGATATAGTGATATTTTTTTTGTGCGTGTTTTTATGATGTTGAAGAAACGAAAGAGTGAAAATGAGTGTGACGCTCGGCCCTCAGTATCCTATTGTATGAGTGATAGTATCAGATTCTTGAAACTGTTCCAGTTTGTTTAGTGGTGGAAATAATTGTGACCAGATTACTCTACATGTAATATCTAAAAGCCCTTCTTCCCGGAATTAGGGAACAGGGGCTTCTGAGGTCACCACGGGGGACTTTTAGTGCATCCATGGTGTGTGCTGCCTATCTTAGAAGAAAAGATTTCAGCTTTCAAGTAGCTCTTTAAATATTTAAAAACACATTTTATTTAATCTTGCTGTAATACCAATAACACGATAACAAACGGAAATGCATTACCAAAAAAATAGTACGACAGTTTTGTGAATAGGCTTATTACAAATAAAAAAGACAGTTTCGACATTTTATGAAACCAAAAACTTTCAACATATTGACGCTGACGTAAGAAGGCCCTTGAAGTTTGTTAAGGCAATTTACAGAAGTTCGATGTGTGCACACTTCGTCACACGACATAAACCAACGCGGTAGTTGAATTCTTGCCAAACACGATTTAACTTGACTCATCGGCTCCAGCAACAGATATTGTGTTTGTTGTTTCATATCAACTAAATTAACAGGAAAAGAGTTAGGAAAGCCTTGTCATTAACAAAGCCTCATAAAAAATAACAGTATGTTAGATCCAGATTTCATGTTTATCTTTATTTTATATTAAATATGGTTCTTATGGTTTGTTTCTTAACGAGACATTTAATTTCAGTATAAAATAATGAGAAATATTTATATATTTTAAAAATATATATTTTTTTTATTTTCACTTTAATTAGGGGCATTTTCTTAAATTTATGCCGTCCACAAAACCACAGAATAAGTTCAACAAAATATAACACAGAAAATAGAGGCAGCAGGGCATCTATTGATCATACTAAACGAACCAATTTTTATTGGGTAACTATTTTGAAGCAGAAATGGTATACAAGTCAAGATTTTATCAATTTCTCTGATGAATTAAGACTATAAAGTTTTGGCAGCAATTGTTAATAATATAATTTCAAAGATTATTTCAAAAATTGTGAATCCTTTTCTATCGTGTGCTGTCATAGGTGGTAACTGTCATCAGAACCTGTTATGAATTAAAGAAATAACACACCTACTCTCGGACAAAAGTCCAGATTTGATGTTTTTGCGATTCATTAGGAAAAAGCATTTGATAAAGTTGAAATAAATGCTCTAATTGAAATACTTTTATGTTATAATTTTGGAGAGCTTATCAAGATAGCAATTAAGAAGCTTCACATTAATTGTAAGGCAACGGTGTTAATTACCGGCCATGAAACTAAACCCATTGATATACAAAGAGGAATGAGTCTGGGATTTCCCTTTTTCCCTATTCTTTATGTCATCGTGTTAGACTCTTTCCTGAGGAAGATCTTTCTTAATTGCAATATAAAGGTATTCCCTACTCCTGGGGAAAAAGATCATTTTATAAAGTACTCTGCATATGCAGACGATGTAACTTTTTTATGCAAAGTAAGGAAGACATAAAGCATTTTGTTTTGGAGTTCAAAAAATATGGAAGTCATAGAAATGTAGAGATTTACCTTCAGAAATCTGGAGCGCTCCTACGAAATAAGTGGTTTTCCAGCAACTTGTGTCAAATCAAAAGTGCTGGTCAATTAAAAGCCCTGGGTATCGCTTTTAATCATACAGGTGTAGAAAGAATAAATTGGGAAACTCTACCTGAAGACCTGAAAGCAGTAAATAGGGAAGGGAACACGTGCAATATCTCTATATTTTCACTTGCTAAATTAGTGAACCATCTTATGATTTCGAAGTGTGCACCTATTGGAATTGTTCAGATTCCGCCGATAAACTTATTGTTTAAGAACACTAGAGATGTGTTTCGATACGTTTGGAACGGGAAAAGATATTTCGGGGAAAACCGTAGTGCTTCCCCTTGATAGAGGAGGTATTGAGGTGAGGGATATTACAGTGTGGTGTTTAAGATTTCTACTGAATTTGTAAATTTTAACAACACAGATTCCACCATATGCAAATATTGTCTCATACGTGGGTGGCACATTTTAAAAAAAGTTTTGAACGCTAATTGGAAGAGTCCTCAGAGAAATGATGTTGAAGATTTCTACAAAGAAGATGTTGGTTAATTGGGAAAATGGAATTCCTTTACAACACAGTCTTCCATAGAGCTATATTTCCAGAATATGTATGAGGATAAGCATAAATACTTAGATTTCAATGTCCCAATTGATTTCAACCAGGTTTCTTGGCAGAACATTTCTAGACTTATTTACTAATCATCTAGAAGAGACTTCATATTGAAATTAGCGCACGATGTGCTGCCAACTACAGAAAGACAGCATCGGTGGAATCGTGGTAACTCACCATACTGTTGGTACTCTGGTAAATTTGAGAACAGAGTACATCTCTTCGCTGAATGTGTACTTGCAAAAACTCTTTGGAGAGGAGTGGAGCAGTGAACAGGATTTAGACCCGTTGTAGCATCTCAAGTAATTCTGATGCATCCAAATCCCCAAAAAGAAAAACTATGTTAATCTGATTGCCTTTGTTGAAACATCTTACCAAAGTTGGCTTGAAAGCAAAAGAGTTATGCACTGTGAATTGAATAAAGGAGACCATAGGGCGACTCTCTGGGCAGTAAGAAGAAATATCAGAAATCTTATGTTACTGGACTGGAAACACCTAAGAAAGAAGAAGTTCGCTCAGACCTGTATGCCCTGGCTTTTGTCAGAGGCACACCAGAAGATGCCATTTTTAAATGGTTCTAAATTCAAAATTCTTTAGTGAATTTCATTGGCTATACATTTTATATAAGTAGAGATATCCTTTGTGACCCCTCCTCTTTGGGAGAGTTTTTCTGAAAGTTGTTTTGGAGGACAAGCCTTTTCTAGTGAATGAATATGTTTTCCTTTTTACCCCTATAAACCACTTTGAGCTTGGTTTACTTTCAGGTCAACTCCCTGGAGCTGGTCTCTCTGCTGAATTTACTGCTCGGGAAAGAGAGTGAAAGTGTGAGAATATAATTTTAGTTAGTTTTCCTTGGTTTTGAATGGGATCAGCTATGCTGACTGATTTATCAGGAAGCACAATCTGATCCTCTTATTTGTGTAAATCAGATGAGTGTTTTAAGGCGTGACTGACTTACGAAAGCGTTCCTATTGAGTTCAATGGTTGAAAAAGTTCTCTATGGGTTCACTGTAGTAATAACTCTGTAACCCCCTAACCTTCAAGGGAGAGGAATACAGGGACTTCAGAGACTCCGTCTGAAACATAATCTTTATAGTGTGTCTCCCTGGGGAGCCTTTATTCTTAGGAGACAAGGATGATTTCATTTATATTTCAAACTATAATTTGGTGCTATGCATTTGCTTAAATTTTATTGGAAGTGTTTCGTGCCAAACATTTTCTTGAATTCAGCAAGTAACTTCGGAATTGTTAAGAGGAAAATTATAGCAACAATTTCTGCTCTAAAAAGGATGTATGCCCTGTTGTGAAGCAGTTCGCAAAGCGCTAATTCGCTGGAATACTGCTCTTGTATTAAACATTGCAGATAGCTCTGTCCTGTTTCAGTAGGATGCGTTTCACCGTTAAATGCAATAAGTAAAATATTTCATGCGTATGATACAATCGATTGTTCTAAAGCAAGCTTATCAGGACAAATTCCAGTGAGTTTTCATTCTCCTTTGGGTGCCACATATCACGCATCGTAACACTTTGCATTACGATGTGGATTATGTGAGGGTTTTTATATACTGCGTATACGTTATTAAATATCCCACAGAGCAGAAGTCGTAAACAACTATAGTATTTAATCAACAAGCATTTGGAGTAAATGTCCTTGGAACTGGTCATTTTTTTAAATTAGGGTTTCAACGACCACCGTTAGCAACTAAATTATGTTGGGCGATTTAGGAACTCTCGTTTCAGGAAAGGAAGGAAGCCAGGGTCGTAAGAAAAACACAACATTCAAGCTTTACCGAGTTTCGACACCGGACCTAAACTGGACTAATGATCAGAAGCCAGCGCTAGGCCACTGCGCCACTGGGGCTGCGTTTCTTTTTGAATAACTCTGAAACAGAATGTCTTTTTACGCTTTCCAACCTAAGATTGAAGAAGCATATATGCTCCAGCTTTCTCCGCCTGTCCGCACGATAACTCGCTTAAAAATGGTTCGATTTCGACGAAATTTTATCATGTGGTAGGGCATCACCAGGGGACGAACCCTATTGAAAATGGGTTAAGTGGGGTCAAAGGCCAGGACATAGGAGCGGGATGCATTCCATTGCACTTATGCGACATAACTTGTCTGCGTAAATATGGTTCGATTTCAATGATATTTTAGTATGTGGTAGGGGACCACCTAGGGACGAACCCTATTGAAAATGAGTTAAGTGGGATCGAAGGTAAGGACATAGGAGGGGATGCATTCCATCAGATCTTATTAAAGGTGCAATTCTTGTTTATATGTAATTTTTATTATGAAAACGGCTCTAAGGATTTTGATGAAAGTGGTTAACCTACCGTTTTTTCGGTACTTGAATAATCACTTTATGACGAGCGTATCTGTTGTGCTAAAATGTGATTAGTTCATTTTTATTAATTACTATTAACAAAGTGTCACGTGGATGGAAAAACAATATAAAAAATGTGGCTGGTCGACCCCTACGAAACGTGCACGTTTTAACTTCAATACGAAGAATAAGAAGAATACGGCACTGTTTTAACAAGAACAAGCGGAAGAAGTAAATATGTAACAGTTTGGAAATTCAAGAGCCGATGGTTTCCGATCACTTTCCAGTCTCGAAACACATACCTTCCATTGGAAGAAGATCAGCCTACAAAAAGACCATTACGAGCAGCTAAAGCGAGGAGCATGGAATTAATGTCCGACGTTATTCAATGCATATATATCATAAGAAAACCTCGATCAAATGCGGCGAATAGATGGAGAACGGTGACGAACCCCATGGTAACATTTAATGTTTGGTGTTTCATGTTCGGAAATAATAAAAACAATTAAAAAAAATTCTTACTGTAACACAAATAAAAATTATCATTCATCTTTGTTTTGAAGTTTATTCTAAATTAATTTGTCTCTAATTCGTCTACCATTATATATCTTGATGGTTTACTCTTAAAATTATCTAATTCGTCATCGCTATTAAAATATTTGGAAATAACATAACAAAATAAAAACATTTTTGTGTCCTCGCCGCCCCTTTACCCGAACAATGCTCGGTGTTCCTGATATTTGCCCTTATGCGTCATAACTTGCGTAAAAAAAGTTCGATTTCGATGAAATTTTAGTATGTAGTAGGGGACCATCTGGGGACGAATCCTAATGAAATGGGTGAAATGGGGTTAAATATCAGAACATTGGATCGGGATCCATTGCATTGCGCTTATGCGTTATAACCCACGTAAAAATGCTTTGATTGAGACAAAACTTTTCATGTTGTTCCGGAAGTATGCCTTACCGGTTCTGTTGAATATAATCAAAATGGGGTCAAAGGTCAGGTTAGAGGAGCGAGATTTATTCTACAGCCATTATCCTCATAACTTGAGTAAGAACTTGAGTAATGATTTCCAGTATGTTGGAAAGCGTATCATAATCAATGCACTGCATGATTTTACTAATTTGTTAATAACATGCTGTCGTTTGTGCTACTGAGTTTTGGAGAAGCAAACTTTGGAATAACATGGAAAAGGGTCCCTACATATTGAAAACCCTTTTTATTTTCTCTGAAACATCAGTTACGTGATGAAGTGAAACATTACAGCGCCACCTAGTGGTGAAGTGAAACATTACAGCGACACCTAGTGGTGAAGTGAAACATTACAGCGCCACCTAGTGGTGAAGTGAAGCATTAGAGCGCCACCTAGTGGTGAAGTGAAACATTACAGCGCCACCTAGTGGTGAAGTGAAACATTACAGCGCCACCTAGTGGTGAAGTGAAACATTACAGCGCCACCTAGTGGTGAAGTGAAACATTACAGCGCCACCTAGTGGTGAAGTGAAACATTACAGCAAAATTTAGACATTTTATGGGGGCTCTGTAGAATATTGCTCTGGCATGAGGGAGATAATTTTTTATATTGATGTTTAACACATCCTATAACGTATTTTAAAAAAATGGTGGTTATCAGCATATTTTCTCAGATGGTTAAAATTATCTGAATTTCCTAGAGGGCTCTCCTTCGACAGTTCAGCTAATTTGTTCTACAAACATCACCCACTGTTTTGAATTTTGCTGAAAATTAGCATGTAGGTTTACCTAACAAAGCTGCAAAGCACTGAAAATTTTTTATTTTCCACATTCCATAGTTTCAGAGATACAGCACTCCAAAGTTAAGCCTAACCACTCGTTCAACAGCAAATTGATCCTGTTTCAACTTGTGGAGTCTATCATATGGTACCTTTTAAGTTGGAAACATGTGTACATGTACAGTTACTTAGTGCAGTGCTGGCTCATAAATCCAAATATTTGAATACTTTTTATTTAAGCGTAAGATCCATAGGGGCTCAGTCCTGTAAACACAGTGCTCAGTATGAATAAAGGATGTTATTAGCTGTTAATTAAACCAAAGTGATGAGTAAGAAATAAAAAAATATGTTTAACATAAGTGTCATTTTTCAAGTAGCTGTAAAAGAATCACCGGAAAAAATCAGTTGTTTTTCAAAATTAACTACAATTTGCATTATCCGGAATCAATGGTGGAATAAATTATAATTACTTGCATATTAATATTAAGCTGATATTTATTTCTTGCTTTAATGTTATAATATTCAGTTACACGTATAACAGATGCTACTCTACAGTTAATTCTGGTGCATGCCTCAGTGGGAGTTTTTCCTAATTGTAGGGAACTTTTCTGTGCTGAACACCACTTAATCTGAACAGCTCTCGTGTCTTCTTTACGAAAATAATACGCTCGGGCCGTTCCTGTCATCATTGGAGGTTGCACTGTACACAATAAATGCTATATAGGCACATAGCATGCATAATCGTGAAGTGGCCAGTAAAATGACTTTCGAGGGCCATGTTAAAGGATAAACTTAATTTTCACGCCTTCATCATTTTTAATATCACTGATCATACCAAAAAAACAGTTATAACCATATATGCATGTTACATAGCATTGAGTGTGGAACTGTGGCCGATTTATAAGTTCAGTGCTACTTTTGAAGTTAAATATCAAACAATATTTGTCATCATTACTTATCCTCTTCATTCTGATGGTATTTGGTGACAGTGGACCGAAATAGTGAAAACGCCTGGTTCCTGGAGTAACTAATGGTTCTAAACAACGTTCCCGTAGATCGTTTCGTACCATTTCAATTTCAGGCTTTGATATAAAGTGGAACTCAATGTTTCTTTTTATGTTTTCAACACAAAAATGAAAGGCATCCATCGGTTTTGGGATTTGATTTTTGATAGGTCGTTGCAGGCTTGCACTGCTGACAAGTTGCTTCAATGTACAATCAATACCATCGCAAGCTGATTTCCCGTGGCTAGTGGCAAAAAATGACCAGGATGCAGATATTGCAAAATCTTTTTCATGCTTGCACAAATTCAAAAAATTCTTGCGAATTTTATATTGTGCTGCACACCCATCTGTAAAATAGTGAACCTTCACAACATTTGGTCATTTATTCTTGATGTACTGCATTGTTGTTTGTTGAATTCTGTACAAAATACAAGCATCGTTGTCCAGATCGTCAGAAAAGAAGCAGTGATTGGAATGCCTGGCATAAGCATTTCTTTGATTTCCTTCAAGACATCATGGAAAAGACATATCGTGCGTGTGAACAAAGTAATTCACAAATATAAAATGGGAATACATATCCACAATTCTCGGAAACACAACAAATGAGAATTAACGATGTCAGGAAGAAGTGTGCTAAAACTGCTATGCGCTCATCAAAATATATTCAAAAATGCAAACAAATGCTCATTGCATTTGGCAATTACTTCATATCCTCGGGACAAAAGCACCCATTAATCCATCAAGACAGTGAACCAAATGGAAAAATTAAATTGGACGTTTTGAAGTTTTAGGGGAGTAACGATTTTTCGGACAGGGTATGCAATTAATTTCAAGCCTATTACCATAGTCTTTATTTTTTTTTTACGATTTTGGCATTGACGTAAAATGATAATGTGGAATCGAACCACAAATCTAGTCCCGGATTTTTCACAGAACACTATTAGAAACGAAGGGTCACGTGACTTTTCTTTCGGTGTTTGGGATAAACGGAGATAAAAAAAACACACGTTATCTTGAGATAAAGCCGCACATTTTGAACATTTATGTGTTTTTCGTATATCACTATGACACTGTTTTGTGATTTATGAGTGAAAATATTTCATGCACTGATCTCTCATTGATATCTGGGCATCTGCATGTGTACAAACCATATTTATTTACAGAAAATTTGATATCGTTTTTTGAAAACTTTGCCCTTATGACGGATTATAAACTTAGTTTCCGCCACAATTTGTCTCGAAATGCTTACGGATAAACCCGCATTCCATGTTAATCTGATGATGTGATATCTGTAACGACTTTATATACGCCGAGTGATGCAGAATGTATCACATGTAATTGATTGTGTGTGCTGGCAAGGAGAGGAGATGACTCCGCGTTGGTGTACGATAGTTTTGCATGTCGATTTTCTCAAATACATCTGTAACAACGCAATTAGTATCAAACAGTTCGTTGTCCATCTGTTCGAGATATGTACCTTCCCTAAAGTACTGCCAAAATCTTGGTAGGGTACAGTTATGCAACAGTTCTACGTAGAATTCTGCACTTATACAGTAGTTTGTCAAACCACAAAGGAAGACATCCGGATCCACGAAAAGCTGCTCCATACCTTTATGCTTTCTTCATAAGACCTCATTGTCAGGACAAAATAGACCAATAGTTCTTTTCTCCAAGCATTCGCTGCACCCGGAATTATTAGCGGACTGTCAAACTTTAGACCAATAACGACGTGCCTTATACCACTTTCTCAGGAAGTGCCATCAATAGAAGTGATTCTCTGTTTTTGGATTTTTGCTCGACTGTGGTAAACCGTGTCGCGCATATTTCTGCGCATTGTATTTGTGCTAACGTCAGTGCAGGAACATTTGGGAAAGTGTAGAAGTCTCTTTCCTTAGAAATGACTTACATTTCAAAGGTTGTTTTCCTCAGGCCAATATTCCGAAAAGTAAATATTTTACCCGATATCAGTTTTGGAGGGAACATATAATTTTGATGCAAACAAAGTGCAAGTTTTTCAAGGCACTGAGAGAAGGGTGTTTGTATTACATGACAGAAATTCCGCTTTCAACATTCTAAAATTGCGATTGATCTGCTTTTGTTGTTAGTGAGATTATTCGACTTTCGAGTGCGTTGAACATATACATTTTTAGCGGGGTTTTTTTTGTGATGGCTTATTACATGTACTGATTTGCATCACTCCTGCCTAGAACAAGGCGATTAGGAAACAAATTTTAACCAATAAATAAAATGTTCTTTATCTGAATTATGTATGTTCATATTGTTTAGGATTTAAAAGTGAAAGGTAGCTAGAAGGAAGCACCATAGAATTATTGATTTCAATCACATTCTACATATTTAAATTTCCCTTACCACGTCCAATGCTGCGGTACAAAGCAATTTCTCTTATATATAAGTACAAGCAAAAATCACTGGAAAAGTTTATTTAAAAATTTACCTTGAAACGTTCCGCTTTCATCATTGAGTTGAAAGTTTGTCATTTTGGCATTATCAACTTCATATTTCACTAGTTATTTTATAGAGGTGGTTAATAGATATTGCTATTCTGAATAATCATCGAAGTTTTGCCAAATTCCTTTACTTCTGATGTTGTTTGGTATTTTTCCTCTATTTACCCCACTGACATTAAAATAAAGGACGCGACGAAAATATCTGCAATGTTAATTAACATCGGGTCTAAATTGCTAATTTCATGCTTCCTGCCGCCTCTGTTTTTATGAAACATTCTTGCGCATTTGTTTTATGTATTCGAAGCATAAAGAAAATACGTACAAAACCTCTGAGCATGAAAACCAGAAGAAAACTGACGCTCGCACTTTTCCCCCAGCTCTATCAACACCTGCCGCTGCAGGATGATGCAAGACCGATAAGAAGTTGAGTAATACAGACAATAGGCGACACAATCGGCAGATATCTGCTAATATCAACAGGTGGTCTCAACCTTTTGCAAATTTCTGTATATTAGTGCGTTTTTAAAGCTTTCAATTGTTTATGGACACAATGTATTTTAAATATGCATCGTCGTTGATGCTCTTGATCTAAATCTCGGTAAGACTTTCGCTTTAAAAAGGCATCCTACTATAAACGTGTCTCTGCTAAGTTTGCGCTTCCATCTCTGGCCTTGTCTAAGCAATTGACCATTTAGCACTGACGGTCCTACCTTTCTCTTCAGTGTCGTCTGATGTGAAAGGTAAACTCACGTAACTCCTGTAATTTATCACTGTTTCGGCTGTCGATGAAAAGGACAATTAGATATGTGAATTGCGTCACTGCTCCAAAATATTAATTCTGAAGGTAAAATTTTGTATCGTCATAAATCGGAACCTCTATATCTAGCAGAATATTTCAAGTACACTGATTACTTGCTAAGGAAGAATTGTATGATGACGCACATTGTCATATCGAAGTGGTATTTGAAAGAAAGACAATTCCCTGTGTATAAATTTTGAAGAATGTACTGTGCCAATTGAAATTCTTGGTATCGCTCTGTTTCCTTACGTTTGCATGGACGCCTTCTACTTTTATGTCATGAGAGTATAAAGAGAAAATACGAGAATTGTGGAACCACGTCGAAAGTGTAGGAGAATAGAGATAACCGTTCCCTGAAAGTTGCTTCTGCTGACGACGGAGTTGCCTAAAACAAGGAGACATATCCGCTCTGAGAGTCATTGGGTGACCCTTGAACATCTTTTTGAAGTTGGTAGCAAATTTTACCAATAGCACCCGAATATACGTAGCCAAAATCATTATCCGAAGAAGAACATGAGTATTATGGATCTACATCCCAAATTTACGAGAACACAGCTCTTTCTTCAACCAAAAGAATTTCATTCATGTTTGCTTAGGTGCATTTGCTTGCCAGGTCCCCAGTAACTTAGCTGAGTTTCCTAAGAAAATTCCACAATTCGTGCCTCAGTTAAGATTTAATTGTTCCGTATGATATATTATGTATTCAGAAATTATTTATATAAGGAAGTGCCGCACTATTTCAGCTTTAGGTTTTTTTAATGCAGCGTAAGGTACCCTAGGCTTCGTCTTACGAATTAAAGCTTGCAAAATTATGTGCAATAATACTGTTCCTCGTTAATTTTTAATTACCGGCCAGCGAATTAGAGACTAGATAACAAACATATAGAGACCCATGGGAAATATGTTTACAGTAATGAGAAATATCTTACTGTTTGATACGATGTCCTGCTGAAAACAGACGTACGAATTCCATGTTTGTAATGCACAAGTCTCGGTTACATTGCCTTCCGTTCTAAAACTAAGAAATACCACATGTTAAATGAGTATTTTGATTTTCTGGAATTTAACTCCTCAAGGCCTAATTAAAAGCGAATTTGTGCTAATTTTACATGGTCAGAGTTCAAGGTATTTTCTTTTCTTAATAGATATTTTTGGTTTCGGAATATACAGTGATAGATTTAAATTTCCCTTTTTCTAAATGTAATTGTGGGCCATACAGAGGCAGAATTTTCAAAGAACATGTTTTCAACCTGTCGCGTTACCATTACTGAATGTGTAACAATTTTAACATACAATTCCTAGTTCGAAGAATAAACAAAAAAACTATAATTATAAAAGAAACAAAAGATGTAATTTTAAGTGAAGCTGAAAACGTTTCCATGCACCTGAGGAAAGAGAGAGATTAGCCATTGAATATGACTCATCCGAGCGGCAGCACCGACGAACCTGTAGCCAGTTCAAATATAATCATCATGATGCAACAAGTCGTTTCGCAGCAAAAGCTTTGGAGCGAAAAGCGTGGACCTTTTTTTTTCACACTCACAGCCCTGAATCTGAAAACGAGAAAAAAACAGCAAAGAAGAAGTGCTATTAATAAACGACTTAACTGCTGACCACGTAATTGTTTAATATCTAATAAGTGAATCTAATAACAGTGTGCTTGATTACTAAATATAATATGACTGCAATCACACGACAGGGGAACAGGGAAAATAATATCCTTTCAAATTGTCTTACGTGAGGCATTATAGTTTTTTTCAGGGCAGCAGATGTGATAAAGTTTTAACTGTGTCTGCTCTTTCTGGGATGAAAAAACCAAGTAACACAGCCACCCGAGGGTTCCCGATATTCAGTGGAAAATCCAACTTTTAACTTTTGTACTAGAGGTAATGTTTTTTAATGCGCATGGAAACTGTCCCTTTTACAAGTAATTGTTTTAAAGGGCTTATAGGTTTCGAATCGGATAAATATTGAATGAATGAACAATAATTTATTTCGCTCCGATAAAAATAAAACAGATGTTGTCGCGTTCAGTCATGTGTTACGCTGACCACAAAATGCAAATGTTTAAAATGCGAATCCGTTTTTTGGTGTAAATAGGGCATGGATGGTAAGTCAGACAATTTCCGAAAACTTGAATATTTCGTCGACCTGGAGCGAGAATCGGAAGCGTTTTCCGAACGCTCACCACTACGCCACCCATAACGACCAAGTTTTCAGATTTTACTGCTTCAAGACGACGAAAGTTTCAAGGTTTCGGTAATTATCTGACTTACCATTCATGTCATATTTACACAAAAAAAAACGGATTCACATCTTCAAAATTTGTACAGAACATGTATCATTGCTTTGGAAATCAGTAACGAATGAGCTGCAATTTCTTTTTTATCCTTACCAAATATCAGCTTTATGGAAATCTGGTTTCTTAATAACTATAATTCCTGATTATGTCGAAGTTCGATGAGCCGTGCTCGGCACACAACTTATTGGTTGTCGGTGGTTTTCGCTCTTCGGACCACCGCCACTGATCATGGGCACCTCACAAGTTTTGGTTTGCTAGAAATGCTCTGTCAAATTTTTCCTGCCATTACAGTTTGTTATTTGTGGAACTCGCTAAAGTCCACTACTTTTCTCATCTGAAAAACAAGAAAATAACACCGATCAATGTACCTCAGTTTCAGATGTTTTTTGTATCGCTTCATGACCTTTCCAGGCACCGTCGCTTACGTGAAGTTGCTTCGATTTGCATGCGACGCACTGGTCATAAAATTTTGGCCCTTCTGTGTAAATTTGAAGCGCAAATATGAGCAACTAGTAATACAGATGGCATTTCTGTGATTTAACTGAAAATTTACCTGGTTATTTTCCTGAATTAAAATTGTATATTCATTGCGAAAATTACTTAAATTTGAACATCTATAATTCTCTGGGTTTTTGAAAACTACATTTATATTGTGTTTACATTGCTGCTCTCAACGCATTTCGAAATTAGTAAATATCTTTTATTTTCTTATTACTCTTGCATGACTGGAACTGCAAGCACTAATTTTAAAACTTACTTTCTGATGATTGAGAAACCGTGTACGCCTTGTTGGGGTTAACGTGCTATATAATATATCAATTTCGACTAATTCGCAACCAAATATATTCTGAAATGGTGAGCATGAATTTCTTTTGTGAAAATCGTGTCGGTCATAAACAAGCACAAATAATTTAAAAGAGAACTCAACGAACAACTCTTTGTATATATTTTAAGTATATCATCAAATTCTAGATGCAGAAGTTTGTAAGACCGTTTTTTCGCATTTATATTTTGTTCGAATCGCGATTTTGATTGTGCTTTTTTAGGCTGTCGTGCACACCCGTCAGTTAAATCTGTGGCCACTCCTTCTGACAAGTACTTCCCAAGTGTGGCAGTGATGCTTGAGGTACGAATGTGAATTCAAGGCGAAAGTCTTTCAGTGTTCATTTTTCTTTATGAACTCTGAGTGCAATTTGAAATTTCTCTTTCGCTCAATATCTCAATATAATCAAACTGAGAAAGGGAAAAAAATAAATTTTCAACTGCATTAAAGTCGCCCGTAGAAAGCAACTGCTACTTCTTTGGTTTTAATTATCATTTCACAAAAAATATAGGCTTTCTTTATATGTTTTCGGAACAAGAAATAGAGTTTGTAAATTCTAACGATAATACAAAAATTACTAAGTTATCAAAAAAAAAAGATATGTAATATCTTTTTTGAACAACTTTTACTATAAATGATTGAAATTTTGAAATTACAGTAAATGCCTTCTGATGGCCTTTGCGAAATCAGAAGGGCCGAAATTTTCAATCACTCAGGCAATGGTAATACAACCAGTGATTTTGCTGTTGTTGAGAATTCCCCCGACGTGCTACTATGCAAATTATTTGCTTTAGCTGATTTATAAATGTGTGAAGGCATTCCATTTATGAAAAAGCATTGTTTGTGATACTCTATTTATGAAGCCCAGAAAAGTTGTTCGCAATTGAAACGGATTTCAACCAAAAAAAAACAAAGCTATTTGCTTCATTTTGTCTAAAGCAAACATTTTGATTAAAGCAGAAAAAAAAATGCATTTTGTTAATTCATTGTTTACTCAAATTTGCAAAACCTTTGATCAGATCCGAAAAACTAACTTTAAACATGTCTAAAATGATAATTTAGTTTAACAGCAATGCTCATCATTGATTTTGTTAAAACAAATATAAAATTTAAATCTGTTGTACTGGTTCCATGCGTTAAATCGACAACGTCATTATCTCAATACTTTTCACTAGCATAGAAATAACATATATATCTCTGCTCCTGAGATAAACATCTCAGTGTTTCCTGAAAACATCTTTCCTCGTCGACAATGAGATATCATTGCAAGGCTTAATTGGAAAGCGCGAGAAAATTTTAATATATACATCCTCTTTTAAATGCTACTTTTCATTCAATCTATGGATCCTTACTGCTGGCCTATTGTCTAATAGACCAGCAGTAAGGATCCGTTTTAATACCGATGTTACACGCAATAGAATAAAACTACTTTTCATCTCAGTCGAATATGGGAATTGGAAAAAGCACCTTACATTCGTCACACAGTAATAACTCGATTATTCACAGATTTTTGGAATTTTTTTTTCTGAGCATGATTTGTACCTGAATCAAGAATTACGGGATTCAATTTAAAATTCCATTAAAGTTCTACGTAAATTTGAGGAAATTGTTGCTGTTCTTCCCAACTAATTATTATTAGTCACACATAAAACAGGCCTTAACCAAGACAACACCAGTGATAACCAATATTTTTAGCTTGGAAAATCCTTAGTTAACCACTCCTGTGCATAAAATCATACATACATTCCTGTAAATCATATTTTAACGTTCTCTAGAAAGCATAGGTGAACTAGCTTTCTTGATGAAAAAATAAAAAATTTACTTTTATCCCACTGTCATCCAAAACTTTGTTTTTGTTTGAATCACATTTGCATGTTACTTCCAAAATAGGGCTAAGTTGCAGTATTTTTTTTATTTTCCCTATTAATGTTTGTGAATGGAACACTAGTTTGACTTCCAGTTTGCATTTATAATATCCTATTATTGTAAGACATCTTTATACTAGGGTCTTCAGTGTTTGAAACTTAAACTTAATAATGGCCGTAGAACGCAAGAAGTTATGCCGAAGAGAAGCCGTAAAGTGCATTCTTTAAGAGAAAAGGTGAACGTTCTCGACTTATAAGGAAAGACAAAATATCGTATGCTGAGGTTGCTAAGACCTATGGTAAGGACAAATCTTTTATCCGAAAAATTGTGAAGAACAAAGAGAAATGAATGCTAGTTTCACCTATCTTTTATTACAGTATGTTGTTATGACAATTCTATATTATTACTATCTCTAATTAATATCTTAGTGTATCAACTTTATAAACATACTTTATCATAAGATTGTATTATTAAGAAAACATATTTTTTGCTAATAAAGACGTTTCAGAAGGGAGGTTTTTGATTTAATACTGATGAACCGATGTAAAAATGATAATATTATTTAATTTTCTTCCTGCATTGCAACTCAGTATAAATGCTAAGAGTAATTTTTTTACGTAGTCAAAACTTGCTATTCCAAAAATTAAAGTTGCATCGAAGATATAATCAAGGGTATAAACTACGCCCCGTGTCTATGAATTTTTGGTGTCTGCAAAGGACGATAACTGAGCTTCATCGCCAGCTTCAAAATGTCTATGATTTTTGAGTTTTGAAGAGCATAAACTACGAACAACGTATCAGAACGACATTCAAAATTTGACACTGGCGCAAGGCTGTAACGGATTATAAACTCAGTAGTATGCATTTAACATGAACAAAAAAACAGTAACGTCTCATGTGTAGAGACTTTGATGAAAGAAGAAGGTGTGTGATTTTGTGTCAGATTGTTTCAAATGGAAATGCTTCTCACTGTATCGTGCGTTACATCATTCAGATGAATAAACGCGCATGTTTCCGAGAGGGTCCGTTATATCCGGCGCGTCATCACTTTAATTTCAGTTAGTATCCATCATTTTTTGTTCAAACTCCTGCGTCGAAAATACCCACTAATAAAAAAATGAAATGCCGCTGAAAGATGCCAACTGAGGTTTCTAAGTTGGGATCTTTCAACCGCTTACCTTTCACCGAAGTCATCTGACGACATTTTTTGTTCAGCTGTCGTATTGGAGAATATCAGTGGAAGAACTTGTAATTTAGAAAATACATCTTAATTCCTATTGGTGAATAATTGTTCTAGGATCCGCTTGTTATGAAGGTAAGATGCATTATAATTTGTTGATTGGCAATGCAGAAATTCAAATTTTTCCGGATTTCCAAGGAATATTTGATTCATCATATTCCTGCAATATTTAAATCAAAATGCCTTTCTGTTTCAAATATGACTGAGGAAAATTTCTCTATGTCGTTTCTGTAGAGTAGCAGAAGTAGATCTTAAATTGTGCATTTGGGGAAATTTTGATGCAGAAAATAAGATGTATTACGTATTCAAGAAAAGTTGAAAACATTTTTAAATATTTTCCTCAACCGTAAAGAATCAGAGCAGGTATAACCGCCTTTGAGTGCTTGCTGAAGTGAATTCTATGTTTGTGCATGCAGATTGTAATTTCTTATAACAAATAAATTTGATCGCAAAATATTTTTACCAAAGAAGTTTTAAAAGGTGGACGTTTTGCCTTAGTAATTCAATAAAATTGATAAAATTATTCTGGACCGTTTAATTGCGGGCGAAGTATCAATCAGTTTCAAATGCAGACAGCAATGTGGGCATTATTAATTCCATAGGTTTGAGCATATGAAGTGTTTGTTTTTCTTCCTGAAAGTTGAATGTCGTAGAATTGTTCTTCACTAAATGATGATCACTGCAGAGTTCGATAATATTGAAATCTATTGCTTAACTGTACAACATCGAACTTTGTCCCTAGAAAGGATACGAATCCCTGAATAAGCATCTATCCTGACTGCACTGTATAGTGCCGTTAAAATGTATATGATTATGCTGAAAACAGTACAATAACAAGTTGTTTTGCCTTTTTTAATTTTGCGTAAATGATTTATTCATTATGACAAAGAAATTAAACACTCGTTTATATAAGACCAACAATTCAGTTCACAATTTCACCGGAGATAGTATCGTCTGATTTTCTAAATTTGATTACTCGTGATTCGGAAAGAGGACGTAATTTATCATTATGTGTGAAATGCAACATAAATTTGTACCAAAATCACATCCTCTTGTATTACACGTTGTTTTTTTTTCGTTATTAAAACAACAAAATATAACTCGTTCTACTGTATAACTCTGACTTGTTAAGCAAAACAGTCCATCTAGTGTGATCTAAATCTGAATACAAAGTTTACTTTTGCAATACCGGATTTTTACTTTGCTAAGGTACATCAGATAGGATAGCAATTTCTTTGTTGATTGGGATTTAAGAACCACCCTGAGCAACTCAATAGGCTACACGCAGTTTCCAATCCCTAATTTAATGCCACTGGTTTCGAGGAAGGGAGAGAGTCGGTGCCGTAAGTCAAGCACAACATCCATGCCTCACCGTGATTCGCACACGGACACAACTTGGACGAAACATCATAAACCAGCATTTAGACCATTACGCAACCGGGTGCCCTATTAATTACTGGATAATACAATCGTTCTGTAACTAAACTTTTTGCTGTTTTTAAGACACTTGTGACACCAAAATTAAATAACTCTTCTTAGCTACTGTCTTAAAACTTTGAAAGATAAATGTATCAATAACAAGCACAAGTATACAACGAACCGATTCATGCTATTACAAAAATTTCATCTCTTACAATACACTACCGAATTAGTAATAGTGGAGGTGCTAGATGTACAAATGCTGCAAATTGTGATAAGAATATCTCCATTGGTAAGAATGTAGTTTAGGGTTATACAATGAAAATAAGATGAGGAAGCATCGCCCAATGTCATGGGAATCCAAGATGGCGGCTATATTTAAAAATGGTTTCACGTGTTGAGATTTTGTTACAACTTTTGTTTTTTACACATCATACAAAAGAGTGTTTGGTATCGAATTACTATATGCTTTTGAGGCCAATAATTTCATTTTTCATGTTAAAAATAAGCTATTAATAAATATGGAGAATGCAGGTGGTCTTTCTTTGTACAAGGAGACATTCATTTCGCAATTTCAAGATTTTATATTCGCGGCTCCTGTTTAAAATATTAAGATCGTTGCAAAAAAAAATTCTGTACTACTTAACATGCCACTAATCCTAATTATTATTATTTTTTTTAATTTGTGTATGTGAAGGTGTCATTCTAAAAATGACAAAGTGGCTCCGATTAGTTTCTGCGAGTGACCTGGTTGAAGTAAAATCGAAATCTGTTGATTGGACAATTTTTATACTGTGGCAAAATACATGTGCTAATAATTTGATGTGTTCTGCAAATAATAAAAATGTATCTTCAAGTAATGCTAGATCTGAAACACTCGCGGAAATCAAACCGCAATTTAAGGTAACAATGCCTTACCCACGGTTATTATTATAAAGATGTTTGATGAATACCACAGCTGGATATAAAAAAACATTATGAGAAAGACAAGCTAAACAGCATAAAATTTGCATCAAATTACAATTCCAAAATTTTTGAAAGAGAAAAGAAAATAAAACTTTTTGAAAGTGAGAAAGAAGAGCCTACATCATCATCGAATTAAGGCAAAGACCGATCACCTATTTCTAAAGATGTGTGCTTCTTTTGTGATGGTTCTGCGACCACCAAGGATCAATTGTTTGTTGTTACAACGTTGCATGTAGATCAAAAGGTGAGAGAGGTGCCACTGAACAAGAAAATAGTATTCTACTAGCAAAACATAGTGTGGCAATATGATTGCTCTGGATGCAAAATATCATGCAAAGTGCTTGGCAAGATTGTGCAAGTGTCGGAGTAGTCAAATGCCAACAGAAAGCAGCAGTATTCACATATGTGAAGGAGTAGTTTTTGCAGAGTTAGTCAATTTCATGGAGAAAAGTGTGAAAGATTCAAATGAAACACATGCAGTTTTCAAGGTGAGTGGCCTGATAAAAACGTGCAAGGTTCGCAAATGAAATTAATAATTTCTGCCAGTGACCTGAGTGATACATAGATTAGTAATTATACATGCCTGATGTACACATGTCAAGATTATGACAGAGTATTCTTTCATATTTCCTGTATATGACGGCAAACATATCTGGTAGTGAGTATATTTTGGCATATGACAAACTGTTGGCGACGCCACGTTGCAAGCTGGTAAGTATGATCAAGATGAAGACACTTGCTTTATTGCGTGCTGCGAAAATGGTAAGAAAAAAATACTTCAACACCAGAACACGTTCAATGGTGATTTCTATGACGAATCCCAACGCAAATATGTTTCTCGCTCCCTACTGGCTATCGTAAATGTGCTGTTATATGGAGCCAATACTGAAGCCAATGAAGTTATTAACCAACCATCTCTCAAAATATTGCAATTACTGTAGTTTGACTTATAGACCAGCAAGCCAACTGGACATATATTGAGTTTTCAAACTGATAGGGAACCACTCGCCCTCCCCTTCAGGTTTACATGGGTCTTTCAATATTTGGAAAAACGCGAAAAAAAGAAATCGTGTAAAAGTTATATTGTTGGAATTTCAGTCTCATTTACTGGTGTGTCTTTAACTCTCATCAGCGATATGTGAACTTGTAAATGTTAAGTTACTAGACGAAAAGTTAGTCTGACCATCAAAATTACGTCAAGGGATCTACACAATTGGGAAGTACCATAACACAGAGCGCAATCCAAGCACTTCAGCCTCAGACAGTTCCTTTCATGGGACAGGTACATCCGTATTTCAAAACCCAACTCCTGAATGTGTTGTAGCAGCAAGCTCTACACAAGCTATGCAGCACGGCGTAAGTGCCTTCAAAAAGCAAAGGGTACAACGTCTTCCAGAATAATTTGTTTTAATGCAACCAGCATTCCTTCAGTCAAAAGAATCTGCTGTTCCAGTTTGTTCTGATGCTACATCAAAACTAATGTTAACAACCACTGATACGAATCTGAAGAAAGAAGATATTGCATGGCTGTGTGTAAAGCACGTTATCAATTGAGATACCACTATTGTGATCGACGCATCGTGAGCTGTCATGCGAGTGATCAAAAAGCTCCAACTGACTTCATTCCGGAAATGTCAACATTTTCGCTACTATTTTACAAAGACACGTCATCAATATCTGTGATTAAGCGTGTGGTGAACATAATGAAACAAGTTACAAAATATATTAATGGAAATCAAATTCCTGTCATGGCAGTGGACTAACCATATTTTGCGCTAGCAAACCTGATTCAGTGGAATTCTCTAGATACTTATGGGGGAGGGGGAGGAGGTTCCTGGTGATATTTGGTGCATATCACTTTAAACAAGCTTTTCCCGAGTTTTGGATAAGTGGATGTCAGGAGGCGAAAGGGATGGTGCAATTGCCCATTCTGATATTGCATCTCCTCCTGCTGCTGAAAGTTTCCTAAAAGTAACCTACGTGACAAAAGCCAAAGTAATTTATCAAGTATGTGCTGCTGCACTATACTGTTTGTTGCATGATGCTTGTCAAGAAACGTATCCTGAGATTGAATTTATGATTTCGTGTGAAAAACGAGCAAAAGAGAGCGTTATGTTCAAATATTGGCTGACTTGTCCTACTACGGAAACCATATTGCTTCTTTTTCTTCTCTTTGTTCTCTCAATCAGAGAAGGAAACAACTATTTGTGACTGTCTAAAAAAATGATTCCTTGGTTTTTCTGCTTGATCATCATATCTGTGCAACTTGGCTATCAATCCATCTGAAAGATGTTTTAATGCAGAGGTTCAACTACAACACATACATCGCTCATTTCTTCCAGGATAGTTTGTGAAAAGAAAATCAAACAGAATCGTCTCAGCAATCAACGTAGAACAAGCACATGAACGAAGTAACACAACAGTGAAATGGGAAGGTGGCGCAGTAGTGTTGACGCAGGGTCCATGAGCACTAAGACGTTGGATGGTTGCAGGACCAGAAATCGTCGGTTAATACAAGAATTTGAGAGTGGCATTCATGCTAATCTCAAATTTCAGGATTTCATGCTTTCGCAGACTATTATAGCAATCATAGTTTCACAGGAAAGACAAAAAAATCTACTTGGAGGACGTAGATCCTACTTACCGAAGCTACTACTGAACTTTCAGTCATCTTACGGCCGCACATTTCCATTCCTACGGAAAATTTAGACATTACTGAACTATACATAGTAGTATTGTACTGTTCAACCATTAACAATACTAAATGATGCAAGACAAGAGTTGTTTATGACCAAAAAATGTCCGCTTGAAAGTCTGCCACCGACAAAGGGTACATTACAACAACAGGTATTACGTACTGCTTTCCAAGCTGGACACATTTGGGCACAAGCAAACAGAGGCACAATATGCGTACCATCCCAACCGAATGAGGATGGTGGCTGGATGGTATCATGGCAGATGAAATCGTCGGAGTTTCCAGAAATTTCTGATTGATGTAAAAAGCTAATCAAATGTATGTGCAAAATCTGTAAGAACAAGTCTGACTGCATAAGTGGTGATTTGTCTTGTACACTATTGTGCAACTGTAGGAATGAATGTGAAAAATTATGTTTTTAAAAAACCTTTATGGTAACATTCAGTATGCTTCAGCCATTAATAAATACTAATTTTTGTTAGTAGGAGGACATATTGAGTTCGCCTTTCTTTCACTTTACCCAGTATATACGACAAAATAGTACCTATATGGATTCATAGCCTATTTTTAACATGAAAAATGAAGTCCTTGTCCTCTAACACATATAAATAGATACCAAGCACTCTTTTCTATGATGTCTGAAAAAAAAATTGTAACAAAATCTCAACACGTGTAGCCATTTTGAAATATAGCGGCCATCTTGGATTCCCACTGCTTTGGGCGATGCCTACCCATCTTATTTCCACTGTATAACCATAAACTACATTCTTACCAATGTGGATATTCATATCATAATTTGCACTTTTAAAATGATTTCTGTTATGTAACACCTCCACTATCATTCAGGATTTGTCTATGAATGTTGGTTAGTTCCTGGTTTTATTTTATTTCTTCTAGCAACTTAGATAAATTCCTGCAATTTTGTGAGACACTTTCCTCCACATAATAAGAGCATTTGGTATTTAGCGGTATGTGTAACGTGACAGTACGAAATGTCATGTGAAATTGAGAGAGACGCACAGGGTTCTGTAAATAAAGAGTTTGAATCATGACTCATCACATCGAATCCTGTTTCCTAAAACAATTCATTGTTTTTTATATATATGTTGTTTAATCAGCGACTTTACCATCATTCGTTGGCGAATTTCACATTTTATTTGAATTTTCCCTAAACCAAGTACTCAGTGTCGTACCGTGCCCGAGAGTTCGGGAAATAATTAAAAAACGTTTACTCGAATGCAAGGACAAAGATAATATGACGGTGCATGAACGATTTTAGATTTCACCTTAAAACGTTTTTCTCTGATATCAAAAGAACTCAAAATTTATCAGTTCCTTTTATTTCACTCTCACGTTTTCTAATGTTTTAAAGATGACGATAAATTTCTTGACCTCGAAGCAATTGTCTAACATTAATAAACATCTTTCCTTTCTTATTATTTATTAGACTCCAATATGTTACCTTTTTTACTTAGATACGTAACCGCAGCCGATATAGAATCTATCCGCTATAGCAGTAACCAATCACTAATGTGAGACCAATGGTTCCAAGGGAGAAAGGAAATCTGCGCGGCAGAGCAAACACACAGCCCGCGTATCATACGGGACTCAAGCCTGGGCTTACTTGGACCAACTTTCATAAGCCAGCACTTAGACCGCAATGCTATGAAGTTGGTTACGTTACCGGCTCTAATGTCTCTTGTATTTCTTACATCTGCTTTAAATGAATTATTTGGTCCTACATACGCACCGCACGTATTTCCTGGAGCTGTCTAGCTAGGAATCATTTATTGAAATTTTATTTTGCCATTAATTTCAAGAGAAACTTTCTCACGATTGTATATAACCAGAGTAGATGTCATGTATATATGGTGAACTTCAATGTAATGAGATTTAGTAAAATAATAGAAACTTACTAAATGAGACAAAATGTTGAATACAAAGAATCAATCATTAAACCTGTTATACAAAGAATTGATCATTATACCTCTCTAAAGGTTTTTCCGGATGAGTGAAATTTGATTCCAATCAACCCTATTTATCGAAACAGTACTCGCCAAAGTTTTCACTAGATGCCTTAATTAAGAGAAAATTCCTGAGGATTGGAACAACGCTACAATGATCCTCATGCATAAAAAAGGTGACGTTCAGGATCTCAGGAACTACAGACCTATCAGCCTCCTATCAATCCCCGCACGGGGATAACTGGTTTTCCAGTTATTTGGGGAGCGGCGCCCCCACGGCCCGAGCTGACCTTGTGACTGGTCAACATCTGATGTCATGCCACAGCTTGTTTTTTTCTTATTTTGGTACTGTTGGTGTTTGCATGGACGGCTGTTCATCCAGCTGTTGGGGAGTCGCGGCCCCACGATCCCGAGCTGGTCTTGTGTCTCGCTTTTTCGTTTTTATTTATTTTCTCCACTGGCTAGTTGCCCGTGTTGTATACTTTACCTAATCGCTACCACGTTATGCACTAACACCCCGGTCTTGTGGTTTTGTTACCCTCCACCACTAACTGTATTATATTAACCGCTCAGTTCGTAGGTTGCTGAGATTCCGTTTAGGTTCCCTTCCAGGATTTGTCTTCTTTGGATTTCTTTTTTTCCTTTTAGCTGGTTTGGGTGCTAGACCTACCTGCATGTTTGCCGCGTGCGGAGACCCGTGAGGCGGAAATGGGATGTCTGGCGGCTGAGGTCGCAGGAGACCGGATAAGTGCCTCCTGTGTACCAACACTCCTCTTCGACCCCGGCTTCGCTGTAAACGGGAGTCTAGAGACTAACCCACCTCTAGTCAGAAGTCTTGTACCAAGTTGTGTACACGGCTTTAGCGGCTTTTTTGTCGTATAGCACGGCAGGGTGAGCCCGGGGGCTGTGGGATCATGCCAAAGGCGTTGGCATGACGGTACCCGGAGGCCGAAGTGTCCGCCGAGTGCGTGTGATCACAGCCAACGGACTATATCTGCAACGTATAAGCTCCAGAACTGTGTCCAGCGTCATTTTCTTGGCTTGCAGACCTCCAGTTCTTCCTTGTAGGGCTCGGTGGTGGGTGGAGTAGTCTGCAGACGAATCTTCCTCCTTTTTTTCCATGGGTAAAAAGAACAAAAACTCCAAATTTAAGTCAAATGACAAAATGATAGTTGACAACGACTGTCCTTCGTCTTCTCAACCTACCAAGTCTCATACCCTTAAACGGTCTTTAGACCTTGACCTGGACCAAGAATGTGGAACCTCTTCTTCGGCGGCTGTACCAGTCGCTCCGAAGCGTCGTCTCCCCTCAATTGCTGTGACTACGCATGCTACTCACTTGCTTGTAGAATCCATCGATCCGCATGAGAGACTGTCCACCAGATCTCCCTTTTTCATTTCTAAAGCTTTGGACGCTGCGGTTGGCCCCTTGAAGTCTGTGAGGAAGCTTCGCTCTGGGGACCTGCTTGTCCAAACTTGCAGTGTTTCTCAGAGTAACACTTTTCTGAACCTCACTAGTCTTCAAGGCATTCCTGTAAAAGTGACACCTCACCCGTTTCTTAACACCTCTCGGGGTGTTATTTCGGAGTTTGATCTCTTGCCATGCAGTGAAGACGAATTCGTGACTGAACTTGCTGATCAAGGTGTTATTGCTGCACGTCGTATGATGTTCCGGCGTGATGGTTCCATGATTAAGTCTAAAAATGTCATCTTGACTTTTAACTCCCCGAAAGTTCCGACCGAAATCAAGGCTGGCTACTTGGTCTGTGGAGTTCGCCCGTACATTCCCAGTCCTCTGCGCTGTTTCAGGTGCCAGAGGTACGGGCATTCACAACGTTTCTGTAAGAGTTCCGCTCGTTGCGCTAATTGTGGCTCCGGTGAACATGACGGGGAAGGTTGCACTTCTGCGGCCTGCTGTGTTAACTGCGGTGAGGCCCATGCAGCTTACTCCCGCAACTGTATGAAATGGAAGGACGAGATGGCGATCCAGCGCCTCAAGACCCTGGAAGGCCTCTCGTACCCTGCTGCCAAGGCCAAGTTGGGTATTCCCAACACCCGCCAGCGTACTTTTGTCGCAGTTGTTCAGTCTCAGCCACAACCCGTGCAGCCCTTTGTTCCGCGCCCTGTAGCTCTCGCAGCGCTTGCCAAGCGATCTACAGTTGACCAAGCGACACAGGTGTTTTTCCCCGAGCTCGCGATTTTTCGACTACCTGATTCTGGGCCTTCTCTTTTGCAGCCGACCCTCTCTTCCAGTTTAAAGCAGAAAGCCTGCACGTGCGGACGACCCGGCCCTCAATCCGCAAAGGTGTGCAGTGTCCATCCAACTGTCTCGGCCTCAGCGAGGTCCCCACCCTCAACCAACATTATAGAGGAACATAGGGGGAGGAGAGTGACAGTTCGTCCCCAGCCTCAAACAACATTGCAGAGGAACATGGGGGGAAGAGAGTGACAGTTCGTCCCCGCCCTCTGCCAGCATTGCAGAGGAGTGTGGGGGGAGGAGAGTGACTCATCCTTTGTGTAGTTGTGTTTAAACAAAAAAAAAATATAATTATAATAGTAAATTAATAAATTTTTATATAAACCTAATTAACTACCTTGTCTTCACAGCTTTCATCATACTCTTTTTCAACTTTTACCAAGCCTGTCTGCTCTTAATCATTTTCCACGTTTTAAAAATCTGTGGCTGATAGTTCTTTGTCTGGCGCTCTTTGGCCAAACCTGGCCCCAGCGCCAATAAAATCCAACAACCAACCAACCAACCTCCTATCAATGGTTTATAAAGTCTTCACTAAAGTTCTTTCACACCGTTTGAAGGTAACACTGGACATGGCTCAAACAAGAGAATAAGCTGGATTCAGGAGTGGCTACAGCACAATAGATCATATCCACGTATTGAGAGAACTAATTGAAAGAGCGAGGGAATATGAACTTCCACTGTGAATGGCTTTTGTCGATTATGAAAAGGCCTTTCATTCAGTGAAAACATCTGCTCTTACAATGGCTTTGTTATCTTGCGGTATTGAAGATGCATACATTAATATTTTAATAACATCTATAAAAATGCTAGTGCAAAATTTCGGCGGTTTCAGAATACAGCACACATAAAAATTGGAAAGGGAGTGAGACAAGGTGACACCATTTCTCCAAAGCTCGTTAATGCCACATTGCAAAATGTCTTTCAATCACTGAACTGGGAAAACAAAGAGATAAAGATTATTGGAGATTTTCTAACCCACCTTTGTTTTGCTGATGACGTAGTCATTTTTGCAACTACCCCATCAGAGCTGCAGAGTGTGATCCATGAACTTGCTGACAAGAGTAAAGAAGTGGGATTAAAAATGAACTTTCAGAAAACAAAAGTGATTTTCAATGCTTTTACAAGAAATGAAGATTAATCGATTGATGGAGAAAACTGGAGATAACAGACACGTATGTTTATCTTGAACAGCAGATATCAAGTGAGGGTCACATTGAAGAAGAAAATAATTGGCGTAAAAAGCATGACTGGAGAGCTTTTGGAAGAAACATCATAATTTTGAAGAGCAATATGCCATTATGTGTTAAAAGAAAAGGGTTTGATCAATGCGTCCTTCCAGTGCTTGACTATGGTGCAGAGACGTGGACCTTAACTAAAAGAGACATACAAGGGCTGCAAACAACTTAAAGAGGCATGGAGAGGTGCATGCTTGGTGTAACCAGAATAGATAAGAAGAGGTACTCGTGGATCCGAAAAATGACAAAAGTGCAAACATCATGATCAGAGTAAAATCCCTGAAATAGCAATGGGCTGGACATACTGCCAGAAGAATGGACCATCGATGGACAGCCAAAATTTTAGACTGGATTCCAAGGGACAGGAAAAGACCCAAAAAAAGACCACATGGGAGATGGGTGGATGAAATTCGAAAGTATGCGGGAGTAGCATGGAGGACATGGGCACTAGACAGACTGTTTTGAGGTTTGGAGAGACATTCGCCCTGCAGTGTATTCAAAATGGTTGACAATGATGACGATGATGATAAATAAAATTAATTGAAATAGAGTTATTAGTAAAATATTCAATTAATGTGTTACAACTAAAGTTTATTTAATTTAAAATACTGGCCAATGTGAAGGTCATATAAATAGCTATGTCGGACATACATGTCCAGAATATCAAAATTTAAACAGAATATATATACCGGCGCTTCAAAAATGTTGTCCAAAAAATGCCTTTAGATAGGATATACGGTTAGGAGAGACATACGGTTTACAGATTAATATGCACAGAAGTAGGCGATTTTGTATGGCATGAAGGAAAAAAGTGTTCGAAATCTTGACAATGGAGGACCTTGCACCAGAGAAAGATACATATGTGACGTTTGCACATTACTCGCACAATGCAGCGTTAGGGTGAGACATAAAAACCATTACGGAGAAATGCAGTCACATTTTCAATGTGCGAAAATAATAAAGGTACGTGCTGTCATTATGATTGCAAACCCACACGGTTTCATTAAGCTAATACTTTGCATATAACCTGATATCAGGAGTTAAACGTGAAATACGGCGTGCACGTTCAGGGCCGATTGTCTATTAAGCTGGAGGTAGGCGATTTTGTATGGTTTACACAAATGTCCCCCTAGATCTCCGAAATTCACACCAGCTTATTAGGTTGAGTGGCTACTTGAAATCACGTGTCTATAGAGGTAATCTGTAGACTTTACCATCGATACAAGACACCATTCTGCAGCAGGTATCAGCCATTCCCGTTGACATATTGTCTAGTGCCTTATCAGGCGTAATACCAAGACTGCACGTAGTACTGGAATGTGGTAGTGCATGCATTGAGAATTTGCATCTGTAAATCATAGTGAAATAAAATTAGTTTCCCTAATTTAACGTAGATCTCATTTCACAATTCTCACTTCTCGTTGTTTTCTCTACAGGAGAGCCCTCTATTGTCAAGATCTTGAATAATTTTGTTGATGCCTTACAAAATCCCGTACTTCGGTAAGTATTAATCTACAAAATGCATGTCACTTGGACCCATAGATCTTTTTCAATCGCAATTTACTTTTGCACAAAATTTTTGAATCGCTCGGTATATACAGCATGTATCTTGGGTTACTGGATCGTTTTTACAGTCATTTGTAAACGTTTAAGGCCGCCTGTTTGTATTAGATGATTTCTGCCGATTGCGTCAGCTACTGTCTGTATTACTCAACATCCTGTCTGTGTTTTTTGTACGCATTTTCTGTATAGCGAAAAATGCGCAAAAAGCGTCAATAAGTGTTACTCAGAAGACACAAATATTGACTTAATATCATGAAGAACACAGCGGACGTGAAATAAACACAAAGGTGAATGTGAGCAAGACTGCTATTTATAACACGATCATGAAATTTGGAGATACAGATGAATTCAGCGACCAAAGGAGAAATGAACATCTGAGGAAAACAATCCTATATGATGACAATACCATATAGTTGTGCGTTATCCCAGGAATTCGTGCAAGAAAATCAAGGCCTTTATATATTCAAAAGGGACGGGTATTAATATCACAACTGTTTCTCGACATCTTAGTAAATATTTTAGATTAACGTCTTATAAACGTGCACATCGAAAAATCACTAACAGCCAGGGATTGGACATTTAGGAACGTATCTCTTACAACGAACGACACTTCATGGCGGGTGGTCTGACAACTCAACGTGAATATTCTCACTGCTGTGCATAATTGAATCAAATTTTTGTTTTCTTAAGCCCATCTAGCTTACTGTTCTCTCTGCTGTTAACATTTGAATAGGTAAGATTTCATATTTGTGGCAGATAGTTAGAGTTTTGTGAGCTTATTTGATCTCAGTTATGTCTCCTGTCTGTACATCCACTATTTTGTTGTGGAACTGTTATTGTGGACACCTTGCTGTTGTTTTAAGACATAACAATTTCGTTATTTTTTTCAAATTTCGCTCTCAATGTATGTATTAGCACCTATGTATATTACTTTTATTGACAAATGACATATTCAGGAGTACGACCGTGATTTAGTACGAAGTCCCATGAAAAGTGCTTTGATTATCCATCTCTAACGGACAACCGTTTTTGGAACAAGTTGTAAGATTTTTAATGTAAGGCTACGATGGCCTTCGAAGAAAGAACTGCCTTGTCAAGATCAAACTCTTAAGAACTACGTGTGATTCTTTATTTCTAAACCCCAGTACTTTGATACACACTGGTCTCTCTCTAGATTTAATACATTATTTATGTGCAAATGAATTCAAAAATATTTTAGTTCGTACAATTGCTTCAAATACCGAACCAAAAAATATTCCTTTCGATAAAATTTACAATAAAGACAGGTCTGTGATATATTTTTTCTCCACACGAAGCATATTCTTCTGTTAATGAGCGTACACGTGTACATGAATTTTTTTTATCCTGGATTCCAAAATTTAGATTTGGAAAAAAAAATTGAGTCGAAAAGATTTAATGAAAGAAAAACAAAAGCGTGAAAGTTCATATTTCCTGCAAAGCACAATATTCCCATTAAGCGCTTGATTGCTAATTTCTGTTTATAACATATGTATTTAGGCGTTTAATGACTTAGGGAGTGCAATTTGTTTTCTATGAGTCAATTTTTTTTTCAGAAGCCAAAACTCATGTATTTTCCCGAATTCCGAAGCATATAAATGCCCAGTTTTAATAATTTCATTTCTTTGAATACCATTCATATTTCGGAATATTTTGATTGTATTTTAAATTACTTAATTTGTTTTTCATCCTAGATCATTCGTTTTAACGATATTTTGTCCACATTTCACTTTTTCTACGTTTTAAACGGACTTAAGAATTCTTTTCATACCGAGAACATCTTCAAATATTAAGTCTTGCCCGAACGTTTAGAAATAAAATACGTTGAATTCGAGAATACATTGTTGATGGGATAACGTACACCAGGAGCGTCTCGTCTAAACGAAACTGAACTGAGCGCTATTCGACGGTATATTGTTAGGCTGTCGAAGATATTTAATATAACTTAAATTATTTTTAAAATTTTAAAATAAATTAAATGAACGTTTTGATTTTAACTCAGATGTTATTATTTTATCCCGGAAGCGAAACTTACATTGTCTTTAATTTCGCTTACCAGCAGGAAGGTAGGTGTGTAGTTAGTTTTAGATTTTTGTAATTCTTCACATTTCGCGAGATAGGAATATGAGCATTACCAAATGTCTAAGAAACCCCACAGTGGCAGGAACATAATAACTAATATCTGGTGCTTTCTATTCTTTTATTCATTTAACCACTATGTAATATTTTGTTACTATGCATGGACGTCAAGAGTTAGAATATTTTTAGTCGTTTACGGATAATGATTTCATTAATGCTATTTAAGAAACAAAGTACAAATACATGAAGCATTCTGCTGTCAGTAATTTAATAGAAAAATAAATTACATTTCTGCAGCTGAAATCTTCTTTTCACGATAACTTTCATACGAGTTTTTGCTTTTGAAACGTGGTGCAGACCACAAAAATTTAAGAAATAACTTGTAGTTGTTACATGCAGTTTTATTTTAAATGGTATCCAATAAATTGTTCGGCACTTAGGGATGTAAACTATTTTTCAGAAGAAGCAAAAATTCCGCTGATGTTCATTTCGTAACTAAATTATCGGTAAGTTATTGGAGTATGGCCATTATGGTAGATTATTATAAAATGAAGATTTGAATAATTTTCTAATTTTTTAAGACAGCGGTGTATCTTATTCCTTTGCGGCAAGCTAACTGTTTATGTTTGGGTTTTTCACGATTTCCATTCTGAAGTATATTCCCATTAACTTAAAAAACAGGTATTTCCTGGATTTTAAACTAACTCTTCTGACTGGGCAGATTTCAGTTACACAAGCGATATGACAGAAGTTTCAAAAGTCCAACCTGTCCAATACGTACTGATGTAAAATGTTTAACGCATAGGCGACCCTCTTAAATTGTTTTATTTTTTTCACTGGCAGACCTAACCTCTTTATTTTAACCCGGGCAGACCTCAGCAAAGTACTGCCTATAATACAGGACCAGCTGCTCCAGGCACAGATCAAGAATGGCATAACAAGTATGCCCCGTAGGTGTCAACATTCTGCGACACAACGATAGCTTTACCAGTACCAAATGCAAGATTTAGGGACATTTTTCGAATTTACCATTTCAGGCAATATTCCGACTTTTGTAACCAGTGTGTATGTCTTAGATTATTATAAAATGAACATTTAATGTAAATTAGAGCATTTTGTTCGATACTTCTGACATTTAGTCACGTATTTTAAAGAATTTTGCAGCACTCTAAACTGAGAATGTCACCTTTTGCATTCTTACTTTTTCTTTCATTCGAAAAAGATTCGTTACCACCTGGCTGATATTTTGAGCCGAATCCACCTTTCATTACGCATTTAATGAACCATTGTGTGCACCAAGAGCCCACATACTTGTAACATCACCAGCAAATTAAGACAGGAAATACCGATAATGATAGAATTTTCTTCTTTTTATATAAAAATGGATAAATGAAAATGTTTCAGTTTCCAGGTTTTAATTAAAATGCAATTTCATGTATAATAATTATAAATTTAATAGGTTAATTTGTACCTTTCTGTTGTTCAATCAGTAAGATTATTTATTTATTCTTGTGAAAAAATTTTCGTCTGCCATCGTGACCCACAGTGTAAGTCGTATCCAATATACAAGTGATAAGGTACAATTAGTACGTTATGACAATAGCCGTCAATTCGAGTAACGATAACAACAAAAATGATTTCTTTTTTTTTTATAAGAATGGAAAACATAAAATTTTTTGCTGCAATGTTTCCGAATTTAAAATTTACTGTTGCCAGTGTAAAGATGAATGTGTTTGAGGTACCATAATTTCATACTAATCAGTTTACTACTTATTACATTCTAACTTTCTTGCCTGCTTTCAATTTAAAAACTTTGGCTTCGATTCAATACGGTTTTACAATCACTGCTCTTAATGTTTTCAAATCTTTCAGTCCATCTGCGTACAATCTTCTTCCACAATAGTTTTTCAGAACTTCCTTGCAATACGAATGCAATTGATAGCAAGATTACTGTATTGCTTAGGTCACTTACGCTTTAACAGGATAATTTCACAACACAATGGAAAGTGCTTGATGTGGCCGCTTACGACTGAGGGCTGCCCATAGAAGCAGAAAAGAAGTTTAGAATTTCAAGAAAGCACGGTAAAACATAGTGAAAGTTCTACTCACTTGGTCACTTACGCCTTAAATAATATCCTTGCGCAAGTAACATAGTAAACAAAAATTATAATTACCTAACTAACGAAATGAGCACGCCTTAATGCGTGGCTCCAAGGTGGCGCAGGTAGCTGCTAACCAAGTGTGTCAAAGACACAGAACACATTTTTAGAGGCGTTGCCTCATTTAGGATGGTGGAGAGAAACGTCATCAGTAACGGAGGGTCTTTGACACAGAACACAAGTTTCAGAGGCGTTGCTTCAAATACAAACTATGGCGAATTAGTAATTCCACCAACAAAGTTTACATTACATGGGGGTAATGCAGTATTACTTGCTTCATGCAAATAATCTACCACTCACCCGTAATGAAACATTCAGAATTTCGCAGCTGCTGTGCATTTGAGCCCCAACGCTAACCAGAATTCTTAAGGGTTCAACCTCGCTAATCCTACTAAATAATAAATGAAAGTTCTTATTTAAAAAAATACTGCTCAAAAAGTTTGCGAGCTTTTCTTCATATGTAGTAGAAAACAACATACTCCGTTTTTTCCAGAATAACGCCACAGTGCAATTTATCTCTTCGGTTTGTAATCTAAAATAACCTCATTCTGAGACGAAAGCCACAGATAAATGTACCACAAAGTAATTTTTTCTTGTCGTTCATTTCAGGTCGTCTCTTCAGTTTCAAAGCAAAGTACATTGTAAGACTTTCATCAAAGATTAAGGAATGTATTAGGAATAAAAGTATTTTTAAAACCTTTCGAATCGGCTGAGCAACTCATACAAGGAGTGTTCAAATGAAAAGGCACGAAACGACACTGTGGGCATAAATGAAGACTCTATTCAAAGTTTACACCATAGGCCGTAGCACAACGATCCCATTGATTAACGAGCCGAAGGATTCCTTGTTCCCAGAATTCCTGTGGCCGTGACGAGACCCAGTCCTGCACAGCGTCCTTGAGTTCGTCGTCCGAGTGGAAGCGCTTCCCTTTCAGATGCTTTTTCAGGAGACCAAACACATGGAAATCGCAAGGCGACATGTCAGGGCTGTAGGGCGGATGGTCAAGCTGCTCCCACTGGAACTTGGCCAGTTCCGCGTGTGTGACCCTGGAGACGTGTGGACGCGCGTTATCTTGGAGCAGAACCACACCCTCCGTGAAGAATAGCGGCCGGTTTAACACCTTCCGCTGTCAGAAACAGGATAACGCCTCGCTGCTCCTCAATCGTCGAATTTTGCAATGTGAACGCCATCCTGTCCTCACACGCACTGCCGCGTCAATTGGACGGCGCTCTTTATAAGAGCCTCTGCTCTCTCCTGCGCATGCTCCGATCCATGCCGGCGACTTCAATCGCATCCCTAGATGTGTAGCTACGTTCTCCCATAGCGGCATAGGCAAATATGTTAACGGTTACGTTCTTATGACGTTTCGTATATTTTCATTTGAACACCCCTAGTATCAAATAACGTTAGTGGTGAAAGATATGTAGATGTGTAAAAATTCAGAGTCCTCGCTATGTAGATTCACTCATTGAGAGTCCTCACTATGTAGATGCACTCATTGAGAGTCCTCACTATGTAGTTGCACTTATTGAGAGTCCTCACTATTGCTCATCGGTGTACCTGTCTAACTGTTACTCCTATCCCCACAGCACAATCCTTGACAGCTGTTAGATAACTGAATATCGCTTCCGACCAAGCTCACCCATACATAATAACTGTGTTACCTTTGGGTGATGGTAAATACTAACAGAATAATGCGCCATGTTACACTGCCAGAATAATCAATGAGTGGTTAGAGGAACATGCTGGTGACTTTCTGTTAATGCCTTGGCCACCAAATGCACCTGACATGAACCCAAGCGAACATTTCTGGCTCGACTTGGAAAACCGGGTTCGCGCTAAATCACCGCCACCAAGAAATGTACGGGAACTAGGGTACCTGCTGTTAATATTATGGTACCAGAGACTACTGGATACCTATCACCAGTGGTGGAAATGGGAATTTTTCGCTGCCGGAACGCATGGTAGAACTTGTAGTTTTGTCGCCAGAACCCGTCAAATTGACGTCGCAACGTTTTGTCTGTTTCCGTCTCCATAGTCAGAATTCGTCTTAAAAGATTAACGCAGTTTTGACGGGTTTTGGCGACAACACTACAGCGGTAAAAGTGAATGCATTAAAATGTAATATATAAAAACCCATTTGCTGTACACATAAAACCATAATAGGAAATTTCCTTATTATAGTTTGAATTGAAATAGTCACATTTAGCTAAAATTAGAGATGTTTCCTTTATTCAGAAGTACGTTTCCTATTAGAAAGACCACGTGAATGTGTGCCGGTGCAATTAAAGGTATCACCCTTTTTGGAGGTGTCCTCAAATAACAAACATCGGAGAAAAAACGTCAGCTCGTATTTGAGGCATAGATATGTAAGTAACTACTCTATATGAGGTGGCAAAGTAAATAAATTCGGCTTTGTCTGAAATATCCATTTATGTAGCTGCAATATCTATTATAACTTCGATTTGAAAAAATGTATATCTCCTGAAATAAACTCCAAAGTTTTTGTTTCAACAAGTCTTCTTGCATCTTTTCTTCACGTTCTCTGCAAGCCAAAAAGTTCGCATTTCTCCTTCAGTCACCCAACCATTTCCGTACGTACGGCTCGGGATTGAAGACCTTTGAAGGAGTCTTTATCTCAACTACTACAGTCATGTGATGATTATATATAGATTAAGATAATACAACGTAGTTGTCACAAATGTTTATTTTTTTATTTCTCAAGCCGAACGTTAGTCGCTTGGTATTGACCTAGCTTCATCAGGACGAATGGCACGTTTTATTTTAACGTGCCATTCGTCCTGATGAAGCTAGGTGAATACCCAGCGAAACCATGGTCGACTTGAGAAATAAAAAAATAATCATTTGTGACAACTACGTTGTATTATCTTAATCTATATCTTTGAAGGAGGTCCGTTTATTTTTATGAACATGAGGTTGCTGACGTGTGTAACGTTTAAAGCGTTCCTGTAATCAGTTATTATCAAATTCATGGTGCTAAAACATCTTTCACACTCAGCTGTTGATATAGCAACCGCAGCAACAGATTTTAATAAGACTTTTAAATGATATGAAACTTTTTTGGTTTCCTTGAAATTTCTAAACTCTTCAAAGATTTACCTTTTTCCCTCCAATCCGAGTATTCGGCATAAACTTAGAACCTCTCCTTCTCCATATAAAATATCTATGTCGGTCGGCCAAAAAGACGGGTTCAAAACCTGAAGTTGTTTTATAATTTCCTCGCTGTTGAATAATCTGGCAGATAAATTGTTGGCAATACTCCGAAAAAACTGAACACGGTTTAGTTTCCCGTCAGATTTATATCCCCTTGAATGTAAGTTCACCCTTTGAATACCATATGTTTTACGGCATCTGATGCTACTAAATGAAACTCGTCAAAAGCACCATCAGCTAAACTTTGGAAAACTTTCACTGTAAGGGAAATATGAGAATGTGCTTCTGGTAACGATACAGAATTTCCTTGAAGACGCAGTAACAATGAATTAAATTCCTTTAAAGCGGTTTTCATTAGTGCCAAATTTTCCAGGAAGCATGTGCTCGTAAATCTTTTCAGTTAGCCAGGAAACTTGCTTCTTTCTTTACTATCCCTTGAAGCATCAGCAGATGCAGCTTTAAAATGCAAAGCCAAGGCTGGAAACATATTCTTGACAGCAGATACTGTTCGCTCACTAGATTCGTCCCATCTTGTTCTAAGAACTCTCCCGACTGAAGAAAACAGAACTACAATTTCTTCAGCACAGTGATGCAACTCGCGGGCGTTCTTTGGTGAAGCGTGATACAAGGAGTATAATTTATCGCAAAACAATTTAAAACTCTGTATGTCATAAACCACTTTAATTACGTCCCCGAAAGCAAGTTCTAACTTATGATTTGCACAGTACCCTAAAACAAGTTTGGGAATTTATATTTAAGCTCTTAATCCACACCAGATATGGAAACTGCGAAGTTTGCAGCTCCGTCGGAAGTGAAAGATATCAGATTATTTTGAATAAGCTCTATTGGAAAGTACTTCACCAAGCAGTTCGTAATCGATTCAGTTATTGCTGTTGCTTTCAAATCGTGTAATTCACCAAAGTCAAAAAATACAGTTTGGGCATTTATATAATCCGGATCTATAGACATTCTTATGCAGATTATGAGTACTGAGAGTCGGCATACAGTTGTACACTCATCAACCAAGGTACCGAATTTTATGTCTTGGGAGACTATTTCTTCACAGAGCTTTTTACGCATGTCATTTCCTATAGAATATCAAATATCGTACATGTCTTCCTAGACTGTAATATCCTTTCCTTCTCATTGCCGTTTTTCTTTGAAGATCAACCAAACCAGGAAAATCGCCAAAAGGTCTATTGTTCTTCGCAATGAAATATGCGGTATTGAATGTTTTGTAAGTATTGATAACTTTATTTTTATTTATTTTTTCAACAATATTTTCAAAGACGCCTTCAGAACGTTTTGCGTTCATTTTAGAAGCTTCTTTATGAGCGTGACTTTCTCTGTGCTCCGTTATTTTTTTCCTTAGATCCGTATTTTGCTTCTTCTTATCGTCAGCCGTAGATCTAACTGTGGAATCTATCCACTTCTTAGGAAGCCTTGCACCAGCTAAAATTTCTGAAACGTTCATATTCCCGGAGGATTTACAGATGGCACATCCTAAACACACATTTTTTTTAAAACAAGCCAAGAGTACTCTTTCAAAAAATACTTACTTTGATCCTCAAACCAACACTCGGGTTTACCATTTGTTGAGCTTTGCCGAGATTCAGATTCTTCTAATGAACTTCCAGATGCAGTGATTTCCTTTGACTGTTGTATTTTCGCGAAATTTTTTGTGATACTTCAAACGGAGTCTGAGTTTGACCAGGGGGAGAAGGTTTACAAATTCCAGCGTTCTGTTTTTTTTTCCTTTTGACTCATCTTTTTTCCCAAAGAAATCTGTTAGTGTTCTTCTCATTATTTTCAGTTGTTTTCTTTTCTCACACAAGAACAAACTAAAACTTACAACAACGCCTACAATATCAGTCAAAAAGTCACGTCCTACAACGACATGAGCTAGAGTTGAAGTGACAGCATGTGTAGAGTGTAGTAATTAACCTCGTTGCCAGGTTACAGGAACTGCGAAGTCGCCAAGAGCGGAGAGAGGTTGTAAGGTCGAACAATCAACTCCTGTCGCTCTCAGGCAACACTTCGCACTCATCATGAAATTAAGCGGCGTTGCAGTCGCACCATGGCGGGTATTGGCGAAGGAAGGACGCCAGATGGCGAAGAGAAACATTTTTGAGAACTACAGCTACAACTCCGGTAGTACCTACACAAATGGCGAGTGAGCTTTATTAGAGGAAAATAAAAAAATTGAACCGACGAACAATTAATACAAGATGGTGTCATTCATTGAAATGTATAATGCATTACGAAATGTTTTATGAAAATTGAATGCTCCCTTTCTTTTGGTGTCGATAACGGTACCCCGTAAAGCAGGGTTCTGCTTCCGGAACGCGGGGTTTCGCTCCCGGATCGGCGTTTCGGTGCGTTCCGGCCCATTTCCACCAGTGCCTATCACTACCTCATCGAGCCGATGCCTCACCGAGTGGCCGCTTTTTGCAGGGTTAAGGGAGTCCTACAGGTTTTTAGGTAGGTGGTCATAATGTAATGACTAATCGGTGTACACACTGTTGTATCAGAATAGTATGACCACCTACCTAATAATGGGAATAACCACACTTGGCCCGAGAGAAGCGGCAAAATGGCGTGACATGGAGGCCATGTGGCCCTCAAATGTTGACCGAGAGACTCGTGCCCATTCATTCTGCAGCAGAGCACGGAATTCCTGGAGATGACGTGGTTGTGTGTCGGCTCGTCCAACCTTCCGATCCAAATATTCCCACATGTGATCTATAGGATTGAGGTCTGGCAAATTCGGCGTTCATGGGAGAACAAGGACATTGCTATCTCCTTCCTGGAACCAGTCACGCACCCCCTTTAAATGATAGGCAGGACGCATTTTTCTGTTGGTAGACACCATCACAACCATGGTAAACGTCCAACATAAAGGTGTGCATGTGATCAACGATGTCAGCTTTACATCGACATTTCTTACGTGGAATTGATCTTACTACAGTTGAGAATGATGAACAGTATCAACGATTTGAAGACGAGGTATTGAAAGAGGATTGTTAAAAACAAAGGATTAATTCTACATGAAAAAATAAGTAAATAATAAACGTACAAGACGAACTAGATATTCTAGAAGTGTGAAATGGAGAGGAAATTTTCCCAATATATAAAAAAGGCAGACATTTTTTTGTGACCATTACAAAGTGATACTCTGCTGATGACAACATACAGAAAATATGATTGTCTTCATTGTTTATCAAGTAGGTAATGGTAAGCATAGAAACTGCAAATATTCTGCTTAGTGACGTCTCGGGAAGAGTGTTGGACAATACTGAAAAAGACATGGCTTACAATACCTCCGGGAAACCCCTGCCATCTTGCAAAGCCGACGCATCGGCGTATATGGACGGTCATTCGGACCAACACACTATTAGGTAGGTGTCTTTAGAGTTTTGTCAATTCAGTGTATTAAACAAATCTTGCAGAACTGAATGTGGAAAATATATGGCAGTATTTAATTCATGAAATACATATAAATAATTTTGCAACTTTGATCATCTTGATTTACAGCTTCCACGATCATTTCGTCTGTTAATTCTAGGTGCTTGTCTCCATTTGCCTATTTGACTATATCGTTTTAATTTAGTATTAGTTCAGCTGCTGGGATACTTTGGACTAGCTCGAAAATATTGTCCTCAACGTTGTTTTCAGGTTTGTTCTGTGGGTTTTCGGGTACATCGTGCAGCAGTTTTTTCCATGATTTTATAGCGTTGCAGGTTGAATTCCCTCCCATGACGCTGCTCCCATATAAACCGCATCCTTTATTGTGGTTTCTTTTAAACATTCGAAAATTCCCTTTTTTTCTTCAATTTCGGCAGTGAGATTTTTCAAAAGCTTACGCTTGTAGTTTTTCTTGATGTTTTCTAACACACCTTGGTACATTGACTGAAGAAGTGGGGTTATATTGGGGGAAAACATAGCCTTGATTTCACCAGAAAATATTTCCTCAGCATCAGGATAGGTAGCACAATTATCAAGGAATAAAATTGCTTTTCGAGGCAAGTTGTTTTCCCTTAGGTGTGAGTCTACATGGGGCATAAAGTAATGGAAGAACCAATCCTTGAAAATCGCCTAATCCAACCAAGTACTTCTCTAATTTCTATGAAGCACTGGCAAGCATGGAAATGGAATATGCTTAAACGCATTTGACTTGGCATATTTTCCAATGAGCACTAACTTCAATTTACAGTTTCCAGTACCATTTGAACACGATATGAGGGTGACTCTATATTTGCTCTTTTTAAAACCCGGAGCAGACGCCTGTTCCTTAGCAGCAAGTGTGTTAGTTGAAAGCATTCTATAGTTGAGGCCTGTTTCGTCATACTTGAACACCTGCTTCAAGGTTATTAGATATCCCTTTAGGTTGAGCCACTTCGGATACGAGCTACTATTGGCTGGCGAAGTGACGTCACACTGGGAGCAAAACAGCGAGAGGAGAGAGCCATCGCCGCTGGCTGCTACGGATTACACCTTAACAAGAAATGTAAATAAACGCGAAGGAAAATGTTTTCAAATACTAGTAATTTCAAACTTCAAAAATTAATATATTTATCAGTGATCTGTTATTTCCTCTTTCGTGAATTAATTAATTTTGAAAACAAAATTAATTAACAGCTTTTGTATAAAGAAATATAAGGGCATTGCTGTAAACAAAACTATTGCTAAACTTCGTAGTTCCGTAGTTCGCAGGAAGTTATATTTACAAACAATTATTGTCAGTGCGAAAGTAAATCCTTAAAAATTCAAACTATTTAAAGTCTAGCCTTTCGATTATCTCCGCATCAAGTAGTCCCGTTAACGGGGTAAACAAACAAGAAGTAAATATGTTATTCGTCATTCAGCATTTCATTTTTGCAAAATAAATCTTATTGTTGTTTACAGAATTCCACTTCGTAGCCTTCAAATACAAACACAAATTCGCACGAAATGTTCGCTTTTCAATTTATTTTAACACGTGGCACTAAAGCATAAAAAGCTATCAAAAATTATATAATGCTATTGCAATGGCAGGCAGAATTTAAATGAAAACAAAAATAAGGCTTATGATAGTGTGCCACGGTCCATCCCTGCCTAAACCTTCCTACCAACCCAGGCTTGCTCAAATCCACAGAGAGGGACTACTTTCAGTTAAGTTGACACGATATAAAGCTACTGACAGCACACAAAAACTTAACAACATAATTTTTTGAACTCAATTGTTTATCTTAGATTTAGTATCTCAAATTTATTACAGAGGAAAAAGTTGTAGGATTTAACAGATATGGCCGGCAATATATTTGCTTTACATATGTCATCCTTAACCCCGTGCATATTTTTTTCTCATAAGGCAAACAACGAATCTGGTTTTCTGTAAATATTTTACGTAAGACTTTACTCCCGTCAGCTGTCACTTGTAAAGCTGAGTTATTCAGACATTCACGCAAATCCCTCCGAGTAGATGCAATTTTGTTATTAAGTCACTTATTTTGCACTATAAATTTGGTGCACTCAGCACTTAATCTTTTATTTCTTATTTCCAGTGACCTTATCTTCGTCATCAGAAGTTGAACATCAGCGGAAGATGATGACGTAACATCAGTTGGCACAGATTTATCAATTTTGTTTTCTTTGGAGACACATTGTGAAAAGTTTCCAATGCTCGTTTTCTTTCTTCACGTCCACTTAATCTACATTGCCGGAATGTGAAAAAAGAACACCAAGAAGGAATTGGCGGACGATCAGTAAATTTACATATGTTAATGTGGTCGAGTTTACGTAAGTGTGATGTTAATTTCGGGACCAACCGGTGAGCGTTCACGCCACAGCACGGCATAATATGCAAATTATCGTCGGTGGTATTTAAGAAGTACGGTGAAGTGAAAATAATTAGTCGTCGACGTACGGACACGTGCGAAGACCCTGAAGAAGCTGCAATGCCTGGAAATGGAAGACGTGTACGATTTCAGCAGTTATCGGACTTTGAGCGAGGTCATCTTGTCGGACTCCGCGAGGTCAGGTGGCCGTATAGTCGTATTGCGGAGCGAATTGGTGGTGATACGGTGGTGGCGTAGATGGTCCGAGGAACATTCTCACACGAGAAAACGTGGAACCGGTAGTCACAGACGGACTGATGAGCGGACCGATCGACGCATACGAAGAGCGGCGTTGTCAAGCAGAACATCCATTGCGACGCAAATCCGAGCTGCCGTTGCACTTGAGGTGACTGTGCGAACAATCCGCAACCGTCCACTGGATGCAAGACTACGTGCACGTGTGCCTCTAGCTTGTGTACCTCTGACTCCAGCCCACCATCAGAAACGGCTTTAGTGGTGTCGCCAACGTCTGCACTGGAGGACGCAATGGCGATCTGTCGTGTTCAACGATGAAAGCAGATTCTACTTGTGAGCCTCCGATGGCCGTATGCGTGTTCGCAGATGCACAGGGGACTGTCTCCACCCTTCTTGCATCCGCCAGCAACACACAGGGCCTACACCTGGTCTGCTGGTGTGGGGATCGATCAGCTATCACTACCGTACACAACTAGTGTTTCTACCGGGTACGTTAAACAGCACCTCCTACATCCACAACATCATTCAGCCCGTTGGGGTGCCATTTGTAAGGTCGGTTCATCGTGGTATTTTCCAGCAAGATAACGCACGCCCACACACGGCACGTGTAACGCAACATGCACTTCAGTGTGTGAGACAACTTTCATGGCCTGCACGTTCACCGGATTTGTCCGCCATTGAGCACGTGTGGGATTTTATGGGACAACGACTTATCCGGTCTCCACAGCTAGCCACGACCATCCCCGATTTACGCGTCCAATTTGAGGATGCTTGGAACTCAATACCAAAAATTTACATCCAACATCTGTACGATAGACTCCATGCCAGAATTGCACAGTGTGACGCAGTTCATGGCGGTTCAACCTTGTACTAACCATGTTACATGGAAATATTTTTTCAGTTTACCAGCAAATGCAGCTGTATTTTGCCATAATGTTTTGATCACGTTATCCTCTGTATTCCGTTATTATGCTGTATAAATTTCGTTGGTATCAGACGTCTCCTTCTTGGTGTTCTTTTTTCACTTTCCGCCAGTGTATTTGCTGCAGGACTAACATTCAGAACGCTAGGAATGGCGGAGGACGATTCATGAGGATTAGCAGTTATAATATGTTTATGGCCAATTTGACCTGGAAGATTGACTATAGGTACAGCATTTGCTTTCAATTTCTTTCTGCCAGTTAATCCAAGTAATTCTAATTATAAGTCCCGAACATAACTGTCAACAGTAAAATGTTTCGAACACATTCTTGCATTTTTAACTTTAAAATTATCCTTTCGTTTACATTTTAGTACCCAGAGTTTTTCTAAATCAGGATTTGCAGGAAAAGAATGTAAATAATATCCGAACCTTGAGTCTTCCTACTGTAGGATAAACATCCTGCTATTGCACATCCAGGCATATTGTGCTACACTGATATAAGACAATAATATGCATAACCGATGTTGAAAAATAGCTAGTTATGAAGTATATTTACCAATCATGACGAAAAGTAATGAATTACAAAATGTTAACAGGCCTATTCAACGAAGAGAAATGCTTTTCTTAGCATGTGAACGAGTTTAAACCCTCCAAGATTGCATTATAAAGTATATTTACAAATTATGAAGACACAGTAATTGCAAAACATCCACACAGGTCTATTCACCAAAGTGAAATGCTTTTTCATCTAATAAACTTAGTTTTTTCTAAGAACGTGAACGAGTTTGAGTTTGCATTCCCAAGACAAAGATTCTGTGCGGCGTCGTTATCGGCTTGGTTTTCTGGTGACGTGTTTGGCGGCGTTTGCTCCTAAAGTCATGTCATGCGCAAATCCGAGAAGACGCAGACAGCAACTGCACTTTGAAATGGCGCCCTCCTGACCTGCTCTAAAGACAATTTTTTTTCTTCAATTATGGATTTCATTACTGGTTTAAAGTCACTAACATGTCATGATTAGACGATACATTTTCGCCGGTAATGTTGAGTTGTCTGATACCGTGCCCAGTTTTCCAACGATGAAGCCACCCTTTACTTGCAGTGAATACTGCCACTCCATCTTTAAAAATCTTGTGAAATTCCAGTGCTTTTTCTGGTAACATAGGTCCATTTACTGGACTACCCTTGTTCCTGAACTGGGTGAACTACATAACCAACACACTCGATGTTTTTTCAAACTCATACGTTTTCATAATTTTCATTGCCGTTTCATTTTTATCGTTTGCATAGCCACTTTCGCCAATCCCGTTGGCCTTTTGAGAACACCATTTTTCGATTTGATCCCGATTTCTCTTCCAGTCTCCTACAATAACCTCGCCTACACTTAAATCTAAAGCAACTATTTATTGTCTCCTCCTGATCGATTCTTTTAATGGCTTTTAACTTGGTCTCTAACAACACAACAATATGTTTTCCTTTTCGCACTCATGTTACTTTGCATCGCAATACACAACACAACTTTACACTAAGGCCTCAAATAAAAAAAGAGACATTTATTTTACAAATGAAACACAATACTGCACGGTTAACTGAAGCACACGAATAGCATGAGACACCGACTGACCTACATCCGATACCCTGCGGAGGGTGCGCGCGAAGAGCGGGAGAGTCATATATCAGTGACCTAAGCAAAAGTACACCACCATTGCTGTGCGCGTAATTTCGCTGGTACCTCGGATAACCCGAAACTCGGATGATCAAATATCGGATAATCGTGGTCCTACTGTACATAAAATGCAAGACATGTACATTTACCTTTCATGAGGGAAACAATAGCAATAAATCCTTTAATGAAATTTTTGACCACAAATGTGAGTCAAATAAAATGTTTTGAACATTTTTATATGAACTATATTTTTCTGAGAAATTACAATAATTCTTCTTACCAAATTTTGTAACCTGAGTAGAACTCTACCAAAGCAACTACTAAAGTCGAACTCTACTAAACTCCTGCAATAAATGAACAACGAGTTATAAATCTTGAGATATTTCGAATTTCAGTAATCGCTAACAAAATAATATCAATATCAGTAGAATTATGATTCGTAACTGCGCTAAGATATTCGTCCGTATCTGGAATACTGTAACACCAAGTGTAGAACATGAAGCGTATCCCTACCTTGCAGTACAATTAATATTACAAAATGTAGCATTTCACTATTAACGATGTTCATTGTCGATATCACAGGGAGCTTTATTGGAATACTACTTCTTAACACAACATAATAGCCTAAAAGTATTGAAAGTCAGCTTAACACTGGTAAAGTCTCAACATGTTTCCCACCAGCAGACAAAACATTTGATATTTCTGATTACAGGTTGAGGTCTAATCACCAGCCACCGATGCTGACACACAAAATATTTGGGGGGGGGTAAATATGAGTAGTGATAAACAAAATTGATGTTATTGAGATGTTTTATAAGAGTGGGTGTATCATAAAATGGAGAAGATTTCAAAAGTTCGAACAGAGACGGATTTAAGCATGCATTTTGGGAGTATAAGTAATTTGGAAACTACGATAAAATAAGGTCAGGGCTCTTAATTGGCTATTTAAATATTTAAGCTACCATACAGTTAAACGAATTTGTAATAATGCGAGCAGTAATATGGCAGGTAATATGAATGGTGGTGACGGGAGTAATGTGTCAAAAGGAACAGTCCATCGTAAGCTTCTGAAAATTGGGATGCGTAGCGCTGAGTGCGCATGCTAACCGCGGTTTACCGTCAAAAGCGCCTACAATTGGCACGCCGGCATAAAAAGTGGAGTTTGAATTATTGGAAGAAGGCTGTTTGATCCAATGAATATCGTTTCCTGTTGCACCACGTTAACGGTGGTGTCCTCGTGAGTAGTGGGACGAAAGCATGCTATCTGGAGGAAGTGTAATGCTTGGGGCAATGTTCTGATGAGAAACTCTGGGTTGAGTCACTGTAATGAAACAGAAACCGTTTTTTCTTTTCAAAAGAAACAAATATGTAAACTTCAAAAGTTGTCGGAATTCATGTTTAAAACAGTGAAAATGTACTAGTAATCAGAATTTATTGGCATAAAAGTAAAATCAAAGTTTTCAAGCTTTCCTACATGAACCAGATAGCATTTTTAAGAAAAATGGATCCCAAAGGATGGATTCTTCTTCCCTGGTAGTTTCCAAATCATAATAAGGTGATACTTTACACACAGCACAGCGGAAGTCAGCATGGAAGAATGGAAAATTAAAGCGATAAAGAAAATAAAAGAGACTATGCAATGCAAAACTGTATTTTATACTAACAAAAAAACTGACAGTTTGTTGCAGTTTGTTGAGATCAAAAAGAAGTACGCACAAAACAGCAATGAAGTAAACCGTAGGTAAGGAGAGTGACATGGGGGTGGGGAGGGGGGGCGATTACACTTGGGTAACATGAGCGGCATTTGCAAAAGTTTCGAAAATTTGAAAGAAGAATTTCCGTCAGTTAGATCTTTTATGAACGAAAAAATTGAATAATTTCAATTTTACTCTGAGCTTTGGAAGGCAGCTTTATGTGTAATTTAGCAGATATGGAAAATACTTTTTACACAGGTAATCGTCATGCATCTGGAAAGCATACTCTGTGTATATCGTGCGCATCTTGTTCTTCAAACGACATGTAACAATATACATTACAGAACACACTTTCACTTACGTTATCCTTACAAGCTCACATAGATTTGCTGAACTCATGTGATCAATTTAAATATGTATGCAATACATTCATTTCAAATGTCAAATGAAATTTCAAATTTTTTTAAACCTTATGAGCTGCAAATTATTTTGACATGTTCAACATCGAATTGCGATAGTGCAACTTTTTATAAAAGACTTCATATTGGTCCAACACATATATGTTTTTCAAATTTGATAAACATTCTAGCTAATGTGTTTATTTCACTTTTTTTTTGTGAATTCCATAACTTGTCAGTTTAGTATGGTGGATCATGGTACACTGCTAGACAAATGCTAAGGACGGATCATAAACGGCTATATAGCGCATAAAAAAGTAAGTGTGGTTGGATGCGAAGTGAAATAAAATAATGTCAGAATGCCAGGACATTACGAGAATGACAATTTATTGTGCTCTGAAATCCAGAAGGCTTTGGAACGTGTTCAAGGGACAAACAGGCCATTTTGTGCAGAATACGTAAACGTGAAAAAAATGCAATTACCGTCCGCAGGCGTTCCGGCGCAAGATGTCAATACGGGATATGGCCACCATGGAGGGCGATGCAAGGTTCCACACGTCGTGTCATGCTTTGCACAACATTATCAAGCAGCTGTTTGGGTAATTTATCCCATTCCTCTGTCAGTGCACGGATGAGGGTGTCCTTGTTTATTGGAGGGCATTGGCGACCGGCAAGACTCCTCCCCAAAGCATCCCACACATTTTCAACGGGATTCAAATCTGGAGAACATGCTGGCCATACGAGGCGTTGAATATCCTCGCTCTCAAGACACTCCCGGAAAGCGACTGTTCGATGGCATGTTGCGTTGTCGTCCATGAAAATGAATCTATCACCGACAGTACCACGGAACATGCGAACATGAGGTAGCAGAACATCATTAATGTATCGTTGGCCAGTCATAGTCCCAGTTGGAAGCACATAGAGGGACTTACGCCCATTGATCATGATGCCAGCCCATACCATGACACTACATGTCGGATATCGGTCCCTTTCCTGTATGTTCGCTGGACAATATGCAGTACCAGTATCACGCCAGATCAGTTGTCTTCGACAATCAGACGATAGACTGTATCTACTCTCATCTGAGAAGAGGACAGCATACCAGTCGTTATCAGTCCAATTGCGATGTTGATGGCACCATTGCAAACGGGGGTACAGTGACGTCTGGACAATGGGATGCACACAACAGGACGGCGGGCGTATACTCCTTCTTCATGCAAACGACTGGCGACAGTTTTTCGGGAGATCCGCTTGCCAGTAACAGCAATAAACTGATTTGCTACCTCACTAGCTGTGCTGCGCCGGTGTCTTTTTGTTGATAGCACTATGTACTGATCTTCTGCAGGTGTCGTACTGCGAACACGACCACCCCGTGACGTTTGCTACACTCTCCATTTGTTTGAAATGATTTCCAAAGCCTTGAAACAACACTGTGGCTGACGTCGAACTCCCTGGCAACATCTGTTATTTTTCTCCCTTCTTCAACCTTGCCAATAATACGGCCACGCGTAAAATCATCTAGGTGATGTCGGGAAGACATACTGAAAATTGCAAGTTCGTCAATGGATTCTTTCCCTTTCAACTTTGCGTTTCAACAACAACGGTCAATACGCGTCAAATCCTTTATATCTCTTATCAGCGCTATGACGTCACAAACAAGTTCGGCAATCCAAAATTTGCATACGCACAACACGTCTTACTGTATCCCTCACTTATGCTAATTTCCACATTTTCATGCTCTCCATTTTATGGTTGCTATCGTTGCTATTGTCATCCGTTCTTAGCAATTGTTCGGCAGTGTAATAGCTTTCTGAAAATGATAAGTTCAATTCATAAATTCTCTCAGCATATCGATTATTTTTCTTTTATTAGATTTAAAGGAAACAGCTTTTGCAGAACTGTTTCATTCAATGGGAAGCTGGACCTAAAATCTGTGTGATTGTGTTTGACTAGAAACCATAAATGCATCACGACTGGGTTATTTTTGTTGCTTCCGTAACAGTATATATACATATATATATTTAAAACATATATACAGCGAAAGCTTTTGCAGAAAGTTTGTTTTCTGTTATCAATTTAAAAGTGCTTTAATTTTATTAAATAACCACTATATTGTTGTTAATTTAAACAAAAGTAGGAAATAAGATTTCCTTTACTTTTGGTACAATACATATTTTTAGGGATTAAATGTTCTACAGGAATATCCTTTAAAAATAAAATTAATATTATTCAAGAAAATTTTATTTCTGCATGGTATCAGGGTATCGTCACAATAGCAAGGCGGTCACAAAGTTCTTCTGCTGAGTTGCTAATTTCGCATGGTAATGCTGTAAAACTAGCATGCTCTCAAGATTCCTCTGCTCACGTGCCAACCTTGTTTGCCAACATCGCTTCAATACGTTACTCAGAAGGTTCCTTTACTTAGATGAAAGTTGCGTGGAATTTTTTAGACTTAGACAACAACATCAGTCATGGTTCTGGTTAAACCCAATGCTTATGCAATATCCTTTCCAACGCAGAGTTGCACGAGTGTGAAATCTTGCGGGTCGTTGTCATAAATTTTTATACCATGGCTATTTGGAAGGATGTTAAATTCATCTGAGTAAAAAATTCAGGCAGATTATCTATACATTTTTGTGAGCAAGTTTAGATGATAAGCATCTATTTCTCAATGTTCAGAAAATCAGTTTCATTGCATTTCACGAAGAAAAGATTTGGTATGAAAACGGAAATGGGTGCCCTTTAAAGTAGCCACTTTTTAAAGATTCATGGACATTTATTGAAGTAAGCTTTCCATCTTAAAAGTGAATGAATATTAATCATTTGTAATGAAAATCTCATATAAGTATTATTGTGAAAATAATACAGTTCAAAACAGAATTTTCCACAGCTTTAGATTTTCATTTTAATATTTCGCTTCATTTATATTTCATTTTAATATTTTGCTTCATTTTAATATTTCGGAAAGCAATTTTTCCGTAATGCCAAATAAACTACTCTGTAGAAATAAAAATAACCGCTATTAAGGAACGTAGACCTTTTAAGGCCGTTTGCGACACATTTCGACAGTAAAAAGCAACTAATAAAGTTTATTAAAAATGTTTACAAATAATATATTTTCTGAGTTATGTAGTGAAAGATTAGTGAAAGATAAGTGTAATTAAAAACATTTTTGAAACTTAAGCTCTTAGCTCCGTAGAAAATGGAACTTCCCAAAATTATTTTTAAAGCCTCCCAGTACTGACTTCGCTTTTGATCATGCAACACATGGTACAAAGTTTAGTTCCATTACTTACATAGCGTTTTTTGAATTCCGCATTTTAAGTAGAAATCCCTGTGATCCACAATACTTGGTCCACAAATAGCGGATTTTTCCCTTTTTATACGGACAACAATTTTGGGTAACGCAGACGTATTTGTATATAACAGGGGATCTAATAGAAAAAACACGTGAAAATTAGTTTTAGAATATAATTTGTAATTTTGTAATCAGTATTCAGAATATGACTAAGTAACCGGAGATGTCAGACAAAATAGATTACAATGCACAGTTTATGAAAACCAATCTTTCCTCTCACACAGATGCGAGATCTTTTGTATAGGTAATCGAAGACACGGTTAGAACCTAAACCTCGTTTAGTCTGTTGGTCTCACCAAGTTGGATGTCTACAATATCGATGAAACGCTCTTCTTTGCGGCACAGTTCACTTTTAGGAAAAGGAAAAATTTTGCCGGAGCTAAATCTGTCTAGTAGGGTGGGTGTTCCATCACACAGATCGACTTTGTAACCAGAAACGCACAATATGAGCTGCCTGTGCAATAATTGGACGTCCTCTGGTGGTTCATCCTAGAGACCCCCATCTTTAAACGCTGTAAACCAGCGAAACATCTGTGCACGGCTCGGACCGTCACTGCCGTAAATTGTTTTGGTCTCGTACACTTCCATGATTTGAAATAAAATTTTATCACAGCTCTTTGCTTGATTGCGAAACATCTGCTACACTCCCCTCAAGCAGTCCTATTTCAGCGGTGGCCATACGAAAACTGTTGTGTCACCCGACTAGAAAGTTGTTCCTGCGCTTACAGCACACTCTAGTGGTCAAAACTATAAACACCTTTGTTGCTTTATTTCAAAGGTCTCTGTAGCAAAAATTCAGTTTCGTTATTTAATGCACACAGTGTGTATGATTGAGTAGAAGAAAATTTCATTTCGATACGCCACACATTGTTCTTTGTCTTTCAATAATACATCCCGCAAAGTAATTGAATAATTTAATTTTGTTATGCAAAGAGAAAGGAATTACCTCTTTAACCTGCACTGGGGATCTCTGCATCAAGGACATCACCTCCAGATATGCAAGACAGATTACGTAATTAAAAAGTATCGTAGATATTTTAGGATAGGCTGAACACATAATCCTCAAAGAATCCGTTTTAATTATTTCCAAAACATAATCTGTACAGCTATACTAGATGTATGTACCGAATATACAGCTACTATCAATGTTCGATGAGAAAAAATGGATATGTCTTTTCTTTTTTGTCTCTCTGTCATGTATTTTTTTTCCTTTCTCACCAGCCAAACATGTTTATTTCCATTAAAAAACAACTCTGTTTATCTTCTCTGTGAAACTGCAACGCAGTTCAATAACAGTTCAGGGAAATGGGAAATTCGTATTACATGTTGCATGTTCCAATTAAAATTATTCGAAAGAAAAGAAAAATGGGCTTCTGAAATTCCGTTCTTCCTGCCTTTAGAGGACATGATATATCAGTGTTTTTGACAAACGTTTTTGCTTTTAATGCATTCTATTTTATTTTTAAACTTCTTGCAATGGTATCAGCAAACAAAATTTGTAAAATACGCCAGCCATGAAACGGAAGCGAGGTTCTTTGCAAAATGGTGACATTGTATTGGTTGTACTCGTTTATGCAATATCCAACTCCGAGGCAGTGGTACACGTTTTGGGAATAGTGGAAAATGAAGCACAGCACATTGGGTGCAAGGAAAATGAAAAAGCAATATGGCGCTCTGTTCAGGCGCTGTTTTCTGGTTCTGTTACGGCTGTGTTTAGCTTTTATTACGTTTTAGAATCTTAATGTTTGGAAGTGAAGCAAGACCTCAACCATTCGCTCCTAGTATATTGCAATAGGAGTATGCAGTGCTGACCTCATCTCTGCTATGCAAGGCTCGAGTTTCTCATTAGCAAGAAAACAAGGAGCATTTCATGCAGTTTATGCTAAAAATATATTATACATATAATCTAGTTTTTGCTAAATATACATTATACATACAATACAACGTCTGCTAAAATATACAGATTGATTCAGAACTCATAGGACAAACATTAAGGGGTAGTAGAGCACACTACAACAAACATTTTTTTCTATAGGAGTGTATGGGCGCAAGTCACGCATTGTGGCACAAACACAAGAAATAGACATGAAAGGAAACATAAATTGTTTACTTAAAGCATCGTTGACAAGTGCTTCTTTACAGCAATGTTTATAATAATTGTTTTAATTTGGGTCCACCGACAGTAATACATGCGTGGCAGCGTCAACGGAGTGATTGGCGTACAGTTTCAAAGATGCCAGGTATTTTCCCTCACGTGCAGCTTCAACGATATTCGAGTGACGAGGTCCTCAACAGAGTCAACTGGAGTCTGGTAAACGAGGTCCTCAACAGAGTGAAGTGGATTCTCGTAAACGAGGTCCTCAACAGAGTCAACTGGATTCTCGTAAACGAGGGCCTCAACAGAGTCAAGTGGATCCTCGTTTACGAGGTCCTCAACAGAGTCAAGTGGATGCTCGTAAACGAGGTCCTCAACAGAGTCAACAGGATTCTCGTAAACGAGGTCCTCAACAGAGTCAAGTGGATTCTCGTGAACGAGGTCCTCAACAGAGTCAACTGGATTCTCGTAAACGAGGTCCTCAACAGAGTCAAGTGGTTTCTCGTAAACGAGGTCCTCAACAGAGTCAACTGGATTCTCATAAACGAGGTCCTCAACATAGTCAAGTGGATTTTCGTAAACGAGGTCCTCAACAGAGTCAAGTGGATTCTCGTAAACGAGGTCCTCAACAGAGTCAAGTGGATTCTCGTAAACGAGGTCCTCACCAGAGTCAAGTGGATTCTCGTAAACGAGGTCCTCAACAGAGTAAAGGGGATTCTCGTAAACGAGGTCCTCAACAGAGTCAAGTGGATTCTCGTAAACGAGGTCCTCAACAGAGTCAAGTGGATTTTCGTAAACGAGGTCCCCAACAGAGTCAAGTGGATTCTTGTAAACGAGGTTCTCACCAGAGTCAAGTGGATTCTCGTAAACGAGGTCCTCACCAGAGTCAAGCGGATTCTCGTAAACGAGGTCCTCAACAGAGTCAAGTGGATTCTCGTAAACGAGGTCCTCAACAGAGTCAAGTGGATTCTCGTAAACGAGGTCCTTAACAGAGTCAAGTGGATTCTCGTAAACGAGGTCCTCAACAGAGTCAAGTGAATTCTCGTAAACGAGGTCCTCAACAGAGTCAAGTGGATTCTCGTAAACGAAGTCCTCACCAGAGTCAAGTGGATTCTCGTAAACGAGGGTCTCAATAGAGTCACGTGGATTCTCGTAAACGAGGGTCTCAATAGAGTCAAGTGGATTCTCGTAAACGAGGTCCTCAACAGAGTCAAGTGGATTCTCGTAAACGAGGTCCTCAACTGAGTCAAGTGGATTCTCGTAAACGAGGTCCTCATCAGAGTCAAGTGGATTCTCGTAAACGAGGTCCTCACCAGCGTCAAGTGGATTTTCGTAAACGAGGTCCTCAACAGAGTAATGTGGATTCTCGTAAACGAGGTCCTCACCAGAGTCAAGTGGATTTTCGTAAACGAGGTCCTCAACAGAGTAATGTGGATTCTCGTAAACGAGGTCCTTACCAGAGTCAAGTGGATTCTCGTAAACGGGGTCCTCACCAGAGTCAAGTGGATTCTCGTAAACGAGGTCCTCAACAGAGTCAAGTGAATTCTCGTAAACGAGGTCCTCAACAGAGTCAAGTGGATTCTCGTAAACGAAGTCCTCACCAGAGTCAAGTGGATTCTTGTAAACGAGGGTCTCAATAGAGTCAAGTGGATTCTCGTAAACGAGGGTCTCAATAGAGCCAAGTGGATTCTCGTAAACGAGGTTCTCCACAGAGTCAAGTGGATTCTCGTAAACGAGGTCCTCAACAGAGTCAAGTGGATTCTCGTAAACGAGGTCCTGAACAGGGTCAACTGGATTCTCGTAAATGAGGTCCTCAACAGAGTCATTTGGAGTCTTGTAAACGAGGGCCTTCAGATGTCCCCATAAAAAATAACCGAGGCTCGATAAATCGGACCGTCAGGATGGCTAACGGACAGGTCCACCACGGCCAATCCATCGCGCCCCAAAAGTGTCATCCAGGTAATTGTACACATTAATGTTGAAATGGGTTGGCGCCCTATCATGCTGAAACCACAGTCCTTGTAAGACGGCCAGTGGTATATCTTGAAGCAATTCTGGTAAAACCTCTTCCAGAAAAATACAAGAACATCTGCCATTGATTCGCGTTTGTAGTAGATATGCGCAGATGCATAATGTGCAAGCCACCTACTTCCCTCTACCGGCAACAGTACACGCGAAACACTCCGTCGACGCTGTCACGCATGTATTACTGTTAGTGGACGCATATTTGAGCAATTATTGTAAACATTGCTGTAAAGAAGCACTTGTCAACCATGCTGTAAGTACACAATTTATTTTTCCTTTCATGTCTATTTCTTGTGTTTGTGCCTCAAAAGGTCAGTTGTGCCCGTACATTCCTACAAAAACAAATGATTGTTGCAGGGTGCTCAACCACGCCTTAAAGTTTGTCCCATGATTTTTGAATTACCCTGCACATTATATACGCAATGCAGTTTATGCTAAAAATATACAAATTTATGTATATCTTCATGCTGTGATGTCGTAGTTGGATCTTGAAATATCATTTAATGCTGAAAAAAGCCTTTAGCTTATAAGCAAGCAAACCGTGTTTTATACATATAAGCACACATTTTTGTTGTATTCTCAAGAACTTACGGACTTGTGCTATTCTTTATACGTGCTTATTTATTTATTCTGTAAAAAATATTTTTCTTTCTCCAAGTATCCTCACAGTAGTAATCACTCCACATTTGACTGATACCCAAAGCTGTAAAATATAAACATTTAATGTTTAGTACCTCTCAAACTTATACCCCGGTCATCGTGTTTCGTATGTGTGGTCAGTACTATCTGTTTTTTGCTGCAGTTCACTTGAACCATCAGTACGTCAGCAGTCGAATAAAATATCCCTAAGAAACGCCAATATCCAACATCATTCTGCGAACTGCTTATTCGACGTCACGCGATTCCTCTTCATTTATGTAAACGTCAAGGGAAATGAGTTGTTTTAATTTCCCATTTAAACAACGCTGCATTGTTCCTTGGACTTTTCCTGAGATCACCTATACAGTTAAATCTCCAGTTTGAACTGTTCCAACGGGTTGAAATAAGATGGCTATAATGAATAAATCGCTTTTGCTACCAAGCTAATTGTCGTGAATATAGCTTTCACTAATATTATAATGAATTCAATGCTTGTACTAAGCTTCAACTAGTGAATTCAAATGGTTGTTGTTACTAGTTAATTAAGATCCTGAATGAAGTCTCCTGCTAGTAGTGTAGTAATAGAAATGAACAAACTTATAACTGGTAGTAATGTTGTAGTAGTAATTAAGATGAATAAAGTCTTATGCTAGTTGTTACTAATAACACTAAATGAAATAAACCTAACAGCCAGACAGAGGTCTGACAGTACTATGAACTGAGAAAGACGTACTTACGTAAACCCTTTTATTATGAACTTCTACTGGTATACACACTTCACACAGAGCTACTCAAATAACACGTAGCTCCTTGCACATGAACGAAGCTCTATACTCATAAACAACAGCTCTCCTCTACAACAACAAACGCTCTCCTCTGGTATCGCTGAACGCGCCTATTTATACTGGCTACCACCACGTCATGACTTACACTCATTGCCAGATCTCATTCAGCGGGTGAAAAAACATCTCGTTCAGTAAGAAGATAAGTTACATAGAAAAATAAAATAACCACAGATAGTAAAATCAAAAGGAAAGTGAATCGAGAGTATACGTTACACTCCGTATTAAAGAATTGCCGTGTATTTTCGTAAATTATTATGTAACAGGTAATGGCGGATTTAAAATTTGCCGAAATTCAATGTATTTGTATTCAGATCAGATTTATAGTTATGGCTGGGGTTAAACTAGAGCACTTTTCGCCACCTCCTCAATGTGGAATGGCGATTTCAAAAGTTGGGTAGTTTTCGAATTTTTTTTTATGAACTTGATGGAGTCGTTTAGGTGATTGTCTCAATTTCCAGAGAAAAGAAAAAAAACGGTAAACACTTAGAATAGTGAAAACACTCATACTGATCACATGAAAGAAAAATTAATTAACAGCAATAGGTATCTATCATTTGCAAAATGCGTTCCGTATAATAAACTGATATTGCTGGATTTGTTCTTACTCGAAATTCGTGGTGGATGAAAAAGGATACCGTTCCCTACTGTAATCAACTATTTTTTTCCTTGAATGCTGCAAGGCAGCAGTTTCGAGGAATTGCCTTGAAAAAGAAATGCAGTTGAAGTTACCAAATATCTATTTTTTGTCATTCCTCGACAATGGTTTTTTACTTTCATTTCCCCATCGTTGATGGTTAAAAATTATTTTTTCATATGTATCTCTTACAAGCATTAAGTAATTTTGAAAATTGAATTCATTTATTATTGATAAATCAGCGTATATACCTGGAAGGTCTTATGCTGGTGAAAAGAATATCTTCTAAATTCTTGTGTTGGCTTGTAATTTATTACATACATTATTATCGCAGACGCTCTGATATGGATTCGTCAATTTTTTATACAATAAGCAATGTAGTTGCTTTCGATGCACGATCATTACAAGAAACTCTACATACCATAAATTCAAACTCATTAACGGAATTTAAAAATTTATTGATTCAGGTTAAAATGTTAAAAGAAGAACACATAAGAACTTTCGGGCTTCCCTAGCACCCATCATCAGTTTTTCAGGCTTAAATATTCTGGAAAACATATATAGATTATGCAAATGCATTACCGTTTTAAAGATAGTTCTATTAGTATGACACGCAACTGATCCTATAATCTGAGTTTCTAAACATTTTTAAAATTTGTACAAAATTTATACCAAAATAATTTCTCCAGAAATTTTCTCGAACATTCAAATTCTGTATATTTGGAACATATCTTGCTTTAGTATTTGCATTCGTGCATTGCAGTCTTTCATCAATATTATAAAAAGATTTGCTGTACAATATGTAGGAGTTCGAAACTGTAATTCAGTAAAGACTGTAATAAGTAAAGTGTAGTAAATATTATGTATCGTAAACAATTGCATATACACCTCTTTACGTTCAACCTGTGAATGTTTTGAATTTGTAATTGAAACCAAATCCTAATTTGCCACAAGCTGACTTCAATATGTTTCTTTCATAAGAAAAGTATTAAAGCAATGCACATTTCTTTACTCAGAAATTCGGAAACGCTGCTCTCAGAAAAATTGAGAAACAAAGTCCACTAGACAGAAGAAGCAAGAAATATTTAAATTATTCAGTGTCATTAAAAAATATGTTCCCGAATGTCTCTCGCAAGGATAAATAACTGAAATCAAAGTAAAGAAATATGTTAACTGAAATCAAAGTAAGGAAATATGTTAACTGAAATCAAAGTAAAGAAATATGAAATAACTGAAATCAAAGTAAAGAAATATAAACGACACCGACTATTTCATTGCAATGGAAATAAGTACAAGATACATAAAGACAAGGATGTAAGGTCAGGTGAGGCGCAACATCACAGCCTCTCCTTGACAAGTGTAAACCCCGCCTTCTCGTGCTGCAACTTGTTTCCACTAAAGGGGCTCTGACGACCGCCAATAGCGGTATAACTATACCATCGGGATTATTAGAGAAAATGCTATCCCACACTCACCAACCCGCTTGGCCAGCGTGGTGAGTTATGACCAGACCCCTTCAAAATGACTCCACTGTTTAAATCTTTGCCCTCAGTCTTCGGCAGCTGGAATGTACCTGGCCAAGGCAGCGGCAAGTGCGACATGAAGGCAGAGGGTGCTAAGAATCACCGGAGGACCAGACTAGGCTGCCATCTGATGCTGACCTTGGCTACGTATAATGGACGCTCCCTATCTTCTGTTTCAAAGCTCCTTGAAATGGAAGAATAACTACAAAGGATCAAGTGGGACATCGTCGGGCTAAGTGAGGTAGGGAGAAAAGGAGAGGATCTCATTGAACTGAAAAGTGGACATCTCTTCTACTATCGTGAGACAGATACTGGCAGAACTAGTAGTGTTGCATTTTTAATAAACAAGAAACTGAAGGATAAAGTTGTAGAAGTTGAAAGTTCCTATGGGAGAGCTGCACGACTCGTTATCCAACTCTCGAGAAGATACCAGGCTCAGATTATTCAAACTTATGCACCCACCACAAGTCATCCTGAAGAAGAAATTGAAGAATTTTATGAGGGAAATTTGTCATCTAAATAATAAAGGCAAGCAGCACTTGAAGATATTTATGGGAGATTTCAATGCAAAAATAGGGCAACGGCAACAGAATGAAACTTCAGTAGGTAAATTCGGTCACGGCAATAGAAACCAGATTTTGTTCGCTCGCGCATCGCTTCTCTTAGTCCTATATCCACTTCTTGGTTTACATCAAGATAGACAGAATTTACTTACACTCATCTCTTTGGAACTGAATAAATTTATCAACTGACTGATTAACCAAACGGGAACAAAAAGATTAGCGTGGTATTTTATTGACGGAAGGTAGTCTGCTGTGGAAAAGAGAGATTTCAGCGGGTGTTGTTGGCTGGCCGTTATGTCAATTCATTCTAGTACATTAATTGCCGTTCTAGTGGCACAGTGTGCCCACGTAAACTAGAAATAAGGCAGTTTCAATATCTATACAGCCGTAAATATACTGTTTCCTAAGCTGATGTCCACTATAACTTGTGTTGAAAGCCAAATACGCATGGCATACGCAATTGTTTACCTACTTTTAACACCTGTGGACCAAATATGGAACATTATTTCTGGAAGTTTGGTTTGGTAGGCTATAAATTTATTGTTAACTGAACAGATGATTGCATTAGTAACTTTTCTCACTTTACGACAGTTTCAGATGGCCTATATTTCCCAAAAAGAAATATAACTTGCATTCTAAAATTTTGCAGCGTAACTTTGTATATTACAAATGCATATGGATCACAACTCTTTATACACTGGCGTGCAAAAATTAAGGTCGAGACGGTTTTTCGAAGGTAACGTCGTGCATAAGTGCTCCACATCGACTGAAACCATACCATAAGATCTCCAAGATGTAAGAATATGGGACAAGTGAGCGAAACCGTCGAAACAAAGAACCCAAACTATACGAAGACACTTTACTGAAAAAGTAGCTTCGAGCACAACTGTACAGAAGACAGAAACGTCCATATGACAGGCGGCTGCCAGGAAAAATCCAATCTTTAGTAGGGGATATGATCATTCCTGACAGCTTTGCAGGATTTCAACGTCTGTTCATGCTCAGGACGAGGTTGTAGAGGAGATTTTGAGGCATCGCGGCCCACTCCTCTTGTAGCGCCAATCACAGCTGCGGAATCGTTGATGATGGCTGGAGACGTGCTGCTAAGCGTCTCCCGAGTAGATCCCACACGTGTTCGATTCGACTTAAGTCCGTGGACCTTGCGGGCCGGTCCATGCGTTGAATATCTTCATTCTCCAACAGCTCTGCGGCAGCCATTGTACAATGAGGTGTAGCGTTGTCGTCCATGAAGAGAAACTAAAGACAGACAGCACCTCTAAACAGACGCACGTGAGGCAGGATAACCTCGGTACAATAGAGGACAGCAGCGACTGAACCTCCTTGGAAGATGTGGAGGTCAGTACCGCTACCAAGCATGATACCGCCCGAAACTAGAACTCCGCCACCTCCAAACCGGTCCCTTTCGATGATGTCGGAGGTGTGATTGAGCTTTCCCTGCTCTTTCTAGATGTGTATACGTCCAGAATCGCTCGTCAGACTAAATCGGCTCTCATCCGTAAAGAGAACTCGACATCATTGCTGATGTGTCTAGTTTTTGTGTTTCTGGCACCAGAGAAACCGCCGTCTCCGATAAGCAGGCGTTAAAGGCACACACCGTTCTGGTTGTTGTGCAAATAGACCACCTTTGTGCAGCCTCCTGGCCACGGTAAAACGCGATAACGACGTCCAGTTGCCTGTTGCATGTGCCTTGCGATTTCTTCCGCTGTCTGCCGTCTGTCTCTTCTCGTCTGTAGGACAATATACCGGACTTCCGCTGCCGTGGTTGCTCATGGACGACCACTGTTAAACTATTAGACAGCTGTTCCTGTCGTTTGAAATGCTCTCCAAGCTCGTGAAACGATGCAGTGAGCGATCGCGGACTCTTCGTTCCCAATGACGCGACCTCGGGTAAAGTGGTCCGGATGTCGTCTACTAGATTTCCCGTTGGCCATATCACTCGGTGGCATCAACTCGACATCGTTCAAACCGATGTACACCGTGCAATAGCTTTCACCGAATTGCTGAGCGTACACCGCCCGTGTGCTTTATACCCTTCCGACACTTCACCTCCCTACGTTATGCTGCATATATGCGCATGACTAGTCTATCTCCTGATTGGTCTTTCGGTCCGTTCTGCCTGCTCGTTCCGCTGTTATGCTAATTTCTCCTCTTCGTCCTTAATTTTTGCACACCAGTGTATATTGAACTTTTTGGTTAAATATTTTATAAAGACATGCCTCACTACATCACTTATGCACTGGCGCACCTGATTTCCTGCGGTCGAATGGAGTTTTGCAGTTTTAGCAATTCTGTAGCTAACGCGATAAGACGCTTCCAGAGCATTCTCATTGTCACTGTTTGAAACAGATACAAAATAAATTAAATCCTTTTTCCACTAGTTGGTTTTTGTGCGGAAAATTCAACAGGTTTGTTTACATGGTTGGGGTGTCTTGTTTCTAAATGGCGCCTAAGTGGAGACGACTGATAGCAAGAATGTCCCCACAAAGAGCACACTGCGGTGTTGGCCAGTACTTGTCGCCTGTATAATCCAAACTTAATATAATTAACAAGGTATTTTTTTTAGTTACTAGAAACCATTGTCGGATTTAAGCACATCATTAGAAGTTGCTGACTTGTTTCCACGCAGTACCGTAAGTCGCTGTGCCTGCTCTTTTTTGGTGGACGAACGAGCTCTGCAGAGCAGCCAAGATCGTCAACACCACGTCGTGCTATTTCAGTGACGACAATTACACGGGTTAATATTAAAGTAAATCCAACGGAAGATTCACTATCTAAAAACTGCCGAACAGTGTTGGTGTAAAGATCGGAATTGTCAATATGATTCGAACCTTGAATATCGAAAAACTTTGCCATGTGGGTACCGAGAAATCTTTCCGACGAACAGATGAATCCACGAATGGGACTTTCGTTACAGTATCTGTTTAGCTATAATGAAGAATATTAAGATTTCCACCTACGGAGTCTTGCTCCGGGCGAAAGGTGGTGTCATCATTTCGAGAATGAGTTGAAAGGCCAGAGCATGCAGTGGAAACATGCATCATCGTTACCCCCAAGGAAACAACAATCCGTCTACCATTTCCGCAAGGCAGGTGATTTTAACCTTGTTCTTTGACCATCGAGGACCATTGCTTCTTGAGTGGCTACCAAACGGGTCAATTCTCAATGCCGAACTATATTGTCAAACTTTACTTAAAATTCGAAAAGACATCAGAAACAAGAAAACTGGCAACCTCACTCAGGGTATTGTGCTTTTTCATGATAATCCCAGGCCACATGCGGCACTTACCGTGCAACTGACATTTTGCAGGGAAGTCCTTCAACAACATCTGGAGCAAAGTCCTGTCCTGACGCCGTTGCGATTTTCACATCTATAGACCTATGAAATTATTTCTCAAATGCAAACTTTTAACTTCGGATGATCAGGTGCGTGAAGCTGTAGCTAACTGGTTGAAACAGCAGCCTACCTCCTAATAAGAATACCAGGGCTCGGGCAAGAGTAGGACCGCTACCTAAATGCCCGAGGCGATTATTTTGATGTATGTCACGTTTCGTTTCTTTCAGGCAGATAGTATCACTACTTATTGAAGAACCATTAAATAAATGCATGTATTTCTTTAAAGATTATTAGAAAAGCAAAGTTTAGGAGTTCCGTCTACCTTGACGAAAGAGCAATATGTATATCTGCTAATTTTAAACTGAAGTCCCACCAAAAAAATAGTTGTTTTTTTTAACGTCACAATGATCATTGCGCAAATCCGATAATTCTAGGTACATAACGCAGAAGCACCATTACACAGTTTCTCTCAGACTCACTGTGCTGATGTTATTAGTCAAGGAGAGGTGCAAGATTACAAAATGCACAGTCTTCGTTTTTTCGAATTAGTTTCGTTAGTTTTGGTAAAATATGGTACAAGTCCGTTTTTCATACGTAGGCATCGGTTGTGGGTACCGGGCTTAATTTCTTTTTCATAGTAACACTTTCCTGCAACTGGGTGGCTTTCCTTTCTTTGGTAACAGAAAATCCACCCAGTTGCAGGAAAGTGTTACTGTGGAATAGAAAAATAACCAGAATCCACAACCGAAGCCCAAGTAGGTAAAATGAAATCTTGTGTCCTTCCTCTGAAACGAGTTATTTCTCGTTTTTTCAGGAGATAGATAGAATCTCTTTAAAATTAGTGCAAAACAGTTTTTTTAAATTTGTTATTGATAATTATTTATTTTAATAACATACTGCAAGGATTGAACTCGGATAATGCAAAATTAACAAAAATCGTAAATGACTTTCGTAGTTTATTTTTTAAACTTCATTTATAGCTGTACACAACAGGATCTTAAGTGTGCATTTCGTCCAACATAACAGTTTCTGTAGAATTTTTTAAATCATGGGAAGGGAATAACATAAAAATTGGGATAATTTTCTTATGGAATAATACAAAAATCATTAAAATAAAGATTGGGATAATTTTCTTATGGAATAATACAAAAATCATTAAAATAAGTATGTAATAAAATAAATTGTATTGTTAAATGTAATTGTCACAAAACATATGCTTTTCTTCAAGTGAATAATAAAATCGTATTAGCCATTTAGAACTCCGTTAGTAGTTCTATCTGATTTTAGTTCCTATGCAGATACAAATTGCCACAACTATCCATTTGCTACGTGATTCTGCAACGCCTAAAGCCTAGCAATATAGAGAAATAACACGAAGCCATAGATATCTAAAATTTTCGTTAAATATTGTTTACATAAGGAAAACAATTCTTATAACAGGCATTGCACTAGTAAAAGAGTGCACCAGTTTTATTAGTGCAAGGCCTGTTATAATCATTGTCGTCGAAGTTGGCAGAGAATGGTGGACTGCCAATTTGAATTTCTAACAATGTCATGGAAGGACACACTAGTTATATGTTAGCGTGATAGAGTATCTCCAAAATGTGTCCCTGCGTTGGTAGAATTAGAGATTATTTTCCTTACATTGCATGCGCTTATCGATTTACCTTGAACAGTAGACTCCTTTTATTTTTAGTTAACATTATGTTTGTTCACAGAGCATTCGATAATCCCTACTGTACAGGTAGATCCAGTCAAAAATTAAAAAAAAAACATTCTTTGAGGCCTTGTAGGATTATACATTGAAATAGATGGTTAGTTAATATCTCATCTATCATATAAAAGCCATCGATGATTTGAACCTACATGTTACAACGCATTGGGTTACTAAACAGAATGAACGGTCTATATACATCTACGAAACTGTTGTCGCCAAGTTCAGTTTCATAGCGAACTAAACAGGGGAAATACGTTCGGTCCTAAGTCGAGGCTGTAAAGCGGATGTTCAAGAAGTACCCAAATCACCTGTCAATTTTCTGCTGAGTTAATCGATCTGTTAGAGTTTTGGCGTTATCGTAATGAAAGAGCATTCCTCCAGGCTGCAGGCGTGGAGGTTTATTTCGGATGACATCCTGAAGTATCAACAGAATTTCACAGTACCACAGATTTCATTTTCACATCTCGCTTCTGAAAATATTCTAACAGCGCTCTTCGAGAATTCCAAAATTCTGAAACCATAACCCTCCCAGTTATCTGAGAATTTCAGAATATATTGGTTGAAGGTGAACATGGGGTTTTTCCAATGCATTGAACCATGCTTTGATTTCAGTTGCTAGTGATGCACCCATGATTCTTGCTTGCCCAGTAACAATCCTGTTAAGCATGTCCTTTCCTTCACACGCTTACCGAAAGAGCTGCTGCACGGGAAGGCTCATTCGACTCATTTTGTGTTGAGTCAGTTTTCTGGGTATCAACCATGCGCACACTTTCTGGAAATTGAAACTATCATGCAATATGTTGTAGGTTAAATCATGAGACCGCTACGCTTTCTACCGTTACATGCTTACCAGTTGGAAACACCTCCCCCGCTTGCTTCACATTTGCTTCTGTCGCAATCTTAATAGGACGAGCAGTAAGGTCTACATTAGCAAACTCTGAGAATTCCTGAGGAAATCTATCGACCAAGTTGTGTCCACTTAACGATACAAATATACTGGCGGAAAGTAAAAAAGAACACCAAGAAGGAGACGTCTGATACCAACGAAATGTATACAGCATAATAATGGAATGCAGAAGATAACGTGATCAAAACATTATGGCAAAATACAGCTGTATTTGCCGGTAAACTGAAAAACTACATTTCCATATAACATGGAAAGTACGAGGTTGAACCGCCATGAACTGCGGCACACTGTGCAATTCTGGCATGGAGTCTGTCGTACAGATGTTGAATATAAGTTTAGGGAATTAAGTTCCAAGCATCCTCAACCTGGATGCGTAAATCGGGGATGGTCGTAGCTGGCCGTGGAGACCGGATAAGTCGTTACCCATTAAAATCCCACACGTGCTCAATGGGGAACAAATCCGGTGAACGTGAGGGCCATGGAAGTTGTCTCACACCCTGAAGTGCATGTTGCGTTGCAAGTGCCGTGTGTGGGCGTGCGTTATCTTGCTGGAAAACACTACGATGGACCGACCTTACAAATGGCACAACAACGGGCTGAATGATGTTGTTGATGTAGGAGGTGCTGTTTAACGTACCCGGTACAAACAATAGTTGTGTACGGGAGTGTTAGCTGATCGCTCCCCACACCAGGAGACCAGGTGTAGGCTCTGTGTGTCGCTGGCGGATGCAAGAAGGGTGAAGACGCTCCCCTGTGCGTCTGCGAACACGCGTATGGCCATCGGAGGCTCCCGAGCAGAATCTGCTATCGTCGCTGAAAACGACAGATCGCCATTGCGTTCTCCAGTGCAGACGTTGGCGACACCACTGCAGCCGTTCTTGACGGTGGGCTGGAGACAGAGGTGCACATGCCAGAGGCACACGTCCACGTAGTCCTGCATCCAGCGGACGGTTGCGGATTGTTCGCACATTCACCTCAGGTGCAACGACAGCTCGGATTTGCGTTGCAGTGGATGTTCTGCTTGACAACGCCGCTCTTTTTATGCGTCGATCGGTCCGCTCATCAGTCCGTATGTGACTCCCGGGTCCACGTCTTCTCGTGTGGGGATGTTCCTCGGACCATCAAAGCCACCATCGTACCACCACCGATACTTCCCGTCCAATTCGCTCCGCAATACGACGATTCGACCACCCGGCCTCGCGGAATCCGACTAGACGACCTCACTCAAAGTCCGATAACTGCTGAAATCGTACACGTTTTCCATGTCAAGGCATTGCAGCTTCCCAAAGGTCCTCGCACGTGCCCGTACGCCGACGACTGATTACATTCACTTCGCCACACACCTTAAACACCACTGACGATAATTTGCATATTATGCCGTGCTGTGGCGTAAGCGCTCACCGGTTGATGCTGAAATTAACATCACACCTATGTAAGCTCGACCCCATTAACATATATAAATTTCATGATCGTCCGCCAATTCCTTTTTGTTGTATTTTTTTCAATTTCCTGCAGTGTATATCTCACAGCAAACAGGAAACATTTCCGTATGAATATCCTTTGCTTCTGCAAAGGATATTCATACGGGGATACTCATATATTTAAACGCAGTCCTTTTGCCTAAGAAAAGCACAACGGTACGCTGCATTTCAGTTGTACACTTCTCGAGCGTGGTCTTCATTTGCAACCTGCAAGCCCAAGCAGTAGCGTTCGCTATGTTGAACTTCGAGTAAGCTGGACTTTGCTGCGACCTAATGACACCTGTAGAAACTAATAACTGACATTGCCATCACATAACGTTTGCACTTATTTACTAACATCTCCTCTTTTTTAGAATTATTAGGGTAGTTAAATTGTTTTGCCGGATATCACCTTTTTCATTAAAAGACAATCTTGAAGAAACACTGCACTTCATTCGGAGATCCTTTATCGAAGGGATTATGATTTAAAGTGCTCGAATTGTTTCCAAATTCTTCAGTGTACAGCAGTATTGCTGTAGTTTTATTGACTGCCAGATAGCCTGAAGCTCTGAGCGATATCAGCCTCAGTAGAGGAAACTTTCCACCATATATCGGTGCCTCACATAACTGGTAATTTTGAGGCAAGCTTTCCAAAGTGTGATTCGCAGCCTTCATCTTTTGCCCGATCTAGAACTGTCTTTAACTATCCTAAAAGAATAACGACGTTTGCAACAGAAGTCTTGAGAAAGGAAATATTTCATAAGATAAGCATAATTGATTTTAAAAAATTATCCCTTGGTAATTATTTTAATTAAGAAGCTTTGCATGTAATCATTTGTATTGCATTATTACTAGTCTCTTAACGATCAACAGAGGAGTATCCCACTTTGTCCAGGTATGAAGAATTTTTAAAATATTATGAAGATCTCTAAAATAAACTGAAATTCGTAGTAATATCACATTCCTTTATACATTGCGATCCTTTTTTGTATTGAATATCAATTATTTAAAATACTTACATTTTTTAACGATATTTAGACCGATTTATGTTATTTTAGGATGTAGAGGGTTCCATTTTATAGAAATATTTTCATACTTCTTCAGTATTGCACCCAGTATATCAGGAAGGAGTCGAAGATTATTACATTTACATGCTATGTAAAATACTAAATTTATAAGGCCAATATTACTTGCAGCAAAACTTTTGATTCCAAAATTACTAATGAGATTTTGAAAAAAAAGTAAGCATACCTTTCAATGGTTACACATGTCGTGCAAAATTGAAAGGAATGCTCCGCTCAATATTTCCGATGGGATACATCATTACGCCTTTAATAAAGGTTTGACATCAAGACTTACTTTGTCTAATGCAACAGTCTAGTTTAAAAACTGCCTTCGTAACTGGGAGCAAAATGTGATGATTCTCTTAAAACTCTTAGTTGCAACAACCTTGAAGTACCAATAAGACTCTGTTACAGGCATTTCATAGTTTGGGGCATATACATGTTGGTAGCACGACAGACATTTTTCAAAGGGAATTGCAAATAAGTTCATAAATTGGAAAGACATGGCACTTTTCAATGTTGCATGAATTCCGCATTCATGATTCAATTACTTTTATCCCTATGCCTACAGAAAGGCGCCACAAAATACCAAATATTTAACCTTAACTTCAAGCTGTCTTTTTCTTATATTATTATAATTTAGGTTTTGAATATAAAACTGAAATTATTCAAAATTATAACCTTTGTTTCAATTATTACTTGAGTAAGGATTCTTGAGTGAAAGTTGTTACTAAATTGCGTGCAAATTTCTTTTCTACTGCGTGGGATATTAAATGTAGAGCTACAAAATATTTTAACGTTCCCAATCTGTTAATGTAACAAACATAAAAGACTTACCAGTGTTTTCTACATAATTGTTTTCCCTTCATTTCACACAAAGTAATTCTGTGGCCCAATACACATTTTTTAAATGTTCTGGAAAATCATATTCTGCCGCTTGTCAGTTAAAAAGCCTTTGTACTGAGAGAAAGATCTCTCCACCTCCACGCTCAGTATAGGCGCAAACTTGGTCTTTATGCGAATGTCATGATCTCTGTTCTCACTGACGAAGGCAATGACGTCTCGATTCCTCCGAAGAGAATTTTCAACCTATGTTTTGGCAAAATCATCCACACGGCTTTCCACTGCCTTAAATATCTGGCACTGTATTTGCTTTTCTAGGTTCCGTTCTTCAAGCTTCTTGATGCGGTCAACAATTAACTTGTAGTTGTATGCCTCATATGACTCTTTTTGCAGATCCTTATTGCCCACGAGACTTTTGATTCTTGAAACTGCTGCACTACCAACTTCTTCAAGTTGGGCACTGAAATCCTTGATTTTGGCAAAGTTTAGACAGCAGTAGATAACAGCAGAGATTCTGGTACCTCACCTGACGATCACAGGCTCTGGAGGAAGGGCAATTTGAGTGGTTCGCTGGAACATTTTCATTCTCGCTGGGGCCTTAAGTAGCACTTTTTCATTGATCCAATGAACTGTTTTGCAACTTCGTACTTTTCCCTCTCGGCTTAACAAATTCTATGCAAAAAGTGCACCAAGTAGGTAACGTGGTCTAAGTTGGGATAGAGAATCTTCAGGTGCGAAAATGTTTCCAGCCTATAAGGCGCCTGTTCTGTGACCACCAACCATACCTTGTCGTAATGGATTTCTGTCCACAATTTCGAACAAGCATAGTTGAATGCCTGCATTACGGTGAGTTAATTGTTTTCAACAAGTGATATATTTGGAATACCATGAAACGAGATGATTCTCCATTCAAAGGAGCTACAAGAATGGAAAGGAAGTCTCTCTTTTAAGCATAAATAATATTACTGGATAGTATCCTGTAAAATGCTTTTGATCTTAAGTATAGTGGCGTCATAGTTCACATCAACGTATTTCTTCTTCAGAGTGCTCACATCGTGGATTTTCCTTTGCGTGTATTTTTCCAGAAATTCTTTTTGGGAGGGATGGTTGATTTTAGGCAAAATATTTGTCATTTTCTTGTAGGACTTCCGTCCACAGTGAGTAGAGTTTATGTCCCGGCCACCTACAGCGAGATCGCCTTTTGGGCAGGACATAGATATGGAAGGAATAGGAGCTCTAGCGACTTTGACAGAACAGTTTGTAGTGAGATTAGAGTACAGTAAATGGTGCCACCGTACAAGTACGATGTTGCACATAGAGAGGTGAGAGAATTTCAGGAGGGCATAGGAAAGGATACCCATTTAACCAGTAATTCCAGCCTGGGGGCCGTCACTTAACGTGCTCGTCCGATGTACGGCGGATATTCAGCGATTGTTAGTAAATCACACCATCTCTGAAAGATCAGCTCAAGTTCAAACTTGGGGACCTTGCATCGATAGTCTGACCCGCTAACCACTAAGCCATCAGCGGCACTATTTTAGACAAAGGGATTCTCGAGTCCATTAGAGCAGCGGTTGGTTGGTTGGTTAGTGGATTTTAGTGGCGCAAGGGCCAGGTTTGGCCAAAGAGCGCCAGAGAAAGAACTATCAGCCACAGATTTTTAAAAGCGTGGAAAATGATTAAGAGCAGACAGGCTTGGTAAAAGTTGAAAAAGAGTATGATGAAAGCTGTGAAGACAAGGTAGTTAATTAGGTTTATATAAAAATTTATTAATTTACTATTATAATTATAATTTTTTTTTAAACACAACTACACAAAGGATGAGTCACTCTCCTCCCCCCACACTCCTCTGCAATGCTGGCAGAGGGCGGGGAAGAACTGTCACTCTCCTCCCCCCCCCCCCATGTTCCTCTGCAATGTTGTTTGAGGCTGGGGACGAACTGTCACTCTCCTCCCCCTATGTTCCTCTATAATGTTGGTTGAGGGTGGGGACCTCGCTGAGGCCGAGACAGTTGGATGGACACTGCACACCTTTGCGGATTGAGGGCCGGGTCTTCCGCACGTGCAGGCTTTCAGCTGGAAACTGGAAGAGACGGTCGGCTGCAAAAGAGAAGGCCCAGAATCAGGTATTCGAAAAATCTCGAGCTCGGGGAAAAACACCTGTGTCGCTTGGTCAGCTGTAGATCGCTTGGCAAGGGCGGCGAGAGCTACAGGGCGCTGAACAAAGGGCTGCACAGGTTGTGGCAGAGACTGAACTACTGCGGCAAAAGTACGCTGTCGGTTGGTGGGTATACCCAACTTGGCCTTGGCAGCAGGGTACGAGAGGCCCTCCAGGGTCTTGAGGCGCTGGATTGCCATCTCGTCCTTCCATTTCATACAGTTGCGGGAGTAAGCTGCATGGGCCTCACCGCAGTTAACACAGCAGGCCGCAGAAGTGCAACCATCCCCGTCATGTTCACTGGAGCCACAATTTGCGCAACGAGCGGAACTCTTACAGAAACGTTGGGAATGCCCGTACCTCTGGCACCTGAAACAGCGCAGAGGACTGGGAATGTACGGGCGAACTCCACAGACCAAGTAGCCAGCCTTGATTTCGGTCGGAACTTTCGGGGAGTTAAAAGTCAAGATTACATTTTTAGACTTAATCAAGGAACCATCACGCCGGAACATCATACGACGAGCAGCAATAACACCTTGATCTGCAAGTTCAGTCACCAATTCGTCTTCACTGCATGGCAAGAGATCAAACTCCGAAATAACACCCCGAGAGGTGTTAAGAAACGGGTGAGGTGTCACTTTTACAGGAATGCCTTGAAGACTAGTGAGGTGCAGAAAAGTGTTACTCTGAGAAACACTGCAAGTTTGGACAAGCAGGTCCCCAGAGCGAAGCTTCCTCACAGACTTCAAGTGGCCAACTGCAGCGTCCAAAGCTTTAGAAATGAAGAATGGAGATCTGGTGGACAGTCTCTCATTCGGATCGATGGATTCTACAACTAAGTGTGTAGCATGCGTATTCACAACAATCGATGGGAGACGACGCTTCGGAGCGACTGGTACAGCTGCCGAAGAAGAGGTTCCACATTCTTGGTCCAGATCATGGTCTAAAGATCTTTTAAGGGTATGAGACTTGGTAGGTTGAGAAGACGAAGGAGAGTCGTTGTCAACGATCATTTGCTCAGGTGACTTGAATTTAGAGCGTTTGTTTTTGGGTTTACCCATGGAAAAAAGGAGAAGGATTCGTCTGCAGACTACTCCACCCACCACCGAGCCCTACAAGGGAGAACTGGAGGTCTGCAAGCCAAGAAAATGACGCTGGACACAGTTCTGGAGCTTATACGTTGCAGATATAGTCCGTTGGCTGTGATCACACGCACTCGGCGGACACTTCGGCCTCCGGGTACCGTCATGCCAACGCCTTTGGCATGATCCCACAGCCCCCGGGCTCACCCTGCCGTGCTATACGACAAAAAAGCCGCTAAAGCCCTGCACACAACTTGGTACAAGACTTCTGACTAGAGGTGGGTTAGTCTCTAGCCTCCCGTTTACAGCGAAGCCGGGGTCGAAGAGGAGTGTTGGCACACAGGAGGCACTTATCCGGTCTCCTGCGACCTCAGCCGCCAGACATCCAATTTCCGCCTCACGGGTCTCCGCACGCGGCAAACATGCAGGTAGGTCTAGCACCCAAACCAGTTAAAAGCAGAAAAAGAAATCCAAAGAAGACAAATCCTGGAAGGGAACCTAAACGGAATCTCAGCAACCTACGAACTGAGCGGTTAATATAAAACAGTTAGTGGTGGAGGGTAACAAAACCACAAGACCGGGGTGTTAGTACATAACGTGGTAGCGATTAGGTAAAGTATACAACACGGGCAACTAGCCAGTGGAGAAAATAAATAAAAACGAAAAAGCGAGACACAAGACCAGCTCGGGATCGTGGGGCCGCGACTCCCCAACAGCTGGATGAACAGCCGTCCCTGCAAACACCAACAGCACCAAAATAAGAAAAAAAAAAACAAGCTGTGGCATGACATCAGATGTTGACCAGTCACAAGGTCAGCTCGGGCCGTGGGGGCGCCGCTCCCCAAATAACTGGTAAACCAGTTATCCCCGTGCGGGGATTAGAGCAGCGGCAATTTCAACATTAAACTGCTTGACTTGATCAGACTTCTTGGATGCTTGTCGAAAAGCGTCCGCAAATGAACGTACATTTTGTACTGCTTTTCTTGGTTTTTGTTCTAATTTCTTTTTTCTTTTTGGGAGTGACGGGTTCCACGTGTATCTTATATGGCAGTGTTTGGTGTTTATCATACACCATGATTGTCTTGTCACAATACGTACACAAAATCAGAGTACCATAAGTTTCAAACACCTCATTTTGAAAGTCATTTAGAATACTGTAGAATTTAGATTTTTTCCGATTTTACTCATTTTTGCTTTGTGGCTATTTGCTACTGAAGGGAGAAAAAAGAATGCAAACTAACCCGTGAGCACGCTGCTTTCGTTCTTCTTCCTCCTTCTTCTGGACTGCACCTATTTCATTCCGCGGAAGAGAGAGGGAGAGGAATGAATGTACTAATCCGTACTACGGCAACTTTCCCTTCTTCGTGGTTTCTCTCTCAGAGATACACATTAAAAAATGGTAGATTAACGGTAAAGTTTACGTAAAAAACATAAATTTTGCGTTCATTTCCGGTGCAGATATCTGATTTACGTGCAAGAATCAAGATTGCGTTCAGGAAGAGCTTTTGCGTGCTAGAGAGTGCACATAAAGGGTGTTAAAATAAGTTGATTTTACATGTTTATGATCAGATTTGAAATCTATACACGTGCCTGCATAGAATTTTGTTCTGCGGGCTGAACGCAGAAGTCCTATCTCTAGTAATGAGATATTGCCGGACGTCAGAAATGTTGTTATTTCAGGTCTCAGAAATATACCTATACTAAGGTGTTTTCTTACACGCTGAACGGCATAAAAATTACGAATACTAATACTAGAAACTGCACTAAAAATAATTCCAGAGCTCTGAAATATAAAAAGCCTCAGCCTTACTTTCTTCTTTCATGTGGAACAATACAAGAATCCAAAAAAACATGACTGTATCTAATGCTAACAGATGAATGAAAACAAATGACAGTGATAAATTGAAATAAAAATCATCGATCTCCTGTATAAGTGTGGAAGAGTTTGACAAATGCGGAAAATACAGAATTAAAACTGAAGTAATTATCCGTTTATCGGTGTAAGGAATCAAAATATATATTTCGCCAAGTGTTTGCTCGTAAACAGATAGGTCTTTCAACTCTCATAGCGTGAAACAAGTTCAAATGCTAGAACGTTACAATTTAAATATACGCAAATAAGATATACATTTCAATTTCAACGTTCTAGTATTTCAGTTTGTTCCACAAAAGTAGCTTTCAAAAAAGCCATCCGTTGATGAGCGAAATCTTTGTAAATTATATTTTGATTCCTTACGTCGATAAACGGATAATTACTTCAGTCTTGTATAATTGTTGTATTAATCAGTCCTTTTGTAACACGGGATTTACTACACCAAGAAATAATCCAGAGCTAATAACGAAAAGAATGAAAAAATAAATGTCAAGCTGCTACTTTGCTGGGTAACATTTTCATTCATTTTTAATACGGTGCACCAGTTTGAGGAATATAGAGAATAATTTGACAACAGGAGTCCAAAAAATTTCCTTTTTCAGGCGCCTCCTTTGTAGTAACAGATGGAGAAGTAAGGGATTCTGGGAAAAAAAAACTTAAACTTATATAGGTCTAAAAATTGTTTTTTTTTCTGTTAGTAACTTCATACGGTTTTTCTAGAGCTAGTTCAACTCTATCTTTTTTAGGTATGGGCAACGCCATTTGCTACAGGGAAACAAGCTTCGCTTTCTTTTTTGGAAGTAGATTAGTCGTGATCTAAACGTGTGTAAATTAGATGAAAACCTTCAAAGCGAGAGAGGTGCATCATAAACCTTAGCCCGAAAAAAAGGTTTGATAGTTCAAACAGTGCAGTCGTGGATGCTCAAATCAAAGCCAAAAAATCAGGAAAAAACATTTGATTCACAACAATGGTGCGAAGCGAAATTACTGTGCCTATACAGAAGAAAACGTTTCCTACACTTCTATAAAATGGTATTTCCACAAAAAGTAAATTTTCTCCTTTCATGCTTTCGAAAGACAAGGGCAGCAGTTAAAAGATAGCGTGCTATTCATGGGTGCCGGCAGTTTTTATTTGCAGGATAAAATTCTAATTTCTCAGTAGAAGGGCTCATATGCTTTTTACTGAAATTACACGTCATGCAACTTAATTTAAATATGTATAATGAAACTCTTCGTACGCAAGATCAAAATATAGGAGTATTTTTAAATACATGAGTTTTTAAGAATTATGTCTTAGTCACAAAGAATAGAGAACTGCATTCAGCATCCGATGCCTAATTAAAAACGTCTGGTCAGTAAATCAGGAAGGGTGAAAATTTGAACAAAATGTATGAATTATTGATTTATCTAAATACTATTGTGTCATATGAAAAACTTTACATATATATTAAAAATAATATTTTTTTGTTTAGATGTATACGACATTTGGTTGAAACTATGATCTGCACAGTTTAATAATTTATTGTAAAAACAACCATAGTACTTCGTGTCTGCCGAGATTTTTATTGGTAACATTTTTTATAGGTAAAAGAGTTTTCTTCCCCAATTTTGAGCAGTAAATTTCCTATCCAGCAAGACACAGTTAAAAATATCAGCTTCCGCACTGAACGAAGATGTGAATGCTTTGTACCGAAGATGTGAATGTTTTGTACCGAAGATGTGAATGTTTTTTGTCGAAATTGTAGCAGTTTTGTACCTTCGAAATCTAGCATATTCATAAATTCAATTTCACAAATTTAATCACACTACGGACGAATTCGTTTCTTTTTAAAACAAAATCCTTCTTTAATATACATCAGCAAAATATGAATGTGAAATTATGAAGCCTGACGAAAATTGTTCCGTTAAAAGAGGCTTTTTTAGAGGAACTCCTTTTTTAAAGTAAATATTAATTGTAAAATGTTTTTTTCATTATTAAACTGAAACATTTCTGCACATTTTCTCGCATTTCAATGAACATCTATTACATAATTCATAAAAATTATGTTAAAGGTTATATATTTAAAGTATTTAAAAAAACAATGAAAACATATCTCACGGAAATTTGAAATCACTATTAAGCAAGACAAATTAGTATCGTATTTTTGGCGTATAAGACGGACTTCTGTCTTTCGAAATGTGTGACATATATATATTCCGCTCAGGTTTCCTGCAGGCTTATAATTAACTCCAATAAATTCCTATAAACTCCAATAAGTTTTTATAAAAATTAATTTTGAGCCTGCATTTATTTGGAGTTATTGATAAGCCTCCATGAAATCTGAATCAGTACGTGAGTCCGGGACGTTTTCCCCTGAAGACCGATCCACGGCCCCCGTTCATTTTGTATTTCGTTTTGTTAAAGAAGGTGGTATTGCGTTTTATATATTTATTATTCTTAAGATTAATTTATAATTATAAATTTTTCAGCTAATTTGGAAGCGGGTTACTGTTCTAGTTCTTTTCAAGTACTTGGTGTACTAGGGAGGTTTCTTCGTTTTTATGTTAAATGAAAAGGAACGAGGGTGGGGAAGGGATGATTTTTAGCCTATATAGGGGTATTCTTGCTTCGATATAAGTGGTTATTGCTTATGTAACATACACTGCTGGCCACCCAAAATGCAACACCAAGAAGGAAGCATCCCATTGGCCTTAAAATTCGCATCATGCGTCTCCCGCGAGAGGACATGCAAACAATGTCCGAGACGCGACTTCGGGTAAAGTCATCCAGATGTCGTCTACTGGATTGCCTGCTGGCTATATCGCACGGTGGCAGCAACTTAACGTCGTTCAAACCGATGTACCATGTGCAATAGCTTTCACCGAGTTGTTGAGCGTACACCGTCCGGGTGCTTTATACGCTTCCGACACTCCCCTTCCGCCTACGTCATGCTGCATATATGCACATGCCCTACCGTACCGGACCCTAATCTATCTCCTGAGTGGTCGTTCGGTCCGTTCTGCTTGTTCCGCTGTTATCCTAATTTCTCCTCTTCGTCCTTAATTTTTACACACCAGTGTAGTTCAGAACTACTACATTTTCCTGTATCATTAATTCGGATTCAAATGAAAAATTAAACTGTCCATGTTTCTAAATTATATTACTGTTTCAAACTTGAATTAAAAATTACTCCTTGTTGAAAACAACAAAATAGAAGTCTCTAACATATGTCTAGTATCAACTGCAGTTTCTCTGTTGTTTCGGCATTTCACGGTTTCCCTGTAGTTCGGAAAATTAGGCTATCCGCAATGTTGACTCGCTCAGCTTTCGGAGTGAGCTTGGTCTCTCAGATAAGAGAAACGTATACACCTCGTGTTTAATCCGGAAACGTTTCTCTTTGAAAAACATTACATAAAATCGGTACATAGCGCACTAATAGGACGCAGGTGTAAAGTATTTGGTCTCCAGGAAGGCTAGCAAAATTATTTTTAAAACAGCAAGATCCATGACCTCCAGCAGCTAACAGAAGAGCGTCTGTTCTCAGCCTCAGTAGAAAAGGCAGAATGGGAAGCAATGTTTCTTACTGCCAACGGTGTAGAAGTATCCTTAGCAGGATGGCCAGCTGCTTTGGACTTACATTATTTGCTACTTAAGTACACATATTATTTTCGATGAACAACTGCATATAACGTTAGTGTGTACATATTGGTTTCCAAGATGACTCACACCTGAGCAAAGTTGTGTTATTCCCATCTCTGCGTTAAAATTTTTACAACAGAGAAAAGAATTTGATGCACAGTTATGCCTTTAAGTGGGAACGAGAAAAATTTATTTGAATCTTGATTTCATCGCCGAACCGAAGAAACCCGAGATTGGTTGCAGTGCGTGTAATGCTATGGTGACAAATTTCTTCGACGTGCTAGGAATGAGTTGTTAACATACTGAGCAGTATAATACCCCTGTTTCGTATTCCTTCTATGAAACTGTATTCCAGTCTTTAAATGGGTAACGTGTTCCTCAAAATACCACATTTACACCGGGATTGATGCATGGTGCACCACGGTAACGCGAGACCTTATGTTTTCCGTCAAATACGCTTCGATCGCCGTACTCGACGACCAACTATAGCAGCCAGGGAATCCAAACGGAGGACTTTCGAATAAGTGTACATGAAGATATGGTCATCCCCGCTTCGATATAGACTGTGAACCGCCGACTGACTGAACAAGGGCATTTCTCTCGCCAGCCATTCAGACCTGTTCCATTATTTTCAGCACATGGACGAACAAGCATTACAGGGCAAATGCTGTGATGTCCTATTTGGTACCTATATAAGCATCTGTGTCAGCACTGACTATCTATGGCTGACAGTCTGCAGACGTCTTGACCACCGGGATATTCTTGTTGCTATCTATAAGAATCATGCTGGTGCTCAGCCTCGTGTCATGGATTTTGATGCATTTAGTTTCGATAGCCGTTCACTACTCATAAACATGTTGGGTATCCTTTGAGTAGAAAAACGCGTCGATGTGGTGATATAGCCGCTTTGGTATCGAATTTCCGTGGTATTCCCGATGCCTTGTTTCGAAAGGTTGCTCATTTCCTAACCCTTCCAAATTAGCAATCAGTTAACATATCGTGTCTTGGTGCAATATTGGCTAGTACGATTTCAAAGCTTCCTTTCAACACAAAACGTGTAGGGTGAAATTGAGACACGATTTAACGCTTTGCACCCCCCCCCCCCTCGCTCTTCGCAATGCAAATGTATAGTGCACATCATTTCACTAAGCATGGTCAAGAATACCATAAGGAAACACCCAGAGATGTTCCCAAATAATGCTATGATGCTTTGCCGAATGATTAGACAAACATTGTAGTTATAACATCTACTAAATAAGACCACATTATACTGTCTGAACGCCCATCAAATCTAAGTAATCCCCCTGAAATGAAATCATGTCTTTGGCATCTACTTGTCTACATGTGTGTAGTGATTTCCGTCTACTTTCGTGCATTCTCTTAAGGAGTGGCATTATCTATGTCTAGCGGTGTGTTCTAATCTCTTCATATAATAAAGCAAAAAAAAATGTAGCATAATCTTTAAAGGCTACTTAAATTCTACTTAGGTGTGGTACTTAAATAAGTGCGTGAAATCGGGTCTTTGTATATACCTTTCGCCAAGTTGTTGGAAAAATATGATTTATATAAAATTTTACACTTTAAAATTTGATTTATTTCCAATATTGTATACGCAGCTTCGAGCGATTAATTATTCGCCAGTTTTAGCCAAAACGTTAGATTGGGATCGACGCAGTGTAAATCCAGTATTTTAAAGTTTTTTTAATTTATTCGTATTCGCAGCTGTGGTAGGCATTTTGTTTTAACAAACTTTTGAAATGCACTTGTATGTGACATTTCATTAGTATTATTTGACATTTCACTCCTACAACTTGACACTTTTATAATTTACCAATACGTTGTAGCAATTTTTTAATGTTTCATTTTCGGTAATAGAAATAATTTTGAAATTAAAGCAAAGTGCGTATTCTATAAATGAAAGCTCTAAAGCAAAATGTTCTTAGTAAGAATTGTACTGTATATTATTACTGAGGCTCTGTTTTTATTATCTCAAATGAAGTGAAAGGAATGTAGAATATCTGTATGAATTCAGTAATTCGTAAGGAGTTCAGATTATTTAAAACCCAATAGATATATTATACTCGCTTCACGCAATTGAGTATTTTAAACTTCCTTCAATTTCTGCACATAGAAAGCTCTGTTTCTCCGTAGAAGCTTTCAGCGATCTAGTTCTTAAGAGATTGTCGTCGCACAATAGTCCCGTCACTTACACAAACATTGTTGTTAATTTCGTCAATGATTAAAGACCAGTTATATTTCAGCATTTGAGAAATCAGTCAGCTCTGCTGTTATTAAATTGATAACTGCTGTCAGAAGGAAAGATAGGGTAAGCCATTTATCGAACTCCGAAAGAACCTTTATTTTTCTTTGAACACTACTGATGCTTACTGAAGAGCCGAAGTATTAAATATTTGCCTAGGTCACTTGGTATTTCAAGTAACAACAATTTTAAATATACACGATGTTAATGGCTTTTACGTAATGTGTCCGCAAAGTCTTTCCCACATTACAAAATTTAACATAAAAAATATATGTTAGTTAAAATCAAATGGTTGGCAATAATATAGCAGCACTCGTAAAGTTTTTTATGCTCGTTTCTTGAGCACTACTGCTGAATAAGGGGATCATTCAACGATAATGGCTTCCATGCAAGAAAACACGGCGTGCGCGTTGTCGTTGCATGAGACCGAATCTGCGGTTACTGTCCAGTCTCATTTCAGAAAGGAGTACAGACAATCACCACTGCGCCAAAAACCGATAAAAGCTTGGTATGAAATGTTTAAATTGATATGCTGTGTTGGCGATCTCTCCTGAGCAGGCCCACCACCGGTTACACAAGAGACAGCTGCAGGTGTCAGGAGACATTTCTGCGAAACCCAAGGAAATCCATTCGTCGTGATTCACTGGAAACTGGTATTCCCCGTGCCACGGTTAGCAACATTTTACCCAAACGTCTACATCTGTATGCATAAAAGGAACAGATTTTTGGAGCTTTTCATTCTGCTTTGTGACCAGCCTCGTTGTGCTGCAGTTTCGACGGAGATGTGGCAGCGCATAGTTCATGATAGTGATTATCTGCACCGTGTCTGTTTCTCAGATAAAGCCACATTCCACGTCTCTGGTACAGTAAATAGGCACAATGTGCGTATCATGCGATCAGAAAATCGCCATTTATTCATTGAACAAGAAAGGGCTAGCCAGAAAGTGAAAGTAGGGTTAGTCCTGATGCATGAGAGAATCATCAGACCCTAGTTTTTTATAGAGCCAACGGTGTCATGTAACGTATAGTTGGATATGCTGGAACTTTTTCTAACACCTCAGTTTCATGCATTCGAACTTTCCGTTGTTTTCCAACAAGATGGTGCCACACCACATTGGTCAATAATGGTTCGTGTGTTCTTGAATGCCACATTTCCGGACAGAAGAGTTGGCAACGTCAGTGCCATGACAAGGCCCGCTCGATCCCCCAACATAACCGCTCTAGACTTCTTTCTGTGGGGTTATGTGAAAGACCAAATTTATTCTAGCAGTGGTCCGGAAGTCCAGACTTTGAAGAACAGAATAACGGACGTCACATGTTCTGTCTTTGCTGAGATTTTAGGCAAAAACTAGCGTAAAATCGAATAGCGATTAGATGTCCTCGAGGCTAAAAACTACCCCAAACGGTTGTGTACTCACTCTGGGAAAAAAATTTACTTGTGCACCATCATTGTCGTTGAATCCTCTTCTTGTGCCTGTACATTTTTTTATTAATTTTCGTAATGTAGGAACACTATGTAATGATGTAGAATGATTGACCAAAACATGTGAGTGAGTAAGAAACCATGGCCGCCACTGCCATTCATCGTCACAGATATCTGCTATGAAGTAAATATAAAAAACGAATACAACGGAGAAGCTTCATTAAAAACTTTAAAAATAACTACAGCTTCAGCCATCGTTTGTTTTTATTTACTGGATAAATTATTATCTTTCGAAGTAGCGAAATGGAGGAGCAGGTGGGAATGTAGAAATCTATGTTTATTGTGGAAAAATAATATGTTGTTGGACTTAGTTCACATGAAATTATATTAGCAGAAATTGAAATGTAGCTGTTTATAATCATAAGAAGCAGAAATATTTAAATTTAGTACAGTACAGTTTCAATATTAAGCGGAAAATACATAGAAATTTGCTACAACGTTTTTAACATAAAATTACTTCGGACTTGTGATATGTAAATAGGAATGGGTTTTTATTTTTTGAAGCATAATACTGTACGTAATATTTCACTTTTGGGTATGCAAAATCTCTTTCTGTTTTCCACAAACTTTTGGTTTTATAAGGATTTCAATTGCTGGCACTCAATCTTTTTAAATGATAGTAATACTAATATTTGCACAGTAGACACTATTACCATGGTAAGTAGCAATTTGGCCTCAAAAGGTGAAAAGTATAATCGCGGGCGAAGAAATATAATGCAGCAATGAAGGATTGACTATTCATTCACAGCGAAGAGACTGAACCGTTCACTATTCAATGTAAAGATTCATTTGTTGTTGTAGAATCGTCCATGAATAGCCCAGCGCAATGTACACAAACTGAACCGGAAATAAAATAATTATTACTTAAATATATATAATCCATAGTGAAATAAGTAATTCATACGAACTGGAAATAAAGTAATTCATGTCGAGCCGTAAATACGTAAAGAAATACATCTGGAAGGGTATGAAGGACTCCCCAAAACTAAAGAAAATAATGGATAACGTTGCAATTACACGGTTAGAGGCTACCATATTTTGCAGCAAATTATCAAAATTTCGTGGTGGACCTAATACACGCAAATGAATAGTGCCATAGCTCATAATCAGAATCAACTTTGCCTCAAAAATATTCAGAATCAACTTTGCCTCAAACATATTTAGAATAAACTTTGCCTCAAACATATTCAGAATGAACTTTGTCTGAAACATGAGGAGAAAAGGACCAGCATGAGATACCGCAGAACGTTTTGCGAACATTGCTGGCGATCACGGATTAGCTTTGCAGTATTGAAAGGAACGCTAAAAGTCAGAATGGACATATTTGAAACAATGAAAATTTAGGTTGTGATGTCGATTTTTGTAACTAAAGTTAAAATGGAATTAATAGATTGTAAATACTAGTTTGAAGTATGTAATCAGTTAAACAATGTAGATGAACTAGATCCTTACTTTCCGAAATATTTTGGCAGATCTATCGCTCGGACGGGCCTCGATTTTCTGGGAAACGGAATATAACTTTATGGTGCAGTTAAAAGATGTTTTTATTAATTCTTCGGCTCCAGGTATTTATTATGACATTTTCAATTACACATGACTACTTTCGGTTTAATCATCCAGTGTTTCTAAGCTTTGATACAGTAAAATAACGTTCTTTAGGCTACGTAGAACAACATTCCTGTTAATTATGTTAATCAGTTATCCGTTTTAAAAATTAAGATCGGCCCTCAACACAAAAGGACACTGCATGGCGAACAATTCCCTATCTAGAAAAACGGCATGAAAGCCACCATGAAACACTCGTATGTACGGCCCTTCACATGTGTATCATCTCGCATTCGGTGAAGTACAGAAAATGTTTTTTATCTTACACTGACGCAATGCATTCACAGGAAACGCATCAGTTTATGTTCCCTTGCATATCTTTATTTTATTGTTTTATTTTTCGGTGTATTATTTGTTTCAGTTCTTCTGGGTTCGAATTGATATTACTCTTCTAATTGATTTTACAAAATATTTGTAGGATACGATGTTTTATAATGTGGAAAGAAGGACGCATAATGTTGTGTCAGCTTTGATTATTCGGTGTGATGTCGTGAACTCTGGGATTTTAGATTTACACTTGTTTCACGAAAACCTTATTTTGGTTTAAAAAAGACAGAAATCGTTTGCGACAAAGAGGCTGCTTTATTTTTTTATCTATGTTTTAACAAAACAACTCTTCAATATTTAAAACTTGTACCTGTTTTTTAATTACAGAGCAATTAAGCTTTGAATTTACTATGGCCAACTAGTCACACAGTTCGGCTTTTCAGAACTTCTTTTACAGTAATACTTTATTTTTGAAAATAAATACTGAGAGCAAAACTACACCAGTAACCTAGGATGACGACTGTACCTGTACCGTCTATTTTGCAGAAATCGCAGGGAAATGAGTAACTTTTTACACAAGTTTGGAATTAATCAGGTTCCTGACGGCGCTGCGACAGCTAGCCCTCCAGACACCGGAAACCACAGTATTTCTCCCGCAAAGAAAAGGTTTAGGGACCTGTCGGGATCTGCCTTCCCCACGAGACCAGGACCTTGCACTCTTCAATCCTAGCCGTGTGTGCGACGTGCTATGGGAAGGGCAAACCAATTTTCAAATATTTTTCTCATCTCGTGGCTGGGAGATAGTCCGCCAACGCGAGCTTTTGGGAATGGAGTCCTTTATTTGGTATCTAATAAAACAAAATGAGTACATGCACATTGATAGTATGACGGTCTCATGCACCCCTCTCCCAATTATTCAGCACAGAAAGGTATTAAACACACACAAGATTATTTACATGGTCCACAGGACTAGGGCCAGTGCTGTGGTGATGACCCCGTGCCAGAGTCATCAGAAACACCTTGGTCAAAAGACAAAAAATCTAAAGATCGAGAGCGACGTACCTCTGAGCGTACCACCATCTGTCAACCATAGTTGACCTGACCTTTTCGTTGCTCAAGTTCCCTAATAAGACTTGGACGCGTCTTACGGAAGCTAGAGTGAGCATCATCTATTTTCAAGCAGAACTTAGCATTTGCAGCTGAGCAGTTGCTGCACTTCCTAGTGGCTGCACAGTGGCCCTGCTGGAGCCGAACTACACCGCAATTGCCACACTTGTCTTCGGACTCAAGACAGTTGCTCCGGAAATGACAACAGCCTTTACACCTGAAGCACTTGACTTCGCGCAAACACTCTTTTAGGCGGAGCACTGACCAAACCAAGCTCAGTATCTTCCGCCTCATCAAGAGTTTGAAGGCTTTGGGATCCACGTCTGCCACCCAGTGGACCCTACCTCCCTTACCCTTAATGGGTAAATGTGCTGTAAACCCGTTATCGAGGTCGGGGTTCTGCCCGCGAACCCCTTTATCAAACTCCTTACCCGAGAGATTCCAGTCGTTACCATACACTATCGAACGGGGAAGTCTCTTTCGTGCGGCTGTGGGGAGCGTGCAGTCTTTGGTCAACGGATTGCTTCTCAACTCCTGGAAAGGCGGTCGATCTCCTCGTGACGGTAACACTCCACCGCTACCGCACCTTTCCTTAGGTTCCGAATGCTCCTGACCCCTAACTGCAGTTTAGCTTGGTTGACTGCAGTTCGCAGGGTCCTATTTACGTCGTCTGTGGACGTACTCTCGCCAGTGGGATAGACCAGGAGAACGTGTCTCTTATCCCATAATTTTTTCTTTCTCCCGCTTGGGGCGGGCGAAGGCCCTTTCGCCGTACTAGCCCCTTTTCTGGCCGCTTCGGCATAGGAAGTCACTTTGGCGCCGGAGTTGCAGCGCGACTCCAGGAGACTGGACAGCTTACCTTCCAGTGCTCCCGTCTACTGTGCTTGTGTGACGCAAGCTCTGCGGATCTCCTTTAGGCCCGCTTCTATTTATTCTCGCCCTGGAGAAGTGACCCGATAGTTCCAAATAGCGGAATCTACTTCTCCTAGGAGAGAGAAGATGCGGCTTAAGAAGACCGGTGGTGTTGATACCTGGGGTGTCCTGGGATGCTGGTTGGCCTTCAGAGTTGCGTCTGGAGGGCCAGCAGACGACTCCACAAAAACCCGAGAGCACTCGGGTTGGGGCGATTATGCCCCTTGCTTGTCATAGGCAGAAGTAGCAAAAGCGTGCTTTCACCACGTTTTGACTGAGTTGGTTCAGTCGGGGGGGGCGTTGAACCCCCGCACCAAGTAGAGTCTTTCGAGGAAGGCTTCAATCTGGCGCTGGGTTTTACTTTCCGGTTTGTCTCGGAAGTGGGACAGGGCCCCTTAGAACTACCGGCAGGGCTAGGTAGTTTTTCGGCCACTACCTTCAGATTCCTGGTTGACCCGAACGGTTTAGGGGCTGACACCTTTGGAGTTACTTTACCCTTGTGGGTAGCTGACATCTCTGTGAGAGAGATAACTCAGTAAAGGTTTCTAAGTGTTGATTGTCCCCCTGGGGTTCTCCTACTCACGCTAAATTAGAAATACGGGGGCTCGGGATTTGGCCTAGCCAAGGATCAAAGAGTCCTTTGGCTAGGGGGACCAGAACGGCGACGAAGTACCCGAAGTCTGATATTAAAGTGACTGTGTGGGCTGTACGGCACTTCGCCCTTAAAAGAGCGTTTTTCTAAGTCAGTTACTGCTCTGATTTTGAAGGAACATAAGGGAGAAAATACCACAAAAGAAAAATCGCGACGCGAGGGGGGATGAATCCCTCTCACGCGCTTTAGATCATCAGTTCTGCTAAAGCAGCGCAGTATGGCACAGCCAAATCATACCAAACTAGCTCCCCGGTTCGGTATTAGTGCAACCGGTAAAACAAAAAAGCAGTAGACATTCTTAGATTTTTTGTCTTTTGTCTATATTAATTACATCACGTTTAATCTATGGTAGACACTACAATTCGTGCATGAATACTAGTATTAAAAGAAATCCGTCTTGTTGCACGATGATATTTATTCAGCTAAAAAATGAAATCTATATACAGTTTAAAAACACATGAGCACTTTCGGTGTCACATTGACACCTTCATCATTTCATTTTTTAGCTGAATAAATATCATCGTGCAACAAGACGGATTTCTTTTAGTACTACGTTTAATTTATAAAACTTAAAACAGATTCCTGAGATCAACTCGTCACTCCTTTGATATTTTCCAATTCTAAAACATACTTTTACCTTTAATATCTCAAAATTCCCCAAAGCAAACAGAACATAAGTTCTGAATTTGCTTGTAGCACTTACGGATCATCCATGTAACACCTCTCAGAAAATCATTGAAATCTGATCGCCCTCTAGTGGGAATAGAATTCAAACCGTTACAGGGTTAGAATACTCGAACGGAAATCGGAACCAGAACACGAGTATCCAAACTGCTACACTGTTAGCATACTCGAAAGGAAATCTGGAGATTCCAGATCCAAGGCTATGATACCTTCAAGTTTTCTGAGAGGTGTTACATGGATGACCAGTAAGTGTTACAAGAAAATTCAGAATTTATATTCTATTTTTTTAATATTCTGTCAAGTTCCATTGTATTAGGAAGAATATGTCGACCTTTACTGATTTATCTCATAGTTCCCATCGTAAAAATAATAATCCTGTGTTGACATTTCAAGTCCATGCTACTGGGTCATATAGAAGTTTTTGTGAATATGTTTAAAAAATTTAAATGATGAAATTAATGAGCGAATATATTAAAACTTTCTTAATAAATCTATACCATATTGTTTGAGAAAAGGTGAAGTAATTTGATAAAATTTCGGTTTTTGTCACTCATCGGAGACAACGAACGTAATATACAGAGCGCACGTTGGTCGAAATTGTTTACCGCAGAAAAAAGAAGTTCTAGTGAAAATCAGCGGGCACAATGAAAACAAAAACCGCAGGAATTAAACACATAGTGCCAAGTCGGATGTGTTATGGTTCGTGAGCTCTTCGGTCTCATTAGTTTCTTGGCGTGTCTGGAGAGGTCCTTAAGCTGTGGGCGCTACCAACACATTCTGCCTGATGACTTACACGCGTTTATACCCTTCACGCATCCTGCGGCCAATCGTTTGCTTCAAAACAAGAATGCGCCGCTCAACACGGCCGCAACCACCCAGCCATGGCACTAGAAACACTCATCTAAATTTGAAACCATTTAGAGGCTCTTCAAGTTCGCCAGTATGAAACACTTCACGCCTCCTGCGGCAGATCTTATGCTTCAGCAGAACAATACACAGCTCCACCGGGCCGCCACCACCCAAGCATAGCCCGAGAAACACGTATCTAAGTTTGGAAACATTTAGTTGCCCTTCTATGTCGCCAGTGTGAAACATTTTAAGCATCCTGCGGCCGATCGTCTGCTTTAGAAGAAGAATGCGCCGTTCAACAGGGCCGCAACCACCCAACCATGGCACGAGAAACACTCATCTAACTTTGGAACCATTAAGTGGCTCTTCACGTTCGCCAGTATGAAAAACTTCACGCCTCCTGTGGCCGATCTTATGCTTCAGCAGAACAATACACAGCTCCACTGGGCCGCAACCACCCAAGCATAGCACGAAAAACACGTATTTAGTTGCCCTTCTATGTCGCCAGTATGAAACATTTCACACATCCTGCGGCCGCGATTTTCTGCTTCAGAAAACCATGCTGCGCTTCACCGGGCCGCAACTACCTAGCCGTGCCACAAGAAACACTCATCTAACTTTGGAACCATTTAGTGGCCCTTCAAGGTCGCCTCTACTGATGTCATCTTAGTACAGGTCGTGCCATCTTTTTCTCTGGTTTCAACACCACCAGAGGAAAAGTTATTGATTTTTAATATAACTATGCTTATGAATTAGAAAATACTAAGTATTCCAAGTTATAATATGAAGTTATTTTAACAGATGTTCAAATTTACATAATTGGGAACAGACTAATTGTGAAGGAAATGTTTTCAAAAGCTTTTTCCATTGGAAGTATAAAAGGCAAAATTACATGACGTCCACCATAATTTTACAGAACGCGTGCAAAAATTCAGAAAAGAAACGGACATTCCTTTCGCATGGTTAGGATAAACCATCTAGATTCCTGAAAGCGTAATGAAAACAATATTAATATTTTAACTTTTTCAGAGATACTGCCGAGAGTAAAAATTTATTTTGTCATCGACAAGTAGGAGTTATGACAATTTTACGAAAAGTAAGACGCATTGAAAGAAATCTTACAACAAATGATTTTAGTAAATAGATACGAAATACACTGCCTGACAGAGAAAATGCCACAAAACGAAGGAATGCTCGAAAACTGACCAAACTGTACACACAAATAGCTAAGTAGGTCCTGAACAAATGTTTTAATTGTCACATAGAGACTAGGTCTTAGTGGCTAAATATACAGGATGATCAATAAGGAGTGTGCCCCTATTTTGGGCAATATATCGTTTAATCTGACTTGGCATCGGAGCAATTAGAGTCTGAATAGAAACTTAAAGTGTCCTGGACGATGTGGTGTTGATCCGAGTACAAAGTTCATCTTCATTTTGCGTGGGTAGTAGGGTCCTTAACCGACGTTCAATCGTGTCCCACAGATGCTCGATGGGCGAGATGTCTGGGAATGAGAAATAAGTATATACAACCGTGTGTTGCTCTCTGAATTTTAGAAGTTAGATTATCAATGCAATATCATCATCATCATCATTGTCAACCATTATCAATCCACTGCTGGACGAAGGTCTCCCCAAGTTTCCTCCACAACGGTCTGTCTTGTGCCAGTCTCCTCCATGTCACTCCCGCATATTTACGAATTTCATCCACCCATCTCCCATGTGGTCTTTTTCTAGGTCTTTTCCTGTCCCTTGGAATCCAATCTAAAATTTCGGCTGTCCATCTATGGTCTGTCCTTCTGGCAGTATGTCCAGCCCATTGCCATTTCAGGGATTTAACTCTGATCATGATGTCTTCCACTCTCGTCATTTTTCGAATCCACGAGTTCCTCTTCTTATCTCTCCTGGTTATACCAAGCATGCACCTCTCCATGCTTCTTTGAGTTGTCTGCAGCCTTTGTATGTCTCTTTTAGTTAAGGTCCACGTCTCTGCACCATACGTAAGCACTGGAACGATGCATTGATCAAACACTTTTCTTTTAAGACATAATGGCATATTGCTCTTGAAAATTATGCTGTTTCTTCCAAAAGCTCTCCAGGCAAGTTTTGTACGCCGATTAATTTCTTCATCAATGTGACCCTCACTTGATATCTGCTGTCCAAGATAAACATACGTATCTGTTATCTCCAGTTTTTCTCCATCAATCGATAAATCTTCATTTCTTGTAAAAGCATTGAACATCACTTTTGTCTTCTGAAAGTTCATTTTTAATCCCACTTCTTTACTCTTGTCAGCAAGTTCCTGGATCCTACTCTGCAGCTCTGATGGGGTAGTTGCAAAAATGACTACGTCATCAGCAAAACGAAGGTGGGTTAGATAATCTCCATTAATCTTTATCCCTTTGTGTTCCCAGTTCAGTGATTGAAAGACATTTTCCAATGTGGCATTAAAGAGCTTCGGAGATATGGTGTCACCTTGTCTCACTCCCTTTCCAATTTTTATGTGTGTTGTATTTTCAAACAGCCGAATCTTTGCACTTGCATTTTCATAGATGTTATTAATAATATTAATGTATGCATCTTCTATACCGCAGGATTTCAGAGCCGTGGTAACTGCTGATGGTTTCACCGAATCAAAGGCTTTTTCATAATCGATAAAAGCCATGCACAATGGAAGTTCATATTCCCTCGCTCTTTCAATTAGTTCTCTCAGTACATGGATATGATCTATTGTGCTGTAGCCACTCCTGAATCCAGCTTGTTCTCTCGGTTGAGCCATGTCCAGTGTTACCTTCAAGCGGTGTGAAAGAACTTTAGTGAAGATTTTATAAACCACTGATAGGAGGCTGATAGGTCTGTAGTTCCTGAGATCCTCAATGTCACCTTTTTTATGTAGCAGGATCATTGTAGCATTGTTCCAATCCTCAGGGATCTTCCCTTCATTAAGGCATCGAGTGAAAATTTGGGCGAGTACTGTTTCAATTTCTCCACTTGCTTCTTGTATGATGTCTATAGTAATTCCATCTTCTCCTGGAGCTTTCCCCCGCTTCATGTTCTTGATTGCATGAGCAACTTCTGCTGGGAGGACTGGAAGAACTCTGGTACCTTTCATGATGTCTGGAGTACATGTATCATCCCTTTCATATAATTTGGAGTAGAAATCTTTCACTCTTGTCAAAATTTCGCCTCTGTTTCTTGTTATAGAACCATCTTCTTTTCTCAGAGCCATAATCTGTTTTCTTCCTTTACTGAGATGTCAATTTGCTATCTTTAGGCTTTGGTTGTTTTCAATTGCTTTCCTCACTAGCTCACAGTTGAATTTCCTGACGTCTTCAGTGATACTTTTTCGTGCTGTCTTGCATAGCTCTATATATTCCACTTTGGAAGTCACATCTTCTTTAGTTGTCCTCATCTCTCTTCTTTTTTGCATCAACATTTTGGTTTTTCCTGATAATTTGTTTACATGCAACTTGTTCTTAGACCCAGCTAATTTTGTTGCTGTTTCCATAAGAGCTTTGGTTGCTTTTCTGTTAACTTCAGAAATATCCACTTCTTCCGATGTTAGGCCTTCTAAAGCAGAGAATCTGTTCTTCAGTTCCAACTTGAAAGTATTATGGTGTTTTTTAAGGTTGGTTATGTCAATACATTTTGTTTGTCTTATGAGCTTGCCACGTTCCAGTTTAGTGTTGAGGTGCATCTTACATCTCACCAATCTATGGTCACTACCTGTGTTGAACTTGTTTAGCACACTGCAGTCTTCGATGACGAATTTTTTGTTACACATAATAAAATCAATTTCACTTGTCGTCCCAATTGGATGTCTCCATGTCCATTTCCTGTGTGGCTTTTTCTTGAAAAAGGAATTCAAGATGAAAAATCCTTCTGCCTCTGCAAACTCAACGAGAGTATTTCCACGCTGGTTTCTGTTGCCGTGACCGAATTTACCTACTGAAGTTTCATTCTGTTGCCGGTGCCCTATTTTTGCATTGAAATCTCCCATAATTATCTTCAAGTGCTGCTTACCTTTATTATTTAGATGACGAATTTCCTCATAAAATTCTTCAATTTCTTCTTCAGGATGACTTGTGGTGGGTGCATAAGTTTGAATAATCTGAGCCTGGTATCTTCTCGAGAGTTGGATAACGAGTCGTGCAGCTCTGTCAGAGGAACTTTCAACTTCTACCACTTTATCCTTCAGTTTCTTGTTTATTATAAATCCAACACCACTAGTTCTGCCAGTATCTGTCCCACGATAATAGAAGAGATGTCCACTTTTCAGTTCAATGAGATCTTCTCCTTTTCTCCTTACCTCACTTAGCCCGACGATGTCCCACTTGATCCTTTGTAGTTCCTCTTCCAATTCAAGAAGCCTTGAATCAGAAGATAGGGAGCGTCCGTTGTAGGTAGCCAAGGTCAGCATCACATGGCAGCCTAGTCCGGTCCTCCGGGGATTCTTAGCACCCTCTGCCTTCATGTCGCACTGGCCGCTGCCTTGGCCAGGTACATTCCAGCTGCCGGAGACTGAGGGCCAAGATTTAAGTTGTAGAGTCATTTTGGAGGTGTTTGGCCATAACTCACCACGCTGGCCAAGCGGGTTGGTGAGTGTGGGATAGCATTTCCTCTGATCCCGATGGTATAGTTATACCGCTATTGGCGGTCAATGCAATATAATTAGTAAAATTTAAATGATTCATTGTGCATGATCTTACTTATTGCTGAAACTCAATTGCGGTAATGTTGGTATTACATCTTGCTTCAGAAGTATCCGTTATACGTTTCACACATGCCCATCTGTGGCAACAGGTGACGTGAAGTAACATAAAGGAAAACTATTCTGTATTCCGCAATTTTTGTTCGATATTATTTACTATATTAAACGCACATGCACATTTGTTTTATAAATCATAAATAAACATAACACAATCTGTTCTTTAAACAGCATATGCACCACTGTATCGATGAAGCAAGTACCTTCATTGTCTCTCAGCATAAATCATGCTCCTTTACACCGATAGGCTTCCACGCTGCATGTTGAGAGTCTTGGGCGTCAATGGTTGCATTGCACATGCTCTGCACCTTTTTTAAAACTTCATTTCTGGACATTGAAAAACATTTTCATCCTCTCCATTCCTTCGTCAGTTGTTGGTGCACGCGTTTTTGATGCTCAGTGGAGACTCCGGATATGTGAGTGTTGTATAACACTGATTTCGAAAATTTTGGTTAAAAGTTTTCGCAGCGCATATAAATAAAAAAAAATTTAATGTGTACTTTGGTGTTCTAAATTATTTCATGTGTAAAACATAACTGTGTGAGAAAAGTGAGACGCACAATTTTTTAAGCATGCAAAATAATGGAATAAGGTGAAAAAATATAGTATTTTTAGATAAAAGAAAATATTTTTTCCGAAGTGTTTACCTGAGATTGCGATGGTTTCGAAGAGTACGTGAGGTAGGCCTAGGACCATTGCGCGGCGACAGCGTCAAGGTGGAGTCCGGTGAATACAAACTTCGATCAGAAGGACAAGTAAACGGCGGAAGAATACAGAAGGAAACGGTTGAGCAGTACTTAGTCATCGAAGGGTCTTATGGGAATACGCGGAAAGAAAGAGATCGGTTTTACCCAGCATTGTATAAGTTGTTTTTTTAAAGGGTAATTTTGAGAAAGCGTAAGCAGAAAATCGTCAGTCTCCACAATTCATTTCGTATATTTTCAGGGCTCAAAGTTTCGTTTTCCGCCACAATACCAGAAGCTGCAGGCCTCCCTCCGATAGTACGATATGTGAATTGAAGGAAATCGTTTTTTTTGAAAAAGATCCGTTTTAGGAGGGGAAAATGTGAGCTACCATGTACGGAATAACAGCAGAATTACAGATGAATTGCTTGAAGAAATCACCTACCTATGCACATCTTCCAAACCATAACCCAAACGTCTTCCTCAAAACTTCTGTTGTACATAAATTCATTAACATTCCTTTATTTTTTTTCCATTCGGAGACATTGTGAAACTAATAATAACGACATTACGCACATATCTTTCTCATAAATTTATGAAACAGGTTTGAACCACTTCTACTTGCGCACGATTGCATGACGCATCACAGTCTTTCCAAAAATACACCCTGCTCCTGTTGTATTCTTCTGCGTATTCACTAAGAACTCGTACTCCGATCCAGCGCACGGAACCTTCACTCGGTGGCCGTTAGCATAGCTTCAGGCTCCCGCACCAATTGCTGCACATCATCGTACTCGCAGGTAAATACTTCGGTGAAATTATTTCACGTTCTCTTAATTGTACTGTATTTATCCCCTTTCCCCATTATTTTGCATGCTTAAAAGATTGTAGGCCGTACTCTTCCCACAGAGAGAAATTGTTTAGACGAAATAATTTAGGACGCTAAAGTACACATTTACCAAAATATTTTCAGTAACACAAGTATTCTGAAAAGGATTGTCTCACATATATCTTGATGGCATTCCTTTCTTTCAGTATATTAAAGAATTAAAATATTATATAAAATCATAATGCTAATTTGCTTTCACCGGAAACCTATGTTATTTAAAATAATTTTGGAAATGCAAGGGGATTTTAAAAGGTGGAAAAACTGGTTAATATTCATGGCATTATTATGCCCTGACACAATTTTTGAAATATATAAAAAAAACATCAGCTTTACTACCAGTAAAAATTAATGAGCCAAGAACAGCGATAACGGTAAAGGATATAGGTAACATCTTTCACGATGATACTGCGCAACGGCATTAGAGAAAAATAAGATTATTTCTGGTCGGATTTTGGTGTATACACCAAAGTAGCTTTTTTATGATCCTGGGGTGAGACGGTTTTTGCTTCCATACAGAGATTGGTTCAGAACACCGTTGGGCCCAGACGTCATACTCCTTCTTTAGACGAACACACATATTACGTTAGTATAACGTAAAATTTCTCGTTAGTTTAAAATTTTACGTTTAGTGTAACATGCATATTTTTTTCCTAACGAACATTTATTTTGTGTTCACAGAGTTCGTATTGAAAGCATTATATTATACATAAATGCACAAAAAATTGCTTTCATAAATCTACTACTCTTATTATAACTTGGAAACCATCGAGTGTCATTAAATTATCAACGTACCAAATAAAATAACTTTTTATCGCAATAGTTTTAATTTGATTGAAATCCAAATTCGTATTTGCAGGTTGACTGTTTTGTACATTTTGAAAATACAGTCAGTTGTAACGAATTCCATCATATAAATGACAAGAGTTCCGAAATTTTTTATTTCAAAACTCCAGTAAACGGTAATCTAAATGTACTGAGTGTCCTGAAATTTCCCAGTGACAGGGAATTTTTCCTTTAATGAGTGAGTTTGGCCTTTCGCGTGGAATTTGGCAATTTATTTTTGAAAATTTCTGAAGATGTAAAAACATTCATTACTTGGATTCAAAAGTTACGTGTAATCAATTTATGCACCCAGAAAAGGGGAAGATTCCGAAATTCATATATTTTTCAGTTTTTGAAAATTTACAAAAACTTGAAAATAAATGTCTTAAAGCTTTCAGGATCATCCTTTAATACTGAATAATGTACATCCATATTTAAAATTAGCTTTTCCTCTAAAATGCTATATGAATAACAGTTCTCAGTAAATACTTGAAAAACTTTTAGATAAAATAATTTAAAACAAACCACAGCCAGGAAGTCGCTATTGTTGTAAATTGCAAAAAAGCTTGATTCTCATCGCTAATTTTAAATGCTTTCATTGGTTGAAGTGAACACTAAGCATTGGGTTAAAAAGGAGGTAAGGGCTAATTGCCATATATACAAGTAAAAATCAGTCCAAAATGTAGTCGCCATTGTTTGCCACGACCTATTTCAGTCGTCAATGAAGCTGTTGAATACCGTACTTGAAGAATGTAGGCTTCTTGGACACAAAGAAATGTGTAAGTTTGCTTTCCGCATCGACTCGTTTGGTGAATCGCTGTCCATCCAGAAAATGTTGCAACGACCGGAAAAGGTGGTGGTCGCTTGTGGTAATCACCGGGGAATACGCTGGCTGCGGCATTAACTTCGAGCCCAGTTCCCTGATCTTGTGACAGGTCACCCGTGATGTGTGAGCTCTTCCTCATTCCTGTATTAGCAGGATTCATTTGCGGTTCAGCAGTGATGGTCGTCTCCACGTGTGCGATGGATGCAGATCGCCGAGCTGACGGCAATCAGTACACATCAGTGGTGACAGTGGTGTTGTCCAGCATCAGATCAAACACACGACGCCTGCGTATTCTACCAAACCGACAGCAAGACCTTACTTGGATGTAAGCGGTGTTTAACAGCCTGGGTAGGCTTCTGTTTTGGCTCCAACCATTGTTTTCGAGCGTTGAAATTGTCACACGGGTCCCATTTCTCGTCACTTGCTAAAATGCAGCCCAAGAATAGTTCAACATGGTCACTTGCTGGCCGGAAAAAGCATGCACTCCAGCGATTTGCTATCTGATCAACTGTGAGTTGATGGAACCCAAACTGTTTACCTTTCGAAATTGACGCAGGTGTGGAATAACGCCCGTGTGGGTATTCCCCAGCTGTTCAACCAAATCTAAAGTGTACACACACGTGTGTCGTTCTCCACTATGATCTTGAGAACGCTCATATTCATTGTTGCAGATTTTCCGTTTTTGGGAAGGTCTGACAGGTCAAAATTTCCATCTTGAAACCGTTGGAACCAACGACAGCACTGACAATGTGATATAGCATTGGGGTGTTTTAGTGGTAATGTTTCTTACAGAACTTACGGGGAGGCTACCACGACGAAATTCATACAGCATACAATGATGAATGTGTTCCTCGTCCACTTCCATGTTGGGTACTCCCAAGTATATGATTACACTCTTCGTGTTCTGACGGCTATCGCTCACAGACTTAAGCCACCTACCTGCTGATGTCCTGAACAATTTCTGTGGGCAATGGGCGCCGTGGCCGGAACATCGAGTTCTCGTGCCTCGTCATCGGACATTACTTTCTTCCCAACCCAATAAAATAATACCTGGGAGCTGCCATTGCCTCTTTCCATTTATAATGTTCATATTTCAAATTTGCGCATGATATTACCGTGCAATCAGAAAACCAACACAACGCCTTCTTCCGTAGGATCACCTTATATGTTGTTCCTACGCTCTTGTGCTTTACAAATTAAAAACCGCATTTCGCTGTCTGTGATTAATTCTAAAAGATTTAATATTTATAGTTTTAATTGCTACAAAAGATCTTCAAGAGCGATCGTTCTTCGAAAACGTTCTGTCTCACACTTAAATAAATCATAGGTTGTCATTGAGTGGTAGTACGATATTTACGGTGCAGTGGGAAAACCAAACATGCGAATGTTTGGTTTTCCCACTGATATATAATACTGTAGTTTTACTATATATCGTGACTCGTAAACTCATCCGATTGCTCAAATTCAAGCGAAATATAATTTAAATTTCAAAATGCGATAATTAACTTTAATCTTTTTACGGATGACCCTTGTATTCGTGATTCAAATTCACAATTGTTTGGAAAGTTTTGCAGAAAATTCAGAGAAATTATCAAATTTTCGGATATCCAAGTAGTATTTATCGACTGCATGTCAGAATCGCAACTTTTTAATGAGTTTGCAATTTTTTGAACCTATAGTTCAATGCTGAGAGTCCGGCAGAATCTCAGCGTCGAGTTTTGCCCAAATGGTAGTGTTCATGGACAAAATACATTTTGTCAGCGAGTGTTTGTAGAACTATGGTATTTCATTTTATATTTTTTCACGTAAATTGGGTTTACCTTTGCCGGAATATGATGTACGTGTTGATACTCTTTTACCTCAATGTGTTAATATTAATTGATAAAGAAACATGAACGCAGATCAAAAATAGAGGTTACTAATAACAAATTTTCAAAAATTTATTGCTAAAAGTCGTGTCTCTACAACGACTTTTATTAAGATCATTAACTAGAACTTCTTTCCTTTTTTCATTGCAGATTCAAAATCCTACCACGTGGAGGGTCAAGGAAAATTTCCGTTATTTTCTACACCAAAAAATGTAGCAAAATGGTTTAGGGAGCCAAGCGACAGATTCGTACTACCTATTAAGCAATTGATTTACCATTAAAAATACGGATTCTGTGCAAAAGAATTGTATAGAATTCTTCGGATGATAATGACTCGTCTATATTTGGCGGAAAGTAATGGACACTAAAAGAAAACTATTTAATCCTAAGGAAGGCAGCTCTGCCGACAGCTGAAAAATGACATTTTCTTGCTCTTCCTTCGAAGGTTATGGAAATCTTCTTCGTACTTATCGTGGTAAATATTCTAATCTGCAATTCCACCACGCATCACATTCTTCGTTTTTTTTATTTACAAATGCGAGCAATCTTGATTTCTCCGGCCTCTTGAATCGTAGGTTCCAGATTCTCTGCAACTCTACACATCACTAGTCTGTAACCCGTGCCACGCACGGTTGAAAAAGATGTGACCGAAAGTTTTTCTTGTCATATAACACGAATTGTAATAAAATGCATAACTGAAGTAAATAGTTGAATTATTAATGGGCAGTCTATAAGATAGGTCTCTAACAACAAAATGTTTTCCTAATATACCTATTAACCTTTATTTTTTCCAACTACTCTCGTACGAATTTAACGACGACGTTGCTCATTAGCGTTTAAACATGTGCTTACCTGTCGTTGACTGGCTTGAATTGTAGTATTATGGCATTCTTTCAGGGACCCGAGAAAATGTGTTTTGTTTTGCCAGCTTGGTTTTAACCTTTTTTTTTTTTTTGGTTTCATTATATAATCTATACTAATATACAGTAGAAAGGGAGAAATTTTGTTTGGTGTTTGAGGCAATCTCGAAAACTATTAAACATATTTGTATAATTTTCTCACGGTTGGGAAGCTACTTTTTTCCGGCGGACATAGGCTATTTCGTTTTTTTTTTATATTTTTATTTTCTATTTTGATTTTTGGCTGTATTACCAAATAAGATCGCTTTAAAGTAGTTCCCGATCTTCCGAATGTATCGTTCCGCTTTGTTTACGTACAACTTATTACACCCAACGTGAAAAAGTAGTTCACGGTGATATACGGAAATATTTTTACTAAACTCGAGAACTACTGAACAGATTCGGATAATTATTTCGCCGTTGGGAAGCGTAGTTCTTTCCGGTGGACATAGGCTATTTCGTTTCGTTCATTTTAATATTATTTTTGGCTGTGCAACCGTATAAAAACGCTTTGAAGTAGTTTCCGGTTTCCCGTGTATCGTTTGGCTTACGGCAGATTGTACAAAGAAAATGAAATGGTAACATAAAAAAATTACTTATTACAATAAAAATTAGCGATGACAAATCTGTGGGTCACTAACTTTCATTTAAAAAAAAGCATCAAAATCGTTTCAGTGGATAGCTTTGGCGGATTGTAGAAAGAAACGACCTTGTGTTTTAAATATGTAGATAACTCTAGAGTTGTGCTTATAGTATTTGTTCGGTAATGTTATTTCTCGAACCTTAATTTCGAATTTGAAGAAATTAATGTCATTAATTGGCAAAGTGTTTTTTTGGTTGGTATACGACATGTGCCAATTTAATTCCTGGAAAGGTAGCGTGGTATCACCTTTGTTGCGATGCAGCAGGATCACGTGTTTGGACATATGCTGTCTAAATATATTTCAAGTAGTGCGTGCTTTAACTTCAGACCTGCAGAGCCATTAGCAACAGAGCAGTTCCGAGAGCAGTTACAGTCTTGCGAGAATTTTGAGGTACAAATGAGTGACAGAAATTCAGAGCAACCTATTAACATCAAATTCTGCGTGAGGATTGGTAAAAGTGAAACTGAAATGTTTTGGTTAAAGTGACAGAAATTCAGAGCAACCTATTAACATCAAATTCTGCGTGAGGATTGGTAAAAGTGAAACTGAAATGTTTTGGTTAAAGTGATATTAATCCGTTTTGATAAAAGTGTTATTAAAGCGTCTTGGTAAAAGTGATACGGAAAGGTTTTTGGTAAAGATGATACTGAAACTTTTTGTGAAAGCGATTCTGAAAGGTTTTGGTAAAAGTGATACTGAAACGTTTTGGTAAAAGTGATATTCAAACGTTTTGGTAAAAGTGATATCAAAACCTTTTGGTGAAAGTGATTCTGAAAATTTTTGATAAAGATGATACTGAAACTTTTTGGTGAAAGCGATACAGAAACGTTTTAGAAAAATTGATACTGAAACGATAGAGCTATTGAAAATATCGTTTTGTGAGGGTTTTATAAGGGTGGGTCGATAGTTTTGCAATATTTTATTTAACGGATGTGCTGCGGCGTGTATATAACATGTTTAAAATAGTTCATGTCGCGCAATGCAGTCAATCGTAAGGGATATAAATTGGTAGTCGTTGCTGTTAACAGCATTGCATGTCGTCGTCCTGTCTGTCGTTGGGACGCCTAAAAGGTGAACAGCTACAACCGCCGCATTAGGGAACTTTTGCGTAACAAATTTGAACTCGGCCATAACGCTTCTCAAGCAACACGAAACATTTGTCATACGAAAGTGGAAGGTTCCGTGGACCACAGCACCGCAACCAAATGGTTCAAGAAATTTCACTCAGGGAACAGAAACCTCGATGATCTGCCAGGGTGAGTGAGGTATAGTGTCTGGTGCAATTTCTAGGTGTAATCCATTACGAATTTGTTCCGGACCATCGTACCATCAAGGAAAACCTCTACTCTGAATAGCTGCAGCGAATGTATGCAGATTTGGAGGAGCCGTACCCATAACTGGTGAAAAGAAAGCACTGCCCTACAACAGGACAACGCTCGGCCTCTTACCGCACGATCAACCCGTGTAAAACTCCAGGAACTTGAGGGCATCGAACTGATGCAACACCCAACACATAGTCCAGACCTTTCACCTTCGGATTTTTACTTTTTCCGGTCCATGACCCACTCCTTTCGCGGGCGGCACTTCAACAACAAAGAGGATTGGGCAGCTCGTATGAAGGAGTTCACCTCGAAGGACAAAAACTGTCCTTCGAGGTGAAGAACATGGCTAAAGATGATGCAACATAGTGGCCCGTACTTTAAATGCTAGTCAGCTTTTGTCGTAAAGGTACGTACGAAGAAAGAGTAATCTATATATTGCAAAGCTTTCGACTCACCTTCTGTCTTACAAACGCAATTTGCAGACGAGCCCCTTAGAGTCCAAGAGTGGACAGTTTTCAGCAAAAAAGTTGGGTGACGAGCGCGATCTTCTGCACAAAATTACTCTGCATATTCCGAAGGTCGTCAATGCAGCTGGTATTAATGCATTACCAAATTTCTGAGCGTTTTTCAAAACCGCTAGTCAGCAAGAAAGACAGCAGCGTATTCAATAAATCTATCACAGGACAGTTAACGTAAGCAAATGATCATATGTAGAGTAATTTAGGAAGGGAGTGTCTGACCACAGGTCTTAAACAACCCTTAGAAATAGAAAATTAGGAGATTTGGGCTACAGCGCCCGATAGGGAAGTGACACGGAAGCGATGTAGAAAGGGGAGGAAAACGCCCTTATTTATTGCCGGGGTGCCAGTACCCAGGTTCCGACGGCTTAACGTGCCCATCCGATGCACGGCTGAAATTTAATGGATCGAGCGTTCGTACCTGCTAGGATTGAACCTCAGGCCCTTTCCGTTGTAGTCACGAACATCGCCCACTATGCCAACCGCGGCCCTAACGTATGCAAAAACTTCATGTTTAATAAAAATATTTTTATTTATCAAAGTATTAAACAGTGGATAACACAAATTTTGATGAAGATCAGCCATACGATAAGCGCAATTATATCATATCTTAGTATAAAATATTTTTATATCTTTATGAAGAACGTTGCCGATTGAGTCCACAACAATAAATAGGAAAGAATCATTCTAAAGAGCACCTGCTCATTTGAAATGATTATTTCCTATTCGGTTAGTGAAAGGGCAAATAAAATGCCTTTTACCCTTTAACGACCATGACCCCAAAATCCTGTATCACTCTAAACTCTAGAAACTGTCTGTTGTTTCACTTATATGCTTAATAACAACAATAGTGACCAAAAGTGATTCCGGCTAACCCCTCATTGGTCGAGAAAATTTGAAGAATAAGTAAGGGTAGGAAATCTGACTCACCCCAGACAGTCGTTTCGAGCGGCTATAGCCGTTTGTACGTACCGGCATTTTGGGCGTTATGGTCGTTAAATGGTATATATCACATCAAGATCTGTTGAGACAGTTCATAATCAGCAATTAAATGATTGTTTTTTTATTTATTTACTTCCTTTTTATATATAAATTATGAGCGAAAACCGATAACAGACAAGCTGTTACGTATAATCATCAGCAAAAGAGACCACAGAAAGTCTTATGCGATGGGTTTACATCATGTCTGTTGTCTGTTTTGCTCACGTTTTATTTTTAATTCTTCCTTTTCCCGCTGCAATGTTGCGCGTTTAGGTTATCAAAACGTGGCTTGCTCTGTTTTTTTCTTCCTCATTTTGTTTTCTCTCTCTGTCTCTCTCTCCCTATCTATCTATCTATCTTTATAGACATGCACACACAATGAATTCATTTAAGCATATTTTGCCAAAAATCACGTATATAAAACAGGATACCTGTATTTTGTTAGCCTTTCGCAGAATAATAATTAAAAAAGGAAATACTGAAGGACTTTGGAAGAGTTTCCGATGTGCAACTTGTTCCCTTTAGTGGCATAACCCAGCGGTTTATTTAAGTCTGAGACCGAGGCTATATGAAGGTCGATGGTGTAATCAGACTCCTCATACGCCGTTCAATTGCGTCGCACAGATGCACTATTCGATTGATATCGGGGGAGTTCAGAGGCCAATCGGTATTCTCGAAGTCTGAAGTGTATTCCTCACGTCATTCCTGCCTAACATAGGACTTTTTCTCGGCGGCTTGCTTCATGGAAGACACTGTCTTCATTCCGAAAAAGTACAGCATTGTTTGGTGTACTGAGTCAGCAAGCAATTCACGATAGTGGGCACCAGACATAAATTTTTTCACATCCAACCAGAGTTCCTACAATAAAGACATGCCCCAAATCATACACACGCTTCTAGCAGGTAGCACTGTGCAGATAATGCGGGATGGATCGAGTGCCTGATCTTATTTGCTCCAAATACATACACGACAATTTTTGAAGTCGAGCAAAAACACGACTCGGCATGACAGCACACTTTTTTCCAGTCATTCGTCGTCTAGCTTGCATGATCTTCCCACCAGGCAAGTCTTTTGCGACGATGAACCATATTTTGGACAGCATGTTGTCCGAATCGTTTGCTGTTTTAACCAATACGCGAGAGTGTGCGATGCCTATTCCTAACAAATATTTTCCGGGTTGACCTCTGTCATATCGGGTAGTTAACTGTTGAACAATGCTGAAACTTTTGGCCTGTACAAGTGCTCCCCTCTTATCACACATTACTTTTCGCTGTTCTGTATGTTTTCCCTCCAGGTCGTTGTCTGACCATTGTCACCTCAGTCCTATTACACGTTAATTTTGGTGGTTCGCGAAAAACCCACCATTTCCGGTGTTTGGGAATTCGAGGCATTGGCTCTCCTGGCTCCCACAATCTGCCCTTTCTCAAAGTCCCAATAAATCATTCCCTTTATCCATCACGCTGCGAAATTTAGTACCAACTCCTCCACTCACATATTATGTGCTACGTGGGTCGACTGATGGTGACCTCTGGGAAATCACGTGCTCAATACAATATATAGGGGAGAAATGGGCAGCGCATCCCGGAAGATTTATTCCTTCGTATCCTTGAAAAAACTAGGAAATTTTTTTGTTCTAGGAAGGGAATGGTGGGGAATCACCCAGTTTACGTTCAAGTATCCTTCCCTGCCACCTTTGAGGACAACGAGTTTTCAAGCATCGAAGCTAAGATAACCTAACTTAAAAATCAGAAAACCTTTTCGGGTGTTCTGTAGTTTAAGCAACTGCCGCTTCATCACAGCGTAGAAGAAAATTTCTAATCCCTTAGATGATAAAGGTCCATGTGTCACCGGTATATGAGATCGCATAGAAGAATTGCTTAATGAATCTCAGGAAGAATTAGTTCTTCACAAACACATGAATGCCATTCAAGTATCATTGCCGTCATACACATGCCACATGTTGTAACTGTTTCCATGTAGCCACTTTAAGAGAACTAGAGAGTTACATCTCCTCGACACGAAACTTTAAGCCGCATCTCCCGATTTATATTGTCCTGAGTAGAGTATACATAGCGGGCTGGTTATATTCAATTTCCAGGGCGATATGATTGCTGCATTGCAGAGACTAACATGTACGACATTCATAACCTGGCAATGATACATAGAAAACATACACAGTGGTATCGGTATAAAATTACCACCTACCTAATAATGGGAAGAACCACCCTTGGCCCAAATGACACGGGCGAGACGACGTGTCATGGACCCAATGTGGCTCTGGAAAGCGGCACAAGACACACGTTCCCATTCGGACTGCAGCAGAGTACGGAGGTTCAGGAGATTACGTGTTTGTTGGTCGGTACGTCCAACCTCTCGAAACACATAGTCCCACAAGTGCTATATAGGAATGCAGAAGGGCGATTTCACTGGCCAAGGGAGAACGAAGATATCGCTGTCGTGTTCCTGGAACTAGTCACTCACCCATTTTGCGACGATGTCGGGTGCATTGTCTTGTTAGTAGAAACCACCACCGCCAGGGTAAACGTCACAAATCAAGGGATGCATGTTGTCAAAATAATTGACAGGTATACACTGGCGTTCAGGATCACATCCAGTGGTAAGAGGGTCCCAGGTCATACCACGAAAGCATCCCTTAGACCTGCACACGGTCTCCGCCGGCCTGTACTCTCCGGACAAGTGTGCCCGGTTGTTGGTATTCCTGTGTCTGACGCCGTATCCGCTAACGCCCGTGATTTCTGTGGAGCAGAAACCTTCATTCGTTGAAGAAGGAAAACCTTTTTCTACTCTCCATGGGTCAATGGCGATAATCCCCTGCGAACTGCAGGCGACGTTGCCGAGTGCCCTGGGATAACGTGGGCCACTTGACACAGTCTCCACTCCGAAGAACCATGTGTAACAGGTTTCGCTGTACTTTTATCAGGGACACGTAACAGGGTGCCTCAGCGTTCATTTGCGTGGGCAGTTACTGCACTGTTGCGCGTCGATTGCACTTTATTAATCGATGGAGGCAAAGTTCTCCTCTGGGTCGGTGACTTTTGGCGCTCCACAGTAAAGACTTCGCGAGGTACACTGTGTACCAGCGGTCCTACAGCACCTCGCGAACAGCCCTCGAATTCTGCGGTTTCTGAGATGCTTCCACCCTTAGGGCGGTGGCCATTGATAATTAATTTTTGAATGTCCGACAACGTACTACCTCTGGCCCTTATGCTCATAGGAGGCATTATGGCTCATCTATACTGGCTGGCCGAATATAACTCCGTGTGGTCGACCTTGTCACCTAAACTCGGTGACAAACCTGGACGTGTACGTTGTGATTCCCCGAGTGGTCGTATTATTCTGACATGACCGGGTATATTTTAAATGAAATTTCTATTACAAAAGATGAATTTGAAATTACAATGCAAGTCTTTTTCTAATGAAATTCTATCAATTATTTCCAATAAATGTAGACTGAATTAAAAACTTCTATGCAGATGTCCGTAAACTCTAGTCATGAGAGAGAGATGTCCTAACTGAGGTTAAGAGACCCGAATCCACAGCGCTCTACGCCTTTTGGTCGGTGAAGAAAAAGAAGATAAGGGAATTAGGAACAGAATTTCCTGATAGAACAGCATTAAAGAATAGTACAGAAAAATTAGATCAAAAGGAGTATACGGTTTCCCGTTAAGTACTGAAGTTGTAAGCTACCCTAAATACTTACCTGCATCAAATCGATCAAAGCAATTTATCCCGCAGCCAATGTCAGGCCGCAAGAACCGGGGAAAGTACAGGGAAAAGGGTGCCTAAAAAAACTTTAGTCATGCTGCACATATGCTAATATGTAGGTAAAAGTCAGATACGCAAAACACTTGGTCACTTGGGTCACAACGTGTCTTAAGCAACTCTATAAAGCTGCTGTTCGTCAGTATGGTTAATCACAATGTGGGAAAAGAAAGACATTTCGGAGTCTGTTGAACGGCTTATCGTGGTGTCCGTCTGGCAGAAGTGACAATTTTGAAGAGAGGGGTGGCGAATTGTTTCTCAAAAGGTGAGATATTATTAACCTTTAATCAGTGGGAAAATAACGTGTTTAGCTTGTTTAATTCTCGTGAGATGACAATCCTTGAGGAAAGAAATCACCGTCGTGAGAGATAGCTTCTATGGAAAATAGGATATTCTGTGTGCAGCAATTAAACATGTCTCAGGATCGATCCCTGTCAGGTACGAAAAGTCGAAGCCATAAATATCCACCTTGTATCGAAATCGTACTTTAATCCGTCAGACACCGGATAAAGTTGTCTTACTTCCTACGTACATCTCGCTTCCGTGTGACTTTCCTGTCGGGAACTTTGCCCTAAATGTCCTAGCTTCCTATTTTTAAAGGTTGTTTAAGACCTAGGAGTAGACACTGCCTTTCTAAAATTATCTGCATAAATTTCTCTCCCTCAATGATTTTTACAAAAGGACATCATTATGTGCAGATTAGAGGGCATTATAATTGCTTTTCAATACCCCTTCTACTGCAGCTGTCATAGCCTATGTTTTCCATGGCAGAAGACACTAATTAAAACTTTAAATTACAAAAAAATCATTACACTTTTTTCGGGGAAATCTAATTTTTTTTTATTTCCAAAATTCAGTCTGGATCCGCTGGAGGTCTAACCATATTCTTATAATGTATCTTTTTTGAGTGTTTCACTCGTCACGACAAGTTGTAACATCCACAAAGTGAAATATACTGGTACACACCTGATTCTTACCAGCGCTTAAGTGGTCGGACATGAAGCTGCGTTACGGTAAGTCAAGTTTTACGAAACCAGAGGGTGTAAAATAAGCAACCAAACAAAGAAAAGTTACTACTATTGAAAAAACGGGAAAAAGCAACCTTTCCCGGCTTACGATTACGTTTCACTGGTTCGACATTTTTTCACGGGATCAGCGTTCCATCGAGATCTCTCTGCACATTTTATTTCCGCTCTGGCCAATATGACAGTTTTCAAGGGTTCCCCTCATGTGTGTATTCCCACATAGACTATCCTTGATAATATGACTTCCATAACAACAAAATAGGGTTGTCGAAACCAGCTCCATGTTCATACCCACTATCCGTTCTTCTAGTAGGATAAAACTATTAGACCATACTTTTGAAATCAGGGACTATCATTGGTAATATTTCTAACATAACAACGAAATCCTATCGTGGAAATCACCTCCCTGTTCATAACCACCATCCGTTCTTCTGTTACGATTGTACTATCAGACAGACCAGCCGTCGAATCATTTGGTGTGGTTGTTTTCAAGTGGTCGTACCCTGGTCGTCGGAAACATAAAGTTCTCCAGCGAGACGACTAGGGAGTGGTTTCTAAATTCCCATAGCCTACGATCTCGTCTAATTTGTCGTAACCTCTAACCACAACGGATGAGATTACTTCGAGTAGAAGATAATGCCACACTCAAGATCAACTCATAAATTAATGGTATTACATTTTATAGGAAATTTTATCGAGTAAATAAGTGGAAGTTCTTTTGTGATAATTGAAAAGGAGTAAAAGTTCATTCAGTTTTAAATAAGAAACATAAATTCTATAATCATTTTTAATGATCTGAATCAGGATTCATAATTTTTAATAGTAACTTTTCGTGAATGTTTGTTTCAAATATTCATCACCAAGCTTTACAAATTATGATAGAGATAATATTCGTAATGATAATATCAATGTTCCTTATGTCCCTGAGATAAACCTCTTATGAAGGTCGTTATCAAAATAATCATTGATTTCTAACTTTCAAGTCATTTATTAAAAGGAGAGTTTAAAAGTCTTGAACATACGTCTCTAGACAGCAATGTAAGAACTAATCAGCAGGTAGTGAAAGATCTGGAATTACTGAGAGCTTTTTCTAAGGATTACATGACATTTTCTTATGAACACAGGCTGGTGGTGCGACAATCTGATGAACCATAAATGTTCCACGTATTTACATATTTAATGTGTGTCATAAAATATTAAAATTGTTTTGAAAAAAATCAATTTGGAGGCAATGGGTTTGCTACAACTCAGAAAAGGAACCAATTGTTTGCAAAATAATAATTTATTTCTGTACTCATATTCATCCAAAAAAAAAATACATAAATAAATAAAAAATATAAAAACCCACCTGAAAAGAGTCAAGATACGACTTCGATTTTTACAGAATGCGCTCCTTAAGTAATACAGGAAGATTATTTGGAATCTCAGTGTCATAAGTGTGAGGCGCGATGATGCCGCTAGTAATCGTTGTAACCACCTCTAGCTGGCATCACCTGCTGTATGTACTGAGGCATCGAATGAAATAATATATGAATGCTGTCCTGTAGAATAGACATATATGCTGTATTGACACGTGGTCAAAGTTCATCAAGAGTTGCTGACAGACGGTCGTACCGCTGCACCTCTCGTTTGAGCATGTCCCAGAGATTTCATATGGGTCATACATCCGGCTATCTGGAAGGCCACTGCAGTAGTGTAACGTTATTATTCCTGAAGGAGACACGTGTTGTTGCTGCAATATGCGGTATGGCTTTGTGCTGCAGAAATACAGCACCGAAACGTCCTGCAGTACAAAAGGGTGACCTGACGAAGAATGTTATTGATGTAACAGCACTCGCTGTAGTTGTACGGACTCTAAGAACAGTTGATCTGCTTTCGTACCCCAAATAGCTCTCCAGGACATAATAGCCTTACTGATACGGCAACTTTGATACGAAGATGCTGCTTCCGAGACTCTCTCTCTCTCTCTCTCTCTCTCTCTCTCTCTCTCTCTCTCTCTCTCTCTCTCTCTCTCTCTCTCTCTGTCGTTGATGGTCACATACGCGGCCATCATTTTCCCATAAACCGAAGTCGGTTGCGCCCGAGTACACTGTATTGTGCCATTCGTCGTCAGCTTATCTACGCCCAACGCACCTTTGCAGCCTAACAGGGTATTGTTGCGGTTTCAAAAGCAGGCACAGAAGGGGCCTACGAGTCTGCAGTCCGAATTTTAATAACCGGCGACGTACTGTTACCACTGACATGAAAAAATGAGTCACAGTTATCCACTGCGGATCCCTAAAAAGATATTAGGCACAACATGGCGACAAATTGAATACGGGCAAGATGTTCTCTACGATGGGAACAACGCTCATGTGGAGATATTTTTTTCCCTGTTGAAAAATAATATCTATTAATATACATACATGTTGCCACGAATCGCTTGTTGTTAATATCATACTTTTTAAATAAAATATATTTAATGGGGAAATAATTTTTCACTCTGTACATCTAATAAAATATTGAGATACAATAATCTTCAAAAATTACGTAAATTATTGTATGACCAGAAGGAGGAAAAGGGTCAAAACAAAAAAGTGTTTCTAAGAAAATAAATATGTTCTCCGCCTCTTGCTTTCCACTGATTGATTCCCAAAACTCTATCCTAACAATGAAATAATTATAATGCTTACAATTGCGCCTTTTCTGTAGTTTTCGAAATATTTAAGAATCATTTGGTTAAACGCATGAGATCAATTCAGTAAGCACCGCACAAGGTACTGACATCTGACACAAAACCTGTATCTCCTTTGTGCATTTTCATTTTTTTCCGCATTTAGAAATATAATGTGCAGAGTGTTTTAATAGTTCATGATCTTGGAAATTAAGGTGTTCCATAAAATGAAAATACTTCCTGTTCCCTACTATGAAATCTAATTTATTGTTTGAATCTCATATGTGTGTTTCACAGAAATGCCTATGAAGTGTGATAATTTTCGTGGAGGTATTCGCGAAATTTTTATCGCCACACTTCAAAATGCTGTTAAAGGAAAGTAAAGCTTACGGTATTGCAAAATCACTTGATGATTTGCGGGTGAGTTATGGCTCACGTGGACTACTTTTTAACATTTGTCAGTGTCTCAAAGTTTTTGTTAAATATAATTTATAAAGTTTTTTATTTCAGGATTCCTTACTGGAAGCAAAACAAAATTCTAAAAATAACTGTAATTTATGTAATTTCAGAAAATACTTGCATTCATTTAGTTAAAGTTTAGTATATATTGGCCGAACTCAGTTTTAACACATGAATGCACGGTAATTACACAGAAAGACACTGTAATGATATGAATGTTATATAAAGAAAAATGTTTTCTACTTCAGAAAACTAAAAGAAAATATCTCTGAAAAATAACTTAGAGTGGAAAATCAAAGAATTAGCCGGACAATAGACGTCAAATTTAAAATACTCCTTATGTATTAAACACTATACGAAAAATCGGGTTGCGTGTTAAAAATTGTTCTGCAAGAGAATGATTTAATTTCTCAGAGGGTGTATATTTATGTATCATATGATAACACTGGACAACAGCCAACAACAGCCAAAATGTATCTGCGACAAAAGTAGCTATTTGTAACTAACTTGGACACGATGATCACGTATATGATTTTCACAATAGCTAATTAGCTCTAGTTTTCAAGATACGCCAGGGAATTCGGTAAGGAAATTCAACTTAAATAAAAAGAAATAAAAAAAGCCGTTCCTCAGTGAACGAGGTTTTTCCCCAGCAACCCTAAACGCGGCTTAACACACCCTAGAGCATAAAAGTGAAACAAAATAACTTCAGCTCTTACTAATAAAACAGCATGACGTTTTCAGTGTTGTCATGTTTTTCCAACATTTGGATATTTAATTTACATATTTCGGATTTTAAGGAAAATACCGAAGGTATCCGATGTTGGTTGTGGTTTATTGCAATGGTTCCTGTTTGTAACATTACTTAACTTACAAAAGCAGAATTTTCAAATTATCTTCTTACGGAATATACAGTAACATGGTGGTACAAAATTAAAGAAAGTGAGATTTGAAAAATAAAAAGGCGCCACTTATATATTTAAAAAAGCAGTCTCCCGTGGCATAGTGCTATATGCTTTTACTTCTGATAATTTCCTAAAATGGCTTCGGGTTCAAATCCCGGTTAGCGACAAATTTTAGTTTTGTTTCACGGTACTGGCTCTCTCCCTTCCCTGGAACCAATGGCCCTAAATTAAAGACCGGGTTCTTCTTATAAACCATAGAGTTACAAACGGTTATCGTTAAATCCCCAATAAAAATAGGAAAAAAACGATATATTTATAATTAGAAATGATGAATGACAAAAAATGCAACAATACACACATTTTTTTTGTTTTTTTTTTGAAATATTCCTTTTTCTTGTATGCACCTATTCACGCAGTTTGCAGTGAGAAAGGTGCTTTGGACTTGAGAGCAACTCCCATTTCTCTTCGGTTGGCTGAGCGGTAGAACAGATGATCACCAGTGAAGAATTATAGAGAATGAGCATGCCAGAAGAGACAGAAATTGCATTTCATTAGGCTTAAGTATGATGCACAAATCGGGATCGTTGGATTAGGATATTCCATACTACGGTGCACACAAAATTAAGAAAGGAACAACACAGCAACAGTTTGACATAAATCTTCACAGAATTCAAATTGAATAAACAAAAAGCTGACTCAAAAATGCGCTTTGCGTTTTAAATGGTAAGATTTATCCGCTTTTCATTGGAGTAAAAGAGGACGTCACATTCTGTAAAGGAGCCGTCAGGGTCCAGTTGTCTCACGCGAGCATTTAGTGTTTTACGACAATAACCAATTAAAGCCGAAATCTGTGCTATGCTGTATTAAAGTAAAACTACATGAATTTGTTTTTCATCGCCGTACGGGTTTCGGTAAGAAGTCATTAAAATATCGGTATGTATTTTAGTTCGTGTATCCCAACACGGTGCTTACATCAGTCCGCCCATGGGCGGGGGAACCCAATAATTACAGGGGAATCAACTTTTCCGAGAGTAAAAACAATAATAATGGAGAGAGAAAAATCCATAGGATATACACTATGTACAAACAAGTAATTGGACACCTATGATTGCAAAGAAAAACGAAGTTTATTAACCTTCAATAGTTGGTGGAGCCTCCACGAGCGGCGATTGCAGCTGCGACCCTCCGGGGCATACTCTGAACCAGGCGTTGTACGACGGCTAGCGGTATTTTCTTCCACTTGGCTTGGAGAAGACAGGTCAGTCCCTTCACCAAATTCGGACGGTGGGGACATCCCTTAAGTCGACGCTCCAACTCTTCCCAGAGGTGTGCGTCCGAGCTCTGCGCAGGCCACTCTATTTCATTAACCCCATTGTCGAATACCAAGCCATGGTGGACCTCGCAACTTGACAGGTGGCATTGTCATCCTTAAAGTAACATGGGTAAACTCCGTAAAACTGTCACAACGTAGGAAGCGCATGGTCATCCAAAATGGTGCAGTAGGTCTCGGCGTTGAGTCTACAAGGAATTGCGACCAAAGGGTCACGTGCCATATCAGAAGAAACACCCGCATAGCATATTTCTACCGACGCCGAACTTCACAGTTGGCACAAGACATTCCAGCAGGAGGCGTTCTCAAGGCAGATGCCAAACCCAGACCCTTCCATCCGAACGGTAGAGGGTAAATTTTAATTCGTAGCTCCAGAGAACCTGTTTCCACTGTTCAACGGTACAATGTCGACGTTTCTTGCACCACGTTAGCCGAGCAGCGCTATTGGACTTGGCGATCAAAGGCTTGTGGGCGGCAGCACGTCCATGATAACCGAGCAGATGGGCTTCCTTACGGATGGTATTCTTCAAAAGAACACTCCCGGATGCCTGTTGAACCTCCTCGCGGATGTGGCCCATCGATTTGGTGCGGTTCTTCCGAATTTCCGTGGCCAGCACCCGTTGGCCTGTAACTCCCAGTTTTGTGGGTCTTCCGGGTCGGGGCACATTCCGACAGTCCTCTCTCAGCTTCCACTTGACAATCACGAAGGCCAATGTCGATTTCGGGTACTTCAACACCCTGTATATGTCACGTATGGATCGGTCATTTCTGTGATACCCGACGATTACATCTTTCTCGAAATCAGGGAGCTCCGAACTGCGTGGCATCTTGCATGCCACTGGTTGCTTTGTTATTTCCCACAGCATATTTCACGGAGGCGGCTGTGATGTGTATCAGGACCGCAGATATCGTCGATTGAAAGGGGTGTCCAATTTCTTGTTGGTAGATAGTGTATATCAATGTACTCGTACATATCATCATCAAAGGTTATCAATCTGATGCTGGATGGAGGCCTCTCCAAGTCTCATCCCCAACTTGATGTTTTGAATTCTCTTTAAAATCTGTTCAGCATGTTTTCAAATCATGTGGCCTTCTTCTGGGTCTTCTTCTACTTCATGGTATCCATTCTAATAATTCAGTTGTTCTTCGGTTGTCAGTTGTAGCATTATAAACTGAGTGGACACTTTATTATGACCATCCCCTCAGTACTTAGTTGGGCCACATTTTGCCTTTGGTACTGCTTCGATTCTTCGTGACATGAACTCCACGAGATGTTGATAGGTGGTTTGTTTGATCTGAGACCATGTTTGACGAATATCGCTTTCCAGGTGTGCAATATTGCAGGGTTGTGGATCCAGATGTCTGATGGCTCGTTCAACTTCATCCCGCAAATTCTCAATGAGGTTGAGAACTGGAGATTGTGGGGTCCTCCTAAGCAAAGTAAAATCACCGGAATATACCTGAAACCAATCCTGTTCAATACGAGCACTATGGCAGGACGCATTATCTTGTTGAATGTAGCCATCGCCATTGAAATAAACCGTCCACATAACAGGATGCACTTGGTCAGTTACAATGTTTAGATATGATGTGCAAGTCAGACGTTAATCAATTCAAATTAAAGGGCCCAAAGCATACCAGGAAAACATTTCCCAAAACATAACGTTGCCTCCACCAGTTTGAAGGGTTGTAGCAATGCATTTGGGGTCCATGCTTTCGTGCTGTTTCCGCCAAATTCTCACTCGGCCATCGGCATGGTGCAACTGAAAACGTGATTCATCGGACCGCATAATTTGTTTCCAATTATCGACTGTCCAATCTCCGTGCTCCTGTGCAAACTGGAGACGTTTTCTCTTTTTAACTGCAGACAGCAAAAGTGTTCGAACAGGCCTTCGACTGCCAAATCCAATCCGATGCAGTGTACGGCGAACAGTGCGTGCAGAGATCATTTGAGGGGATCATTGATTAAGATGGCCTTAAATTTGGTGCACTGTTGCCGTTCTGTTGTCCTTTACCAATCTGGAAACTCCCCGTTCTGCCCGAGCAGTAACTAGTCGATGACGACCACACGTTGCACGTAGAGACCCAGTTTTTTGGCTGACAGTCCAGTCTTTAAACATTTTAACAACAGCTGCTCTAGGACATTTCACGAAACCGGCGGTTTCGATGATACTCGTTCCATGGCTCTGAGCTCCTACAATCATGCCACGTTGAAAGTCCGTTAAATCGCATTCTTTACGCATCCAGTCACCAAAAAATCACTTCTACTACTGTCGCAAGCACTAAGCGTTCCCTTTTCATACTAGCCTTGCTCTCTGGCGGCAACAGCGTGTAGTCCTAGCTCATTTGCTTAAAACTATCAGGCGGTCATAATAAAGTGGCCACTCAGTGTATATCCAGCACATTGCCACTTGAAAATTCTTTAACGATCTTTTTAAATGTGAAGAACACAACTTTGAGTTAACTTTTCAACTTATTTCCACAAAATCAATTATCAAAATTGTATTTGTTGCATGTTCAAGGAAACTGGTAAACGTAGCAACGGTCTCCAGGAAATCTTAAAAAAAACAAAAACAAGAAGAAATGACGTTAAATCTTATGTGAACCACAATGTTTTAAGACGTTTTGTTGGAAGACTGCCGGAATATGCAGGACCATGAAATTCAAGTCGGGACGGACCGGATCTCGTGTCTCCTGCCTGCTGCCGCCCATGAGTCCGCTAGTTTATAAGCACGATGTCTTGTGTTATGATTTCGAGTGTTTTGAAGATGTTACGATTTCCTCGGATCTGACTTCTTCCCCTACAAGTGTCATCTGTCACAAATGTTGGATATTAAGTGGCTCGGACATCCTAAGCTTTCGCGCTCATCTTGAAAATGCCATCACTAATATCTCTCTTTATAATTCCTTGAGATTGAAATATCTGGAATTTTCCAAAAATTAATGTCTTTTTATTTTCCGTCGTGTAGTCCTACGTATTTACCCCTAGAAAAAGCGTTGTTTAAGTCTCCCTGGAAAGGTTATTAAACAACTTCCGCATGGCCATGAAAATTATGTAGTTTTCCACTCGTCGAAATCCTCAATTTTAGCCTTTTCTTAAAGTTAGCATGATCAGAGGCGACTGAAGAAGGTGAATGGGAAACCACTGAGGTCATTAGTAATTGTTCTGCTGCTGTTAGAGGTCATTATTACTTGCTCTGCTATTTGTTTGTGCTACTCAGAAGGAGATTCCAATAGAGAAAGTGGGGTCTATTGCTATTCCAGCTCTCTTAAGGCTGCCCTAGAGCAATGACGAAGCAGAACGAGGCTGATGCTTGTTTTAGAAAAGATGAGTGCAAGGCAAAGGTGCTGGCTTAAAAGAAAGGAGTTAAGGAGAGTAAAAAGCATTGTCAGCGGGTCCTTATTTCATTTCAACCCCAATCTACGAAAACATTTGATTTAAATTCTTTCGCCTAGCCATTAAATTTCCTTTTATTCAGGACGTGATGCTGGTGGCAGTGTGCCATTTTTACTAAACAGGTACGAAAGTCTTTACGTTTTACTAATTTTATTAAAAATGGATGGACAGAACATTAGCAAAAATTACTGAAACTTTAGATACCTTTGTGTTCCAAGAAATTCAAGACAGTTCCAAAATTAATGAGGGGGAAGTGAGGATCGAGGATAATACCCATGCAGCCGATAGGAAAATGAAAACAAATACTTTTTTCAGTGTTTCCTAAATAAGGTTGCTATCAAACTTGCTCCAGCAAAAATAATACTCGCCCAACCGTCGCCCATCTTGATTTCAGTCTAGTGACGTACCTGCTTTGGATATACGCCCTGACTTCGGTCTTAGTCAACATATGTATAAAAACATGCTCTGCTACACATTCAGAAATACCAATTGATGAGCTATTATTCTCCAATAATTATGCATAATCACCCAGGAAATATGTAATTTACCTTTCTGAATCATTTGGATAAAAAATTGGAGAAAAATCTACATACATATTTTAAAGTACGTGATTTGATAGACATGCAAAGAAAATTCAGCTTTGTTACGCATTTTATAGATTTTTTTAGTGTAATATTTACATGCAGGCATGAGAATGGGAATGAATACTGTCGCGAGGCACATTCACTAATTACAAAACGTGGTCGATGCAGCGAAGACGTGCAGCCATCTGTCGGCTATTCAGAAATTATTACAGAGTTGAGTACTTAAGATTGCAAAACATTAAATGCCGCATATGTGTACACGCTACAAGCTTTAAAATGCATAATTAGTATGACCCTTCCGCCTTCAAAGATGGAGGATGTGTTTTAGTGTATTACTGTGAGAACCACAGGATGCTCTACGGAATCTGGTACAAAAACAGGTCTATGCACTGGGAGAAATAAACTCTTACCTATGAGGTACCACCGTCATGCAACATCGATATTTCTCTCGGATATGCCCGTTCCTAGCTACCCTCTTGTTTTGCGATCATCAGATTACTTTTGAAAATAAATGTATCTGCATTACGAAAAAAAAAATTCTAAGCCATAGTAAACTTTACAACTATACATCAATATAGTGCACATCAATAATCGCCTTTTTCCCTTTTTCCTTTGTTTTTAAACAACAGGAATTTTGAATGCCGGAAATTCTAAGGCGTGTGATTAACACCGTTTATTTTAGACTACCATTGCTACCCGGCTTTGCACTGGATTTAGATCGACTTCAAAGTACCCAACAATAACCTGGACTCAACAACGAACAGCAATTCGAAAGACATCCGAAGTCGACCCACCCACAAAGAAGAAAACAACCTTGGACAAAGCGAACATAACCAAAGTGCAGAATAATAATACTGCAAACTTACAAAACACACAACAAATCATTGCAGTCCTAGTGAGGGAGAAAACCTGCAAGATTGATAGAAGTGATACTTTGGTGACTAAAGCTGCCTTTAGCCAAAAGCCTGGAAGACGTGTCCCTGAAAGCCAACAGCCAAGCGAACCGCTATCAATTTGAACGAAGTTTCAGACAACCAACAATATATTCAAACAAAGTCTGCAGACCAGGGTTAAGGAACTGGATGCTTAAAGATTGCAAGTATATGGACTGGAAACTATGTGATCAGAGACAATGTTGTACGGTTAAGAATCTATAAGGTTTAGGTGTGATTGTGTAAAGATAGAAAGATGGAGACAGAGGCTAACAGAAACCTCCAGAGAAGACCATGGGGAGGACTTGTGGCGGAGGGGTCCTCTTTGCTGAATAGGTTACGATCTCCAATGATGCGTTCTGTTCCGTTGTCTGTTGAGTTGGTTAATTTGCAAAAAAACATTCTTCTAGACCTTTTCCAAATCGATTACCTAGTTTACACTTTTCTGAATGTAATGATTCCAGATGTAAGACTTGTAGTGATATGCGTCCTTCGAACATGGGCAATTCAAGTTCACCCAGGTTCCGTAAGGCCTCCAACATTGTATATTTGACTATTTGTCGATAAAGTGGCATTTTCTATCGTGATCAAATATCTGTTCCATTGAATATTAGAATGAACGGACATAGATCAGAAATAAGGGTTGTTAAGGACAATACCGATGCAGAACTCAAGCACTTTCAGGAATATGATTTCAACATTTTTGTGAAAATCCTCGCTTTTGAAGATTTGGAAAGACGATTGATATTAGAAAACATGTGTATAATACAACGCAAGATGTTATTTCCATACGGCTTAAATGATCTACTTAATGTCGGAAGGATTACCAGTCATGATGGAAATGGAAATATTTATAAAAACTTCAAGTTGAAACCTTTCGAAGGTGAAGATGTTAAAACCCGCAGAGGTAGCAGAGGTAGGGGCTCAGCCTGCAACGGATATGGTCACTTTGTAGGTTTGTTGCATGAAATGGATCTGTGTAAAGAAAGTGTTTTAAAATTTTGCAGAACTAAAATGTTTTCGCTTAACATCATAAAAATTATAGGCTTGAAACGGATATAATGAATTTCACTTTTCCTAATACGGATATTGTGAAACTGGTTTCTGATCTGATAAAATTTAGAATTACCTGTTCTTCAACGTGGATTTCTCAAAAAAAGAAAAGAAGTTATTGTGTACTGCAATGCACAGACAAAATCCATTGTAAAATTAATTTTAAAAATATTCTCGGAAAACTATAATGATTTTCCTTTGAATAAGGTTGTGATCACCAACTACGTCAGGTATAGTCCCTCCCTTGGCACTTGGAAGAATCCTATAAAATTACAGAGAGGTGGCTGAGAACTATAGTTGTGAACATACTGAAGGCAAGTTTCCTTGTTTCTGCCATCTAGGAGAATATACACAATTTATAGATGGTCAACACGGACACATTTTAACCGGAAATTTGGATATTATTTCAAGCCCAGAGCTTCGAAGAGTAATGGAAAGACTAACAAATTACAGAGTCACCAAAAAGCATATGTGGATGGCATTATTGATATCTTAACATCTGTCTTAATTCAATATATGTTAAAAGTTTCCTCTAAGTTCCATATATCAAATCAGGCTTTCATGAAATGGATGAGCTTAACTACAAAATTCTAAGTGCATAAATGCACATAGTGAATAATACGTGGCTAAAGAAAATGAATCTATAACTATTATTTACAGTAGCAAAATACTATTCTTCACGTGTTTATTCTAGCATATTTAAGCAGAAGTCGACAGGTTTCTGGTAATATTAACTAAAAGCAAACTACAAGCAGCACAATCAAAAGGACTTACACCAACTTTGAAAAGTAGGCCTACATCTATTGTCGTCTGGCTTCCTCTGATAGTGAACGTATATCAGCAGTCGAAAAAATATATATTACAACGAACGGTAAAAACGAGCAATTGAGTAAAACGTGAATGAAACCGCGCGAAACTGAGTACAAAATGGCGAAATTCGAATCAAATGAGAACATTAAAATCGATTGAAAAGTAAAACGAACAAAGTTAAACGTTGAAAATGACAAAATCACGGAACCTATCTACATTCTACAAATACTACCAGCATCCATACATGTTTCGGCAAATATTATGCCTTGATCAGTGGAAGAGTCCTCCTCAATCGACTCAGATGTGATAAACCATGTCTTAATGAAAATACAGTACCATAACTTCGTCGCATAAGCTATGAACACCTATACCTTATCGCGCAGTCCTTGTATAGTGCCATCTGTGGGGATTTCGTCGATGTATTCGTCCTGCTAATCGACCAAGCCAATCAAGCAGAGTTTGTCTGACTTCCGTTTAATATTACGTTAATTTTTAGAATATAACAAATATATCCATGCGTGTGGAATATCGATAGGTGAATTACGGTTACAACATTTCCCCTGTATATTTTTCATTAACAAGAGTTTCAGTAGTGAGAATTTGTTTATGAGATCGAAGTGATGTTAGAATTTTGGCTTTTTCCCAATTGGGTACAGCATTGTGTTCGATGCAATATTGAATAAGTGCTTTTTTGGGTATTTTCTTTTCCCAATCGTATACATGTTCTTTTAATCGAGTAATAAAGAGTCTCTTAGTAATACCTATGTACATAGAGTCTTTTTGATTGGGTTTCGTTATTATCGGGATACAATATACGACCGATTTATCAAAAATTGATTTGTTGTCATTGTAACTCAATAAATAACCATTATCGATGACAGTTTTAGCCAAGAATAGTTGATGCTCTGCACATTCTCTCTTTAACGAATTGGTAATAGGTGGTAAAAAAGGAATTGATAAGTAAGCTTTATATTCACTTTTTTTATTATGCAAAATTTGAACGTTATTTTTGATATAGTTTGAAATGGAAGTTATCAATCTACCACTATAACCAAATGATTTTGCAGTATTCCTGATCCAAAGCAACTCAACTTGTTCAGATTGTGAGGAAGAAGAATGTGTAATTGCTCTCTTGATATACACTGACGGAAAAAAATCCCAACACCACGAAAAAATAGTTGTAGAGGAATGAAATGGCAGCAATACATTCGTATAGGTAAAATATTTAATCGATTAAGGTTTCAAGTTTACAGCTTAATGTAAGGGCGAGAAGAGCCATTTTAAATGTGAAATGCTGGTGCAATAATAACCGATGTAACCCCAGAATGTTGAATGCAAGCACGCAAACGTTCATGCATTGTGTCGTACAGGTGCTGGATGTCAGTTTGTGCGATGAAGTTCCATGCCTGTTGCACTTGGTCGGTCAATACAGGAACGGTTAATGCTGGTTGGGGTGACGCTGGAGTTGTCGTCCAATGATGACCCTCCCATACGTGCTCTTTTGGTGAAAGATCTGGTGATCTAGCAGGCCACGGCAACATGTTGACAATCTGTAGAGCAGATTGGGTTACAACTGCGGTATGCGGGCGAACGTTATTCTGTTGGAAAACACCCCCTGGAATGCTGTTCATGAATGGCAGCACAACAGGTTGAATCACCAGACCGACGTACAAATGCGCCGTCAGGGTGCGTGGGATAACCACGAGAGTGCTCCTGCTGTCATAGGAAATTGCTCCCCATACCATAACTCCAGGTGTAGGTCCAGTATGTCTCGGCTGCAGACAGGTTGGATGCAGGCGCTCACCTGGCCTCCTTCTAACCAACACACGGCCATCACTGGCACCTAGGCAGAACCGGCTTTCATCAGAAAACACAACAGATCTCCACTCCGTTCTCCAATGAGCTCTAGCTTGACACCACTGACGTCGCAAACGTCAGTGGTTGGGAGTAAGTGGATTGCACGTTACAGGGCGTCTGGCTCGGAACTGTCCTTCAAGTAACCGATTTGTAACAGTTCGTTGTGTCACTGTGGTGGCAACTGCAGCTCGAATTGCTGCCGCAGACACAGTACGATGCGCCACGGCCATACGCCGTACACGGCGGTCTTCCCTCTCGGTAGTGCCACGTGGCCGGCCGGAACCCGGTCTTCTTGTGGCAGTACCTTCCCTTGGCCACCGCTGCCACTAATCATGCACGGTGGCTACATTCCTGACAAGTCGTTCTGCAATATTGCGGAAAGAAAATCCACCTTCTCGTAGCCCTATTACACGACCTCGTTCAAACTCCCTGAGCTGTTGATAATGGATTATTCGTCTTCTTAAAGGCATTCTTGACTAACATCACCACCCTACGCCGAATCTCAACAATAACTAACGCTCACGAACGCTACAGCGCGTATTTACAGCCAACCTGCTTTGCATCTTCCAAAGGGGCGGTACTAGCGCCACACGTATGCGCCGAGCGCGAAATTTGCATAGACGTCATCCGACAGATGTTCTCTCACCGCCTACCAACTGTCGTTTATCTAACACATCCTCTTCTTGGTGTTGGGATTTTTTTCCGTCAGTGTAGAAAGAAAAAGCAGCTGTTTTGTACTTCCAGGGATGCCAAAAATCTCATGGGATCAAGGCTGAAACATAAGTTGGCTTTCTAAAACCACTGTATTCAATAGAATCATGGTAGCGAAATAATTTCAAATCCAGAAAAATTAGTTTGTCATCAATTTCTTCTTTAATGTGGTCCTAATAGTAGGATAAATGCTGTTAAATTCATTTATGAAATAATCAAATTTCTCTGTAGAATGTTGCCAGAAGAGAAGAACATCATTAACATAGCGCAGGTATGAACAAGGTGAGTCCAGGTTAGGTTGTTGGAAGACTATTTTTTTCAAAATGCTGTAATACTACTTCTGTCAACAAGCAGGAGAGTGGGGATCCCATGGGAGCTCCAAATGTTTGTTTATAAATTATCTCATCATATGAAAACTAATTGTTGTTTGTAATATATTTCAAAGACAAGATAATGCTGTTCCTTTCTTTATCTTCAATTCCCTCTGTTGACAACTGCTAATTAATTAAATTAATTGCTTCATCTGTGGGAGTATTCGGGTAAAGTGCTACTACATCAAGGCTAAACATAGTAAAGTTAAAATCCTGAAAAGCTTGAATTTTATCTATTATCTCTATTACTATAACAACATTTTTCTAACTATAACAACTTCTAACTGAAAATAATTCGTTAACAATACATTTACTTGTCATTAATCACACTTGATATAAAACACGATTTGCCTTCTACACATTTATGCGATGTCTAATCACCTAAAAATTTGATTAACTCTTAACATGAGAAGGAAACGACTTAGGGAGCTGAAAATAGTTGCGTTGACCTAGAAATTCCAGCATTAATAAGGTGTGTAAATTTCACGATCCCATAGTTTGGTGTTCGAGAGCTTATGCTGTTTCAGAGAAAAAAGGATTGTCTCTTTTATAACTTAAATACGTCAGTTACGCTCTAACCACACGGGAGTCACCGACGTTCAAGAGTATCAATATTCCCTGAAAATTAAAAAAACTAGACATTTGTGGTAAATATGCAGTAAAGAAAAAAAGTTTGGAGTAGTATACTGAAAGACGTTAGGTATTCCATAAACAGGGCAAGCATTTAAAAGAGAATTTCCATATTTCCAAACAAAAGTTACGTGTGAGAGATATCAAGGCATACTTCAAGCGTTCTACACATAAATAATTCTAAAATTCGCCGTTAACCTACAGCAGGGTTTGCTTAAAGATAATTCATGCGGCAAGAAAGACATTCTGGGTTGCCTTCGGATCATAAGCTCTAAATGTAGTGTGGCCCTTCCCTTTCTTCACTTAAAACATACAGACATCCGCCATCACGGGATAGCGGAACCAGTATCATTCCTTTGTATGAGACTGCTGATTATTAGTGTGGTTCTTCACTTCTTTACGTAAAACATTCAGAGATCACCATCACGCGATAGCGGAACCAGTATCATTCCTTTGTATGAGATTGCTGCTCATTAATGTAACCCTTCACTTTCTTTACGTAAAACATGCAAACTACCGCCATCAGGGGATAGCGGAACCGGTATCATTCCTTTAATGAGATTGCTGCTTATTAGTGTGGCCCTGCACTTTCTTTACGTAAAACATGCCGATATCCTCCACCACGGGATGGCGGTATCAGTATAATGTCTTTGTATGAGATTGCGCTACTTATCAGTTCTGGTGTGATCCTTTTTTATTTCCTTTTTCTCCATCCTAGATATCTGTTTTACTTTGCATATTTTTTTTTTGGTTGTAGGTTTAACGACCACCGCGAGCAACTCAATGGCTATAAGCAGCTGCCCGTCCCTAATTTAGGGCCACTGCATCCAGGGGAAGGGACGGAGGCAGTGCCGTAAGGCAAGCACAATATCCATGCCTCACCGGGATTCGAAACCGGACCCCTTTCGGCCGAATGACCAGAAGCCATCGCATAGACCACTGCGCCACCGGGGCGGGGCAAAATTTTATATTTCCATGAGTTATTGTTTGTCGAATGCTTTCACCTAAAACTCTAAAAACGGAAAATTTTCAAAACATGTTAAATTAATCGTACTAACGATTTTAGGTGTAGTGGTCAGAAATGTTAGAACTTTAAAATTCTAGATTGCAAACGACCTATCAAAATTAATTTCGTGTTAAGCGTCCTAAATTATTTCGTCGCAAATGTTGAAGGATTTCGAAAAAAAGTGAGACGTAAAGATTTTTTAAAAGTAAGTAATTTCATGGCAAATGGCGAATAAATTTCATAGTTGTAATGCTTTTTAAAGATTTTTACTCTAAAGCTTACCTCTAAGTACGACGACGTGAACACCTACTGAGGAAAGCATAAAACAACACCACGTCGAACTTGACTCAGCTGAAACCGCGGTTTTATTTCGGTGGCCATTTTGCTGGGGAAAGAGTAAAAGAGGAACGTAGAACGGTCTTACGAGAAAGCGTTACATTTTTCAGTACTACGCTACAGAAAATAGCTCACCATTTATGTCTCAGTTTTTCACATCAGAATCTGACAACCTCTTGGTTTTTTTTCGCGTATGACTCTTTGATGCGCAATGTGTGCACTCACTTTTTCTTTGTGGCTTTTGTTTTGTTATTCAATTTGAATTAACTGCGAACCACGCCGTCAGTAGCAGTTGCAAAACTTTTGTTAAAAGTGTTCTTTAGCGTCCTAAATTATTTCGTCGGAAAAATTTACCTGTTTGGGAAAAGTGCGACGTAAAATATTTTAAGCATACAAAATAATGGGGAAAGGTGCCAAAAAATAGTATTTTTAGACTAAAGTAAATAATATTTTCCGAAGTATTAACCAAGGAGTTCAATGGTTGGGAATAGTACGTGAGGTAGTCCTAAGACGACGGAGCGGCGACGGCGTAAAGGTGAAGTCGATTAAATGGAAGCTTCGTTGAGAAGGGTAAGTAACGGGCGGAAGTAAGCGGTTAAGCAGTTCGTAGTCATCGAAGCGTCTTGTAGGAATACGCGGAAGGAAAGAGGTCGGTTTTACGCAGCATTGTAAGTTGTTTTTTTAAAGGGTAATTACGACAAAGCGGTAATACAAGATCGTCAGTAACCACAATTCATCTCGTATTTCTTCAGGGCTTAAAATTTCATTATACGCCACAATGCAAGAAGCTGTAGGCCTCTCTGCTATAGTACCATATCTGAATTGAAGGAAATCGTTTATTTTGAAAAATATCCGTTTAACGAGGAAACCATGTGAGCTACGATGTGCGGAACAACAGCAGCACTACAAATGAAGAGCTTGAAGAAATCACCTAGCCCTGCACATCATCCAAACAATAACCGAAACTTTTGAGTTCAACCGGAACCAAAGCGTCTTCTTCAAAACTTCTGTCGTACATAAATTCATTAGCATTCCTTGATTTCTTTCCATTCGGAAATATTGTGAAACTAATGATAACGACATTTCGTACATATCTTTCTCAAATATTAATAAAACAAGTTTCAGCTACTTGTACGTGCGCACGATTACACGACGCATTACACTTTTCCAAAAAATACTTCCAACTCATGTTATATTCTTCCGCGCATTCAATGGCAACTCGAACTCCGTTCAGACGCAATGGAACCTTCACGTGGTGGACGTTAACATCGCTACAGCCTCCCGCACCAACTGCTGAAAACCATCGTACCCACAGGTTAATACTTCGGAAAAATTATTTACTTTTATCTAAAAATACTATTTTCTTGCACCTTTCCCCATTGTTTTGTATGCTTAAAAAACTGTACGTCGCACTTTTCCAACACATTTAAATTTTCCCTACGAAATAATTTAGGACGCTAAAGTACATATTTACCAAACTTTTACTTTTCGATGCTGTGTAACTTCCGTTCAAGAGAACGCGATATCTATTTTAATGCTTTTCTAGAAGAAAGAAACGCATCTGCATATTTTTAATTTTGTATCAGCGCAACATATGCGTAAGAATGAAGCAATTGTTACCAAGTGTTTTAAAAAACTGCAACAGAAATGAAGAACTATTTTCTGTAACGTAGCACTACAAACGTCCATGCACGTTAATCGTTCCAATTGTTCCTTGCACCAGCAAAATGTCCGATGGAACGAGAACTTCATTTCAGCAGAGCCAAACTTGGCGTGGTCGCCGCTGTGTTGTGTTCGTCCCGACAGAGCAGTGTTCACATAGTCGTACTTGGAGCTCAGGCTTACGGTAAAAATTCTTAAAATGCGTTTTACAGAAGAAATGGTTCCAGCATTTGCTATGAAATTACAAACTTTAAAATCTTGACGTCTCACTTTTTCTAAATCCTTCAACAATTGGGGCGAAATAATTTTGGACGCTAAACTGTACGTTTATTATCTCGTTCTGAAATCCCCTAGAAAATTTCGTTATTCGCTTTTCATATTATACTTGTATCTACAGTTGGCATGGATTCCCAATCGCCACTTAAATATCTTAAAAATGTAATAAATGATTTATTAAAATAAGGTCCAGCAAATGCAAGAGAGTGGAAGCCAGCAAGGTCAATAAAATCATTAACCCTCAAGTCATTGATTCATTGCTTAGACTAAAATTGGACAGCATGTCAAGCAACCCAATCACTTTAAAATAAGCTATCAATTAATTCCTTAATGGGTGGATTTAAAAACGAAAATTTAAAAAAGGAAGGTTCTTTTCTGAGCCATTGGGAGAAACGTTTTCAAAGAGGGATTCCAAGAAACTCTCCAGGGAAGTTAAAAAAAGATAGAAAAGATGGTAAAAAGCACATTTCTGCACTTCAGCGTTTTCGTTTCAGAATTTCCGGATGCCGAGGGGTTTGCAGGGGTTCCGAAACTTGGTGGCTCTGTTTATAGCGCTCGATCGGTGAGCCTGGTGTGTGTGTGAGATTCGTGGGTGATCCTTTATTTAATGTGTGGTCCTAATAATTTCGTACGGTGTGGATGGTTCAGGCAAAGATTTTAAATCTGCGTGTTCTTTGATATCGGTTCCCTTGCAGTGGATGGCCTATTGGTCTACATTCGTAACTGCCACTGCGAAACCTAGGCAGGTTCAAAACACTAGATATCCGCCGTGCGTCGGATGGACACCTTAAGCCGTCGGACATCGGGTACTGGCCCCCAGTAAGAAATAAGAACGTCTTACTCCACCTTTCTACCTCGCTTACACGTCAATTTCCTGTAGGGTGCTGTAGCCCAAATCTCCCAGCTTCTTATTTCTAATGGTTGTTTTAAACCTACGGTCAGACACTCCCATTCTAAAATAATCTATATGTAATCTGACACAGATTTCCATGCAGCAACCATCAACAGCGTCATATTACCTACAGACACGGTATTCTAGTTTTAGAATGTAAAGGGTTGCGCGAACGCTGACCCACTATCAAAAATTATGCACCCAATCATCTTCACTTTGAAGACGTGGCGAACGTTAGCCTTTCAAAGTACAATGAAAGACCTCCGTCCGTGGGAACGCTATTCATGATCGACGACTCCCCAGTGCTAGGTAAGTAGGGAAAAGAAACATTTGTGTTTTGTAATAAATTTCCTTTTAAAAATATCATACTGCTCGCATCTAAGGTAGCAAAGAACCAAAGACAAAATAATGGAATTCATGACTTTAAGGTGGCATATATAAATAAGATTAAATGTAAATCTAGGTATTTTTTACCTAGGTACCTCTTCGGAAAAAAGTGCGTTTTGAGAGAATAATTTTGGACAGTTTTTTGCAATAATGTGAATCTGATGGTATATATGAAATGTGAAGCTGATGGTATATATTAAATGTAAACATGATGGTACAATAATGGATTACATAGCTATCAGCAATGTGCGTTATATATCGGCAATGTGTGTTTGCGGCGCTTCATAGAATGTCAGACAAAGGCAAAACAGTGAACGCTTCATATATTGCCCAGGCATTTTACATAACGTAGAGTAAGATTAGACAATATGCTAGATGTCAGTTTTATTTTGACAAAGTTTCCCCAGTAAAACAGAGTCTTCTACCTGAAGCAGTTAAGTGGCAGACAATAAAATATTTTGAGTAAAAAACAAAGTGCTATGTAATTCCTAATGTCATTTTAGCTCAGCTTCCTGTAATAAATAACACACCAAATGCGTCTTTTAAGAGTAATTCTATATATTTGCGTTGTTAGATTTAATTTTTTTTAAAATCAAAAATCCAATATAGTATTTTAAGGAATTTTATTTATTTCTAAATTAACGTTATATTTGATAAATAATCATTGTTTTAAATGAACTCCAACTAAAGAGATTGGGTAGAGATACACCTTGACTAAATGACTAAACACTTAGACAAATCTGTTTAATAGGCGTAATGCAGATACAAACGTAACTGAACGCAATCTTTCACCAAACACGGTTGGCTTCCTCAGGCGAATGCTATAAAATATAAACCATGAATTCCCTTTAAATGCATAGAGTAAGGTGTAAAACAATGGCACAGATGGTATGTGATATACACGCGCTGTTAAAGTCATAGAGCAGATACGCGTGGGTGAGGATTAAGTAGGGCACGCCAGGCATGGGAAGCTCAGTTGATGTTTCTGAGTTCCATACGTCATGCCTTGAAAATATTTCTATGGCTTCTCGAAGAAGGGTCGCTCGGGCCGTTGTGTACGGAGATACCTTCTTCATAATCGACCACAAAGGAACAACTAATCGGGTGGCAACTTCACGGGCCAGAGCGGTAATGAGTAGGTCTCTCTTGGCATCCAGCTTATGTTCTTGGAGCCTTATACTCAGCGATAGTTTTGTCATACTAACATAGTTCTTGGTCGTTCCGTCTGGGTAGAGCAAAGGAGTGGTATATATCCCCGCCTCTTTCAGGTTAACGCCGCTTCGTTTGTAGCCCGTGTGACGGGCTGCGATGATTCTAGGAGCTCGGATTCCTATACCCAGACCAAATCTCTTTAGGCTGTTCTTCAAAAAATAGGTAAAGCCTGGAATATATTGGCAGCTTCTAATGTAGAGTAACGTTTGTGTTGGCTGATGGCTTTGAGGGAAAAGGATTGTGGACTGCGAGCGTGCTATAACGCGGTCAACCATATGGGTCGGGTGTCTAGCAGAGTTTGTCAAATACCTCAGTTATTTTAGTTTGGCCAGTGTAGAGGCATCGTCCGAGGAATGCGTAAAGGCTCTTTTCGCTCTATGCCTGAAGAGGGCCATTTTTCTCCGCTGTGGACATGTCAAGGTAGGAATTATCACATTGGGAACGTGGGTCTTCTTATATTACACTTCGGTTTGAAGATCGCCTGCAGGTGATTTCTTGATTAGTACGTCGAGGAAGGGTAAGTAACCCTCCTTTTCCAGTTCCATAGTGAAATGCATATTAGGGTGTTGTAGATTAATGGAATCTAAAAACTTGTTGAGCTGTTCCCTTTATTGGTTCCACACGAAAAAAATATCTTCCGCGTTACGTAAACATATACGTGGAACTGGTTCTCTCGATGTCATGATCCGAGCTTCGAGAGGTCGTATTTAGTACCGCTTCCTCTAGGACAGCAAAAGAGTGCCGAACACATGGGGACCCCTTTTTCTTGCTTGTAGATTTCGTCGCGAAACTGGAAATAATTCGAGCCTGTCATATAGTCTAGGACATTAGATATTTCCAAAACAGTACTTAGTGTGAAAAGGGCAGAGTTGGTGAGTGCCTGCTTTAAAATGTTCGTAGCTTCCACGACAGGGATAGAAGGGTACATGGCATCCACATCAAAGCTTCCAAGTAAGTCAGTGGGTGCAATGTTTAATACCCGTAGTCACACCACAAAATCCTGCGATGAAAGTAATAACATATTGGAAGGGAATAAAAAGGAGTTAAAAATTTGGAGAGCACTTTCTTAATGCGTAAAACAGTGGACGCTTCATATCCAGTATAACGGTGAAGATTTCCTGGAGACAATTTGTCTGACAGGGTTTCCAAGTTTATGATGCTTAAGGCGTGCAAAGGTGGGAGGTATTTTCTGACCACGAAGCAACTTTGCTGCCTTTCTGATGAAGTCAGGAAGCTAAACGTTGTTTTGAAACGATCTTTATTTTTGCCACCCACTGGTTAAGATGGTTCTTGAGAGCTAGCGTGGATTGCAATTGGGTGATATATTTGAAGATCTTGGCTTCGTAATCCATCCGGATCATCACCGCAATCTGACTTGTCTTGTCAGTGAAGGTAAAAACAATGTCCGAGTCCTGCTTAAGTGAAACTAATTTCGCTACGGTTTCCGATTTCCTATCAGTGGTCAGATAACGGCGTTGAGCTAGTGCCAACTTAACTACCAATTGATATCTAAGTGGTTCTTTGTGCTCAAGTGGAACTTTGCAGAGGAGGCTTTCGACTGTCGGGATGATGTCCTGAAATCGTGGCGGCGAAGCGGGACGGAATTTTGGGCCTTTTTCAAGTACGCTCATCTCTTCGGTATAGTAGTTCTTGCTCGAGACATTGTCTATTGGAATCTTGAATTGCTGAGAGTGATAAGCTATTTGTGCTTGAAGCTCCTTGAGCTTTCTATTGTGGGTGGACGAGATGGTTGTGTTTGGACGTTGCACTAACATGTCCAGCCGCCGCAAGCAGATGTCCAACTCAAAAGGTGTGGTGGACTCCGTGATGAGCATGCGCGTATTGTACAGTCTAGTCTCAAGTGACATGACAACCCTCCTTTTCGATTGCACAAGATGTGAGAGTGCTTGACACTGGAATGTTTGCTTTTTCCTCAAGAACCACGGATCATTCAAAGTTGACTTGAAATGGGGAAATTTAGAGATGATATCGAGGCGCTTACAAATGGTTAGGAAATGTAAATGACAGCGTTCCACTTCCAACTTGATTTTTAGCCGTCGGAATTCTTTGAGACTACCCATAATTGTCCGGATATAGCAGTAAATAAATAAACTCCAATTAAAGAGATCGGGTACAGATACACCTGACTAATTGACTAAACGATCAGACAAATCCGTTTAATAGGCGTAATGCAGATACAAATGCAACTAAACGCAAGCTTTCACCAAACACGGTTGGCTTCCTCAGGCGAATGCTATAAAATATAAAGTTTATTTTATATTTTATAGCATCTGGATCGAGATCTGGATTTTGTTGCCTTTACTGTACCAGCATTCTCCAATGACGTCTCAGCAACAGCAACTTGTTTAGCAGATGCTACAGTCTTTACTTTGGGAGATGAGTTACTAGCTGGTCTGCTCCGTTTAGGCTTTTCTAAGCTCTTTAAAAACTTCATAATTCGTGTTGCTAAACTTATGCTCTGCTTGTTAGAACGGACAGAAATGGGTTTAGGCAAACAAAGCAGGTGAGCAATAGATCCCAACCTTTTTTGGGGCTTCCCCCTAAGTATTATTTCTGGGTTAAAATAGTCTTCTGAATCTTGAGCAAAGTGAAAACCTGTGAAATCTAAAATTCTTGCTGATAAAACCTCTTTGGTATCCCATGGAGTTCTCAGATACAGCAACTTATACAGTTCTTGGAGCAAGGAATAATCTGTTGCAGCAACAGTATTCACATTTCTGGGGAAGCGACTTAAATGGAGCCGTTTTCCTTCTTCAGGACCAGTTGCATCTGGTTCAGGTGGACCTAAACTACTAGTATCGGATACATAAATTCCTTTGCATGTGTTTGCATAGTTTCATCCACATCACATGATTCTGCACTGTAATCCCCAGTGGCATCTAAGCATGTGGCATCTTCACAAGTATCATCCACTTCATTTTTGTAATTTTTTTGGTCATCTGCTTCATTTTTGTTCCTTTCATTTTCAGGGCCTTCCACAACAGAAGCATCTTCTGCTAAAGTCAAAATTGTGTCTGTACTGGTCACGATCTTATCTTCAGATTCATCTAAATTTTTGTCATGTGCACTGGCAGCAGTTACTTTATCACTACTTTCTTCACCGTCTTCTACCGTGCATTGTACTTCCGGAATGAAATCACTCATGTTATCATCATCTCACTCTTCTTCCTCTTTAAAAATAACCTCAAGAAGTTTATTCTGCGGAGAAAGTTCCATGTTTTCCTCATTGTCTTAGAATTCTGCTTGAACATTGGAAATCGAAGTTTTCAAACTCAGGGTTTCACCAGATTCTTGGATTTTCTTGGCAAGGTCAGAACACACTTTCACATTGGTATCGCTTACCTTTTCAGACTCAGCAGATTTTTTTGCATTTCCACTTCCTCCAGTTTTAAATTTCAAATCACTACCATCTAGCGCACACAAGGATGATGAGGTTTTGCTTTTAGTCTGGACTATTTCAGCTGAAGAATTTTTCATTTCCACATCCTCAAGTGTTGACTTAGTAGAAACACCGTCTTTTTTTCAGAGCTTGAATCTTTGGAAACAGTGTCTCTCACAACTGGCAGTTCAACATCTGATGCAATTTCCATTGAATGTGCTACATTATTTTTTGGACACAGCTTCCACTGCAGAGGAGTCATCAGCATCAGATGTTTCCATTGCAGGAGGGTCATCAACATCGGAAACTGCTTCCACTAGCGGAAGATCATCAACATCAGAAACAGTTTCCATAGCAGGCAGATCATCAACATAAGAAACTGCCTCCACAACAGGTCTGTCATCAGCATCAGACACAGATTCTATTGTAGGTGGATCATCAGCATCAGATACTGATTCTACACATGTTTCATTAGTGGTTGAGGACACAGCTAAGTGATGTGATATTTCAGCAGATGAAGTGTCGAATGAAGGAACCTAGGCAGATGACAAAAATGTGTCAGATAAACCAGCAGATGGTGTATCTGGGAGATCACCATCACCTTTACACAACTTCTTTGTTTGATATATTAGAAGAATTAAAAATCTTCTGTTTCTTCAAATAAATCTAACAGATAGTAAAATGATGGGCTGCAATGTTTACTACCCGGACACGAAAAATGTTTACTAACTTTAAATTCAATACCTCCAAAATAAACTTTGAAAAATAAACTGGTCAGTGGAAATTACAAGATTCGGAAGTAGTCGAGATATTTTCCCATTATCCATAATGCTCAAAATTTGCCCTAGATGGCAAACTGCTATTTCGCTACAAGGGCCATTATCTAGAATTAAGATATTTTTCTTCAATAGCGGATGTGGAAACTCGGTATCAACGAGTTTCTGTTCTCCAAACCTTATAACTGTTACTTGCCAAGGATTGTGTCGCTGGTGGAACGTTAGCTAAATACACATGTGTGCAATATGTAACAACAGCGTGTTTTTTGCAAAATATGGTCAATTTATTTCTTATTTGCACAGCAGTTTTTATCGGCAAACCGGACCAACTTTTGACCGTCAAATCTTTGCGACTTCAATCGTGATTACTATCAAATAATCTCTTACAGCAACACGGATCTTATAATCGCCTCACTCTATGGCAAGTACTTAACGAATCACGTTATCTCCTCTATGACTGAACGCACAGTACTTCTCTAGCTGATTCATTCCTCCTGGCTGCTCGGTGACGTTGCACGCCGGTTGCGTACCATCAATCGAACGTTTGTAACAGTGTTTATGTTAAGACTGAATACCCTTTGTGGATTTTATCATATTCAAATTGATCTGTAATTTTACATTAACGGGGAAAATGCCATCTAACTAATTAGTGGGAGCAGACTGTTTCATGAGAGATGAAAACATTTTCCCGTGGTTTTATTGTTCCATTTCGTTGTTGTTCCCTATGATTTTATTGCATACAGCTTCGAGTATGTACCGCTACAATGCAAATTGAAATAGTCATTGGTAGACCCTGGAACATAGCAATGACTGGAATACGATATATTCCAAAATCTAATCTTCTAGTTAAGCGGCACACAATCTTCTTACATAGCGTAGCCACAATATATTTTCCATGCCCGTGTTTATATTCAATGCAAAATTGTTTTCTTTACATTCAATGAAGATTTAAGAACTTTATTCCTGTGAAATCTGAGAAGAATTGGTTTCATTTCTGAGAAGCATTTGTTTTACTTAGTTAACAGCATACTTAAAGTGTTTCAGACATTCTAGTATTCATTCATAATAAAACCAATCGAAACCAAAAAGAAAGAAAAGGCTACTACAAAAGCATTTTATGTATTTCCCCAAAAAAATATTGAATTATTGTCCTCAATGCGACCAGCGCAGTTGTTTCTTCTTACAAATTTCTTTCACGTCCAGTTCTATGGAAGACAATTGCTGTCGAAAGTCTGGCAATACTTCCACTTTGTTACAATACTTGGATTTTGTGGAAACGTATATTGAGAAGCAAGACTCGCACAGATGCGTGCTGACAAAGGAAACGATTTTCCAACCATGTTTTTGAGAAAAACATGGGTACCGTTTTTGACGCTGCACCCAAATTCGCCCAAAGGTAGTTCATCAAACCCAGCCGTTTCAGAAGTGTTAGATGTCAGATCATTACTATTTCCATATTCACTTACTGCCATGCACTGCGGCTTCTCTTCAACTGCAAAAAGATTTTTTAACCATATATATAATTTTGTAAATTCTTGTGCATATTTGGGAATTACTGGCAGAGGGCATCGTTTATTTCTCGCAGCCCTGGATAAATTTTCCAAAAATTTCTTCAGATTCACCGATGATTCCTTTGAACTCTTTCTTCCAGGAAGTCCATGAATGTTACAGAAGCTATCAATCTCAAGGGTTTCGAAAACATGTAGTCCAGAACTACAACTTTCTCTTGAAACCACGATTTTTTTCAGAGACCGTGAAAACAGAAGCATTCCTTCCTTGAAGACCCAGGTTATCTTCATTAATGTTCGTGAATATATCAGCTGAACATCAGGGTCTAAACAGCTACAGATCATTATTTAGTCGTTCTTCTAATCCGAAATGTTGAACAATGAGGAAAAGGCGCACTTAGCTCTCAGTTCAAGCCCGTGCACCAACGTTTTTCTTCAAGACAGTTGAGAAACAAGGATGTGCCAAAACTTCCCATATCTGGATAAAGAAAGTGAAATTACCGCGCAATAAGAACTTGAAATTTTGTAAAATTGATTCTTTTCACAGCATCACAGAGGATAATTTTAAGACAAGCTGGCAATTTTTCGTAGCAAGCACAAGCCGGTTGAAAATGCAATGGCTGCTGCTGGAGTTTTTGGCGGTAATTTTGATTCGCAGAAACTCATAGGCAGATATCCCAACCACTCCCGCCGGCCTTCTGTGCAAAGGTCAAATATACCTGCGTCATGATAAGTCATGTTCTTCGAATAGGTTGTTCAGGAATTTAAAGGTTTCAGCACCCGTCACTTTAATTTGGCAATGGTTCACACAAAAGCATGTCCTTTTCTAGTAAATTATACTTTTCATAAGATCCAAACGCGAAAATTAGGCAATTTGCAAAGTATAATTACTTCATTTGATGCGGCGATTCAACTACTTCTTCACGTTAGCTCCTAGGTTTTTAATCCGGGCAGGTATTGTATCATTTGAAAAAGGAATGAGAGATATATTTTGGACGACTTTTCATCACACATTTAAATAGCACAGGGTTCAACTGGTCTGTCTCATATTGCGTGGGATTCTACCTCTTTAGCTATTTAGTTTTTTCTATTTTAATTATAGATATGACAGGGTTTTATGCCCACATCCCGTCTGTGAGCAAACAAAATCCTGTCAAATCTATTTTTGCAATCCAAATGTTTGCTTTTGAAGTGACGGCGCAATTTATCTGAAAATATAGAGTTATTCGGTAAAGTTTTGTGGCATAAAATTCTCTGAGAATGACTATTGGTGTCTAAAAATGCAAAGGAAAGGTAACTCTCATCATATTTATGTTTCTGAATGGCACAGTGTCGAGTTTTGCTACTAGCAGCAGAACTTCCTGATTCCCAGGATACGTATTACTTATACTTTCTTCTGACCCCATGTGCTCCCATTCCTGGCCAGGATTCCAAGTGCGCTATATCAGCAGGATAATGCTCGCCCGCATACGGCTCGGGTTCCCCAGTACTGAAAATGTCATGTCCAGAAACTTCCACGTCCTGCACGCTCCCCGGACATGTCGCCTATCGAGCATGTGTGGGAGCAGTTGAAACGCTACCTGCTACCGTCCTGCACTATTCAGGATTTGGAGCACACAGTCCAATATGTTTCGTCCAGTCTGCCTCAGGACAACATCAGGCATCTGTTCGCTTCCATGCCGGACCGTATAAGAGAATGTATCGTCGAACGAGATGGCGCGACGCGCTATTGAAGACGACGGGATTTCGTGCCACAGTTCCCTCTCTAATTGTCCTGCAGATCTGTTTTCGCCATCACGTGTATCATTCATATGTATCATTACGTCCATAAAATTTGTGTTCAATCCGATGCTTCCTTGCTGCTGCGCAAATTTCATTGTCCGTGAGTGTATAAAGATGTATATCAACGAAAAGAATGATCATTACTTTAGAATTTGGAACAAGCTACGCTGCACTGGTGGACGAATGTTCTTCGTCGTTGATTTGACAGTTCGTCAGATTATAATTCAGGGTTTATGTCCCGTATCATGCATGAACTTTCTCTTTCTTCTCTTTTATTTCTTTTTGTCCAAACGAGTTCGTTTCATCTCTTACCTGGAGAAAATGTCCGTAAATTCAGAACAACCGACTGCTTACAGCGTATAGAGTTGCTCATGCAGTCGGAGATTCCCAAAACAATAGCAAAAAACGATTAAATTATACTTCAAAGTATTAATAATAAAATAATTTCTTTTTTTACAACAAGCCATTTTGTTTGGGTTTCTACAGAAAATAAAGAGACACGATCGTACTTGAGTTGAAAACGGATAGCAGGCAATCTTCGGGAAGCACAGACATTTCTTTCCTTTTTTAAACAAATTATATTGGACAGATATATTTGCATTCAGTTGTGGTGATTAGCTATAAGTGTGAAGGCATTACTTTATTTTACAGTTTTATCTATTTAAATATTAATTGACGTAAGTGTTAATTATTTTTAGTTTAAATCAAAGTTTATATATTTTTAAAACCCAGTTTCAAAAATATGAAATCTATGGATATTCTTTGATTTCCAAATATAAATATAAACACCTGCTGTGTGTATTACCTGAAAAATACCAAAAGGAAGTCTGCATCGTTACATAAATATATTTTACATCACAGTTACATTTGAAATTAAGATCCGAAAAAAGTTAAAAACACACCATATGTTAGGTTTCACCCAATTCTTCGTAAAATGAAATATTAATTTATTGTTTAAGAAACTAATGTTAATTTGGGAAATAATGGGTATTTTAAAAGCTTTCCAGACAGGTTACATGGGATGGAAAGTGGACAAATGGAAGCACAGAGCTCTAGGTTGTAAATCGAAACGAGCAATTTCAGAACTGAATGTTTCTCTAAACATTCATTTTACACAGCAAAGCGTGTTATGCAGAATTTTCAAGGAAAGGTATGGTTTTGAGAAAACGTTGTCAATTCTTTCAAAATTCTTTCTGGCTCTCCTGCCAAGGCATTTCAACAGTTGCTTGAAAATTGCACGAGCTCTAATAACTGACACAACTATTTTCTTAGACATAAATATAGTCTAATCCATACCCAACTCTGGGAGTTTCTTCTGCAAACAAATGGAACGTTTTCTGCTATGCTTGAATTATTCTTTTAAAATTGGAATTTCTTTAAAGAAAGATATGATACTTGGAAAAGTTGCAGAGAAAAACAGGACTTGCTGTTTGGACACAATCAAAATGAATATTGGGCTGAACGATGGAACAGCTGAGGGAGAGTGTCTAAGAAATGGCACATAGAGGGCCCCAGCCAATAGAATCGTCAAGAGTCGGACGCTACCGTAAGGATGACATCATCATCAGATTACCTAAAATTCTGCAAATTGGTGTGCTCATAGGACCTAAGGTTTGTATACTTAGAAAAGTTCGAAAACTAAGAAATCAAAGTGGTTGCTTTGGAACATTGCCTGCTTGAAGTTTTCGCAAAATTTTCGACTACTTCTAAATGACCTAGATATCTGAAATTGGATATACTATTAGGTCTTACGATCCAGATATCTAGATAAGTCCGAAAAAAGTGCGGCGTTGGAACAATGTCTGTTTGACTTTTTCTATCATTTCTACGCCTAGAAAGTCTGAAAACCAAAATGTTTTCAAAGATTGGCTTTGGAATATCGTCTGCTTGAATTTTTGTACCACTTGTACACCTAGAAAAAACTATAAACGAGGAAAAACCCCACAAAAAATGGCTTAGCTTTACTGTTCAAAATTCTAATAGGTTCACAAATAATTGTACCAGAAAAGTTGAATTGCTATCAAAGTTTCATGGAATTTTCATTTGAAATTAACGGGCGCCAAAGCCTTCAATCGTTATACGTCAAATCATGTGCAATTAATGTAACCACTGTGTTTTAAATTACTTTAATTTCCCTTATTAATTTTTCCCTTTTTTCAAATTTATGTTCAAAATAGTATTTTATAGATGCACCGAGCGGAGACCGGGCATGATGGCTAGTTTATACGTATATACAGTATATATAATTCGTTACCTCCTTGTATGGTAGATTTGTATTTAGGCTGTAACGCATTTTTTTCAGTTTTGCAGATATCTTTACGAAGAGACGTATTCAATTTTTTCTTTAGTACTTACGTCGTGCACTTTAGTTCCTGCCTCTCGTAGCCAAAGGCTTTCTTCAAATACAGTCTCCAAAATGTTTTTGAACGAAGCCTTCTTCTTTTCTTTTGTATTTCAAGACGACTTCAAGGAAAAGACATTTACTTCCTTTACTTGCAGGAGATAAACGTACATTTTTGTTTTGCATGTATGTATTTACCTTAAATAGGTTCTAGGCTATGTTTATTGAACAAACAAACAAATTCACTTTCAAAGAACCAAGATTTATTAAAACACCAGTTTCCATTTCATTGCCCTGGCAGACAATGTTATGGCATGTTCTGTATTATAACTTGGCACAAAAAATGATCGTCAATAACATTTGCCAAAGCTTTCGGTCTTTTTTATTTTTTTAAAGAAAAACCTGAAGGAAATAATTTTTGTTATAAGGCTTACACTGCTAGAAATCAATTAGAGTGCTCATAGGTGACGTATCAGTTTCGTAAAAATGCAGGGGTGCAAATCATTAATGAAGAAAATATTATATTTTAACCTGTGACAAGCAGTTGTTTCGTTTGATATTATCTAGAAATCCATTTCACCAAAGTAGAAATCAAATTTATTTTCATGTAGCATGAGGAGATCATTTCAGTCAGATGTGTTCTCAGAATTTACGTTTTTTGTAAAGTCAAAATTTTGTTAATATTCTGAAGAGAGGAGATCATTTAGACTTATTAGGCTTCCCTTTAGTGTTTGAAAGACTGGTATAGTCGTATCCATATACACTGAAGAGCAATTGAATTAGAGACAGCTAGCGTTATGCAAATGTGGCGCTGTGGGAGGCCCTGTAAACGGAAACGACATGACGCAATGAGCGATTGGACAATATAAGAAATGATGCGACGGGAATCAGTAAGAGTCGAACGCAGTATCAGTAACACGAAGGATCTAAGCGCATTTGATCGTGGGTAAATTGTCGGGGTCCGATGAATATGTCACTCCATCTCGGAAGTCGTGCAGGCATTGAGATATTCACGAGCCATTGTGTCACGGGTGCAACGTGAGTAGGCTACATCAAATCCGATAAAACCATCCCTGCAAGGGCCAACTGCCGTGGACAACAGCGTGTGGATGAGCGGGGTCATCTTCGGCTAGCTCACATTGTAACAGTGGATGGACGGGCCACACCAACCAGAACCATCTCCTCGCTATGGGGTACAGAAACCATCGTCCCACGAGGATACCGCTGCTGAGCGCACATCACAGGGTGCAAAGAATAACACGGTCGGGGAAACATCGCCACTGGATCCTACACATGTTGAAAAATGTTACCGGGAGTAATGAGTCGAGATAAAAGTTGATTCATGCGGATGGCATGATACGAGTACGGCGTAAACCATATGAAGCGATGAATATTTCTTGCCAGCAGTGTACTCTTCAAGTTGGTGGGGATGGTATTTTCGTCTGAGGACTGTTTACATGAACTGAAATGGGACCCATGGTACGTATGACATCGTCCCTCACTGTTCAACATTACCGGGATACCTTGGACGACAATTTGCTCCCGTTTGTGCGTCTTTAACATCCCAATGGGGACCTCATCCTGAAACAAGACAATGAACCTTGCCATCGCTCCCGAATTGTATCCGAATGGTTGGATGAACACTCCACCGACGTGACCTCGCTTACTTCGCCAGCTAGGTCACCTGACCTCAATCCCATCGACCACATCTGGGATGCCATCGAGAGAGATGTTCGAGGCTCTGACCCGCACCCATCAAATCTTTGTGAACTGTGGGAGCTTGTTCAGGGGTCGTGGTACCGTATGGCTTCCCAACGCTTCCGGTGTCTTGTCGAGTCCATGCCGAGACGAATCGCCGTCGTCGTCAGGGGTAAAGGTGGTGCTACACATTACTAGACAGGTATCTCTCATTCAATTGCTCTTCAGTGTGTAATGGTATCGGAAAGTACAAATTTCCTGCGAAACTGAAGCTTTTATTGACCTCTTGAACTTAGTACTACTCTTAGCTCTGGTTTTCATTGCATAGCACGAAAACCAAAAAACGATTTTGATCAAACGGCATATCTCACTGTTCTGAACGGATATCAGGATACAAATAAGTGGAATCAATCGAGTTTAGACACATTCTTCTTATCAAGACAAACCTTGGGTTTACGGGATATATAGACCGATGAGCCATTACATGATGATCACCTACATAATAAGATGTAGGACCCCATTTAGCGTTCTGAACAGCATCCACTCGGCGAGGCATCCATTTAATGAGGTGCCGACAGGTATTCTGGGGTATCTAATACCATAACGTCAACAGCAGATTCTCCAGTTCCCGTACATTTCGAAGTTGAAGTGATTTAGCGCGAACCCGATATTCCACGTCGAACCAGAAAGGTTCGATTCGGTTCATGTCATGTAAGGGCATAAATAGGGGGAAACTTTATCACGTTGTCCCATTTAGGGGTGGCGACATGCAGACATGCTGCTCTGGCTAACACTGTGGACAGTGTTTTCAGTTTAACGTCTCTTTTCTGTTCATCCAGTCTGAAGCGGTTAGACCGTTTAGTCATTCCTTCGTAGACCTTTAGAGATTCATCGGGATATTATATCGGCATAGCGTACATGTCTGCGTCGTCTAGGTTTCTGCCTGTAGTATTCTGCAATATTAGCCTTGAGAAAAGCGATCTGGGTGTTCTCACGCCGATGTTTAGCTTAGATTTTTGCAAGTTCGTTCTGCAAGAAAAACAATGAATCGTGGGACATATGGGCAGGATCCAATGTAGCTAGATCTTTGCATGGGGGTGTGATTGCTTGAATTGGCCCAGTTGGATCTGGTTTTACTGATGGTTTTCTCAATAGCATGGGATGCAATCCCAATTGTTCGTGCCAACTCTCTGAATGAATTGATTTCGCGCTCTTGTTTCTTATTGTCTGAGCTATGGGTGAAGACTTTTTTGCTGCGTAGCGCAAGAGCCATTTTATGCAAGGTAGGGGAAGCTGCTAAGTGTAACATAACGTTTGGGACGTATGTCGGTTTGTAGTATATTTTCGTTTTGGGTGGGACCGGGAGCGGTTTCGTGATCATTATGTCCAAGAAATAAAGATAATAGTTGGGTTTGCACTCCATCGTGAATATTAGACTAGGGTGCATGTGTTCAGTCTGACGAAAAGATATGTTAGTTCTTCTTGGTGGTGGGTCCATGTGAAAAATAAGTCATCAGCATAGCGGAGCGAGGTAGTTGTGGGTTGTGATTCTGTGACTAGAAGTTTGATTTCCAATCGGCGGCGGACAGCTTCTGCTAAAAGAGCTGACATGGTGGAGACCACGGGCACACCCCATGATTGCTTATAGATGCTCTCTCCGAAGCAGAAATAGTTATGGTCAGAAACCTTTGCAAAAGTTGAAAAAATTGTTAGAGACAGTCCAGTGAGAACATGTTAGAAACCGTTATTGCTTGTTTTAGTGCTGTAGTTGCATCGGTAAGTTTTACTAAGATGTATAAGGAGACGACGTCGAAACTTCCTATGATGTGGTTCTCTGTATCTGGAAGGTGGAAAAGCTTGGCTGAGAAATCTTCGGAGGAATGCAGTAAATTGTCGAATGCCGGCAGAAATGGCGCTGCAAAATTAGACAGTGCTTTCTCTAGGTGGTATGTGGAAAGGGTAAAAGTATCTATCTGTAGACTCCGCAACATGTGCGGAGGCATAATTCGCATTACTGTAAAACAGATATTTTCAGTTTCGCGACTGGATTGTTACCTTCAGCTGCTAATTTTAGCAACGCCTCCAGAAGACAATATCATAGATACTTTTTTCTCCTCCCAGCACCCAATGCAGATGGTGAAGTTAATTATAGAAATGGACAGCTACCCTTTTGTTCTGTTGGACTTTGTAGATTAGTACTTAGAAACAAGACGACTTTGGAAATAATATTTTTACGCTCTTTCTGCCATGTTTAACTCCAAATTTATTCAACAAACTGCGCTGTTTCTCAATTATGCGAACACTCACTGATGTATGTTGTACTAAAGCCAAGGTCTCCTGATTTGGTCTGCCGATTTATCCTAGAAACCACTTGATGGACACATCTTTGCTCTTCCTGATACACCTGAGAACGACATAATATCAAATGCATTTCAATATCATTTTCCTGAGCTTCAGTCTGCATCAGGCTAATTTTTCGTACCACAGCGTGTCTCTCTCTTTCGTATTCCCTAAATGTCAGCAGACAACCAAAAGTTTTTCATGCGGTCATCCAACGTTGTGCTAAAAGACTAACAGCCATTCCCGATTAAAAACGTTCTGCAGCTTTATCTGTCAATTATGTAGAACTCTGCGCATCCAACCTTAAATTCTTAGAAAGCACAGAACACGAACTACATTTTCTTGCTCAAAGGTCTTCCGACACTTATAATTCTTAATCGGTTTAACATCCTGCCGACACCGAACAGACACTTCTGTCCAGTGGTTGTAGATCACCAATACATGTGTGCTCACTGTGCCATCATACAACTTCTGCTTTCCCTCATGAAACGCTATGCCGACGAGATTTTTTCTACATTTCATGACACACCGGGCTACTACTTCCTGCCTGCCTGAAGCTCCACCTGGTCTCGTAATTCCCCGTTGTGCGCTTCCTTATCTTTAAGGTAAAATTGATCATTTAACTGTTTAACCTAAGCTATGAATCTGATATTGCATCCTGTTTTCCTACAGAAGCTCAGTGCAAACTCTGCAACGCGTTTAAAATTTCCCTTGGGTCCCTGATGCAACTTGAATATTTTGTTGCTAACGGAACTTCAACTTTCCCCCTTTTTTTACTCATGCGGAGCTGCAAAAATCGTCTGGTTTAACGTGTAACAAATTCATTTTACCGTTTAGACACTTTTATTCTTACGCCCGCTTATATTTTTATTCATGAAGTATTGCATAGTTAGCTTTTTATTGGCATCGACAATCTTTTTTTTTTTTTGACATGGACATTCTTGCTTGAAATAAAATTTTTATTTTACGAAAACGATAAATTAGTGTAGCTCATTCCTCCTACTATTTTTGTACTGTTTTTTTTTCGCGTGAATTTTGTTCCCTATATTTCAGCACTATTTGTTGTAAATAATCATTTTGTATGCCATAATCATTTTCTCATTTTTTGTCTAACTGCATATATGTCTGGTTTTGTTTCATTAATAATTCCTTCTACAGGGAGGAGTGCCCCTCGTTATTAGTAGTGAATTTCATTTTACTGTGGTGACAGCAGTGTTGCAATGGCAAGGGGACAATTGGAATTGTTTGTTGACGGAAGTGCTGGCCAAATGGCTGAGTGTGCGGTATGAGTGAGTCAGAACAGCTCGATGGCTTCCTTTTTTTTTTTTTTTTTTTTTTATTGGACTTTTAACGACCACCGTGAGCAACTCAATGGGCTATAAGCAGTCGCCCGTCCCTAATTTAAGGGTCACTGGTTCCAGGGAAGGGAGAGAGCCAGTGCCGTAAGACAAACACAACATCCATGCCTGACCGGGATTCGAACCCGAACCCTTTACGGACGAATGATCATAGGCAAGCACCTTAGACCACTGCGCCAACGGGGCGGCCACGATGGCTTCTGTAGAATTCGATTGAAGATGGCAATGGGGAAAACGACTAATCCATGTTACTTTGAACGAGAAATTATTTTTTCATCACGAGGAGCGGGTTCCAGATTCACCAACAGCACTTGGTTCCTGAGCTATACCAGCCCAACCGCAGCAAGGGTTTACGGGAATGTGTGTTGCACAAAAAGAAACTTCCAATTGTCGCAACCTGAGGGCAACAGCTGGTGGACCAACAGGGTAAAATTTGACTGGCCAGAATCCTTAAAGTGAAAAGCAAGTTTCTGTTATGCAAGTCATCGAACTCAACGTTGGTGTTTTGAGGGTCATTTTCGAGTAAAATATATATATGGTCAGCGATTCGAATTCATTAGAAGGTTTAATGAATGCTAAACCGTAGTAAACAGTAATAAGTTAATAAAATTAATTATATATATAATTTCGTGGAAATAAAGTTGTTTTTTTATGCATCATAAGATGAAGAAAAGTTCTGGGGAATTTTGTTTTGGTTGGGTACTTTTTGCGTAGTAGTCGCTCACTGTACACGTACTTACTATCCATGGTTTTGGTGTTTCGTTCTATGGAAATAAAAAAGACATCATTAAAAAATCATAAGAATGAGAAGTATCGCGCATATTTATTCCACACCTTGATTGCCCTGGTTGATTTTGGCACTGCGCTCAATCAAAGTGACCGCGCAAGCCCCAGTCATCAGTCCATTTTTTTCTCCCCAAGAGTGCAGAACATGGACCGATTCTTCTGGGCCACTCCAGCACTTCTAGCGCAATGCTGCAGATTTAAATGTGATAACTAGCTCATAGTCCGTGTTGCGCCATAAGGCAACTAGCCCGCAGATTTGACTATCAAAACGTAGAAGTGGTTTTTTTTGTTGGCCATGAAACACCATATCTCTCTTATTGCCGCTAGATCAAGGTGTGATTGCGGTTTTCCGGAGGAACTGTGAAAGAAGAGCATTTAAAGATATACTGAAAATTAGGGACAACCAACAAAGTCTAATAGTGAGAGAAAGCCGGAAAAATTACATGTCTGACTTTCTTTTCAACATCAAGGAATATCTCAATGAATTAAACCTTCTATAATTAATAGCTGTTGGTTGAAATGTTGGCCAGAAGTTGTGAGAAATTTCAGACATGAATACGATAGTGGAACAAATCGAAACTATGGCACAAAACGTAGAGTACGAAGGTTTCAATGCTATTAATACAACGTTTTTTGAAAAAGTGGTCGTAGGAAACGAATGTTAAGAAATGACGTCCTAGGAGTTGGAAGAATTGATTACCGATTCGCAACAATGTGAATTGAATGACGAATCCGAAACGGAAACTGTCAATCCGGAGTACGATATGCAAACTTCGAATAATATACTTTCCTTATTTTTTTTTTTTTATTTTTTGCTACTCAATCTAATGGAAATGTTTTGCTTTTTGACACTGTTACGAAAACAGGATGGGCATTTAAAACATGTGTAGAATGCCTTATCAAGAAATTCGCGAAGAGTTTGTAAAAACGAAGAAGAAAAACAAACGCCAACCACAAGTGTTTTCCCACCTGATTAGTCTACCAGAGTATTTACTGTTTATCCTCGTACTCCCGGTGTCTTCCTGAAACACACTTTACAATTAAATGTCACTTTCATATGTTGATAAATGCCTAAATTGGTACAATTGTTTTTGATTCACAATATAAATTATAAAATATATATTGCGGTACTTATATGTAAATTACGACAGTTTGTACCCATAATCCTGGTTATTGTATAGATTCTTAGTCTTGTTATCCGAGGCTTTCTTATCAGCAGCATGTTTGTGGATCGTTCCCCAGCAGGTTAACGAGGGACTACAGCTGCCGCCCGGGTAAGGCATGGGATGTTGTGTTTGTCTTACGGCACTGGCTCTCTCCCTGTCCGGGTGTCAGTGACCGTAATCTAGAGACGGGCGACTACCCATTGCCCACTTAGTTGTTTACGGTGGTAGATAAACCCCCAATCAAAAACAAATTGTAGCTCATACATAGTTTTACTTTTATCCCTGGCAAGTGGAGCGATCCATTCATCCTTGGGAAATAAAAGTTCGGTAGGTTTTAGATATCTCCGTCAAACAAAGCCTTAGTGTTTGAACTGCTCTTTCATAATTTGATATATTCTGACTTTCTCAAAAGAAGAACCATAGCCCCTTAGAAAGCTACATTATTTGGAAATGGTAGATAGTCTGGAAGAAATATTCTTCACATAACACGTAGCAAGCATCTGAATTATTAAGATGGCTATCAGAAGTCTCTGAGTTCCGTGGATGTTACTGTTTCACAGGTAATATTAATCACTTCATAAAATTTGAAAATTACATCCTTCTGGACCCTTGAATCGAACACGAATATCCCGATTTCCGTTCGAGCATACTAACCGTTACACCACACTGGACTTCATTTCAACGTTCGGGGTGGGGTTGGGGGGGTGTAACATGACATTTATGAAAAAGTGCTCCATAAGTTCCAACTTCATCTATATGTTCCAACTTCATCTATATGTATTCTGAATACAGAATGAATTACAATCGTTGCCAACGGATTGTAATTCATTCTGTATTCAGAATACGAAGAAGTTTTTATACGAGGAAATGATTACTTTCTAATTTTGCATATAACCCACAAATCTCGCTGATTAGTTGATTTACCCACCCACTTTTTTTACACACCATACCTATCTACCTACAGCGCACTTGTTGATGTATTCCTTATGGAAAATCAATTTTCTGCTGAGTGAAGCCACGTACCCTTGTCTTCGTACTTACTTCAGCGGAAAGAAAACAGTGAAAGACAAACTCTCACTAGACAAGTATTTCACGTCGCTTGCGGCAATTAATATAAGCATTACTCATCTGAAGTGACAGAGCAGTTTTCACAATTGCAGTAGTACATTCTCCGTAGGTCTTCAACGGTTAGCAAAGGTCATGCACCATGTAGACTTTGAGCGAAACTCCCAGGACGGTGAAGTAAGGGAAGCGCTTACGAGCCATGAATCCTTCAAAATTTGGTTGATGCTTCTTACACACATCGTCTGAAATTACATAGGGAGGATTCCTACTCCAACAAAGAGTTATTTCAAGAATGGCTTGAGGTGATTACGTGATCCGCTTTCTTTGCAGGGGAGAATATATGAGACATACTACAGAGGTGACGTGCATGTCAATACGGCATATTCAGTGATAAGTCCTAACCGGCTTAGCTTAACGAAATTAAAGAAGGGCAAATTTGGGTTCTTGTTTTTATGTTTTGGTTCAATGTTTAACGACAACCATGAGCAACGTAATGGGCTATAAGCAGTAACCCGTCCTTAATTTAGGGCAATTCGTTCCCAGGAAGAAAGATAGCCAGTGCCGTAAACCAAACACCACATCCATGCCTCACTAGGATCCGACAGCGATCCCTTTTCGACGTACGATTATGTGCTAAGCCTTACAGAACTGCGCCACCGGGGCGGCAATTTGAGTTTTACAATAGTTGGTGAAACTAATCATTCTTTAAGTTATAAAAATAACTAAAAAATTAGGGAGTTTAGTAACAAATTTGAAATAATTATTTCGTTCTAACTTTTAGTGAACTGCAAGAATTTTAGTTCGCAGATAACTGATAACTCTAAAGCAAATGTAAAGAAATTATTGTAAAGAAATTTTATTTCATTCTAACTTTTAGTGAACTGCAATAATTTTAGTTCGCAGATAACTGATAACTGTAAAGCAAATGTAAAGAAATTAATTTAGACTTGGGCATTGACAGAGGAATCAGAGACAAGAATACTTACTCTTGAAAGAAAGTACTGCTGCAAAACTGTACGAAGCGGATGGAACCAAAGCATAAAAAAATGAAGATGTGTACAGATGAATACATTTAAAAGAGACCCTGTTAAAAAAATCTTACAGAGAAACTAAGACTCTTTGGACATAACTGAAGAATGAAAAAAATGAAAAATGACAGACAAAGACATTGGTGTTTGGTTTAATGAACGAAAGAAATGCAAGAGGACGCTCCGTGTGTGGGCTGACGATATCAAGGACTGGTACGGTGAAACTCTTCAAGAACCGAACGATGCTTAAGCGAACAGACTTCAGTGAGACAATGTTGTTAATATGGCAGCAAACACCTACGGGATTTGTACCATTGTTGATGATAATGATAACGCGTGAACGTTCATGCGAATCGCGTACGATCCATGGCAATACTATAGCTCTGGGAACTTGATATTGAAATTGCCAAATTTAATATGTTGATTAACGTTAAATTTGAAAAACTGCAATTCGTGAAATGGGAACAAATTTTGAAATTGGAGGAAAATATCATCTACGTACGTAGTACACATTCCGAGATTTCAATTCACTACTTTAAGTAGAATTCGAATACCATTTGATTCTTGATTTGTAATCGCAGGATTATTCATTTAGCTTTTACCGAAAAATGCTTCAAGGACTTGCTTTACAAATTGAAACACCACAATGCGATTTCAGTAATGACACTCCAAAAAAGTGAGCTTCTAGCTCGTGAAACGAAAACCATCTGAAGTTTAATTCCTTAAAAAAAATTTAGGGATGGATATTATTTGAATAAAATTATTTGAATTTATAACCGTGCATTCATCCACAATTAGAGTGCAAATCCGTAGGTTTTTACATATTAGAAATGAGGCACATCTTTTTCATAGGAAACTGACACTTACCCGTGCAGATTATGCTTTAATTCATATCTTTTTTCCCTTTTTAAACATTTTTGTTTGTAGATTATTCTTTAATTCATGACTTTTTTTTTTTCATTTTTAAACCTTTTCTTATAGATTATGCTTAAATTCATGACTTTTTTCATTTTTAAACCTTTTCTTATAGATTATGCTTAAATTCATGACTTTTTTTCTGCTAATAAGAACTGCAAAAAAAAAAAAAGAAACAACTTCTCAAATTTTATGGAGGTCAAAGTTTTTGTGATAATTTTATTCAAAAAAATAATTTTAGTTATATATGCAGATCATACTTACATTGATTTCTTTTTATTTCTCGTTTTCCAGATCAATACATGTTATTTTTTCATACCTAGTGCATGTAAATTTAAGACTTCTTCAGGGTAAATATTGACAGTTTTCGGCATGTATTTTAATTAATGACGGCTGCTCGTTGTATAACACACATGGTATGTGCGATCACACTGAACCGAATAAATAACAATTACTGCCACTGAAACAATTCAGTTCAAAGTATTTTCTTTTTGTTGCACAGGATCACACAAACTTGTTTTTTCTATTGTAGGTGAAGTTGGATTTTGTACTCGTTTAGAGAGTAAAACATATTTGTGTTTGCAAAAAGTACTGCATACTAAGTCTCTGCGAACGATGTTACGATCACAAAAAGAACATCAAGATTTGATGAACTGCGGAAAAATAAGCACATCCCTCTAACTAGGAGTTTGAAAATACATTTAGACTTTATATTTTTAAAATTCGCCGTTTTCCTGTTATTTTAAAAACGGTATTTCAACAGCAGTTTTTTATTTACATTTGTTGTGTGCATAATATTACATGTGATATAAAAGCTTGCTCAACCTATGAAAACATTTTTTGTGAATAATACTGTATTGTTCTTTAAACAATTGAACAAGTTTCACATCTTAATCCTAGTAAATGATATTTTCATCCATCTTAGGAAATTATACTTTCATCCCAAATATTTCCAGGGAGAAAAACGGAAGAACTACTGAGACTGTGTTTCAAGTTATTTTCTATACAATATATATCAAGCAAAATACTGACCGCTGTGACCCACACTATTTGCAACAAAGCAATTGGAACGGATGAATTTATATCTCGCATATGAGAGCCAATGGAGATTTCACTAGGTTGATAAAAGCAAAATACAAAAATGGCTAATGATTCTCTAGTTCTCATTATTATTCACATCCATTACAAAATTGGATACGTGTGTTGCAGAAATGAGTGTGCAAGATTGTTTAAATAAAAATGCGACCCTGTGTTTATCCCTTCATCAAAATGATGAACAAATAATTTAACCCGGCATGCTGGTTTAAACGAATTTTAACATATACTATAAGCCCGAGATGGCTCAGATCGCAAGCAGAAATTTTCTAAATCTACGCTACCAGAAGGAAGTCAACATCATTTTGATAATTTGTAGATTGGGCTGACTGATCTTCAGTGGCAAAGTGCCATATTTTAACATTAGCTCATTGGTACACAGACATGCTACATGGGCTCTTTCGATGTGGTCATTTGAACTTTTTATTCATAACAAGAAAAGTCGCAGAGAACAAAAACAGGTGAAAATGGCGCCACTTGAACATAGTGTTTAATAAAAACTGTAAATATAATTTATTCATAAAGGGGACTATAATAGAATTGGAAGTAGTAATGCCGACATACATTCCGCATCGCTTGTCGAAAGATATTACGGATCTGTCACCATCAGCAATGCAGTTAGTAAGGAAAACACCAGGCATTTTCATTTCTAGCTGAGGTTAAGAAACGTTGTGGTTCTGTCACTTGAATTTCACCGGAATTCAAAGAGATAGCAGCAAAATGCCCTAACTTTACGCACAGAGCTTTCTTTAGCTTTTACTCTCACTCTACCTGGTTTAGTCACGTGTTCATCGGTTATGGATCACTTGTGTTTATTTTGCTACCAACCTTTGCATGTGGACAATTATTGTATTATTACTCAGCTGATTATTTTAAGCAATCTTTTCGGAACCACCATAATGAAAGGAAGTGCCCCATTTAATTCGAATCCACGAAATAATGTTATGCCTAATAATTGGGTTTTTGTTATGAGTTTTTTGCATTGGGTGTTTTCTGCCAGAAATGATGAAACAGATGAAAATGATTCAATAGAGGTGACCCTCGGAGCGAAATTTTTTTCACGGGAATCTAAAGAAGTCCGTCTCTTTTAAAGTTCTAGGCATTCTGATTATGTGTGGTGGAAGAAGCACAAACAGAATTTACAGTTGGCCTTTGCATTCGCTTCTGTAATGCATAATACGCGTCAGGGTTTATTGGGGCTCCTTGGAGATGAACTGAACAAAGAGTGCCCCTTTTTCGGTCTCAGAATACAGCTGCCTTGACTTTTCAGTTGAGATGCTGTGCTAGAACTTCTTCGATTTTGTTGGTGAACGGGGACGATATAATTCGATTGATTGACTTTTGTTCTCGAGAGTTGGGTAGGAAACCCACGTTTCGTCCCTTGTCACGTTGTTTATCAGAAATGCAGCTCGTTTACTTGATTTCCGTTCAAAAAGCACAACGCAGCACCCATACGGTTTGTTCTTCTTTGTTGGTTAATAAGCATGCGTGAAACCCACTTTACACACATTTTTATGTATCCGAGATGATCAGTGCCAATTTCTTGGAATATGGTGCGAGAAACGTTTCAAATTTTCAAGATATTCGTCAAGTGTCCGACACCAATCGTGCTTATTGACCCAACGGATCATCCGTTGTGACAGACGGGAGCCCGGTGCATTCCTGATTAAGGATGTCCGTCCTCACATTATTAAACTTTAAGTAGCATTACAGTACTATTCATTAATTCAAATCATCATCACCATATAAAATTGCATTATTTATTAATAGTCGACGATTTATCTCATATGGTCGCGTATTTGTGTGTGTTAAGGAATTGAATCATAGATCTCACTTGTGTTAAGGAATTGAATCATAGTGCTTATTGACAACGGATCATCCGTTGTGACAGACTGGAGCCCGGTGCTTTCCTGATTAAGGATGTCCGTTCTCACATTATTAAACTTTAAGTAGCATTACAGTACTATTCATTAATTCAAATCATCATCACCATATAAAATTGCATTATTTATTAATAGTCGACGATTTATCTCATATGGTCGCGTATTTGTGTGTGTTAAGGAATTGAATCATAGATCTCACTTGTGTTAAGGAATTGAATCATAGTGCTTATTGACCCAACGGATCATCCGTTGTGACAGACGGGAGCCCGGTGCCTTCCTGATTAAGGATGTCCGTTCCCACCGTATTAACCTTTAAGTAGCATTGCAGTACTACTCATTAATTCAAAACATCATCACCATATAAAATTGCATTATTTGTTAATAGTCGACGATTTATCTCATATGGTCGCGTATTTGTGTGTGTTAAGGAATTGAATCATAGATCTCACTTGTGTTAAGGAATTGAATCATAGTGCTTATTGACAAAACGGATCATCCGTTGTGACAGACGGGAGCCCGGTGCCTTCCTGATTAAGTATGTCCGTTCTCACCGTATTAAACTTTAAGTAGCATTGCAGTACTATTCATTAATTAAAAACATCATCACCATATAAAATTGTATTATTTGTTAATAGTCCGCGATTTATCTCATAGGGTCGCGTATTTGTGTGTGTTAAGGAATTGAATCATAGATCTCACTTCACATCTGCCGGATTGAATATTTTCTTCTTAATTCTAAACACGCACAGAAACAACAAACACCCCATTAACGCTATGAAATTCACATGGCAAATGAAAAATAGGTTACTCCGACTGGCTAACCTTGAACTCGACAGAAGCATGGACCTGCATCACTGCAAAGTCCAAACGGGAAGTGATTCTCTACCACCCTTCGTATACGAGTATTCATATGTTACAGCGTTTGAAAGAAGATACTGATGCCAGTTAAAATACACTCCTACTTATGAATAAACTTAATTTCGCTTTATAAAAAATCCCCAGCGTTCCAGTTTTGCATAAAACGATCACGAAGCTACTGCACCTAATGATAAAAACGCCTATTTTGTATAATATTCTCTTCAAAGATAATTGATTTCGGTACATGGCACCATACATACCTGTGTTAATAACATTTCCAGAAAGAAGAATGTCTTTAAGACAAGTATACTTGCGTCCAGAAGAGTGGGGCAAATATGATATATCCTACTGGTAGACAGACTAACCGTGCAAGTCTCACAGACGGAATAACGGCCATGTTAATTTTCCAAACAGCTTCATTCAATTTTAAAGTGAGCAACTGCTCACTTACACAAAAGAAATATTGCAGGACATTACACACCTGAAAGTTTTTATTTAAATAGTATATTCAATTTTCTTTACAAATTACCGAAAGGTAAAAGGCATAATATTCTTGAAGTGTTAGAGAAAATAAAATACCTTAATATAAGATTTCTAAAATGTGTTTACTAAAAACAGTGGTTTGTTTATAATACACCTTTTTGTCTAACAACAAAAGCAATAGAATGGCCATTAAATCATCGAGCAGGGCTTTTAAGAGAACAGTAGGTCTTCTCATAAGAAACAGACAGATATGATTTTCTTTCTACGATTGCTAAATTTAATTATTTGGAGAATTCATGACTAAAATAGTTTTTTCACAACATGAAAATTAGCTTCTTTCTTTGGATTTCATAAAATTCTGAACAGCTCAAGTATTTGTACATTTTAATGATTTAGCAACTTCTGAGAGCGCTCAATTAAAAAAAATGTTTTCTTCTTTTCATTCCCAAAGATTGAATGTAACCAATCATATTCGCTGCAAGAGAGTATTCGAGATTATTAGTTATATGAATCCAAATAGAATGAATCTTGTGATGTCTGTCACCCGTACTCCGCGGTCACCTGCCAAAACGGTCAGTGTGTTTGGCACGGATGCTGTCACGCACAAAACAACGTGCATGCGATCTGAAATTAAACCCTGACATGGAAAATAAAATATTGAAACTTTATCAACAGAAAACTGATCGCAGTTACAAAAGCTTTGCTGACTTACCGTAGAAACAGTAGGCCAGCAAGTGCAATTGTGAAAGAACGCAAATAGGAATTATTCCACAAAAGAAAACTGAAATTCTTAAAAATTGGGAATCAAATAAAAACTAAGGAACGCAGAAAATACTCCAAGTTATTTATGATGAGGTAATACTCATGCATCACAATAAGAATCGCAAACGGGTTTACAGTGGTACGGCAAACGGAATTCCCAATTCCCACAAGGGTCCCTGTCTTAAAAAAAACCACACCAATTTGTTGAGCAGCTTGGAACTGCAGATTCTTTCAGTGCAAGCAATGGACAGCTGCAAAGTTTCCGAAAGCCGAGAAATATTGTTTGCAGAGCCATGTGGTGTGAAAGGGGGAATGGAATATGGAAAAGATTGAAGTCGAGTCTCTTAATGCTTTCTGTTTCAGGTGCGGATAAAAGAGTATTAACATACTCCTTAATGTAATAAAAAATTAGATTTTAATGAACCTCACTTTTGCAAATCTCTACTACTGTTAAAATATATGAAATAGCCGAAAGCAGAGTTAACTAATAACAAGGAATTGTACACCAATTTTACTTAAAATAGCATAACTATATTAGTTATCTGAACTTCTTGGTGTAGAATATAAATAAATGTTTGCAAGCTTTTGCAAAACAAGGACATGACTTTTTCTTAGAAGGTAAACAGCATTTGCTGTCTACCTTCCATTTTCCTGCTTCTTATAGGTTTTAAAGGAAGGTGGACAATATTTCCTGTTTACCTTTTTTGAAAAAGTCATGTGGTTTATGTGCGCAGTATAAAAACTTTCGTTTATAGTCTTTGCCAAGAAATTCGGATTTTTAGTATGGTTACACTCTTTTAAGTGAAAGTCGAGTTTTTATAAGTGTTTCCTTTTTTTAAGACTCTGTCACTACTTTAAACCTATTTCTGCTCTGTCTGGCTGCATTCAAATCATTAACGAACTATTTCACAAAAATGCAATGGAATATGTTGTGTGTTTAGTTTAAATTTTATGGGTCAACATTCTAACATTCCCTATGCGAAAAAGGTTTCTAGATGAAATTTTCTTTACAGGGTCTAACGTACTTTAGCATGACGACTCTGTGTAAGCGATGAAAGGTTATATACGGCACTAATAAATTCTCAAGGCAAGCTCTAATTGTTTTCGTTTCGCGATCTAAAATGTCTGAAACTTTATTTATTTCCGTGTGGCAGAATACAATGCCTCAAAGGTAAAGCTTATCTCGAGGTTTTATCAGTATATAACTTCTCATTCCTCTCACAGAGTCGTCATCCTAATTAATGTTAAACCTTTTTGGTAGACATTGCCTCGGTTTTGCCGTCTAGAACGTAGTTTTTGGTTTACCGATTTTATTATTACTAAAATGAGCGAAACATTATTCCTTTCCTGGTAACCGATTAGAAGGTCTGAAAGTTTTAATTGTCTCGTTTTTGTGTACCACAACGCAGTTTTCGGTTTACCCATTTTCTTATTATTAGAATGTTTAAAACGTTATTTGTTCTTGTGTTGCCGTCTAAAATGCATGAAACTTTAATTATTACCGTAATGCGGTCTGTAACTTAGTTTTCGATTTACCCACTTTATTACTATTATGACAGAGAAAACCCCCATTCAAATTTAAAAGATAATAGACAGTAATAAATATTTATACATAGCTCGTAACTCAATGTCCAAATTAATTTCGTGGGGTCATGTACACAGGAGAAGACCGGAGAGATAATTAGTTCAAAACTATCATAGGAACGCAGGTCTAACCTATGTTCATAAGAAAACCAAAGTCTCTTCTAAGAAGAGCTGGGATTGTATTAAAGCTCGGTATGTCAAAAACCTGAAGAATTAGTTTGCTTCAAAACTTTAATGATTTTTTTTCATTTTCTCACTTGTAGAATTTTGACAAAGCTGGAAGTTTTAAATACGGGTGAAATGGCACCTGGAAAGTTGGGATCAAATACAATTTGGCCATAGTTCTGAGCTCTCCACCAACAAAAATTTTCAGTAAATAATTTCGCCGCAGACTGTGATGGCACACAAAATATACTAACAACTGGCTAATTTCGTAATTTTCATGTCAGTGTCTCACGTCAAGGCATAAAGTGTGAGCACAAATGAACAAAATGTTATCAGTTTTCAACTTTCTGTTAACTTCAGATATGTCAAGGAGCAACAAGGAGCAACTTTCTGTTAACTTGATAGATGTCGACATATAGACATCTATGAAGTTAATATTCTAATTTTAGTTCTTCTAGAGCGGAGAATCTGCCCCTCAGTTCCAATTTGAAGGTATTAAGATATCTTTAATGTCGGTCATGACAATGTATTTTGTTTGTTTTATGAGCTGGCTATGTTCGAGTTTTGCAGTGCATCCTACTTCTCACCATTCTAGGATCGCTCTCCGTGTTGAACCTATTTGTTTAGCACACTGCAGTCTTCAATGACAATGTTCTTGTTACGCTTACTAAAATCAGTTTCACTTGTCATTCCATAGGGATGTTTTCATGTTCATTTCTATCAGGTTTTTCTTTGAAAAAAGAGTTATAATAAAAATCGTTTTTGCTTCTATCCTCTGTGGAAGGAGTTCTCCTCTGGTTTCGGTACCCATGTCCGAATTTGCCTATCAAAGTATCATTCTATTGCTGTTGCCATATTGTTGCATTGTGATCATCTATAATGATCTTCAAGTGCTGTTTGCCTTTATTATTTAGGTGACGAATTTCTTCATAAAATTCTTCAACTTCGTCCTCACCATGAGTTGTGGTATGCGCGTAAGCTTGTGTAATCTGAGCCTGGTATCTTTTTAACTGTTGAATAAGGAGTCACGCAGCTATGTCCAAGGAACGTTCCACGTCTTGAACGTTATTCTTCAGTTCCTTTTCTTTTATTATAAATAAAACACGACCAGTTCTTCCAGTATCTGTCTCACTGTGGTAGAAGAGATGTCCGCATTTTAGTTCAATGAGATCTTCTTTTCTTCTTACCTTATAATGAATTAAGCTTTATTAGCTTTCTGCTAGCTAACTAGCTAATTATAATGAATTAGCTTTATTTTGCTTTCCGCTAAGCTAATTATAATGAATGAGCTCTTCCTACCAGCTAGCTAATGATAATAATGAAGCTTTCCTACTGAGCTTAAGTATAATGCTTCTGCTACTGAATGATATACTTGTACTAAGCTTCAAATAGTGAATTCAAATGGTTGTTGTTACTAGTTAATTAAGAACATGAATAAAGTCTTAACGCTGGTTATCAATGGTAATAAACTAATGATATAAACCTAACAGCCAGACAGAGGTCTGACAAAAACTATGAATTGAGAAAGACGTACTTACTACAATCTTTTTTATTCGATACGCTTGAACAACCAAAGCACACACACAACTTGTTTCACAATAATGAAGAATCACATAGAACGAAACTCTCTCCTTATAACAACAGAATCTCTCCCTCAACAACAACGCTCTCCCTATAACAACAAAAGCTCTCCTTGGGTATCGTTGAACGCGCCTATTTATACTGGCTACCACCACGTCATGACTTACACTCATTGCCAGATCTCATTCAGCGGGTGAAATAATATTTCGTTCAGTAAGAAGATAATTTACATAGTAAAATAAAATAACCAGAGATAGTAAAATCAAAAGGAAAGTGAATATAGAGTATACGTTACAACCTCACTTAGCCGGAAGATGTCCCGCTTGATGCGTTCGATTTCCTCCTCAAATTCAAGGAACCTTGAACCAGGAGATAGAGAATATTCATTAAATGTTGACAAGGTCAGCACCGGATGAGAGCTAAGTCCGGTCTTTTGGTGATTCTTAACAAACTCTGCCTTCATGTCGCACTGGCAGCGGCCTTGGCAATGAATGACAAGATGTGTCATGATAGCTACCTTGGCCATGAGACCAGAGTTGTGTCATGATAACAACCGCTCATGCCACACAATCCTGCACCTGAACAGAAGTAGGTGGGGGACCAGAACTACCATCATGTCAGATAAGTGGGTCGCCTATGGAAAATTTTGCGACATTGAATTTGAAAATCTGACATTTAACACTACCAGATATTTGTCGATGTTTTTAACGGAACTTTCTTTCAAGAAATTGATCACTTTGTTTCTCTGAAATGAAAATTCACTGTAGGAAATATCCGGCAGTCATATTTTGGAATATTAATTTCGAGGGAACCCTTGTATTTCCTCACAATGCTACTTATATGTGTTAATTTCCCGAATTTAACAGTACTTCACGGGTAGATAAGCAATCTGGTTGTATCCATGATCGATAGCTTCGCACTCATGATAAAACACAGCTTTCCTGTTATAATAAAATATTTTCGCCTTGCCAGAGTGAGCTAAATTTCACTTTTTCCTTCGATGGAACTGTTGTAACGAAAAAAGACCGTTAGCTGCCAAACACTAAATTCAATACGTCCGGTAGTAAATCGAAGGGAAATCTTGTGCTTTTAATGGGAATCCGATCTGAAGATACATTCTCCTTCTCTTAGCTTCTATCAGATATGCCAATTCTTTTTTTTTTGTTTACTCCAACCCAACGCTGTTTAGGGTTTAGCTCTGTGGCTCATCCTATTGTTATTTTCTTTCCGAAACTATCCGGAACAGCAATGATGTGACTGTAAATAAGCCAGCTGCAGCTTCGATATTTCATGTAGTAATTCTAAACGGCACTTTAGATGACGTTTAAATGCTGAATTGCTATATTATTTTAGTTTCACTGTTTCATTGAGCACCAGCTTTTATTTAACAATTATACAGGGTTACAGCTTCAAATGTTTAGCTTTCACATGACAAGCCACAGACAAAAACATTGAAACATAACAACACACAAAGGACTTCACGACAGTGATCATCATATATTAGAAATCAGATATGTTAATTTGAATATCCCAAATTCGGTCATTTGAACAATTAAGTTACCCAGATATTTAATGAGAAGTAGCTCTGCTGTATGAGATTAGATATATCCTTTGACAATTCCTTCCTCAGGCTTTACTGATCTTTTCATATACGTTAGTTGAACTTTTCGAGAGAGAACTTAAATTTACATAATTGTATTCTTTTTACTAATTCAAGCAAAACACGGCAGAACTCACAATAACACTCTCGGTGTAAATAACATGCCGTTTTCAAAAGTTTGTAAGTGCTAAAAAGCTATTGGATTCACCTACTGGAATCGCAGTTTTAATACTCCTGTACCTGAAAAGTGATGTCCCTTGTGAATTCTCAGGAGCAAATAGAACTAGTACTATTCACACAGGGATCTCTTGGAAGGCAAACTCTGTGAGAGAAATGAAATTCTTAACTGATATAATTCCAAATTTTTCAATGTTGCTGTCAATAACTGCAACGAGGGGGATTTTTGTTGCTGCTTGTCGTCGTTATTTGTTACGGATAATTTATTTCTATTACTAGTATTGATATTATTGAAGGGTAAAATTTATCTGATGGAAATCTGCTTCTATCTTCTTTCACGAAGGTTGATGTCGCTACTTTAATAGTTTTACAATAGTTTTACTTCTGCTGTCTAATATGCTGCAATATGTCACTCAACCCAAGGGCATATCGCCAGTGATTTGCCTAGTTTAGCCTGTTCACCTCCTGTACAAATAAAGTATTATACACTTACATTAGGAAAGAAAAAATTAATAGACCGATAATCGAAAGCAAACATACATATTTGTTCAAGTCTTATCTTCGAAATATTTTTATCAATAATTTTTTGGTGGAAGAATAATAACCTCAGAATTATTTTATTCTGGGAAAGCAATATTAACGAGTACATATGTGGTACGAATGTTCTTCCGTTTAAACTGTTTATCAAACAAATGCGTGTCTGTGGTGTCATTGTTTTATAATATATTCAATCTGTGATCCTCAAATCACTGCAACTGCAAGTTCAAATTTTGTTTTGTTTCCTCTGCAAAATTTAAAGTTGAGAACGAAGATGCAAATCTTATTTCCTTCTATAAATTGTCTAGCAGTTGTTTTTATACTTTAAGCCGAACTTTTCATCGCCATATATTTTTTTCAGCGTCAGTGCATCTAAAACTCGTACTGAAACAGTTAGTTACCCGGTGGGATGTATTATATAAACAAAATCATATGATGCATATATTGTCTTCAAATGCAGCACAGTTTTCTAAAGCCCATGAATAATTTTCCTTGGTCAAAGTACAAGCGGAAATTACCTGTTTTCCTCAATTTGTATGACAGATCAGTAGAAAACGAAAGATGATCTTCATCTTTCCAAATGTCATTTATGCTATGTATAATATTTTCTGTGTTGGGGAGTCCATAACTTGAATTAATTGCTAGGAGTGCAACACTCGTTCCAATAATACTGCCCTTGGATACTTTACCCTCAGTGCGCGCCACTATTCTCTGGTTTTCCACACTCTATTATCGATTTGCAGCAAACGGGGCGATTATTAGGCCTTTGAGTTTGATATATTTATCTCTATCGTATTTTGCACGAACTACATTTGCAAACTCGTTCTCGGGAGCGCTCAAGTCGACCTGTAAGATAGGTGTTTTACCACTCCTAAAGCTCTGTTAGCAGTTTCACTTTGTTTCCAAACATATGCCTGACGCTATTCCCCTGTGAAATGCCTTGTAACCTGCCTTATCGAACACTCTGGATAACGGGAATTTCCAATACGCTAACAAAACAAAATGCTGATCAGAACACATTAATGTCTTCTACCATTGTTTTAGTAGAAGAGAAAAAGACTTGCACTACTGAAGTATATCTAAACCCAATCCTAATATTTAGTGAAAATATATTTTTATTTAGTTAAGTTACTGAAACATATGAATTGCATGCCATGATTCTGCTTATTTTTAAGACTTCCATGAAACATGTAGATGCATTCGGTGAATGAAAAATATAAAAAAATGTTTAAAACTGCTACTGAGTAGCATCTCTAACAGCATTAATTTGTTTTCATAAGATCCTACCATTCTTTAAGCACATGTTTTGAATTACAGCTGCACTATCTTTTTAGAAAATTGCCTCTCGCTTCTCGTCTCTTCGGCGGCTGGAAAATTCAAACCAACAAAAAAATTTACAATAAGTGATTATTAATGATACCATGTATCTTCAAAAATGGTGATTCCTAATTCCATTAACAGAACATAATTGAAGTACATCTGAATTCCGCAATTGAGGAATCGTCGTTTCTTTTTTTCTCTTTTGTCCATTGCATTTCTCTGGTGTATATACGGTATCTTGTTATATTAGGGTCGAAATTTCGACAAATGCTGAAATTTGACAGAATATGGAAAACGTCAAGTCGTCCTTAAAGGCAACAGTATAGCACGGAATTTCAACATTTCTTCATGTCCTTAAAGCTTCCCTCAATTATTTTGTCCGCTTGAAACATTGGTTATATAAGACTGCACGTTTTCCTGAAATTTCCAAGGGACAGAAAACGACCCAGAAGAAGATCACGTGGGAGATGAGTGGATGAAATTCGAAAGTATGCGGAGTAACATGGAGGAGACTGGCACAAGACACACCGTTGTGGAAGAGGCTTGGAGAGACCTTCGTCCAGCAGTGGATTGATATAAAGAATAATTATCCGGTAGTTTTGCACAATTATACGTGTAAATTTCACTTACGCTGTTGACACATATCATTACAAATATAATTTCTTATAGTATCAAGCAAATTGTCGTCCAAGAAAGCATGAGGAATTACGTGCCCTGACTTCCAAAGGAAGTGATGACTAAATATTCTATTGTCTCGAAAACACAGGCCATCTAAGTAACTTCCATAGATATCCGCAGTGACAAATTTAAAAAAAAAATCTGAGACTTTTTCGGCGTAAAGTTTCACCTGAGTAAAATAAAAAAATGAAACGTTTCAGCATGACGGATGCTTCCGGTTTTACTCCTGTAATATGGAAACCAGAATGAGGCGACATAACTTACTCTTTTCTATCGACTCTCTTCAAGTCCAAGTCATATTCTTTAACAGGAAATTATGAGGCACATCTGCCTAGTAATATTTTTGTGTTAATTTGCTGTTTAAAATGTTGGGTTTCGATCGAAGTCCAATTAATGTGATATACAAAGTCACCAGGTGTTGATATCGCTTTACGTGTATGTTTAGAAAATCTGATGTGATTGCGTCTGCCAAATGTCGAACGCTCGCTCGCTGAGGAAGGATCTATTGAATGACTCTGTCAAGCTCATCATGTAGATGCTCAATTGGTTTTAGATCTAAGGACTGTGTTGTTCATTTAGACATTCTGAAAACACTGTCGTGCTTCTGAAGCCACTGTGTTATGATCGGAGCTATGTGGCATGGTGCTTTATCTTGCTCTCAGTAGCCCTCGCCATCAAGATACACCACACCCATTTATCTGTGTGCCTATTAGGAAATGATGTTAAGATACTTCGTTGCACTTCTGCGCTGTTTCGTAGGTACTATGGAGCACAATGCCCACAGTGAAAACGGAGCCAGATCATTTCCCCGCATCCACCAGCTTACACAGTTAACGTTGGCAAACGAGATTAATACCTTCCTGCTTTTGACGCTATATTATGAGAAATCCATCGGCATGTATTAATGGATCTCTGGATTCGTTGGCGAACATTTTCAGCTCAACATGAAAACAGGTGTCCCAAGCACTCCAAAATTTTGTCTGTAAACTCTTAACGCGTGGAAAAGATGTTTTGAGTGCCTTTTGAATATAAACCACAGATTGGACATCAAAAAGTGGCAGATCAGAGGAGAAGACAAAAAGAGTTGTTCTGCTCGGAAGGAGCAAAGCATCAGACGTGTCTGTGATAATATGGTCTTAATTGTGGAACAACGGAAACAAGGCATTGGGAACGCAAACGATAGTAACGCGGCCGGAAGTTTTTTAGATACCCACAGCTATCATCATCTATAACAGGCATTGATGATCACCTCATAATTTCTTTTCCGTTATCTTTCAAACTTTGTTTAGTGGCTATGACATTGATCCTGAGAAATTTCATGAATATGCTATTCATATTGCCAAGCAGTTTGTTGCGATATATGGGTGTATTATATTCCTGCTAGTGTTCATAAACTGCTCATCCATTGCTCAGATGTCATAAAGTCGTTCTGAATCCCCAATGGTCAGTTGTCTGAAGAGGCACAGTAATACAGAAATAAGGACTACATATCATTCTGGACAAGAAACACCAAAACATTCTCTCGCAGAGCCAAAAAAGAAAATTAACTTCACCACCTTCTTGTGTCTTTTGATCCTTAAATTGCGAGCTTAAGACCACTTCCGAAAAGCAAGTTACAGATATTTTCAACCTAGGTATTGTCTCTCTGACATGTCCACAACTACAAACAAATGAAGACAACGCAGATGATGATCATGATGACGACGTAGATGACGACCCGGATTATGATTATGGTGATGTAGATGATATCAGTGAAGATGAAAGTTGATAGAGGCTTATTTTGAAAAGATATATATTTTCCTGTTTTACGGTATGTAAATGTTCTTGAAATGTAGCACAGTATGGGCCTGAAATTTGTATTTGTATATGTTATTTTGTACAAAATATACATACTTATTTTTTGAGATCTGAGTGGTATAACTTTAAATTAAGTGGTCTTGAATAGTTACAGAAGACAAGTGTAGGAATTAATCAGTCGCTTGGTCTTCAGGCAGCGACACACAGAAGTGCACTGTTAGGTGATTATTATGCACTGAAAATTAGCTAGCTGTTCTTACAACTACCATAGAGTGGTCGGTGAAGGTCAGATTCGTGTTTATGTAAAAAGTGAGACACATTACAGTGAACACTCAATGCTTTACGATTACTTGTATATTCGGCAGCCTACATTTACAATTGGGACCACTGTGCATCGCGCTCAGAAGAAATAGAACATCCAACTTCGATTTTAACGTTTATTATAAACCGACAGCAGTACCGAACCCTGCTTCTTCTGATTCGCACTCTCCGAAATATTGCAATTTTTTTGCGTTTAGAGCATGGTTCTATAGAGCGTACAACGTATGCAATCCCGACTACCTAAGTAATAAATAAATCTGTGATATTTGTAGTAAAGTTCTAAATTCTGGATATAAGACGGACGACATAGACAGAATATATAGAACTCTTAGGAATCCTATAATGTCAGCAATAATAAAATCGCATAGAAAGACGATGAGATACACAGATTCCATCACAAATGTTCTAGGCTTTAAATATTGGTTAAATATTTTTGTACACAAAAATAACATGTTAATAACAATGAAATCCTCGACCCCGTTATCACATATAGTATGAAGTTGCAAGGAGAGGCAGTGTGAGAAAGAAAAGGCGGATGTGTAAGCTATACCGTTGGTATATCCTGGCAACACGGAAAAGATATATATCGGAATGGCAAAGCGATCCTTGGACACTAGATGTAAAGAACACGTGATAAATGTGAACCAGGACATGCAGAATACAGACCTCTCCAGAGAATTCATGCATTGCTCGGCCGCACCTGTATGCAAAAATATTAGAAGAACTGCCCCTTAAACGAATTTTAAAGAGACTGCCATCACGGAAATTATTGAAATCCCATCCAGCAAACTGGCATGCAATGATATAGTCTCTACCGTACTACCAATTGTTTCGCATGCGTTATTAAAAGATGGAAACACATCTCAGCGCACTGCCTAATTTCTTGATAAAAATGCATGTAATATGCGCCTGATGTAACCCACGTTATTTTTAAAAATCATCTTCCTTCTTTGCGTGTTCCAATTCCCTGCATTTTATGTCTACCATTGCCTTGAAAAGAAAAATCCTCCCAGTGGAGTGCGAAAGCTTCGCAAATCTTTGTACTCATTACACCAAAGAAATAAACGGATTTAATACGCTATTGTATACGCGTTTCGTGAATATTGAAATCTGGCGTATTTAAATAAATTTACAAAATATGTTATAATTTATCACCTTTTCTTTCTTAGAGCATGAATCAGAAGAATAATCCATAATGAATATTTGTTTCATAAAGTTACTAATAATACTTTAAGAAACAGAGGTGTAATATATCAATTTTATATCAGTAGTGAAAATAGTAGATAAAATATGCTCTGTATTTTCTACAAAAATATCTTACTCTACTCTATGAGAATTTGTAAAACATTTTAATTAACACTATCATTTTCAACACCATTTCAATGCCCTTTCGTTAACGCTATTAGCTATTTTACACACCCAATGTATCAGGTAGAAGTAGACCTTTGCACCCAATTGCATCCTATCACCGTACAGAACAATGCGCACGTTATGCCTTTTAAAAATGCGCAGCTTGTTTTTTTGTAAACCTAAATTCACGGTTTTTTTCTTGATATTCACCTTTGCGAAATCCGCTCTTTAAAACAAAACGATTTCTTTCACGAATATATTCGAAAGGCAACTTGATTTTACCAGAGGATTCATTGTCAACTCTTTTATTCATTTATTTTTTGTTCTTTGGAGCAAGAATCTAAACGAAACCATGTTAATATTGTGTTTCATATTATTTCAAATTGATGTAAGGTCAGGTGATGCGCAACATCACAGCTTCTCCTTGAAAAACGTCAACAGTGCCTTCTCGTGGTGCATCCAATTCCCACTAAAGGGGCTATGACGACCGCCAATAGTGGTATAACTATACCATCGGGATTGTTATACCACTGTCGTGCTGCATCCTGTTCCCACTAAAGGGGGTCTGACGACCGCCAATACCGGTATAACAATACTATCGGTATTATCATACCAACCCGCTAGGCCAGCGTGGTGAGTAATGGCCAAACCCCTCCAAAATGACTCCACAACTTAAAACTTGGCCCTCAGCCTCCGACGACTGGATAGTACCTGGACAAGGCAGCGGCCAGTGCGACATGAAGGCAGAGGGTGCTAAGAATCACCAGAAGACCGGACTAAGCTACCACCTGATGCTGACCTTGGCTACGTATAATGGACGCTCCCTATCTTCTGATTCAAGGCTTCTTGAATTGGAAGAGGAACTACAAATGATGAAGTGGGACATCGTCGGCCTAAGTGAGGTAAGGAGAAAAGGTGAAGATCTCATTGAACTGAAAAGTGGACATCTCTTCTACTATCGTGGGATAGATACTGGCAGAACTAGAGATGTTGGATTTATAATAAACAAGAAACTGAAGGATAAAATCATTAAAGTAGAAAGTTCCTCTAACAGAGCTGCGCTACTCGTTATCCAACTTTCAAGAAGATGCCAGGCTCACATTATTCAAACTTATGCACATACCACAAGTCATCCTGAAGAAGAAATTGAAGAATTTTATGAGGAAATTCGTCATATAAATTATAAAGGCAAGCAGCACTTAAAGATAATTATGGGGGATTTCAATGAAAAAATAGGGCAAATGGAACAGTATGAAAATTCAGTAGGTAAATTCGGTTACGGCAACAGAAACCAGCGTGAAAAAACTTCGTAGAATTTGCAGAGGCAGAAGAGTATTTCATCATGAACTCCTTTTTCAAGAAAAAGCTGCAAAGGAAATGGACATGGAGGCATCCCAACGGATGAACAAGTGAAATTGATTGTATTATGTGTAACAAGAAATTTGTCATGGAAGACTGCAGTGGGCTGAACAAGTTCAACACAGGTAGTGACCATAGAATGGTAAGATGAAAGCTGCACCTCAATGCTAAACTCGAGCGTGAAAACTCATAAAACAAACAAAGTGTATTGACGTGACCAACCTTAGAAAACATCATAATGCCTTCAAATTAGACCTGAGGAACAGATTCTCCATTCTAAGAGAACTAACATCAGAAGAAGTGGAAATCTCTCAAATTAACAGAGAAGTAACCAAAGCTCTTATGGAAACAGGAAAAAAATTAGTTGGGTCTAAGAAAAAGTTGCAGGTGAACAAATTATCAGGAAACACCAAAAAGGTTGATGCAAAAAAGAAGAGAGATGAGGACAACTAAAGAAGATGTGAATTCTAAAGTGGAAGATATAGAGCTATAAAAGACAGAACGAAAAAGTATCACTGAAGGCGTAAGAAAATTCTACTGTGAACAAGTGAAGAAAGCAATTGAAAACAACCAAAGCCTAAAGATAGCAAAGGGACATCTCAGTAAGGGAAGAAAACAGATTATGGCGCTGAGAAAAGAAAATGGTTCTGTAACAAGAAATAGAAGCGAAATTTTGAAAAGAGTGAAAGATTTCTACTCCAAATTATATGACAAAATTACACATGTACTCCAGACATCATGAAAGGTACCAGTACCAGAGTTCTTCCAGTCTCCCTAGCAGACGTTGCACATGCAAACAAGAACATGAAGCAGGGAAAAGCTCCAGGAGAAGATGGAATTACTGTAGACATCTTGCAAGAAGCAAGTGGAGAAACTGAAACTGCACTGCCCCAAGTTTTCACTCGCTGCCTTAATGACGGAAAGATTCTTGAGGATTGGAACAAGGCTGCAATGGCCCTGCTACATCAAAAAGATGACATTGAGGATCGCAGGAACTACAGACCTGTCAGCCTCCTATAAGTTGTTTATAAAATATTCACTAAAGTTTTTTCACACCACTGGAAGACATGGCTCAACCAAGAGAACAAGGCTCAAGGACATGGCTCAACCGAGAGAACAAGCTGGAATCAAAAGTGGCTACAGCACTATAGATCATATTCACGTACTAAGAGAACTAATTGAAAGAGCGAGGGAATATAAATTTCCGATGTGCATGGCTTTTATCGATTATGAAAAGGCCTTTGAATCAGTGAAACCATCAGCAGTTTCAATGGCTTTAAAGTCCTGCGGTATTGAAGATGCATACACTAATATTATTAATAACATCTATGAAAATGCAAGGGCAAAGATTCGGCTGTTTGAGAATACAGCACACTTAAAAATTGGAAAGGGAGTGAGACCAGGTGACACCATATCTCCCAAGCTCTTTAATGCCACATTGGAAAAAGTATTTCAATCACTGAACTGGGAAAACAAAGGGATAAAGCTTAATGGAAATTATCTAACTCACCTTCGTGTTGCTGATGACGTAGTCATTTTTCCAACTATCCCATCAGAGCTGCAGAGTATGATACAGGAACTTGCTGACAAGAGTAAAGAAGTGGGAATTAAAATGAACTTTTAGAAGACAAAAGTGATGTACAATGATTTTACAAGGAATGAAGATTTATCGATTCATCGAGAAAAGCTCGAGATAACAGATGCGTACGTTTATCTTGGACAGCAGATATCAAGTGAGGGTCACATTGATGAAGAAATTAATGGGCGTATAAAACTTGCCTGGAGAGCTTTTGGAAGAAAGTATAATTTTCAAGAGCAATATGCTATTATGTCTTAAAAGAAAAGTGTCTGATCAATGCATCCTTCCAGTGCTTACGTATGATGCACAGATGTGGACCTTAACTAAAGAAGACGATGAAAGGCTGCAGACGACTCAAAAAGACATGGAGAGGTGCATGCTTGGTGTAACCAGGAGAGATAAGAAGACGAACTCGTGGATCCCAAAAATGACAAGAGTGGCAGACATCATGATCAGAATAAAATCCCTGAAATATCAATGGGCTGGACGTACTGCCAAAACAGACCGTCGATGGACAGTAGAAATTTTAGATTGGATTCCAAGGGACAGAAAACGACCCAGAAGAAGATCACGTGGGAGATGGGTGGATGAAATTCGAAAGTATGCGGAGTAACATGGAGGAGACTGGCACAAGACAGACCGTTGTGGAAGAGGCTTGGAGAGACCTTCGTCCAGCAGTGGATTGATAATGGTTGACAATGATGATGAGATTACTGCAAATTGGTTTAAATTTTATTGCTTCAACGTTTAATAAAAGAATATTTTCATTTTAAAAAAAGTGTAGCCATTTTCTATGGAAATAAATTTATTTTTAGTTGATCGCTAACGAGAAGTGAATTAGCATTAAGTGAATGTTTCGCTGTCATAAAAGTGTCATCAACAAAAATTTGAGAGACAGTTAATGAAACGCAAAAATTGTATTGAAACCTTTTGATCCTCCAACCTGAAAGTGACTGAAGGCGCGGTAACCCCAACAAATGTTGAAACAGCATTAATAAAACTCAGGAATAGTATTGGAATTTCTGATCTTCCCATCTGAAAGGGACAGAAAGCGTTTAGAAAACAAATATTTTTGTACTATCTGTAAAACATAAAGCTGCTTGTAGTACTTTTAATAAAATAATTTTTTTGAAGAAATTACTATAACTCGTTAGTTCAAAAAATTGACTAATATGATCCTAATGCACGTCGTATTCCATGCAGATTTTGCGTTTAAATAGAGTGTGTTTCTTTTTCATGCTCGACAATCGCCATCAGGGAATTTAAATGACGTGAGATTGGAGAATGAGATTTTGTGGTTTGAAGTCTACATGTTTAAGTAGTTGTTCAATATTTCATAATGGACAAAGTAATAATGTCGCCGTTCAAAGCTGATTTTGGACATAACAGTATACAGAGTATACCGCTCAGACATATAATAAAAGGAAGTATCATAGATTCGAAAACTATCACAATTTATTAGCGACACTTAATGTTCCGAATTCACAAAATGAGAAATATATTTACATATCCAATTAATTTCAACATGAGCTCCAGTGCTGGCGTGATAAACGTTCAACAGATATTCTACCTCAGCCTACAAGTTGAGGAACAAGTTGTGATAACACGTCTTGTCACGTTGTTCATTTCATTTAAAAGTTTTTCGCGTAAGCACTTGCGTAGCGTACTCTTGGTGCTTAAAAACACCTGCAGGAAATAGTCGGTTGCAGTTAATTGGGGTGATCTGGGGGAGGGGACATGCAATGAACGTTGATCTTCTCCCAATCCATCCTGAAGTGAAGTGGTCATCCAAGAGTGTGTGGACATCACTGGCAAAGTACAAGGTGGCCCCATTGTATTGGACAATTGTATCTTCAGGCAGGTGAGGCAAAGGGTATTCCAGTAATATGTCCAGCTATGTTATTCTGGTCACTGTAGCTTCCGCAAAAATAGAGGGATCGATGATTTTGTTTTTCGTAATCCCACACCAAGCACTGTATTTTGAAAAATTCTGTTCGTTTTCATGAATTACGTACAAATTTGACGAGACCCATATGCAGCTAATTTCTTATTTTTCATGACAAACAGATTTAATAGTATTATATGTCAACATCACCTGTGTGTAGTTGATAAATGCTTGCTTCCAATGTCTCCTAAACGTAGAGCATAAGTTCGAAAGTACAACAGGTTATCCAATGACAAGATTTCCGTAAAAAATATATAATTAACTTGGATTTCTTTTGTTTGTGATCTTAACATGTACATCTCTCGAAATATCGCTATACCTCAATATTTAAAAAAGAGCTTCAGCAGCAATTATGGTAAAACAAATGCAACATTGATCAGTTTGTTGTAATACTTTATTTGTCAGACGCACTATTCAACGATGAAGCCGACGAGGAGGCGCTTATATGTAATTAACTTGGATTTATTTTGTTTGTAAACTAAACATGTACATCTCTCGAAATATCGCTATATCACAATATTTAAAAAAAACTCCAGCAGCAATTATGGTAAAATCTATGCAATATTAATCAGTGTGTTCTAATACTTTATTTGTCAGACGCACTATTCAACGATGAAGCCGATGAGGAGGTGCTTATATAAACCACAGGTTTTCTAATCTGGAGATTCCTGTTCGGCAGTACTCATATATTGAATACATATACATGGATTTGTTGAACAGACTACTTAGTTACTCAAATATCTATATCCAGTAACATGCAAATCACGAATAAATATGTCTATGTATTCTCTGAGTTAAAATTGTACTTCACTCGGTCTCTGTGAAAGGTCTTGGATTTAAGAAGTTTGGGATCCTGACAACTTGTGGCCAGATATTACTTTTATGTTATTAATTATGAAAGTAAAATACCGCACCATGTTTTAAGCATGCTGTACTCTTAATTTATTTCACACGTCGTTTGACAGTGTTCAATATTACGTAAAACGATGTATTTAAGCTTTATCTTCTAGGGTCAAAGCGTTAGGAAAGTGAAATGCGTTTTTGTGCAACTTCGATATTTAGCAGAATAACCTTTTCCTTAACGTAAACATACTAGTTATAGGATGTTACGTTAAGATAAAGGTGATTCTGTTAAGGTAAAGGTGATTCTGCAAAGGCCTTTTCATCAGAATAAATAAAACCCCGCACTGAAACCCTTTGTACATCGAATTTAAATCAGCATTTACTACATTAAACGAATGTTTCACATAAGAAAATAGGATATAAATTTGAATAACTGTATATGTTTCCACGTATGTAGTGTTATGATCGAAAGTATGGTAGCGCAATCCTGATAGAAGCAGTCCTAGTCTTTATGTACGAAATCTTCATGAAAATGCAAGACTTTTAATAACATTTTATTAGTAATTTATGGATTATGAACATGTAATGGCTATATTAAAAATTCGTATCATAAAATTAAACATAATACAATGTTTATATAGTAATGTTTGCGCGGTATCCAAAATCCATATTAACACATCACCATACACATATATACCATCAAACTTGGTTATAACGACATCGAAAGAACCGCAGTATTAATGTCGTCATAACAGAGTGTCCTACTAACCAAGTTCATTTAACAAGCAGGCAAACAATAATAAAAGAAATGTTGCGTGCGTATGTATGTTTTCATTTTGGAAATAAAACTAGTGGGGGTTTGGGACCCAAAAATACCAAATCTATAAGTATAGTACCGTATTTATGTACAGTACGTACATAATATGAGACAGTGTAACAAAAAAGACATTATGTATTACGTACGTACGTACTGTGTGCACATGAATGTATAGTTCTAGACATAAGGTGGTTCAGTACATACCTTATGTGCTACATTTGCATGAAGAAGTCTGTCACTTTTTTGGGGGAGAGGGGATGTTGCTTTGAAACATGTACAGTGTATCCTAATTATCTCTGGTTTTTGCTACATAACTAAACACCTTTTCACCCACTTCCCTGGCTTCGAAAAATCTAGGTAACAGTCTCGCAGCTTGAACAGCATCACTTATGCTGCGGATTGGTTCTTCATAGGCATCTTCATCCTCCTCCTCTTCATTATCTTTATGTTTTCCACTCAACACTTCCTTTACGACATCGAGATCCGTGAGATTTCCGGACGTAGCAGTACCGTTATCTAGATTTAGGTAATCATCAATAGTCCCGTACTGTGGAAGGCTATGATTGTTAATCTGTCGCATCCATTCTGACACTGGCAGCTAGTCTTCATCACCAATTTCATCAACAGTTTCGGGCTCAACAGAGTTAAACACACCATGGCTTAAACGCTTGCAAACAGTTTTTTCTGTCACTTGCCTCCATGCTTTATGAATGATCCGAATTGCGTCCAAAAAGGTGATAGTGTAATCCTTCTGTTTTTCGTTTCTCTCAATCATTACTATCGATATAGGTTTTGTATTATGATTTTTTAAGCTGCTTATTACACTTTGATCCATCGGTTGCCTAACACATGTGCTATTTTCTGGAAGAAACAAAATCTTAATGTTCTCAAGATCATTTGTTTCCAAGTGAGCAGGGCAGTTATCTTCCATCAAAATAAGTTTGCGTTTTTGCTTCCGTAGCGGCTGATTCCAATGAACGACTTGGTATAACAGCTCAGAAGACATACAAGCCTTTTTGTTGGCCATGTATCGCACAAGCAGGAATTTAACATTTTTAAAGCATGTAGGATTTTTTGCTTTACCGATAATCATCAATTTTCTCTGTCCCATTCATGTTTGCACAGACAAGAACGGTAATGCGCTCTTTCGAGAGGTCTCCACCTACACATTTTACTCTCTTGAATTATAAAGTTTTATCCGTAGTCAACTTTGAAATAATCAATTTACATCTGAAATGAATCAGATTCAAGTTTGTGAGAAGCTTTCGCTATATTAAGAAACAATAATCTTGTGATGCATTTTTCGTAAACTGAAAATGGTAAAAACAACACTTTTCTGTTTTGCTTAATGATGCCATGACGTAAATGAGAAATCTACCGTATGGGGTTTATCTTTCATATATTAACGCCTATTCAATTAACACTGCAAGTAAATTTCTGCCAATAGGGATCGAAAGATTATTATACATTGGCTGTACAATTTTTCATCCATCATGCGTTGGAAACATTTGCTTTATTCAAATCTAAGAGAAAATATTTAGCTTTTGCTTCTTTATGTCTACGGTTATCGCTCTGAGAACATTACAATGAGCAGGCATAGTTTTCCACCGCCAGAAATTCTTTATATCATCTCAAAACTTTAAAGAAGTAATTCTTGATATGAAAAAGAAAAAGATTTGTGATAAGAGCTATTTGCTATAAATGACTTTTTTAAATTCAACAATAATGTATCGTTGAATAGAATCTGTTTTGGCATGATCTGCCTATGAACAATTGTGTCACTCGTGAAATTTAGGAGAAACGTATGGCAAAAGAAGTCATAAATTATAATTCCAATATGCCACGTATTAATACACTCATTTCAAAATATGTGGATTTTTTTTTTTTTTTTTTTTTTTGTGCAATTATAAAGATTTTGTGAAGAATTCCCTGAATGGCGCAACGTTTTTTTTAAGAGAAACTTGTGTGGTACCTATTTTTTTCGAGTATGTTTTATTACGTCATACTCATCTTCATTTCACAAATAACAAATTACTGGTGTAGAAATTTTCTGTGTGGAATATGAACTGCTCGGAAAAAAATTGTGAGATAGTGATTTAGAATATCTTTTGCCTGTTTATTATCGTGTCCTCGGATTAGAATTGAAGCTAAGAAAGTTGAAACCTATAGATGAGAAAATTCGGAGTTCGGATAGTGGAAGGATGCCCGAAGAATATTTATGCGAAGGCAAAAAGAAAGATTTAGGCGAGTATCAAACACATTTAGTAAGGAAAACCAAGAAAACATTCACCATTGCTACATCGATACCTAACCAATGAATGTGACAGTGTGTTCGTGACTCTGCATGTAGGTATACTATATTATCTGTGACCAATGCGCACGTACCACATGAACTTCGAGCAATATAAAAGAACGAATGCGATGCGTTCTGCAACGCGAGCTCCGACAGATATTTGGGCAGATTTCCTCAAATCCCGTACTTTGACTGAAGCAAAAATGACCACAATTTTAGGCTTGTATAAATAAAGTCACTAAAGAACTTTGTTATTTGAAATCTTTTAAAATAGTCTTTAAAGATAATAACAGATGTCTGCGAATGATACAGGGCCAATTTAATTATTCCGACATCAGCGCTTCTAGAAAAAATTTGATTCCCAAAATATTGGTGTGTAAAAAAAAAACACAACTGCAAAGCTGAAGGACATCGTTCTTTGAAACAAATTGGACACAAGAACTGAACACGCGAACTTAGAATGCACACTGTGCACACAAATAAAGAAAAGCAAAATCGGAATTACATAAACCTTTTATGGTGGGTCATCATGTCCAGAAAAGGGAAAGAATGTTCATCGTTTCCCTTATTTTAAACCAGGAACTGTAATGACGCTGGTCTCGTAGATTTTTCCTAATATCGTGATTACAACATGTAATTCGACAGTATTGCGGATATATAACCTGCCAAATTTCTGCCAACTATGAAGTGAAATCCCAGTGACGAGACGTACTTCCTATTACGTTTAGGGTCTTTCAATCTACATAAAAATACCAATGCGTTTGAACAGCTTAGATTCTTGACTTTGGAATGTTTCGCAACTTCTCTGTACAGCTCGATTTTACCCGTTAATGCGCACAAAGCTGATGAATTGTATCCAGCTTTGCAATTTTTTTTAGTATTTGTCAGATTCAGTGATATAGTTTGCGAGCAAGCCGCAAAGAACGCTTTAGTCTGAATGATTAAATCAGTCGTCCTTGAACCAACACAATACCGCTGGATGAAAAACTAGAACAAACATTTTTACCTTACATTTGGTAACAGGAAGTTCATACGTCTTCGAAAATAAATGTTCAAAGTTCAAATCTTTTGGCATTCAATAAAACTTAACCAAATGAGAATAAATTTAAAATATTTCCTTAGCAATTTAAATCTCAATCATTGGTCTATATTTGCCTCTGAGGATAAGAATTGTATTAAAACATTTCTCATGAAATTTCAATAATATATCTTCAAGAAAATTTGAGGGAAATTATAATCTGCAGAGAAGACAGTATATTAATGTATTAAAGTATTTGCAGCAGATATGTAACAGTATAATGCTAAAGATGTGGAACAAATCCGTGTTCTTTATGCTTAATTATAAGAGTGGAATTACGTTTTTATTTTGTAGCATCTCCTATTATTCACGTTGCTAAATGAATTTGAAATCCTATTTGCAAAAACAAAAGCGCAAGAATAAAGAACAATTGTTTGCAGTACTATATTGCAATATATAATTTTAAATACAACAAATCAGCGTGTTTTCTAAAAAGCTCTCTTTTATTACATCGATGTTCCTAAAAGCAGTCAAAACTTCGCCTAAAAACATGCAAAGTCTGTCAGGAAAGTAATGAGACTCATTCAATAACAGACGTTTAATTAAAGTTATGCTTACATATTATTAAAAGTCCTCGAAATAACATCCTTGAACATCAATTCACCACTGACAGCGGTTGTGCCACGCCGCGCAGCTTGCCTGGAAGTCGGGAACAGGATTCGCTTTCAAAGTACACCTTGCGGCAGTTTGCATGCTTGTAACAGTCCCAAAATCGTGTCCTTCACGCTGGATTTGAACTTGGGAAATAAAAAGAAGTCAACCGGGGCCAAGTCCGGCCTGTAGGGAGGTTCGGGTCCTGTTGCCATGTTGTATTTCGAAAGAAACTCTCTCACTCTCAGACACGCGTGGCCCGGATCATTATCGTGGTGAAGAACCCAAGTGTTCGTGATTTCCTGGCTGACGCGCGCAACTCTATTCCTTAGTCGTTGAAGCATTTCCTCGTAAAATGCAGCGTTGACCTTTTGTCCGGGTGGTACGAACTCCTTATGGACAACACCTTTACAGTCAAAGATGACAATGCGCATCAATTTCATCTTCGACTTGCACACTCGAGCCTTCTTTGGTCGAGGAGACTCGGGAGTGTGCCACTCTGAGCTCTGTCTTTTCGTCTCCGGATCAAAGACCCACATTGCATCACCTGTTATCATTTTCTCCAAAAATCCAGCTTCACTCCTCACGAGAAATCTACAGACGGTTGTTCCTCTATTCATCAGTCAAAACCTTAGGAACCAATTTGGCGCAAACTTTCCTCATCTGCAATTCATGTACAATGGAATTCGCGAGTCCCACGTGCTCTGCTACCAAACCAACACTCAGACGTCGGTCAGAGTCCAAAACCGCTTTTACCTTTTCCACATTGTCCGAAGTCCGACGTTGAAGGGTGCCATGGGCGTGGCTCATTCTCGACGCTCTTTCTTCCCCTGAGAACGTTTTGAGCCACCGAAACACTTGTGCTTTCGATAAAGCATTCTTCCCGTAGGCTTTGTGTATTATAACACGCGTCACGGTCGTGGATTTTTCAAGTTTGGCACAAACATTTACCCCGGATCGCTGTTCAACACTCTTCTGCATTTTGACCGTTACGCGATGCTCACACAGGGGTCCATTTCGCAAGCGATTCTCACCCTGTAAAAGCTAAGAACCAACTGACTAGACATCCATCGTTTCCCTATCATACTCCGCCACGCGTCACGCCCGGAGACTTCGCTCGCCGACCCTTCTTATTTTCCCAGGAAAAGTGGTCTCATTGATTTCCGGACAAACCTCGTATATAGTAATAAATTATTACGATGTCGTATAAAATGTGCACTGTGAAAACTAATAAATAGCATATCTTTTATCATGGTGTCCGAAAAAAAACCCGCTGTTTTGTGTACAACAGTTCTCTTATCAAGAACATCCGAAGAATCTAAGTTAAATAACGAAGTAATATGTGCCATCTGGTTCAGTAGTTTGAGCACATCTGTTTGCCATTTGTTTAATTCCTTCATGGTATCAAGTTTTCGGTTTAGAAGCAAAGAATGCATGGCATCAGCCTCGACGACGTCCGGAGTCGTCAACTACCAGCCATGAAGACAATGCTCGATCACCAGAGAAATGCGGTAATCTGAAGGGACAAGGTAGGGCTGCATGCCGCATTAAGCAGTAGCTTCCTTCCTTTCAGTTCTTGAAATTTACCTTGGGTCCGATTAGATGTACGAGGTTTCATTATCTTGCTGCAGCAGTGCTCGCTTTTGATTAGCAAAGTTAGGATACATAAGCTGAAGTTCGTCGTACATCAAGTATAACTGAGAATATTTTTCGGAATTGGCACCCCAACCATTCGGAATGAGCTCAAAGTTCATTACACATTCATAATTCCACCAGACACACACCATAAACTATTTCACCAAACGTCCATGTTTGGGAAATAGTAAAACTGGTTCACCTCTATTCAATCACTGTAGTGAAGAATCTAGAGCACGTATATATATCCACTTTTCATCTCCAGTAACTATTTGTTTTGTAAATAGAGTATCGTGTTGATTTCTGAGCAGCTGGTCGCATACGTTGACACATCGTTGAGCTCGAGCAGGGGTTAGCTTACGAGTAAACTTGCAGCATCATCTGTAAAACCTTCTGGTCTCATGCACGTACTCAGCGATGGTAGATTCAGGAACTCCGAGTTCCTCTGACAATTTCCGAGTGTTTGTTCGTGGATTTTCTTCCAAAGCCGCTTGTAGAGAAGCCGAATCAAGAGCAGATAGCCTAGCGAACCATTCTTACTTTTCAATGTCGTCACCAGCCACAAACTTCTGGAAAGTTTCTGCGTGGCCGATTAATCGCCAATCATTGTCTTAAAAAATTAGGGCACCTCATGGAACACAGTACAGAGTGTGCCCCGTTGAGGATATCTGAAGTCCCTGTATCTCTCGTCCCTGAAGGCGAGGGGTCTCAGAGATTAATACTCAGATAAACACAGCAGAACTCTGTAAGACATTGAACACATGGAATTGTCCCCAGAATCACAACTCTGTAAATAACCATTTATTCATCCACTTTCACACAGTTTCACGTTTTCTATTATTCAGCACTTTCAACCTTCTAACTTACTTTTTCTCACCATTTATTCTAACATTTTCCTTTCACTACGGCAGTTCAAAAGATGACCGGCACCTCCCAGTTGAACACCTGAAAAGACACCAGCTGAAAAGTGGATCAAGAAGCAGATAGAAAAAAAATAACAAAAAAAATAACACTTGAGGATAGAACAAGCTCCACCACAGGGAATCAATTGGTCAAGGACCAATTGATATCACTGTAAACTCTAAATTCTTCAAATTGTGTCTTCCGGAATTACACTAAAATGCACTAAAGCACGAATGGTACTTTGTAATTCTCCAATACACTTACTATTCTACAATGAACACTTCTACAATAAAGAACTTTGTCAGCTATAATAAAATTTAAATCAATCCTATACAAATATAGCAACTAATTTTATACTATTATAAACAACACTATTTAGTACTTGAAAATTATCATAAACTTTTACTACTATAAATAAAGAAAATTATGCAGTTTTACCCCTAAACACATTTCAATATGGGTGATACTTTTCTTAAAAAATAGTTAACATCTAAGTTACTAATTGACTTGTTTATAACACTTATAATCCTTAAATCTTAATTTATGAGGTATATACTTTCGTTTCTAGCTTTGGCTGAGAACAAACTAGTCTTTACATTCAGGCCAATTCTCCTTGTGTCTTACATTGACCTACATATTTTGGAGAAGCCTCTGATTCGCTTTGATTTCTTTTTTATTTTCTTAACTCCATATAATATTTGGGGATTGCATAGTACCACTGGCAATTTTCCTCCAGGGCATCCATCTCTTAGTGAACTGTGATTCTGTCAATTTGGTATGATCTGTCATCATTTTGTTTCTAATTTTGCGTTTAATGTTCCATCTAACTTGTTGGTAGTTACCTTTTGCCTTTTTGCTATGTATGACTTATTTAGCTCCAACCAAATCTGGTAATTCGTTTCGGCCACAATAATCAAATACACAATATTATTCCTTTTAGGGAATAATATTGTGTATTATTTGAGAAGCGCCTGGGAAAGCGAAGACGGCAAATGACGATACTCCCGACGAAACACGCTTGGGAAAATGACAGTTCACAAAGCGGTGAAGCCTGTCTTCCACTAGCCCACAATTCCAGCAATGCAAATTAGACCTCCGTGCCTAGCGGCAGGTTCTCTGTCTGGTCCTGAGCACGTCATGTGCTAGATTAAAGACAAAGTCTCTTCTTGTAGAATACAAAAAGCGACTTGCCCCGTTTTCCCAGGTTTTCTTATTACAAAATGAAGATGGAAAATAAAATTCATGTATTTTTAATCTATAAGATGGTATCTTTAAAAAATACAATTATTTTGCAGTTTTCACATTATCCACATTATTACACTGTATAAAACGTAGCTCTTCTCTGTTAAAAACAGGATTAGAGTCTTTCATCGGTCCTTTCCACTGAGTGGCATTTAAAACATATTTTTTATTATCCAAACCAATGAAAAATAACAGGAAGTTGTAGTTTGGACGACTACAATTATTTAACCATTTTTGTATCAGCCAGAAGAGTTTTGACCTAAACCAGATCTTTAAATTCTTGATCGCTGAACCTCCTTTATTTATTTTCTGATGCAATACATTAGGACCTATGTCTTCCTTTGTTTTTCCATACCACAGGAATCTAAACATGCGTGTGGTCATCGTCATTAACACAGATCCGGGCGGGTAGAATAGAATCCCAGCATGTGCACATTTGGTCACCATAAGAGTATTGATCAGCTTGGTTCTGTTACTCAAAGAATTTTTTAAATTTGCCTTTGTCGTGTGGTCTGTGAGATCTGATCGATGATTTCATTCCACGTTGTTTTCCTTGGACCTGAATGCGTAAAATGTATACCCAAGATCTTATTCTCTGCGCGTCTTTGAATTCCTCCCTGAGTTGTCCAGCTTTCCCAAAGGAGTGCCTTCGATTTTAGCACGCTTAATTTCGCGCAGGTGACTGCTCCATATTTTTCAAAATCCCTAAGGTCTTCAGTAATAGAATCGTCGTCCTTCAAATATAACAAAATATCATCCGCATACGCGGTTTATTTAATTTCTTTGTCATTCTGTGCTGGCACAGCAAATCCTTTAATTTTGCTGTTTGACGTAATCTTTCTCAAAAACAACTCAATGGTCAAAACGAAAAAGGAAGGAGACAGCGGAGAACCTTTTCTGATACCTATCTCAATATTTATTCTTTTTGTTTTATGTCCATTAACTACTAATACTTGTGCATAAGGGTCCTTACGCATTTATTTTATGATTTTCACAAAAAGTTCTGAAAAACCGTATACTCGTAAAATCTGGAGTAACGCTTCGTAATCTACTGAGTTGAACGCTTTCTCTTGGTCCAAAGAAAAAAGACCAAACTTGGTTTTTTGCTTTCATTGATTAAGAAAATAATGACCCTTGAAATAAAAAGGCTCTGCGAGATGTTTCGGTCTGGGATAGCACAAAACTGTTGAAAATAAACTAATTTCTGAATTATACTTCTAATTCTATTATTGAGAACTGTAGCCAAAATTTTGTAATCTACATTAAGCAAGGTTGTAGGTCTAATTTTATTAAAGTTTATTTCATCTGACTCTTTCTTCTTCATTAGCGTAATGTATCCTTGTTTAAATTCATTTCGAATTCCATCCTGAATCATTTCATTAAACATTTGAACTAGAAACATGCAATTTAATTTTCAAAGAACTAAAAAAATTGTGCCATTATTCCATCAGGTCCAGGGGACCTGTGTTTCTTTTGTTTTCGAATAGGTGTTCGCACTTCATTAAGAGTTATTTCATTTTTTATTTCATCTACTTGTGGAACTTTGACAAAATCTGTGAAATTGGTAAGTTCTACCTTCTGTTTTCTGTATAGTGTTTGAAAAAGCCCATGTGCCTCAGAAATCGTATTTTGAGTAACATTTAGGTATTTTGAGTAACATCAGTATATGTCAAGGTTAATACCCATCGCTGGGTACCGTCTCTTATTTTTGAATACACGTTTACCATGTTTTCTCGCTATTGCTAGACTTTCTCTAATGCGTATTCCAAATGTTGTAGTTATTTCCATTATTTCTTTGTTAACATTGAGTATTTCTTGTTGGTTACAATTCTGACTATTTCCTTTAATCAGAGCTCTTAACATATTATTTAGAAAGCGGAAGTTATCTCTTTTCACTTCCGCTATTTCTTTCCCTTTCCTTTGTAAATACCGACACATTTTTTGTTTCAAAAGACATCCAGTTTTGAAATTTATTTCCACCTTTGCTATGTAGCTCATAAATGTAATCTGTAATCTCTTTTTGAATGTCTTCATTGTCGAAATAGAGCGTATTAATCTTCCATGGCATTTGTATTCTGCGTGTCCTACAATGAATAACAACCTTCCACTTTACAACATGATGATCTGAAATATGCACAGGGAGTGCATTTTAGTTAATTATTTCTATATCTTCCAAGACATTAATGTCCTGAGTAAATCCAATACGTTTAGGAATCGTTGGAGGAGCATACACACAAAAATGTTTAAAAAGAAAACAATTATTTTCAAAAATGGCCGCAATCACTCTCCTCTCGGCATCAAATTGAAAATTTATCAGAAGAGCATTTCGGTACAACAACAAAACACCACTATATCCAGCGCTTGCTAGGAAAAACACACAGTGGAATATAGAAAGATACTTAAAAGCAGAAATGTCTCGGAAACTTTTAAAATGAGTTTCCTGTATAAAACAACAGTCTATTCTATTCAAAGTCAGAAAACCCTCCAACCAGTTCTGCTTGTCTGCCTTCTTAAATCCCGATATGTTTAAAGAAATCATTTTAAGAGTAAATTTTATTTACAGTTATTTACAAGCTCAAATTTGCATGACTTTTTTCGTGTTTTAGATGTGTCGTTTTCTTCATGGTCTATAACACTATCCAAAGAAGATACAGAAAGTTGTGTTACTTTCTTTGACATCATAGGAGGTGTATTTTGACTGACTTCTGAATCTTTAGAATTCGCATAATTCACCTGTTTTTCCTCTTCACCTTCATATTGTAACTCTTGTGTATTTATTTGCTTCCTTTTTTCCCGTGTTAATTTGTCCTTTCTTATCCCTGTCTTTGTTTCAAAGCTTCTCTTCACTTCTGTTTTCTCCCATCAGTACTCCTCAAGATCGAACTCTGCGATTCAACCTTGTTCTCTACGGGTTTGTTTTAGATCTTGTAAGATGACCCAATGTGCTTATTTTCCCCCAACCATCTAAAGGCTGATCGCTGCTGTACAAAGCCCTGCCTCACTAAAATTACCTTTAGGGGTAACAGGCCCAGCCAATGCCATACGCTGAGGTAAAGGCAAAAGTTCCCGAGGGACTACGTTATCACTCGTTTTTTCTTCAAAAGACTCAACATTATCATTTGAGGATGAGTCTATACTCGGAATCTTCTCTCTTTAAAATATTTCCATCAACTGATCAGCTTTATTATTGATCTCTGTCTTTTCTCCATTTTGCTCTAAGGCAGCAGCGTGCTGCTTACCCACCATTTCAGTGTGATACTGCATCTCCTCGATTTCATTCATTTCTGAATCTTCCCCTTCATTCTCTCTTGTTATCAGAGCAAATGTACGATTGCTACATGCTTGTCTTATGTGGCTTTCAGAAACACAGATACCGCAAGGAACAAAACGTTCACCCAAAAAGTGATCCAGAGCTTTACAATTTTCACAAATCTTAGTTTGCACGCAAAAGCCACATGTCCCGGTTGATTACACCTTGTGCAAATTCTTATGAGCCCAGCATATACACACATTGCTCTTAACCCTTTAATGTACAAACGATTTGGAAATGTTTCTTTCATATCCATAACTACCACCCTTGGTTCTGAAAAGGCATTCTGCATAAATTCATCCCGATCATCCCGTCTTACTTTCTCTCTATACACATTAAAAATTGTCCCATACGTTTTCAAAGCATTGGATACTTCTAAATCTGGAACCTCAGGTGGGAGCAGTTTCACACAAACTCTTTTTACATTGTTACCTGCTGTTGACACAGTAAAACTTTTATCTTTGCATTCAAAAATATCATGTTGTACAACTTTGTTTACGAAACTCTTGTATCTATCAGCAAACTGAAAGTCAGTTTTCTTGTTAGTAATCGCTTGTACTGTAGTAAGCATGTCCCCAGAAGGTTTTCCAACCAACTCCCAAATCGCTCTTCCTATCTCTCTGGGAACATCCCCTAGGGAGGACCACCGAAATGCTATTCGGTCTTTGCATGATAAAGTTATTGTTTCCCCTCCAATAAGAAAGGAATACAAACGGACTTGCCAACTTCCATCAGTCTGAGAGGTAATCCACAAGGCACAATGCGTTGATTTCACTATAAACAGGTGCACCACACGTTTTACTAAATAAATAAATTTGGCAGAGCCCCACCACACTCGAATCACTTTTGTCGTGGAAATGAGAGCAAAAGCACAACTTGTTGCACTTCGGAAAATTGAAGCACTTTTTTGCGCATACAGTATTAGATGTTGGAAATCACACTAGCTGATTCTTAGACGTGTTATCACAAAACACACCTATACAGAAAATTTCGTCGTACTGCGGCTGTTGCAATACGTCGAAGAATCAAGTTTCCTCCAAAAGAACGCACACTTTTCAATCGGAACACAATGTATCTCTCGTCATTTCACCTTCAACTCCTTTAATTTTTCAGACTCTCTGGCAGATTCAAATCCCTTACCCGTAATGTCGCAATAGAACCAATATTTCTAACTCTGTAACATGGCAATTGACCGCAGTACAAGAACAACGCATGGTTTGCGACATGTGCTTCACGCCTAGCTAGATTTTGCATAATACACGCTTTCAGTCGTTTGCAGCACAGGGAAAAATATCCAGCAGCAATTATGCGTACTTACGTCATGGATCTGTCCAATGGAATATCGCCATTTTTTCTGGAAACTGCAATAAGTGATTATGGCAAACTTATATTAATTTACTAAGGATTTCTTACTCACATTTTAACGAATGAAATGGGATACGTATCTGTGCACACAAATTTTGCTTAAAGGGCAATTTTAGATCTGTCAATACACAGATCAAAACCTGTCTTTAGGTAAAAGAACACTACTGTATTTAAAAAGAGAACTCTGAATAACAAAGAGAGAGGGAAACGGAAATATTTAGAGACAATGCATGAGGGCAAATATCCGCCATCGTGGAAAGTGTGACTACAACGGTTAAAAACGAATTTTATTACAAATGAAAGCATTTTTACCAGTTTGTTCACGTTCATATTTAATCGTGGCGACTGACAGATCTATGCGGTCTGGAATTAGAGAAAGTCATATTTAATTTTCTGAATTTCTTACTTGATGGACAATATCCTATGATTCCAAGAGATGTTAAGCAGCAACGTTGAAATTCGTTTAAGTAAGCCAACGAGACGTATAGCCCAATCACAATTTGTGAATATAATGACCAGGATCAATTTGTGAATTTAATGAACGATTATTTTTTTTACCTTGAATGTCGATGTGGACATCTTAACAAAACTTTGTTCCCTTTGGTGGTTTATACCCCTTTTTGAATACAGTGAAAATATCAAATTTCCAAAAAGTTTTGCGCAATCAACCATACGAATGACATCAGTCAGGATTTACTATCTGCATGGATGGATCGACTTAACAATTAATGTCATGAGCGGAAAATTTTCCAGTAAAACTCGTGGGAATCTTCAATGTCATGAACATGTATTAAGGTACTAAGTCAGGAAGAATCAGAATTACTTTTCGCATTAAAGGTGAGAATATGACTTATTGCAATCGTTACTGTGTCTTCGAGAGTTATATTACTTTCACAATGTGAATATACTGGTAAAATATTTAGAAAGAGCTCTTCAGAGAAATATAAAACACCAAAAGAAGGAAGTGCCTCCCTCATTACAAATTGTACAACATATCCATAATAGTGGTAAAAAACGTATCGAAAATCTTTCGAAAAAGAGATTCTTGATTTTTTTTGCTTCTTCAGGAAACATTCTGCGAGTTGAACCTATGCCCACCAAGTCCGAATTCTCCTGATAGTAAACACGTTTTTTTCACCGTAAAGGTAGATTATACAAAGTCATTTTTGTATCTTTAAGTGACTTTAGATTTTGAAATGCAGGAACCTCTTTCCAGGTGGGCCGCCTCAGTGGCTCAGTTGTCTAAGCACTTGCCGGTAACTATTCGATCGTTGTGTGTCTGGTTTCGAATTTCGGTGAGGGATGAATGTTGTAATTGTTTAACGGCACTGGCTGTTTTCCTAACTTGGGGCAAGCGTCACTAAATTAGTGGCGGGCGATTTTTATATCCCATCAAGTTGTTCACGGTGGTCGTTAAACCCCATATCCAAAATATCAACAAAAATTCCAAGCGGAACTGTATAGAAATTTGTTAGCTATGTAATGTGTGGTAACTTCGGGTTTAGTCTTAGAAAAAGTTTCTAATACCAAGATGGACGAACGCATTAGTGTTGTCAGATTCTTCAACTTCAAATCAGTACATCTGAGCTGAAAGAGCAGTAAAAACGTGTAGTTCGGATTTACAGCTTGAAATATGAACCACCTGAGGAATGTAATGTAAATTTCAGCGGAAACTAATTTACGGGCATTTCATATTGTTCTACAACTCTACAAACTACTATAAAGCGTCAAAATTCAATTTCGAAAAAATAAAATGTTCAGTCACTTTTTGCAAATCATTACTGAAGATCAGATTTATAAAATAATGCTTACCATTTAAACTACTGTTGGTGTAAATAATGACGGCATTGGTCATTTTTATGTAGTCACATTTGTAACGGTCTCATGTCGTCGCCCTAAGAGCAACTATGTGCATCTTAAACCTCTTACTAAACAATGCCTAGATGTTTCCAAAGTACTTGAAAAAGGAGTTGTAGCCTAAACAAAAAGAAAATTATTACACAAATATCTTACCATAGACGTTTACCAAATATCCTGTTCTTTAACAATGTGACAGAATCACAGTATAAGAAAATAATTAATCATCTAGATGAAAATAAATATTTCATGACAACCGAAACGATGGATACATTTTCGTCTTCAGCTTTTTCTCTTCAGACCAGTTCTGAGGAAAGTCTTGTCCTATGGAACAGTAGATGGGTATTGACTGTATGTTTCTCAGTGTTTTGGATAAAATACACAGGTACTATCTTACTTCTTGACAGCTCCATTCCCTTAAGAGTTATCTTACTGTGTTATATAGCGACTAGAAACCAAGACTCTTACAACCCGTGGAATCTGGGTGGAAGCCAGCCAGAACTAACTGATAAACAGATATATTTCTGTATTTCACTTCCATGTATTTTTCCTGTCGGGTACCATAGATACAAATCTCCTTGATTTCGTTACCGCTAAGGGCTGCTTAAGATCTACGGTAAGACACTCCCTTCCTTCAATTTATCTCAAACAGCGTTCATTCATCTTTCATTTTTATCAGCTTTCAGGAAAACTTCCCTGAGGCATACGGCAAAATAAACCATAAAGGACTGCTCAAGAATTACACAACGTTAGTATCGGTGGTGTATCATCCAAAACATTTTAGCCCATAAGTGGGGAAATATCTAATATTCGCGAAATTATGTCTCAAGCCAAAACATTAAGCCAAATAGCAAAACATTAAGCAGGTGGACTTAAAACAGAAAAAATCAGTAGAGTATAAAAATCTATTGTTATGCGAGAGTCAAAATCCGTAGAAGTACTGATAAATCAGTATAACGGAAACACTGGGCCACAGACTCCTAATAAATAAACTGCGTTTACCGCAACGGTTCATTCAGATAAAGAAAGTTGACTCTGAAGTTTCAGACGGGTCACGCCCTTGGGAATTATTTGAAGTTCACGCACTATGCTCAAGCGAAACACTTGCAAAGTGTATGAACCTCAAGTAATTCCGGAAGGGGTGATCCGTCTGAAACTTCAGAGCCAACTTTCTGCTTAAATAGAATTCACAGCCCTATACATATTGTGCTGCGCTTTATACAAGAAAATAGTGCAAACTATATTTATAAAATTGCAAATAACTTCCGTTTGGAAATGGGTAGCAGCGATATAAATAAAGATATTTGATCTTACATTACAAAACAGGATATTCTTACATCAGTTGCACATAAATTATGCCCCAAAACTCTCTCCTCCGATACCGTGGTGTTATAGCTTTTACGAAACTCCTCCGCATAAACGAAATAGCCGTGGACAATGTCCAATTATTGTAAACTATCAGACATAAGTATATTCCTTTGATTTCCATTAAGAGAACATTGGAAGCGTTATGTCACACATGTTCATAAGCTCAGTATTTACCGGAAGGCACATTCAATCGTTTTTCGTATATGTAGAATACACTCTGTTGCAGGATTTAGCTCTAGTTTCTGGTTTGTACACAGGAGGATTTTGATTACATTATCCGCGATTTTACATTGGTAAGAAGATATGGTTATCCCGGAAGAAAACTTTGAAGAAAGCAGAAGAGCGGTAGTTCTCTCAGTAAAGAAAGCGCTTGTACTAATATGCTTCTTCCGGATTATATACACATCTCTGGGTGAAAATTTGATTGAAGATTAGTTGCTACTTTAATTATGAGTATGCACAATTTCCAGCGGAAGAGGATAGTGTTACAATAGTAAGCAACAGCCACACAGCATTGTGAGTATTACCACCCGCATTTAAACAGGAAATGGGTACCTGACCTATTTCAGGGATGCCATTTTCACTTTGCGACGTAAAACTCTTGCGATGTACGTTGGTTTCCGCTAACGGTAAGTGACGGGGAAGCGGTACATTAACAGAAGAAAACTCCTCTACATACAGTGGTAGATATTAAAATACCAGAACAATATAAAATGGTAAAAAGTTGCGATTGGTTAAATAAAAATATATGGACTTGAAACAGACCATGTCATGTTTATAAAATCGGAAATGTTTACTTCAGAAATATTACGTTTTGCAATTTCGAATCTCGTCAGGGGGCGCAGTGTTGGAAGCGTTGGTTTCTGGCAATTAGTTCGATTAGTGTTTTGGTGCAAATCCGTGTGGTATGCACTTCGGTTTGGGATCCCCGTCGTCTTATAGAAGTAAGAAGCGTGGAATCACGGGAAATTACATGTTTACCGAAAGGTGACGCTTCCGCTCCCTCCCCCAGCGCTGCTGCCTCCGTTACGTCATCGCTGTTCACTCCGTGCGTCTGAATTGGTTCGCCATGTTTCTGCTATTGGGAACGTTTTTATAAGGAAGTTTCGAAGGATGAAAGCGCAAAAATGAGTCCCTCAATTTCGAGGAGCTTTGTACTGGTGATCTTATTAAGATTTTTAAAGAGTAATTGGTGGCTTCTGAAACGCAGACTTTCAGAAGCGTCTGACAAAAATATTTGGTAGACCATATTCTGGAATATTTATTCCGACGGAATCGTCGACTTTCCACGGAACATTGCGTTGAGGTGATGATTCGCATCATCAAACAATTCTTTCCTTGTACGTAATAAACCTAATTTAATTATTGTACCAAAAAGAGAAGTTTTTATTCTGGTGGAAACACATCTTTGTGGTTGCAGTAAAAGTTTCAGAATATGTACAAAGGTAACATTCAATAAAGGCCCTTTCAGCTTCAGCCAAAATACTGCTCAGACGCATTCGTTACAGATAAAACCCACGCCGCGTATTTCATGTAGCCCAATGGATGGCAGCACGTTAATAGAACAGCGTCTCTTGTACAAGACGACGAGGGCTCAAACCGAAGTTCACCCCCGGTGAGCAATTGTGTTTGTTTTTGTCTGACCGCAGTGGCTCCCTCCCTGTCAGTGGCCCTGTATTAGGGACGAGCAAGTGCTTATAGCCCATCGAGTTGCTCACGGTGGATGTTAAACCTCCAACCAAAGAAAAAAATAACTATACTTCCAACTGCTGCCGGCTCTCCGTTGATTATTTGATTTATTTTGATTACAGATCGGAGGATAGATGGCAGCACGTCCGATCTTAGTAACTCTTTCTTCATTCTGGCGTGTTTGTTGAACGTAAGCAGCACGTTTGAGGGAAGGATTAGGCTTTGTTCCAGACAGTTGGGACGTGGTTACATAAAATTTATATTATTATTGATATCGTGATGATTCTATTGTATTATTTTTTCTCTAAAGATTTGTCCTGCGATGAGGCAATTGCGGAATCGAAAAAGGTTTATGCTACCACGTTCACTGAGACAGCTGCTTTTCACTATTGCAGAGGACTGGACTTAGAGTTCATGGAAGCCTCCTAGTGTGACCAAGGAAGGGTTAACGGCGAAGTAATAATCGTAAAAATTGATGACGCAAAGGTTGGCAAGCGGGAAATGCGACTGCGTTCGCCTGTTTGAGAGCACCTGGATCCTTGGTATCTTTGTGCGAGATACCAAGCGATTCAGGGTGGAAATCTGTCGTGGCAATAACAAATGTTCCGAAACACTGCTGTATCTCACGGAGAAACCTGCGTAGCCAGGACCTACAGTTATGAGAGATCAGTGGGCCTCTTGTCATAACCAACCAGGAGAAGGATTTGAACACCTTAGACTAAACCATTCCATGAATTTCATTGATCCACACAGGGACTCGCACTCAAAAGACCCGTACTAAAACTTGGAGGGTAATTGGCGTCCCCTAAACCTCAAACTGATACAAGGAATTCACAAACTTCATTTGGCAAACCATATTCTGGAATTGACGTCTTTCATCAGAACATTGCTTTGACATGATGATTCGTATCATCAGACAGCTCTTTTTTGGCACGAAATAAATTCATACTAAATTAACGTTATTAATCGGTTTATTCTGCCAGATAGACAACTTCCCATTCATGAGGAAACGAAATTTTTGGGTCATTTCCACATATGTAAAAGTTAAAGTTTGTATGTTTGTTCCGCATACGTTCCTGAACGGTTTGATGGATTTGCATCAAAATTAGCGCACGTACTCTTCATCACCCAGATTAAAATACAGGCTGGACGATTTTTTTAAATTCCATCCCTAAGGGAGTCAAATGTGTTTACGGAGCCCGCTATAGACTGGGTGCAAGTCGGCTGCTGCGATATTACTCCGCATGTCAGAGCAACGGTCGTCAGGTGACGCCTCACTCCTCGCAAGTCCGCGGTTCAGGCATATGGGAAGAGTCCGATTTTTGAAGACACAGCACTCCGGCGGAACATATTGCCATAAGTATTTTTTTGGTATATCTTGCCATGGCATTTTCTATATAAGGATTAGGTTTCACTAGACTACCAACAATGGGCACAGGAGTCTCAAATATATGTGGAGCTACAGATTCCCACCAATAGGCGTGGTCCTCTCAAATAGCATCAAACTTTAGTTGAAGTTAAAACAGACGGTCTTCTTTATACAAAAAAAATTAAATACAAGATTAGTATTGGTATTAGTATACATAAAAGAAATAGCTTACATACACTGGAAAGAAATAAGCTTCCCAAAGGTGAAAGAATTTTCCGAATAGGTTTAATTTTCGAGATTAGTAAAAAAATTCTGTATATTATCGTGAACTACCTTCTTTCACGTTGGGTGTGATCAGGTTGTATGTAAAGACAGCGGAACGATACATGTCAAATTGGAAACTACTTGAAAGCGATGTTATTCAGTAATACAGCCAAAAATAATAAAAAATAATAAAAAAAAATAATAAAAGAAAAAATAATAAATAAACAAAATAGCCTATGTCCTCCGGAAAGCTTCCCAACGGTGAAAGAATTATGCGAATCGGTTTAGTTTTCGAGATTAGTAAAAAACATCCGTACATTATGGTGAAATACTTTCTTTCACGTTGGGTGTGATCAGGTTGTATATCTACCCTCTAGAAAGCTGAATTCGGAGTGCAGGTAGTGCATTATTGTGTATATTTGCTATTTCCAGTTTTTAGGGCTCAGAACGGCCATTATAAATTGTGATTTCTTATAATAAAATTTTCATCAAGTGTGGTGAAATGCCTCCAAAAAAACCTTGAGGAACTCAATCGACAACAAGCTGTCACCCGTATCTATTTCGCTGACACTTGGTTTCATTAACACGACGTCGATAGTTCTGTGAGACACACACACACACTCACCAACCATGCCTCATTCTGTTTTCCAACCAAGACCTACTCGTACGAACGATCAGATACCAGCTGGTATGCACTAATCAACCAAAACATTAAAACGACCTCTGCATTATTAAAATAGGCGCCCTTGCAACCCATCAACGTCACGTGACAAAATGACGATTGATGTACACCGATGAGCCTTTAACTTATGACCACCGACCTAAAAAGGTGTGAGACCCAAATTGTCATGCGCAACAGCAGCCACTCCGCGAGGCATCGATTCAGTGAGGTTGCGGTAGGTATCCTGAGGTATCTGGTACCGTAATGTCATCCAGTTCCCATACGTTTCGGGGTTGTGGTGATTTAGCGCGGACCCGTGTTTCCAAGTGAAGCAACAAATCTTGGATTGGGTTGATGTGAGCTGAATTTGGAGGCCAGAGCCTTAACAGAATAACACCAACATGTTCCTCGAAAAATTCCTTGACGATTCTGGCAGTGTGGCGTGGCGCACTATCCTGTTGGCCATCACCAGCAGGGAAAATAGTTGCCATGAATGGGTGAACTTGGTCCGCAACGATGTTGAGATACCTCACAGCTGTCAGGGATTGTGCTATTGGAATAATGAGGCCTAAAGTATCCCAAGAAAACATCGCCCACAGCAAAACACCGCCACTGGAGGAATATCTCTGCCCAACAGTGCATCCAGGTGCCTTAACCCTCGTTAGTAATCTGCGTATCGGCGATTAACCGTGTATGTGATGCATCAGGAATGTTGATTCCTCAGAAAACGCCACTTTTTCCCAGTCATCTACGATCCAATCTCGATTCTCTTAGATCCACTTCATGCGCTGTTGGCGATGACGTGCAGTGAGCATGGGCATCCGGCTGCGTCTTTGGCTACGCATGCCCATGCGCAGAAAGTTGCGATGAACTGTGTGCCATGACCCTTTGCCCTGATCACCACTGCTGTACCTGCGGGTGACTTGTCGCACTGTGGCCATGCGGTTACTGTGAACAATGTGCAAGAGTCTCCGCTGCCTTGGGGTATCAATGAGCTGCGGACGACTCACGGCTGGACAACGTTTCGTCATTTAGCCATTTGTGCACCGCTTTTAATACGTACTCAATACAGCGGCACGTGAACAAATCAAAAGCTCCCACGCTTCCGAGATCGTAGTTCCGAGGCACCTTGCGATCACAAAACTCCGATAAATCGCAGCATTTCCCATTCTGACTATGACCACTATACAAACCGAAAGCCGGTCCTCGGATTGTAAATATACTACACTATGAACTTCATCTGCGCCCCAGCTTGGTCTCCAGGCGCGCTCATTTCTCTAGGGTCGGGGTGGTCATAATGTAATGGATCATCGGTGTATATAATTCTTGGCTCGGAGCTCTCGCAGTCAGTATTTCGTTTCGTCTAAACACAAGAAAAGCAAAAGATTTTTCTGATTTCGACAAATTTCAGATCGTTATGACGAGACACCTTGGAAACAGTGTTCCGAAACAGTGACACTGGTAAGCTGTCCACGCTACGCAGTAGTTAGTACCTATCAAAAATAAACCGAAACATGTGATACTTCGAGTGGTCTACATGGTCTGGGCAGGTCATGCCTTATTGATGCCAGAGGTCAGACAGCAACAGGATGTCTATTGTGGTTTACATCAGACGTTTAAAATGTAGTGAAGATCCCAATGTCCGGACACACAGTTCATCGTTCGCTTTTGGACTTAGGTCTCAGCGGCAGCAAACCCATTCGTAAGCCTACAATCACAGTCATTCACCGTCGTCAACTTTTGCTGAGTGCGCGTAATCACCTACATTGGAAGAGGGTCTCTTGGCTAGACGAAAACCGTCTGCTTTTCCATTCTGTACGTCGTTCACCCACGGAAGCCCACTCACGTCGATGCATTGTGAGACGGATCGATTCGACTGGATGGGGTGTGATGGGCTGCAAAGTATTATCTTGGGGAACACTCGGACCTATTTTCCCTGTAGACCAAAATCTGACAGCTGTAACGTACCTGAATATCGTGGCTTACCAAGTACACTTTTTTAAGGCGAATGTATTCATTTTCGGAGATTGCGTCTTTCAACTACTCAATGTTAAGTACAACACTGCGAAGAAAGTTCAGGAAAGGTTTTAACCACCTAAAGAGAAATTACGTTTACTGTTATGGCCAAGAACTCGACGTACATGATTTCTGTCCAGCTTTTGTGCTTTGATTTGGTCAAACGGGCAGGAATAATCCCACCCAAACACACAGTTCATCGGATCCATCGGCGTGTCTCGTACATCTCCGATGCTTCAGTGTCCGTCGGGTCCACCGGCGTGTCCCGTACACCTCCGATGCTTCATAGTCCGTCGTGTCCCCCGGCCTGTTCCGTACACTTCCGATGCTTCAGAGACGGTCGGGTCCCCCGGCGTGTGCTGTACACTTCCGATGATTCACAGTCCATCGGGTCCACCGGCGTGTCTCGTAAATATCCGATGCTTCAGAGTCCGTCAGGTTACCAGCGTGTCCCGTACACCTCCAATGCTTCAGAATCCGTCGGATCCACCGGCGTGTCCCGTACACCTCCGATGCTTCAGAGTCCTTCGGGGAAGATGTAATGGCAATTTGTGCACGAAAGTCGATATCCTACTTCTTATGTGTTATTGAGAAACATAGTTCAAAACATTCAATGTTTGTGTAAAAACATTATGTTGAAGTTATTTGGTAAATAAGGTGTCAAGAAATCTGCACTGAAATCTTGAAGTCGTTCTGAAATGTAGTTTCTGACAATCATGAATGTGATTGTTTTCTTTGTTGTATTGAGAAACATATTTTCAAACAGTTACTTTCTGTGAAAAAATAACATGAAGGTTGTTTTTAAATATATCATGAAGGTTATTTTTAAATAAAGTGTCAAGAAAACTGTTTTGAAGCCTTGAACTTGTTTTCATATATAATTTTTGACAAGGATTAATATGATTGTTGCTTTTGTTGTATTGAGAAACAGTTTAAAACAATTAATGTTTGTGTAAAAATATTGAGTGGATATTTTAGAAATAAAATGTGAAGAAAACTTTTTTGAAGTCGTGAATTCGTTCTTATACATAGTTTTTGACAACGATTAATGCGATCGTTGCCTGTGTTGTATTCAGAAACGCAGTTTAAAAAATTAATTTTTGTGTAAAAATATTATGTGAAAGACATTTTGTAAATAAAATGTTGTGAAAACTGTTTTAAAGTCGTGAGTTCGTTTTTATATACTGCTTTTGACAATTATTAATGTGCCTTATGCTTTTGTTGTTATAAAATAATAGAGGTAGTTTTCTTCGGCCTTGATTATTTTATGACTATTTCTGCTCAAATTTGGATACCCTAATGCTTTATTATAATTTAAAACATTTAATGTTTGTGAAAAATTATTATGTAAAGGCTATTTCGTTAACAAAGTGCTAAGAAAACTGTTTTGAAGTCGTGAATTTGTTCTCATATATAGTTTTTAACAATCATTAATGTGGTTGTTGCCTTTGTTGTACATTGTGGAGCATTGTTTAAAACACATAATCTTTGTCTTTGCTTCCCCGAAACATTGTTTTATTCTTGAAAATCTGAAACCATGGTTTTACAAGATCTGTTGCTGTCGTTCAAAGAAAACCCTAAAGTAATCGATGCACTTTTGATGTTTCGATGTCCGTTTGATCAGCGGAGCCCATGAGAAAGTGCCATTTGTGATTTATCCAATCAGAATATGCATTGATATTGTTGTTCCTTGAAACCGCGGCTGTTAGAAAATCCTTTAACATTTGAGCGTTGCCTCTGCTGTGTTGTATCCTCGAAACTGATAGTTACATTAGTGAGGATGACGTCGCAACTCAAAGACGTGGCACATACGAGGTACGATCTGCTATTATGCAATGGTGTCAAATGTTGATTTTGAGTAACCGCATCGACAGCACATCCACAGGCTGTGCGACTGGCACCTTCACGAAACCAGCAAAGAAACTGTTCGAATATCCTAAGATGTCAGCTGATTGGCTGAAAATCCCTGAAGTACACTGGCGGAAAGTGAAAAAAGAACACCAAGAAGGAGACGTCTGATATCAACGAAATTTATACAGCATAATAACGGAATACAGAGGATAACGTGATCAAAACATTATGGCAAAATACAGCTGTATTTGCTGGTAAACTGAAAAATAACATTTCCATGTAGCATGGTTAGGTACGAGGTTGAACCGCCATGAACTGTGTCGTACTGTGCAATTCTGGCATGGAGTCTGTCGTATAGATGTTGGATGTAAGTTTGGGGTATGGAGTTCCAAGCATCCTCAACCTGGACGCGTAAATCAGGGATGGTCGTGGCTGGCCGTGGAGACAGAATAAGTCGTTGTCCCATAAAATCCCACACGTGCTCAATGGGGGACCAATTCGGTGAACGTGCAGGTCATGGAAGTTATCTCACACTCTGAAGTGCATGTTGCGTTGCACGTGCCGTGTGTGGGCAAGCGTTATCTTGCTGGAAAACACCACGATGGACCGACCTTACAAATGGCACAACAACGGGCTGAGTGATGTTGTTGAAATAGGAGGTGCTGTTTAACCTACCCGGTACAAAAACCAGTTGCGTACGCGAGTGATAGCTGATCGCTCCTCACACCAAGAGACTAGGTGTAGGACCTGTCCTGTGTGTCACTGGCGGGTTCAGGAAGGGTTGCGATGCTCCCCTATGCCTCTGCGAACACGCATACGGCCATCAGAGGCTCCAAAGCAGAATCTGCTTTTATCGCTGAACACGACAGATCGCCATTGTGTCCTCCAGTGCAAACGTTGGCGACACCACTGCCTCCATTTCTTACGGTGGGCTGGAGTCAGAGTTACACATGCCGGAGGCATACGTGCACGTAGTTCTGCATCCAGTAGACGGTTGCGGATTGTTCGCACAGTCACCTCAGGTGCAACGGCAGCTCGGATTTGCGTCGCAGTTGATGTTCTGCTGGACACAGCCGCTCTTCTTATGCGTCAATCGGTCCGCTCATCAGTCCTTCAGTGACTCCCGGTTCCACGTCTTCTCTTGTGGGAAGGTTCCACGGACCATCTACGCCACCATTGTACCACCACCGATATTTCCCATCCAATTCGCTCCGCAATACGACGATACGACCACCCGGCCTCGCGGAGTCCGACTAGACGACCTCGCTCAAAGTCCGATAACTGCTGAAATCGTACACGTCTTCCATGTCCAGGCATTGCAGCTTCTTAAAGGTCTTCGCACGTGTCCGTACGCCGACGACTGATTACATTCACTTCGCCATACTCCTTAAATACCACCGACGATAATTTGCATATTATGCCGTGCTGTGGTGTAAGCGCTCACCGGTTGGTTTCGAAATGAACATCACACCTACGTAAGCTCGACCCCATTAACATAAGTAAATTTCATGATCGTCCGCCATTTCCTTCTTGGTGTTCTTTTTTCACTTTCCGCCAGTGTATTTTCATCTTTCTCACTGCTGGTGTAAACATCAGATTATAGCGACAGCAATGAGATGCTAATTTCACAAAACCAGAACACCATGCTGTCGTCACAGATGATATGCTTCTACTTTCGATAAACCGATATATTATCACTACGGGCAGAGATGATGCAAACAGTGTGCTTTTTGAAGCTATCAGAAAATGCGTGTAACTGATGCGGAAATAAAGCAGATGCAAACATAAAAGACTGGTTTTTATGTTATTTCTCTGTGATCTTCATTTGACCAATTTGGAAGTAAAGCCGATGCAAACATAAAAGACATGCTTTTATGTTATTTCTCCGTGATCATTTGACCAAAGCTGAAATAAAGCAGATGCAAACATAAAAGACTGGTTTTTATGTTATTTCTCTGTGATCTTCATTTGACCAATTTGGAAGTAAAGCCGATGAAAACATAAAAGACATGCTTTTATGTTATTTCTCCGTGATCATTTGACCAAAGCTGAAATAAAGCAGATGCAAACATAAAAGACTGGTTTTTATGTTATTTCTCCGTGATCTTCATTTGACCAAAGCGGATATAAATCAGATGCAAACATAAATAACTGGTTTTTATGTTATTTTTACGTGATCTTCATTTCACCAATGCGGAAATAAAGCAGATGTAAACATAAATAACTGAATTTTATGTTATTTTTCCGTGATCGTCATTTGACCAATGCGGAAATAAAGCAGGTGCAACAAATACCTATTCGCTAGTTTACATCTTGCTCCATTTTTTTATCCAAAAGTTCTTATTATTAGCATTATTCACTGAACAGTCTCCATTATTTAGGTCTCTTGATTATATAGGTATGCATTGTATGGGTGGTACTTGAACACATTTCGGAAGTCACTATTCTCCGTACAGGTTTAGAAATTTTTAAATAAAATAATTAAGAACAAAACTCTAAGTGCTAACATTTGGAGCCGAGGGCGAGGTAACTGTCAAAAATTGGAAACATCAGTACAATATCCGTGGTACTTTACTTTCTGTAAATATAATGCCTGGGAGGGGCCATGAAAAGAAAAAGTATCCTTGCCAAACATTTTTTTGTTAGGTGTTTGGAAGGCAATATTTTAGCAGGGCACTAAATTTCAACTTAAAATGTTTTCGCCGAAAATAAAGAAAATAATCACCAGTTTTAATGTGACTAGTATATATACTTTAATCTCAAATCCTGTATCACAAAACGGTTTTGATGTTTACAAAGTATACGAATAAATCGGCAGGCCATCGGACGAGAATGTTATAGAACAAAATTCTTTATTTTTTCCCTGGCGCCATCATAGCAATGCAATTGCACTTCCATTGTGATTCCTGTTTTTTCTTGATTCATTGTTTTTCTGATTGCCACACTTCAAGTTATGTATCCCTCTATGGTTATTGGGTGGCGAAGCCAAACGGCACGTAGGGCCATCGACATGGGTTCTGATTTGGAAAGTTCGTGATTGAGATTCGTATTTCGATCAATAGGTAAGTTGCTGTTTCTTTCTTAAATATCGAGTGTAAATTAGATGTATAATACAGCCAATGTTGTATTTCGGGAAAAACCTTTGCGTTTGGAAAATAATCCTTATGGACTGATATGTTAAAATTTCGAAACAAATTATTTTTCCACATTAAGCTGCACGTTTCGTACGCTTCCTCCGATTCTCAATAAGAGGAAATTAAGCCATCTTTATCAGTATTGCATTAACTCAAAACCTCTAGATAACGTCATTTAATGAATCAATCATAATCGTCAGAGAAACTTCGAAATCGCTAATGTGAGTACCGTTTCACGTTGCATCATCTAATGAAGACCTTATCGATTGCTTGTATATCTTTTTGCGATACCTTTTATCGCACAGATACCACTAACTAGATCTGTAACGCCTCCAGTGACGCAGTAGTCTAAGCGATGGTTTTTGATCATTCTTCCGAAAAGGGATCCGTCGCTCCGGCCCGCACGGGGATAACTGGTTTTCCAGTTATTTGGGGAGCGGCGCCCCCACGGCCCGAGCTGACCTTGTGACTGGTCAACATCTGATGTCATGCCACCGCTTGATTTTTATTTTGGTGCTATTGGTGTTTGCAGGGACGGCTGTTCATCCAGCTGTTGGGGAGTCGCGGCCCCACGATCCCGAGCTGGTCTTGTGTCTCGCTTTTTTGTTTTTATTTATTTTCTCCACTGGCTAGTTGCCCGTGTTGTATTCTACCTAATCGCTACCACGTTATGTACTAACACCCCGGTCTTGTGGTTTTGTTACCCTCCACCACTAACTGATTTATATTAACCGCTCAGTTCGTAGGTTGCTGAGATTCCGATTAGGTTCCCTGCCAGGATTTGTCTTCTTTGGATTTCTTTTTTCCTTTTCGCTGGTTTGGGTGCTAGGCCTACCTGCATGTTTGCCGCGTGCGGAGACTCGTGAGGCGGAAATGGGATGTCTGGCGGCTGAGGTCGCAGGAGACCGGTTAAGTGCCTCCTGTGTACCAACACTCCTCTTCGACCCCGGCTTCGCTGTAAACGGGAGGCTAGAGACTAACCCACCTCTAGTCAGAAGTCTTGTACCAAGTTGTGTACAGGGCTTTAGCGGCTTTTTTGTCGTATGGCACAGCAGGGTGAGCCCGGGGGCTGTGGGATCATGCCAAAGGCGTTGGCATGACGGTATCAGGAGGCCGAAGTGTCCGCCGAGTGCGTGTGATCACAGCCACCGGACTATATCTGCAACGTATAAGCTCCAGAACTGTGTCTAGCGTCATTTTCTTGGCTTGCGGACCTCCAGTTCTCCCTTGTAGGGCTCGGTGGTGGGTGGAGTAGTCTGCAGACGAATCTTCCTCCTTTTTTTCCATGGGTAAAAAGAACAAAAACTCCAAATTTAAGTCACCTGACAAAATAATAGTTGACAACGACTGTCCTTCGTCTTCTCAACCTACCAAGTCTCATACCCTTAAACTGTCTTTAGACCTTGACCTGGACCAAGAATGTGGAACCTCTTCTTCGGCAGCTGTACCAGTCGCTCCGAAGCGTCGTCTCCCCTCGATTGCTGTGACTACGCATGCTACTCACTTGCTTGTAGAATCCATCGATCCGCATGAGAGACTGTCCACCAGATCTCCCTTTTTCATTTCTAAAGCTTTGGACGCTGCGGTTGGCCCCTTGAAGTCTGTGAGGAAGCTTCGCTCTGGGGACCTGCTTGTCCAAACTTGCAGTGTTTCTCAGAGTAACACTTTTCTGAACCTCACTAGTCTTCAAGGCATTCCTGTAAAAGTGACACCTCACCCGTTTCTTAACACCTCTCGGGGTGTTATTTCGGAGTTTGATCTCTTGCCATGCAGTGAAGACGAATTCGTGACTGAACTTGCTGATCAAGGTGTTATTGCTGCACGTCGTATGATGTTCCGGCGTGATGGTTCCATGATTAAGTCAAAAAATGTCATCTTGACTTTTAACTCCCCGAAAGTTCCGACCGAAATCAAGGCTGGCTACTTGGTCTGTGGAGTTCGCCCGTACATTCCCAGTCCTCTGCGCTGTTTCAGGTGCCAGAGGTACGGGCATTCACAACGTTTCTAGTAAGAGTTCCGCTCGTTGCGCAAATTGTGGCTCCAGTGAACATGACGGGGAAGGTTGCACTTCTGCGGCCTGCTGTGTTAACTGCGGTGAGGCCCATGCAGCTTACTCCCGCAACTGTATGAAATGGAAGGACGAGATGGCGATCCAGCGCCTCAAGACCCTGGAAGGCCTCTCGTACCCTGCTGCCAAGGCCAAGTTGGGTATACCCACCACCCGACAGCGTACTTTTGCCGCAGTAGTTCAGTCTCTGCCACAACCCGTGCAGCCCTTTGTTCCGCGCCCTGTAGCTCTCGCCGCCCTTGCCAAGCGATCTACAGCTGACCAAGCGACACAGGTGTTTTTCCCCGAGCTCGAGATTTTTCGAATACCTGATTCTGGGCCTTCTCTTTTGCTGCCGACCGTCTCTTCCAGTTTCCAGCCGAAAGCCTGCACGTGCGGAAGACCCGGCCCTCAATCCGCAAAGGTGTGCAGTGTCCATCCAACTGTCTCGGCCTCAGCGAGGTCCCCACCCTCAACCTACATTATAGAGGAACATAGGGGGAGGAGAGTGACAGTTCGTCCCCAGCCTCAAACAACATTGCAGAGGAACATGGGGGGAAGAGAGTGACAGTTCGTCCCCGCCCTCTGCCAGCATTGCAGAGGAGTGTGGGGGGGAGGAGAGTGACTCATCCTTTGTGTAGTTGTGTTTAAAAAAAAAAAAATTATAATTATAATAGTAAATTAATAAATTTTTATATAAACCTAATTAACTACCTTGTCTTCACAGCTTTCATCATACTCTTTTTCAACTTTTACCAAGCCTGTCTGCTCTTAATCATTTTCCACGTTTTTAAAAATCTGTGGCTGATAGTTCTTTGTCTGGCGCTCTTTGGCCAAACCTGGCCCTTGCGCCAATAACATCCAACAACCAACCAACCAACCGTCGCTCCGGTAACGCAGTGGTCTGAGCGATGGCCTATGATAATTCGTCCGCGAGGGATCCGGGTTTAAATCCCTGTGAGGAATGGATATTGTGTTTTTTATTCTTACGGCACTGGCTGTCTCCCTTTTCTGGAACCAGTGACCACAAATTAGGGACAGGCGACTGCTCTTAGTCCATTCAGTTGCTCACGGTGTTCGTTAAACCTCCAATAAAAGAAAAAGTTAGGGGCGGGTCGGATCCGCTTTCGAATCCCGGTGAGGCATGGATGTTGTGTGTGTCTAACGGAACTGTCTTCCTCCCTTCACGGAAACCAGTGGCTTTAAATTAGGGATGGGCGACTTCTTATATCCCATTGAGTTGCTCACGATGGGTGTTAAACGTAAATATACGTATCCAGACACCATGAAACGGGTAGGAAAATGCGAACTTAGATAGTGTGTGTGTGTGTGTGTGTGTGTGTGTGTGTGTGTGTGTGTGTGTGTAACTGCCATAAATTTTGCATTTTATATTTTCTTCACTGTTGTTGATTAGCAAAGATTCCAGAGGTAATCTCTTTGGAAGACGTTAACAATGGGAGAAGAACACAATGTAAACATTTTTGATTTGTCTTGGAAAAACGAAACCATAAAATGATTGTATTTTGCTGCCTTTGATAGAGTTACCGTAACCTTTAACCGGCTGGAACCAATTAACTCGGAGTTACTAAAATCATCCCAGACAAATATATTCGCTGTCTAAGAAGTGGGCAGTGTTAAACATGAGATCCCAAAGCATTGCTTTCCTTAGTTTGTCAGTCAGATCGGACATTTAGAGGAATGATTGGCACTAGTCCTTTCAGACAGAGATCCTGTTGAAACGGGTGTAACAGTTCCGACGAACTAAAGAAAAACGACATTTTTGAGTTAATGACGTTGGTGTCATTGCGACTGACCCTTCTCCATCACACCACGGGTCATAAAGCAGTGGATAAAGAACAAAAGAGCGAGCTTATGTCAATCTTAGCATGTATATTGCCTTACTGCTGAGATGAGAAAAGGGAAAACGGAATATCTCATGGACGTGTCAAATCTCTCAATATTGAAAGTAAGAATCATTTTACAGTCTCCGCCTGAGTTTGGTGCCAAAACAGAAAATGAATACCCAGTGATAAGTAAGACAGCCCAGAATGTTTTGAACCTGATTGCTACCACCTTCTTTTGTAAAGCTGGTTTCTGAGCAGTTGCAGTGATAAAATCAAAATATAGTGTGAAAATTAGCATTGAAAAGAAATGCATGTTGCAATCTCAAAAATAACACCAAAAGTTGATAAGCTACCTAAGGAAAAACAAGCACATCCCCTTTGCTAGGGTTTTGGATACACATTTAAATTCTTTCTATATTTTTAAAATTCACCGCTTTGCTGTTAATTCAAAACACTTTTTCTACAGAAGTTTCTGTTATATTATATATATTAAAGATATCTTTGTTTCAATAAGTGATTTAGACCTACTCCTCTATGCAGACGATATAACCATTCTTACCTCATTCAATTTCATGACAGACACTACTATGGATATTAATACTAAACTTAATAGCATCTCAGATTGGCTAAACTCTAATGAATTGCTAATAAATATTACCAAAACAAAATCTTTAATTTTCTCAAAACAAAATATCTCACTACCTACTTCTATTACATTATCTATTAATGGTGCTAATATTGAAGTGGTTAACTCCTTACTTTAATTGGGGATTACCTTACATAGGGAACTTAAATGGAACCGTCATGTTGACTCTCTTCTTCTCAAATTGTCTAACAACATTGGAGTTATTAGACTGATATTTACAAAACACTAATTAATTTATATTATACCATGTTCCAGACTCATGTTAATTATGCTATCTTATCATGGGGACAGACAACTAAATATAATTTCAAAAAACGTCAAACTCTTCAAAACAAATATATAAGATTAATTGACTTAAAATTTGATAGAAATTCACAACTAACACTATATAATACTACAACAGTTTTCGAAATAAATTTAATATTCTAACGATTAAAAAATTATATTACCACAATATTGGGAAAATATTGTACAAGCGCATTAAGAATAATTTATATTCCGATATGATACATATTATACCCCAGATACAGCCGCATTACACACGAACTAAATCAAATATTAGGCCTATTCTCCCGAAAACGGAAGCCATGAAACAAAGTATCAACTACACTGGCAAGCAAAAATTAAGGACGAGAAGGTTTTCTGATGTAACGTCGTACAGAAGTGCTCCACATCGACTCAAATCATACCACAAGATCCCCAAAATGTAAGAATATGGGACAAGTGAGCAAAACCGTCCAAACGAGGAATCCAAAGGATGCAAAGGCACTTTATTGAAAAGATAGCTTCGAGCACAACTGGACAGAAGACAGAAACGTCCACGTGACAGGTGACTGCCAAGAAAAATCCAGTTTGTAGTAGGGGATCTGATCACCCTTGACTGCGTTGCAGGTTTTTAAAACGCCTGTCCATGCTGAAGACGAGGTTGTCAAGTAGCTGTTGAGTCATCGGGGCCCATTCCTCTTGTAGCGCCAAACGCTGCTAAGGAATCGTTGCTGGCGGCTGGTGACGTGCTACCAAGCGTCTCACGAGAAGGTCCCACGCGTGTTCAATTGGATTTAGGTCCAGGGACCTTGTGGGGCAATCCATGTGTTGAATATCATCAGTCTCCAACAGCTCTGCGACAGCCACAGTACGATGAGGTGTGACGTTGTCGTTCATGAAGAGGAACTCAGGACTCATAGCACCGCTAAACAGATGCACGTTAGGCAGGATAACCTCGGAGAATAGCGGACACCAGTGACTAAACCTCCTTGGAAGATGTGCAGGTCGGTACGGCTACTAAGCATGATACCGCCCCAAACGTGAACTCCGCCACCTCCAAACCGGTTCCTTTCGATGATGTTGGAGGTGTGATTGCATTTTCCCTGCTCTCTCCAGATATGTATACGTCCATAATCGCTCGTCAGACTAAATCGGCTCTCATCCGTAAAGAGAACTCGACCCCATTACTGATGTGTCCAGTTCTTGTTTTCCTGGCACCAGAGAAACCGCCGTTTCCGATGAGCAGGCGTCAATGGCACACACCGTAATGATCGTCGTGCAAATAGACCACCTTTGTGTAGCCTTCTGGCCACGGTAAAACACGATAACGGACGTCCAGTTGTCTGCTGCAGTGCCTTGCGATTTCTCACGCTGCCTGCCGTCTGTCTCTTTTCGCCTGTAGGACAATACACCGGTGGTCCGCGGCCGTGGGTGCTCGTGGACGACCACTGCTAAACTCTCGGACAGCTGTTCCTATCGTTTGAAATGCTCTCCAAGGTCGTGAAACGATGCTGTGAGCGATCCCGAAATCCTCGGCCACACTAGTCACCCTTCGACCTTCTAACAACTTCGCAATGATGCGACCTCCGGTAAAGTCATCCAGATGTCGTCTACTGGATTACCTGTTGGCCATATCAAACGGTGGCAGCAACTCGACATCGTTAAAACTGATGTACCCCGTGAAATAGCTTTCACCGAACTGCTGAGCGTACAATACCCATGTGCTTTATACCCTTCCGACTCCGCACCGGTGGCGCAGTGGTCTAAGCGATGGCCTCTGATCATTCGTCCGAACGGGGTCCGGGTTCGAATCCCAGTGAGGCATGGATGTTGTGTTTGTCTTACGGCACTGGTTCTTTCCCATTTCCTGGAACCAGCGACCCGTAAATTAGGGACGGGCGACTACTTATAGCCCATTGAGTTGCTCACGGTGGTCGTTAAACCTCCAATCAAAAAAAAAAAAACCTTCCGAAACTCCCCCCCCCCACTCCTACGTCATGCTGCATATATGCGCGTGCGCTACCGTACCGGACCCTAGTCTATCTCCTGAGTGGTCTTTCGGTCCGTTCCGCTGTTATGCTAATTTCTCCTCCTCGTCCTCAATATTTGCACACCAGTGTACATTGTCCCACATTATTGGAACTCATTACCCTCGGAGTTAACTTCCTTATTTAATCTTTTTAAAAAAATAAGTAAAAACTGTATAATGAATGGCGGCACCTCCACTTGGCGATCGCAGTGGGTGGGAACTATATTTAACATAATGATTTGTATGTCGAGATGTGATCTTTTTTTTTTTCGGTTTTTTGATTTTTTGGTTGTTCGATTCTCCTAATGATATTTTATTGATTGTTGTAATGTAAACTACTGCCCTCATTGTAAAACTGATCTAGGGAGCATGGGACCTTGTCAGGCTTACCTGGCCTTTTCCCCATGCTTCCTGGCTGGGCATCGTTTCAACTGATTTATCTGTAATACTGTTATTATGTTTCTTGCTCAGCAAATTCAAAAAAGGAAAGGAAAGGAAGGAAGGAAAGAAAAGGAAGGAAAGGAAAGAAAAGGAAGGAAAGGAAAGAAAAGGAAGGAAAGGAAAGAAAATGAAGGAAAGGAAAGGAAAGATTACCTTAATCAAAGAAGGTTTGCGCTAACGCAAGCCCCGCTACCAAACGTTATACACCCCAATCGCCCGCAATGAGCGGATACGACGAACGTGATCCAACCTACAGTCGTGCGCAACAATAATGCACTCGTAGACCGAAAGTCAATTTTTTTAATGATTAAAGTCAACTTATTCATTGCAATGGTAATATCAGGAATACATATTATACTACATTTTAAAGGGAACTTTATGCTGAATTCAAATATTTTGCAGGATGTTATTACAAGAAATAAAAGTGAAGTTATAAGCCAAAGTACATCGTCTAGTCATAAAAAGCAAAAAAAAAAAAAAATAGTCAAAGTGGTGAAATTAGTGTACAATCCATTTAACGTAAAATTACTGTACAGTACAATATTGAAACTTGCAAAACACTTGAAATAACTTGCCAACAAGCAAAATACGATTTAGTGTTTAATTGGATAATCACGGTTTCTTGGCAACAAAGTGCACATTCTTGGCACGGAAGTAATGAAATTCTCTAGTTGCCCATTGGTGATAACACGGAACCATATGGCCCTTACAGACTCAATTAATGCTGTTTTAGATGTGGGTCTTTGTTGACAGAATTTTTGCTTTAATCTCACCCACAGATTCTCTAAGAGATTAATGATCCGGTGATTGTGCCCGTCATTGAAGTTTTCTTATACCGTAGAATCACTCGATAATTCTCAAATTAGATGGGAATGCTCAGCCCACAATTGTTCACGAACTGCACAAGCGCGGGACTACGCACGTAAGCTGTCGTCAAGCACACTCGTGAACTAACTATTGCTCAAGCTCAGCGGCGTGTATATGTGTGTCGACAACTGTTAGACAAAAATGAGGCTGTTCCTTTAGACGAATTGTGTGAAGTGATGAAATTGGGATGTTTTTTCCGGAATCCTGACGTGAGAAAACAGTGGTTAGATCCCAAAATGCCACCATAAGTAATCCTAGAACAGGGCAATTTAAACACCAATTCGTGGATGCGTGTGGTGGAACTCTGAAGCCCCAGTCATTCCGAATTGTTTTCAGATGGCGAAGGAATTAATGTGCAGCAGCACTGTAGCCAGTCGGCGCGAATGTACGCCTCTTTAAACTGAAAGACACTGCTCTAGTGAATCGTGAACGAGTTATTCCCCAACAGAGTAACACACCTGTTGAAGGACAGCTTTTAATACATAATAGGTAAAAATATTCATAATATGCAAAAAGTAATACATACTAGGTAAAAGAACAGGAACTAGACGATTTTTAGTTTATGTCCCACCATTCTTATAGTCTGGATATTCCGACCTCATACAACGATATATTCCGACCTCATACAACGATATATTCCGACCTCATACTACGATATATTCCGATCCTGGCCTATTTTGTACTGGGCAAACATTTTAAACACATCCACGATGTTGAACTTTGAGTAACATATAAGAAGCAAAAATTATATAAATCACATTTCATTTCTTTCTCTTCGACTTTATTTTATACATTTCAAAAATGTTAGCAAATGGGGCACAGAAAGTTCTGTTTCATGTGTAACATCGGGTACACTTTACCCAAAATTAAAACCAGGTGCCTTGATTTTTCTTAAGTGAAAGAAACGTTTTCAGTTTGGAGTAGTCCCTGATCCTTTAGACAAGGCGACTAAAATGGCAAAGTCCCAAACGAAATCCTGTAAATCACAATAAATACTCTTTTTTATAATAACTGAAACTATAAACACTTGTCACAAAAGTTGGGATATTGCGTGAAATGAAGGGTATATGTAACTGTCCAAAGGAACAGGCACCGAAATAATGTCAGTGATTATATCCTGCAGACAATAAAGTATCCCTGTTATGTAAACAAATGGTAAATTCGAAGAATACCCGTACCACAGGAAATCCGACCCAAAAATATCACATCTGTGTCGGAGAACGTCTTATCACCTACGAGTCATACTTCTAATAGCATTATTTATCACGTTCTGAGTCAGCTTGTCCCGTATTACAAGCAATGCTTAATGGAGGTCTGCCATTGCAAAACTAAAGAGGATACGTCTGCCAGTGTAAAAAAAAAAAGAATAAAATAGTAATTTACCGATGTCGGCTTTCGCGGTAAACATTTGTTATCAGGTCGTACTGGACAGGTGTGACCTTTGAAACTGTTAGCGTAACGCGTGTATAACTGAAATCTGCTCTGTCAGGAGCGGTAATTTAAAATCCAGGAATTACTTTTCTTCAGCTAATGGCAACGTCAGCATGGAAAACCAATCATGTTCAGTTAACTTGCAGCAAGAAGACCAAAACATAAATGCCAAATTAAATACAAAGGCATTCAAATCGTAAGTGGACATGGATATGATCCAGTATCTTACTGATATTTTGGGAACCAAATCAGTACCTGCGGAAATTTAATTCCTTCTGAAAATCGGTTTGCATCTGTACAAGCAAAACAATATTTTAAGAATTCTGATTCACCGGAGTACTGCCGCCTTCAACTACAAGTTATTTTTTATATTCCGTGGCGTGCACCACTTTCTGAAACATACGTAAGACAGCCACTAAGTTTAAAATATAAAATTCAATTCAGCAATTTAAAGTACAAGATTTTTCCATTTAATTACTGCCAAACAACATGGTTAATGTACGTACATATGTATTTTCTAAATAGCATAAAGGAAAACATTATTCCTAAACGACTAAAGATATTCTAACTATTGACATCAATTCATAGTAATAAAACATTACTCACTCGTAGTTTGTAATAGATTAAAAAAGCTGTAAAAGACACCAGACATTAGTTTTTATGTTCATTCTTATGTTCACTGTATTGTAGACGTTTTCTTATAAATTTAGGTATATTCATGTTTTGTCTGGTGAAATGTAAAGAAATGCAGATAACTTAAGTTCATTATACACATACGTTTGTGTGTGTACGCGCTTAGTTAAAACACAAAGCTTCTGAATTTGTTTTAAAAATTCATTTTTTGTTCAGATCCTAGTGTTTTTCTTTTATATTTTGATTTCATTGAAATTGGTACTGCTTGAAAACGAAGCATATTGTATTTCAAAATCAGTAAGGCCTGGTAATTCAGATTTAAATATTTTAGGTGTTTCAGCCGGGTATCAAAGGACTAATTGTTCCTCCTAAAGGTCCATGATGGGTAAGAAAGGTAATGATTCTTTTTAAGTCATGAAGCATTAAAAAGTGGGCACAGCTAAATAGATACAGAAGAAGCTTCTACGCTGGGGACAAGCGTTATTTACGGGAAGTTTTTCGTAACACGGTACGCGATCATTTGGGGAATGATGTTATTCGAATGTGTAATTGAATGCAAAACCTTGTTCATAAGACAGAAACAATTAATCTGAGGCGGTTGTTGAAAGAATGAGACATTACAGGTAATTACTAGAAATCTGAGGATAAGTTGAAAGAATGATATATTAGAGGTAATTACCAGAAATTATTGAGCACCGTTGACAGAAAAGATAGATAGAGGAAAGCAGAGGAAACATCACATAAAAAATTCAGAAATTCTATGGGAACACCTCAGTCAGAAATGTATGAGAGAGAGTGAAAGAGGAGATTAATGAGTTGTAACTTATATTCTATACGAAATAGTAATACTATACCAGTGATCCGATTTATTATCGTAAGAAATAGACACATAAGCGTTTACAAGCTTTCACAAATTAACCAGATGGTTTTTTCAAGGAACTTGGACAGTTCCTGTCTAACTTCCTTGAAAAAACCATCTGGGTGATATGCGAAAGCTTGGAAACGCTTATATGCCTATTTCTTACGCCAATAAATCGGATCGCTAGTATAGTATTACTATTTCATATATAAATGGTGTACTGTTCCTCGTTACCAACTTATATTCTATTTTAACTTTCCTTTTGATTTCTTTTTCTATGTAAGTTTGAGTTCGTTCTCTTAGGCATTTTCAAACTTTAAAACTATGTCTTTTCCCTCAAACGATAATGATGTTAACAACACTCTGAAGTAGGAAACGGGAGTGACGTATTAATGTATGTGAGAAGAACGTTAGAAAAAAAGTCGACGCAGCAGTTGCTTTTGTGTGTGTGGAAATTTTCAATCGTTTTAAGCTAGATTATATAACAGAATTATGCACCATAGCAATACAGGAGTTTCACCATGAAACACAAGTATGCTATTGCACGTGATATCAATAAATGCAAAACTGTTTAATTTTTATGATTAAGAATTGTTAAACTGCTCACCATTTTTCTAACACTTCACACAATTAATTTGTTTCTGTGTTCTTCTAATGGAAGTCAGTTATTGCAAATGTTTTTGTTCTTTCAATAAAAATAATAATTACATTGGCTTGCACTATATATCTCGAAAGGATGTTTATAATTATTTATGCTTTCTAGCAATAATTACGTCATTGAACTTCAAAGTTATAATGTCTAAGAAATGACATTACAACTTTCAATCCAAGCAAGCTGCATACAATGAACTAAAACAAGTTATTAATGAATAAAGGAAGATCTAGAGTGACTGTTCATTCCCGCTCTTAGGTTTGCGAACCCCTCTATTTGCTTTACGTACTACCTTAATTAGTCGCTCTACTCTTAACAGCGAGCCATCGTCGTCACCGCTTGGTGTAGTGTCACTCGAGAGCTCCGTGTCCGTTGCGAAGTCTACTCTTAACAGCGGGCCATTGTCTTCACCGCTTGACGTGGTGTCACTCCAGAGCTCCGTGTCCGTTGCGAAGGCTACTCTTACCAGCGAACCATCGTCGTCATCGCTTGGCGTTGTGTCACTCCAGAGCTACGTGTGGTGATGAATGGCACTCTGTGATGTCCAGCAACGAGTCGCGATTCTGTCTTACCTCGAATGATCACTGTGTGAGAGTCAGGAGGCGAAGTAGCCCATGGCTGGAATTCTCCGCTATTGTGAAGCGCCGCACGGCCTTGCAACCAGGAATCATGGTGTGTGGTGCTATCAGCGCCAACAGAGGCTCACCGCTTTTAGGCACTGGGGGCAGATTGGCAGCACACCTCTATGTTGACAAAGAGCTGCTGCCCCTTGCCCTACCGTATTGCAGGGCATTTAAAACACCGTTTTTCAGCAGGATAACGCCAGGTTGCATACTTCTGGGATCAGTCTGAATGCGTTAAACGGTGTGCTGATGCTTCCGTGACACGCACGGTACCCGACATCTCGCCAATCAAGCATCTCTGGAACATGATTGGACGTCAGTTGAGTACAATCCCACCGCAGCAAAAAAAGAGAAATGAATGTAGACTCGGATCAACACCACATGATCCACGATACTCCAGGATTCTATTCGGACTCGCATTGCCTAGATGCCACGTAGGATTCAACGGTGTATCGCCCAGAATGGGGCCACACTGCTTATTGGTCATCGTGTATATTCGACCACTGGAGCCTAGTCTGTAGAAGACAATTATATTATTTATTCAGGATCTACTTGGCTATCCGTGTGTGCAGTTTGTTCTGTTTTCGAGCATTCCGCATTACTTCATGGCGTGGCATTTTCTCTGTCAGGCTATAAATATATATAGCTTAAGAAGAATTTGGCTATATGTAGAGAGTTTAAGAATAATTCTTGTACGAGACCAAATGCGTTTGAAAAGAGTGATAACGCATTGTACTAAGCAGGTAAATTTTAAGTTGGAACAACTATTTGGCAAACAATTTTCAAATGTTCAGGAGGCTTTTTCCCGTCTCTCCTGTATATACCTTGAATTGTTTCAAGTATTGACTGTCTTTGGGCCTACAGCAATTGAATTACAGGGATATTGCAATATTCTACATCATTGATACGGCCGGAGCCACGTTCCCCTCTTTTTGTAATAAAAAGTTTTACTCAAGATTTGTGGACGATTATTATGGACAAGTTGTGACGAGGAATCCACACCGATGGAACATTGCATTATGCAACAAAAGCCACAAAAGGTCATTACATTAGCACTTTTTTGGCTTTTTCCCTGATCTCCCTTACTGTTACAATTAATTTTACTGTTTGTTGTATTAGTTTGTATTTTTGATTTTAATGCAGCAGCTAAATAAACTGAATCGAACTCAATTGAATAAATGTAGTGATATTTTAAATAGTATTGATTCCAATGTATCATAAATACCCATATCATTTTGACATGCAAAGTTGACATGGTGTCATCTCAAGCAGAATTCCAAAAGGACAGCACAGAGGTGTGGGTCTGTTCCTTAAAAGGTAGACAACCTAGGAAGACCATAATGAAACGTCAGAGACGTTGTGAGAACAAAGGGCATCCTTTTCCACGATCAACAATTCAGATGCCAGATATAAAATATCACATCTCAGAATTGAGAATGAAAGTTGTTAGGAAGTCCATTTGTGATCACCGTTTCACGAAATCTTAAAGAAGTGCAAAAAACAGTTTAGGAATATTAAACAGTGTTTGGAAAATAGAGATCGGAGATTTTGAGAATTACGTGTGGATTTGTTTGATTCCTCGTCCTCGAGATGCTGAGCATGTGGATGGTTTTGGACCAATATCTTACGGAACAACTGATTCCGGATTCATAGTCAGCGGTTGCAACATCAAAGACAGTGTTTCAGAATTTTTAGCTGGATGCGCACAGTTTTTGACAGACCTCCTGCGCATTTTTGAAAAGTAGATACATCTGTTTAATACGGAGGCCAAAAACCGAAAAAATCAACCCTATACCCCCCCCCCCCAAAAAAAAAAAAAAAAAAAAACAAAAACGGAGCAAAAAAGTCTGCAGCAAAAGTTAGGGCGTTTAATGTCTATGACAAGGGTGGTGGAGTGCTTGCTGACTCACTGGAAAATGATTCTTTAATCAGAGAGGCGTTTTATGCGTGTCTTTCGGGCAAACTTTAGCAGAAAGCCAAATCGAAACGCAGAGGGAGATAGTAAAAATGGTTTGTTTTTCCAGGAAAATGATTCAGCTGGTTTCACGGCGGCAGGGAAAAATTTGAACTGTAGAGCTATCGTGCTTACTTTCCGGATTTAGCACCGTCTGAATTTCGTGTATTCTTGTAATTCAAGAAACATTTAAATGGTACAAAATCGCGGTCCACTACAGATTATACATTAGTTAATAATACCCAGTTTTATACTTTTATTCGTGAGGTTTAAAGAAACTTGAACATCAGTGTCAGAACTACATGTATGAAATCCATTCGCATGACTAAACTTTTCTAGCAAAATTCAAGGACTTATAAACACTCCAACCAATTCGCCAAGATTTGGTAATCTGTGATTTCCCCTTGAATTATTCTGCCAGGAATTCCTTCTACAGGTAATACACAAGTTTTGAAACCCACTCGTGAATTAATCTGACAGGTTCACTTCACACGTTTGGTGAAATATTGACTAAACATGATTTGTGTGTTTGCCAAAGTTTTATAGAAGGTATTTGTACTTAGAAATGAGCCTCAAGGTGAAATGCAGATTACAATTATCATAATTTATTTTCCTAAACAACTAGTGAAAACAAGTATGACAAAACGACTTTTCAATGTCAAATAGGCAATGGAATAAACAGAACGTTTATTCTGGTATCATTTATCTTAGGAAACTTTAAGATTCGTGTTGAGCATTTACAATCAAAAGAAAATATAAATTTGCGCGTAATTTTACATTCCTTGATTTTTATGTCCTTAATTTAATGTGTACATAAAATAAATTCAGGGTAATATAATTTACGGTATTCGATACCCAGCATACTTTATGCGTGCAAAAAGCATTTATTTTGAACATTTATCTTAGAGTAAGGCAGTTCTTCGGTGGCTTGTGCTTCCGTTTAGAAAAAACACTTTTCGATTCGTACATTAACAGATTTAATAAACGTTACTTAAGGTGTTGATAGTTGAAAAAACTATTACGGTTCTATTAAATATATTGGGAATTATCGAAGAAAGTATTGTACTTTAAACAAAACAGGTAATGAAATATATTATTCAATAAGATAACTAAAGATTATACTAGAAATCCAACTTATTGGCGTAATAATATGCAAATGAGAGTTTTCAAGCTTTCGTTCGTCAACCAGATGGATTTTCCAAGGAAGACAGACAGAAACTGCAACCTGAATAAGAGAACGCTTCAACAATTTGAACGCGATTAATTTATGTGACAATAAACAGATACGAAGTAATTTTCCTTTAAAAACATGAAGCAGTACGTTGGCTGTGCACTTTGGTTGTTGGTTTATCCTAGCAGGGAAAAAAGGGGTCAATTGAGCAAATGGTTCCAAATACGTTGCAACTCCAGAGAGGCGCTATCATTGCAAGTTTCACTGTTGATAATGATCTCCAAGTTTTCTCGAATCGCTGTCGAATTAACATTTGTTCAGTGCATTTTTCATTAAACTTTTCTTCAAGTGAAATCGTTGGTTTTAAATATTCCTTCCTATAGAGAAAATATGCAGGTGTTCCATTATTTATGTCCGCTCAGCGTTAGTAATTTTCTATCTTCAGATAGGTTTTGTTGTACGGAATCACAACGAAATTTCAGTACAAAATTAAAATGTAGCTTTGTTTTATATGTTCTCCCTCTATGAGTAACATTTAAAATTTAACAGAAGTATTATTCTGCATGTTGGTATATTATTGCTATTTGGTACTGATTTTACATAAAAAGCATTCTTCATATTCACTGTATCTTTTCCCATTAAACTGAAAATTTGTGGTATACGTAATTCATAACATTGTTTGGTAATCTTTGGCTTTACTATAATATATCAGATGTTGTATTCAATTATGAAATCATTTCGAAACGAAATTTTCCACAATTTTATCATTGAGATTGAGGACTAAGTGTCATTTGTCCTTAGTTTCGTTCCCGAAAATCTGGTTATCTTGTGTCAAATGCTAATATTGTCCATAGAATCCATTGCAAGTGCAAAGGGTGTGAAATTGCCACTTTCTTCCGTGATGACACCAGTGCAGCCCAGAGACTTATGCGGAAAAAATGTGCATTTTCAGTAAACTTTTGCATGCAAGACCACAGCTGTTTAGAAAATCATCATCATAAATCAACTCAGATAATTTTGAAGAAAAAAAGCATTAAAACGTAGTTGAGCATGTCATTTTTAAGCTTAACTTACAAACGTATTATATGGATCCGATTTTATAATATACCTGGTTTCCTGCCGAAAATCAGACATTGTGATTATAAAATGTAGTTTGCAGTATCACTGTTGAAACTAAATTTATAGTTAATATATATTTATTTTCCATTCACTTCCTCTGATGGGTAGAATACAGTCTATTTCAAATAGTGATTAATGGAAAGGTTGGTCGCTGATGTGTAATTCATTTTCATGTACTAACGCGTTTTCAAGATGGAAACGAAATTTTCCGACTGGCGTTATCGATGGAATCTGTACTAGCAGCTCGTGAGAGCCTAGGGATCACTCTCATTCGCTAATTCATTGGTCAGATCTCGCGTATGGCGAACGATTCAGATAAATTATTTGCGTGTCAAAACAAACAGAAATAGCAAATATTAGCTCCAAGACTTATAGAATATCGCGGCGCTTAAATTTGAATTTTGTACCAACTTTAATAGATAGCGGATAGGATATATACTTGTGTTTTCTAAAGGTTTGAACTGAAGGAAAAGAAGTTAAATACGAGTTACTATGAGCTATATACATGTTCATGCATATACTTTTAGTCCTAGCAACTTCCAACGTTAAATCCTGGGTTAACCGCTTAGGATGCAACTTATATATTCTGATTTTTACTGCAGCGAATGATTGTGTTATGTGTACCCCGTCAGTCCCCTGCGAGCCCATGAACCATGAAAAGTGTCCACTTCGTATGCACTCTATGTGGGTAAATGTTATTAGAAATGCACATGCGCCACAATGGTTTCCTCTTCATTGTGGTTTTATGTAAAGTATAAAAGATAAAAACATTAGTATGTATTTTTTGTTACTGTTGTGTTCGGCTCGATGCAGATTTAGGAAGGTACTGAATCAACACATTAAAAGTCGGAACCAAAAAGAAGATTAAACAGCCTTTATTCAATATTGTATTAAAACTAAACATTTTCCAAAATTTGATAAAATAAAATTGACTTCGGCTCATAAATCTGAAAACTAATTACAATTTTCTGAATCTATATCTGTCGAAAAACTAATAGATAAAGTTTCCAATATTCATGGCCCAACAACCCTTCCCGAGGTGTGGAGAATAGTAATAAAAACGGAGGTATATTTTTCAAAACAAAAGAAAATTATTTACCAAAAATAAACAATAATAATAATAAAAAAAAATAAATTATTAAAAGAAAAGAAAAAAGCACGAAGAAAAATACAAACACAACAGTGAAAAAATTATAATAAAATATACAGAAGTTGAATAATAGAAGTAAATGAGAAATAATAATAATTCATTAAATTTAAATTTAAATTAATTCTGTTCGTTATCGAGGATTGTTAATCGTTCAAAAATAAAGTGAAATCAATTTTCGACCGTTTCGCACAACAGTAATCCATTTAAGTTAAATAAAATCAATTTTCAGGTCGATATTGTATCCTGTGAAAGACGCTCGAAGTGAATTTTTTACATATAGACAAACCAAGAAATGCGCCTTTGCATCGATATTGCCTTAAAATCGAGATAACAAAATCTCGATGTTTGCAATACCTTGACGTGTGTGGGAGAACGTAAGAACAATGCTGAAGATGATGTCAAAAGAGGCACCGAGACCCGGGTTATGACATTATAATCTGCACACGCCTTTGAACTTACTGTGTATAAAATTTACCGGTATTTTGGTTAAATGAAAAAAAGGCTAATGTAAAAAAAGTATGTTAAAGAAAACATTTCTGAGCGTCAATAACACTACTAACCAAGTAAGTATCCGAAAACCACGTGGCTATAAGGTAATTTAAATTTAAATGTTTATTGATTAGTCACAGTATTTTTCTTAAACCAAATATTATTTTAATTACAATATAATAAAACTGTACCTTTTGATCGTTCTAAATATTTTTTTTTTTTAAATAACAAACAAAGACGGAGTACATGCGGTTAATATCGCACATCGGCAAAACAAAAGCCGTGCTACAAAAAATATGTTTGTCCTACGATGATAATGTGAGTATATGTGCATTTCACACATTAATGTACTTGCAAATGTTAATTTATAATATATTTTGAACAGGTGTAATCACGGAAAAAAATAGCAGCGTACCATGTAGCAATGGCACCAAAAAACAGTGGCTAGGAAACATTTTCTAAGGGTGATTTAATCCATACTGACGTATTTACTGGCTACTATCGTGATTGGGAGACATCTCATTAATATGCAACAAAATAAATTTAAACATGTGGAACACTCTTGGAATTCACAGTTCCATCGAAGCTGCGTAAGATCAGTTGAAACAAACTTTTGCAAGAAAATAGCAAACAAAAGGTTGAGCAGAGGAAGACTTTACATGTCCTTTACTGCAACAATTATTCTCTTTTTCTATTCACTCCGGCCAATCTATGTCCTAACACACTTGTTTATAAACCAATCAAAGAAAAAATAATCTTCTTAATATATAGGAAATCTCTAGAATATCCAAAGCAAACAGAATATAAATTCTGAATTTGCTTGTAACACTTCCTGGGCATCCATTTAACACCTCTCAGAACACTTAAAAAATTAATCCCCCTGGAGCAAGAAACGAAACCACATCTCTCGACTTCCGTCGGATCAAAACGCTGTGAAGAAGTAACTATGCTTCAACTAGCCAAAATCATCGTATGCATGGATTCCAGGGCTAGGTGTGCTTAGTCTGAGTTCTGTGGAACTTCACTGTATTGGGTGGTGCAACGGTTTGCATACTCGAACGGATATCGGAAGATGCGGGTTCCATATTCGCACCAGGGCGATGAATTTTGAAAACTTTCTTACAGGGGTTACATGGATGAGCAGTAAGTGTCACAATCTAATTCAGAATTTATGTTCTGTTCTCTTTGAATATTCTATAGATTTCCCATGTATTATGAAGAATATTTCTTCCTTCATGATGTTTCTGTGGTACTGGTGATTTCCGACCTACATCCATTTGCACAAAAGAGTTCAGTCAAAACGCTTGAGGAAGCATCGATGCGTCGACTAGCAATAATTTGAATAAGTTTAGATTCCAGGCCTAAGTTTGCTTAATCTCAGTTTATTGTCGTAAATGTGTAGTTTAACATCCTAAATGATTTCGCCGCGAATGTCGAAGTATTTCAAAAGAGATACACGTACAGATTTTAAAGTAGGTAATCTCATGGCAAATGATGAAATAATTGCGTCTTTATATTTCATTCTCAAGACTTTAACCGCAATATTTACCTGCAAGTGCGACGCTGTGAACAGAAGCTGCGTCAGGCTTAACATAACGCTGCTCTGACGACCCTAAGTTTTCTTCCGTTGAAACTCCTCTTTGCTGCGGCAGCCAGTTCACGGGCTAAATAGCATAAGAGGAACCGGTTACGATATTTGCCAGGTGAGCGATCCATTCTGTGGTGCTGCGCTACAGAATAGAGATCCACATTGCCCCCTTCCTTTTTGTTGTCTCACCAACGGTAATTTTATGTAAGCACAACTTAAAATTTGCAGACTTAATAGAAAAACCGAAAATACACTGAGATACCAATTGAAGCGTAAATCCAAGCTGTTAAAACTAGAAAAAAATTAAGTTTCAGCATTTCCCCTAACTCCCATTAATAAGAACTAAAGATGTGCATTCACCCTTCTGTACAAGCAAGAAAGTCATCACCGAACTGTCTACCTTGTGAGAAGGAATCACATACGAAACAACGAAGAAATTGACAGCATGTACTTTAAAATCAGTGAGAAAAAATGAAGAACGATATTCTGTAGCGAAGCATTACAATATGTAACTCTTTTCTGACAATAATGTACCAGGATGCTGTTCTAGTTTTTTTCTTTTTTTTATTGGAGGTTTAACGACGACCGTGAGCAACTCAATGGGCTATAAGCAGTCGTAAGTCCCTAATTTAGGACCATTGGTTCCAGGGAAAGGACAGAGCCAGTTCCGTAAGACAAACATAACATCCATGCCTCACCGCAATTTGAACCGGGATCCCTTTCGAACGAATGATCAGAAGCGATCGCTTAGATTACTGCGCCACCGGGGCAAGTCTCTGCCCGCGAATTGGCCGCCGCAACGAACTTTCGTTTCAACGGAGCAAAATTTGAGGTTGTCGGTTCAGCTTTCTGTTAGGACTGCCGCAACTTCTGTTCACAGCGTCATACTTGAAGGTCAACATTACAGTGCAAAATTTTTAAATGCACTATAAAGATGAAATATTTTCACCATTTGCCATGAAATGGCATACTTTAAAATCAGTAGGTCTCACTTTTTCAAAAAAATTCTAAATTTGCGGCGAAATAATTTTTGACGCTAAACTGCAATTTTATAGGAACTTCATTGTACTGGTTGATGTAAGGATTAGCACACTAGAACGGAAATTGGGAGACGTTTGTTCCATTCCACTTCCAGGGGATGCATTTTTCAAATTTTCTGATAGGTGTTACGTAGATGACCAGTAAGTGTTAAAAGCAGATTCAAAAATGTGTTCTGTTTGTTTTGAATATTCTACTCGTTTTTGTATCTCCTTCGGTAAGTGTTACAAGCAAATTCAGAATTTCCACTCTGTTAGCTTTGAATTATTTCACTTGTTGATGTTTCTCTGTCATATAATTGGTCTACGCCACTTCAGGGCGGTCCAACGAGAGGACATTTTAAGGGAGCTTAAGACGCGATCCAGACGCTAGTGGAAACCATTGAGGTTAACTCTGGAAGAGAATACCACTTCCCTTGTTGATCACACTACTCAATTTTCAGGAAACGTGTGCGAGTCAAAACATCTCTGTTTAAAAAATCATGGAGTTTATTTTGCCACTATAAGGATATTAGCCACAGCGGCAGAGAAAATTTAAAACAGCGATTATGATAAGCACAAAACCAGCATGAATTAACTTACATATTCGACGTAATATGTAACAAACAAAATTGCAAACTTTTGGCAGTTAATCTAATACACTTTCTTTTAATGTCGTAAAACTAATACACTATTTAAGCAGAGCTTTCGCGCGCGCTCACCCGGGATACTACGTCTGGGCTATTTAAGCTTTGAAAGACTTCTTAGAGGCAGCAATTTACAATGTTAATACTGAAAATGCTGTTATTTAAAAATTTTTGAATTGTAACAACAACACTGTCAGTTGCTATCTCTAAGAAGGCTTTGAAACGCGTGGAAGCAGACTGGTCTGACATACCCCAAGCCCACATCCATAGCCTCTTTCTTTCGATGCCGCGGCGTGTAGCGGCCGTTATTGCCAGCCATTGGGGCCACACGAACTATTGATGTCTGCGTGCTCCGTAAGTCGCACGGGCCTGTAAGCTCAATCGTTTCATCTTTGTACCTGTTGTTTTGTGTCCAGTAAATCTGACTTTGCTGTCTCGTGTTTTTCTTGGTGTTTCATTTTGGGTGGCCAGCAGTGTATTTAACGAATAAAAATGACAGATATAGAAACTATATTTGTCTCTGATGTTTAAGCGTAAAATATATTGGCAGATATCCATCCTATTCTAATAAGATACACTGATATTCATCCTATTCTAATAAGATCATCCTATTCTAATAATATACGTAACTTATGCGCGCACTCGGTTGCGTCCGCCAGTGCGTATAGAAAGCGACAGACATCCTTGCCAGCTGTCAGAGCTGTTTTCGGCATGAGATTGGCATGTAATAACGATTTAAGCGATTTTCAACGCGGAGTCATATTTGGCGCTCATGAGATTGGCCATAGTATTTTAGAGGTAGAAAGGAAGTTCGGATTTTCAAGGACCACCATTGCAAAGGTGTACCATGACAACAAGAATTCCTGCAAAACCTCCAACCTACGATACCAGTGTGGCTGTAAAAAGACATTGGGTGAACGTGACCATCGTCGGCTGTCAAGAATCGTTTCACGCGATACGCGTGCAACACCCTCGCAGGTATAATCGTATTTCAATGCTGGAGCCTCAACAAGTATCAGCGTCCGGACTGTGCAACGTATCCTGCCCGATATGGGATTTGGGAGCCAACACTCAAACTCGAATCCCACTGATGGGTGCACGACACAGAGCTATTCGCCTCGCTTGGGCACGACAACACCACCACTGGGCATTTGATACTGGAAACAAGCAGCCTGGTCTGACGAGTTGCGTTTCCAACTGTATCGGGCAGATGGAAGAATTCGTGTGTGGCGCAAACCCCATGAAGCCATGGATCTTGCCTGTCAACAGTTAACTGTACCGGCTACTGGGTGGTCCGTAATGTTATGGGGCGTATTTAGATGGACTTCACTCGGTCCATTGGTATGTCTACAAACTTCTGTGACTGGCCAACGCTATGGGTGCATCCTTTTTGACGAGGTACACCCGTTCATGTCCTGCATTCATGCGTATGGGTTGGGTCTTTTCCAACAGGAAAATGCACCTCCACACAAGTGTCGGGACGTCATATTATGGTTAGAGGAACATTCATCTTAGTTTGTGGTGTTGTCATTTTCACCCAAGTCCCCAGATCTGAACGTGATAGCACATTTGGGATGCCATGCAACGCGCTTTCGAACACAGGAATCCGAGACCTTGGGATACACTCGAATTGTGGAACGCTCTGCAGAAAGTATAGGGTGCATTGCCTACAGCAAATTTCCAGAAGCTAGTGGAGTCCATGCCCCGTCGTATTTCTGCAGTCCTGCACTCCCGTGGGGGAACTACCCAGTGTTACACTGGGGTACCAATTTTTCTGGCACTGCAGTGTATGAATGTTTGAAAATAAAAAATAAACTTAGTGACTGCTCAGATATTTCCAGATCGAAACGGGTCCCACGCATTGTTTCATCGAGCCCATTAAATCCGAACACTTAACTTTAGAATTTATTTATAGAAATATATCTTCTTCTTAGTATGTATCATCATTCAAAAGATTATTTTCTCAGATTTGTGGAATATAGTTTAGGATTCTTGGAAATATATTTACATAAATTACTTTTCTAGTTTCAGATAAAAGTTATAAAACACCATTGCATTTCGTGCTTTCAGCTTAGAATTGAGGATTGTTTTACCAGTATGAAATAAAAGCAATTCCACAGTCTTTGACTTAAATCTCAAATTATTTTGTGATTTTAAACGTAGATTCAATTTCCATCAAATTTATAATATTTTCATAATTCTGCTGTCCGAACGATTTAGCTTTCACTTTGTTGGTTGGCAACAGGATCAGAGAAATGCTTGGTAACGACGAGCATAGTGTTTTTTAGTGCTTTTAGCAGTAAACTTATTGCTGTCTGTAAGAAAGACTATTCTCGGGAGAAACATTATAGGTGATTCTAAATAGTACAGTTTAGAAATCAAAAGAGTATTAATACTTTAAATCATTTTAGAATATTGTTCTCACAAATCTTCAGGATTGAATTTCCTTTTACTGTGTTTGCCATGGCTCCATAAATTATGTTACTGTTCGCTTCTTGAAAATTGGACCCTCAAAAGATTTATTGGCAGGTATGCCATTCAACCGAATCTTGACAGTAGGAAAAGATGTGACGCCGTGGGTTCAACCGTCTTGAAATCAGGAATAAATAGATTTTAAAATAGGAAAGCTTTGAAGTAAAATTAATAAAAAATAGAGTGTATGCATTGCCTTTGGCTTAATGCTGAGTAGTTGGAAAGCTGAGTTTCATACTCTTATTTAAATTATTTTTGTGTGTTTTAAATTTGGCGTTTTAAATAATTAAATTGCGAAATATTTAATTGTTATGAGTCGTTTTAACTGAGCAACAAATACTGAAGACTCGTGCGACATTAATCACTGAAACGATGAAAGGTTTCCGTCTTTAGCACGATTTAATGATTAAAAGATGAAAAATATATACAATTAAAACCATGAGCACTTTCGAGGCAGCGGATGCCTCTTCTTCAGATGTAATAAATAAATACACATTTAGTCTATATATAATATAGATTATTGCATTGTGGGAAGCATGGTAAGTTATTAGCCAATAGTAATCTACATGCGCCAAGATGTTGCGTGTACTGTTGGCCCAGTGGTCTGAAGAAAACATGGAAATATTTTTTAGAAATAAATGGTGTAGGGTGGGGTGAACATTCAATTTTAAGTTTATATTACAATTTATATTTTATTGTTTTAATAAGAGATTTCCAAACGTTATGTAACTCATAGGGGGCATGTTCATTACAACATTGCTCACCGGAGGCCTCTATATACACACTTTCTGCAATTAAAAGGTCACCAAGTTTACTAGGAGTATTAATTATTCTTACATTTCTCCAGTCGGGATTAAGATCATATTGTATAACAGATTTGGCTAGGGATGCACAGTACATGCCTGTTTTAATATTGTATTTGCGTTCTTTAATTCGTAATGCAATATTCCGTTTTGTAGAACCCACATAATTAGAAGCTGCTTGTCCTGTAGTTGCCTTAACCAGAGGGATATTGTAAATACCCCACTCTCCCATTTTGCTGTTCTGTTCACGATCCTTATGAACTACAGAAAATAAGTTTCGTGTTCGTGAACCAAATTTCAAGCCATATGGTTTACATAGTTGTGTTAAGGCTCTCGTTAAATGTGGATTGTATTGCATAGAGCCAACATATATGGAATTGCAGTTGGAGTTTCTTAACAGGGTGGTATGTAAGGCATATTTAACCTTGCCAAACACTTGCCTAATCAGATATTTAGGGAACTCATATTGCTCAGCCAAACCAAAAATATAGTTAACTTCTTGCTGAAATGATTCATTAGTTGATGAATGTGAGTGAGCTCTTCTAAGCAAGTAGAATAATGCTGTCAACTTATGCTGTTTAGGATGTGATGAAGAATAAGGTATTAAAACAGGTGTATAAAAACATAGATGAAAAATATATACAATTAAAACCATGAGCACTTTCGAGGCAGCGGCTGACTCTTCTTCAGATGTAATAAATAAATACACATTTAGTCTATATATAATATAGATCTTTGCATTGTGGGAATCATTGCATTGTGGCCTACGTATTAGTCAACCAAGGTTGCGAGAAGACTTGAGCGTGAAAAAAATTCAAATACGAGGTAATTTTGACGCAATTTACAGCACTGCTTCATATTTCTTTTATTTTCTCTGCGAAACTGAAAGAAAAAATATGTCTCCCAATTAAATAACCTGAAATACATAATGAATTGAATCTTTGATTCATCCCAACACTTTATTTATGTTTCTCTATAGTTTGCAAGATCGGCGAGATAAGTAGTTGGACACTTTTCGAAAGGCGTTCACTATGGGCTGTCAATTATTGCTTTGATTCTTATTGTTGATAGACGTACCATTTGTTTACAACCGGAAATCACGTATTAAGAATGAGGAACTATACATCAACTATGTAAAAAAAATGTATAACTGCATTAGCAATTCCGAATTTCCTTGCGTACAAACATATATATAAGCGTTTCCCAGCTGTCGCACATCAAACATACGATCTTTTCGAAGATAGACGAAAACTCCAATCAGTATAATAGAACGATTAAACATGTTTTTTTTTCTACAACAATAAATTCAAATTCGTAGTACATATCTATTATTTTGTACTCGCAATGACACTTGATCTTTTTCCATCTTTAGTAATGTGAAATGCTTAACATTTTACACTCTTCTTCATTATTTGCTTTATTTAATCCCTAGATGAAGAAACATTTCTTCGTAAAAAATTAATTCATATTTTTATTTAACTTCCTTTATTTAATGTTTCATACTTGCGTTTAATACAATTTGTGTGCCGCGTACCATAGTTTATTTTATTTAATCAAAGTTTCGGGCTTGGTACAATGAATTCTAAGGGTTCTACATGAAATTTATCTAAATTTCACTGCTTTACCAGATGTTTACTATATTTCTACAGATGTACTCGAAAGCTTTGCAACATTTATATCACTTCATGTCTTTATACGTACTTTTACAAAGAAAGCTCAAAGTTTAATAATTCAAAGTATAGGCCATCGTGTTGCACCATCTTTAGCCATCTGTCTGCCAGTTGGTCGATTAAGCTACGGTACCTGTTCTTGTCCTTAGAGGTGAAGAAATCCTTGACCCCATCTGACTCCTCCTCCTAGTTGTTTAAGTGCCGCCGGGGAATGAAGTGAGCCATGGTCCGTAACAAGTAATGTTCCGATGGCGCAAGTGCCAGGCTATGCTGGGTGTGGCATCACTGAACAATGCCCTCATCACTGAACAATGCGCGCAAGGCCCGGGCAAAACTCCATTTGGAGTTTTGCCCGGGTCTTGCGCGCGGTATGAGACCGAGAGATTTCCTACTGTGGGAAAGCGCGTTTTCGGTTCACCAGTGCCGGGTACTTATCCTCCGTAATAGCTTACATCCGCTCCAGCTGCTTAGAGTACAAGCGGGCGTTACTGGCCCGACTGCCTGGAACAAATCCGTAATGGATTATTCCCTCGAAATTCCGCCAGACGCAGAGCATTACCCTGTGCTCGAAGAACCCAGCTTTCGCAACAGGTTCCGGAAGATGGCCCGGGTGCAATCACTGCCGTATTGTGTTAGGAGTACAGAAACAGACCCACTTTTCATTGCACGTAAGAATTATCTGGATGAAACGTACATCGCGCGGGTTTTCTGGGAGTTTCCTGCACACTTCCACTCGGCGGTTTGCAACAGCTGGCTTCAGTTCGTGAGGCAAAATTGGCAACAGAACCTGTGGACTACGACGAGGTCCTGAAGGTGACGAACTACTGAAGTCTGTTATATGCCCAGATCACCTAAAAATCACCTAGTTCTGGTTGTCGGATCTACGGCTTGTCACACGACTTCATAATCCACGTTTCGCGCCTACTTAACTTGGCTGACAGTTGAGGTCTCTGTCACCTGAGTGAAATTTCTTGAACCATCTGGTTCCGGTGCAGTGGTCCACGAAGCCTTCACCTTTCTCATGACAAATAATTCGTGTTGCTTAACCAGCGTTATGGTCGAGTTCTAACTCTTAAAACAAAAGTTCCGTAATTAGCCGGTTGTGACCTTTATGATTTAGGCGCTCCAAGCACTGACAGTGCTGTTCTCGGCAACGACTACCACTTTATATCCCTTTCAACTAACTGCAGTGCGTGACGTGAACTGTTATAGTTTCAACACGTGACATACCAGCTGCAGCACATGCGTTTACGAAAATATTGCAAAAATTTCGACTCACCCGCTGTGAGTTTGATATTACGTTTTCCTAACGCTTTTGAAAGTTGTATTTCAGATAATTTCTGTTAATAAAATCTACTATTTCATTGGTTTTCTTTCATTGCGATTTATTTTTCATCTGAATAACATACTTTTCCTTTCATGTTTAATGAACTTTCTTCCAAGCGAAGCACTTGTGTATAAAAAAATTCGACTAACAAATCGCTATATCAGGCTTCAAAATAACATCTGCGACATTTCCGATTTGTATCCTGCATCGGTTTGAAAAACAGAATTGTCAGGATGTCTTCCTGACGAAAATAGTCATCTCAAACTCTCTGTCATAGCTTCGAAAGCCTAAATATCCGAAGGCGAAATTTGAGTAGGTTATCAATACATTAATCAAAATGTTGAGCTTCACTCTCAGAGTACTTACTTAGCAAAAGGCCAAGTTACCAGTCATTAAATAACCCATGGCAAACATTTCATTTATTTCATAATTTATTGTTGTTCCTAATAAAATAGAGCGCGCTTCATAAGTTACCTCATAGATCTCAAAGATTTTCTAAATTAATATAAATTCATGTTCATGACATATTTGGTTACCATACACGCAAAATGAATAAACAATGGAAAAATACGATTCATATGAATTTTTGTCGATTATATTTGGACGAGTATTATTTTCAAAGCTTTTATGCCTAAGAAAATATTGCATGGTTGAAAAGATAACCTCAGGTGCCATGAAATTCAAGTATTATTGATTGCAGACATCTTCGAACCGAAATCCACCACACATTTGCTTTTAACGATAATTTTTTTTAAAGTTTAGAGAAATCGATTCGCCGCCCCGTTGGTGCGCAGCGGTCTAAGCGATGGCCTCTGATCATTCGTCCGAAAGGGGGCCGGGTTCGAATCCAGGTGAGGCATGGATGTTGTGTTTGTCTTACGGCACTGGCTCTCTCCCTTCCCTGGAACCAGTTACCCTAAATTAGAGACGAGCGACTGCTTATAGCCCATTGAGTTGCTCACGGTGGTCGTTAAACCTCCAATAAAAAAAATCGATTCTCTACTATTTCATACCGACAAATATTTCCTCTCGAAATATCTTAAAAGGCAACACATCAGATGTCAGATTTAATCATTCCACTTCGATTTGACCTTAATTTTTATAGTAACATGCTTACACTTAAGCTTATGGATTCTAAATTATTCCGCTCTAGTAAATAATGTTAAGCTGCTTAATTGTGATTAATCTTGATTGAAAATAAAAGGGATATGATTTCTATATATTCTGGCATGGCAAACATTTGAATATAATGTCAACAACGTAGTATGCTGTCGTCATCGAGCGAACGGGAGCCGTATCGGGTTAACTAGCTGATGCTGCCTTGGCCTCCGGAATTTAGCATGGATGATAATTGCAACACCATAGCCAAATTATAACGAAGTAAATTTCTCCGTCATTTTTATCCGCGCCTGGATTCGAACCCGGGTCCCCTCATTCCGGAATAAGTTGCTCTACCAATTGAGCTACGCGGACGCTTTATTCTGATTCCTATCTGTCTTTATGTCGTGTGCGTCCTTCTGGCAGGTACGTCACATCTCCTGGTACGTTACATCATCTCCCCTTATTTTTATTTTATTTTTTTTTTCGAAGTGCTGGAGAAGAGATTATCTTATTTTTCCTATCTCGCGGTGTGGAAATAATATCACACCATTGCGAGATTTTTAACGGTCGGGTCATCCGGATAGTTAGGGAGCCATTATAACGATGTAAATTTCTCCGTTTTTATAACGATGTAAATTTTGGGTTTTCAAAGTCAGGTGGAATAAATTTCTTTCGGCTCTTAAGCAGGCCGTGGCAATGTTGTTGTTTTTTCACATTCGGATGCTGTCCGACTTCTGCAGCTTGTTCCGGGATTGCGGACCTAAAATAAGTCGTACCACTTTCCACTTTGCGTTGCTGTTTTCTCTGTCTTTTTACCCGTTTTTTTTTAATCATACCATTTTGAGTGCTTTCATTTGGGTATGTTCTCCCAGGTTTTATTTTACTGGTGAATTCCTCATAGCGTTGTGCACTTTGTGCAATTACTCTAGAGGTTTCGACATCCCCCACATGTTTAAAATAAGTATCCAAGGCCTTTTGGGTTTTGATTGATGTATTCGTGTCAGGGATATCATTTATTTTAAACTGTTTTTCGAGAGATTTTGCAAAAATTTTCGCTCTTTCTTCTTCACTTCTAGCTACCGTCCTATCTTCTTTTTGAAGGGGTGGGAGTAGTTTGACATTTTTATTTTGTAAGTTCGAACTAAGATTCCATATTTTTTTATCCGAATTTTCAGAGAAGTCAATATGAACTTCCTCTAATACTTGTCCCCATGACCCATTTTCGAATTTTCGAATTTCTCTTTTTATTTGTCTATTTAGGGAGCAATAAAGGTCATAGGGATGTAAGGTCAGGTCATGCGTAACATACTAGCCATTCCTTGACAAATAAAAACCCCGACTTCTCATGCTACATCCTGTACCCACTAAAGGGGCTCTGACTGCCGCCATTAGAGGTATAACTATACCATCGGGATTAGAGGAAATGCTGTCGCACGCTCACCAACCAGCTTGGCCAGCGTGGTGAGTTATGGACAAACCCCTCCAAAATGACTGCACAACTTAAATCTTGACCCTCAGTCTTTGGCAGCTGGAATGTACCTGGCTAAGGCAGCGGCCAGTGCGACATGAAGGCAGAGGGTGCTAAGAATCCCCGGAGGACCGGACTAGGCTGCCATCTGATGCTGACCTTGGCTACGTATAATGGACGCTTCCTTTCTTCTGATTCAAGGCTTCTTGAATTGGAAGAGGAACTACAAAGGATCAAGTGGGACATCGTAGGGCTTAGTAAGGTAAGGAGAAAAGGAGAAGATCTCATTGAACTGAAAAGTGGACATCTCTTCTACTATCGTGGGACTGATACTGGCAGAACTAGTAGTGTTGAATTTATAATAAACAAGAAACTGAAGGATAAAGTTGTAGAAGATGAAAGTTCCTCCGACAGAGCTTCACGACTCGTTATGCAACTTTCGAGAAGATACCAGGCTCAGATAATTCAAACTTATACACACACCACAAGTCATCTTAAAGAAGAAATTAAAGAATGTTATTAAGAAATTCGTCATCTAAATAATAAAGGTAAGCAGCACTTGAAGATAACTATGGGAGATTTCAATGCAAAAATCGGGCAACGGCAACAGAATGAAACTTCAGTAGGTAAATTCGGTCACGGCAACAGAAACCAGCGCGGAAATACTCTCGTAGAGTTTGCAGAGGCAGAAGGGTTTTTCATCTTGAACTCCTTTTTCAAGAAAAAGCCACACAGGAAATGGACATGGAGACATCCAAATGGGACGACAGTGAAATTGATTTTATTATGTGTAACAAAAAATTCGTCATAGAAGACTGCAGTGTGCTTAACAAGTTCAACACAGGTAGTGACCATAGATTCGTGAGATGTAAGATGCACCTCAACACTAAACTCGAACGCGGCAAGCTCATAAGACAAACAAAATGTATTGACATAACCAACCTTAAAAAACACCATAATACCTTCAAGTTGGAACTGAAGAACAGTTCTGTTCTTTAGAAGGCCTAACATCGGAAGAAGTGGATATTTCTAAAGTTAACAGAAAAGTAACCAACGCTCTTATGGAAACAGCAACAAAATTAGCTGGGTCTAAAAACAAGTTGCATGTGAACAAATTATCAGGAAAAACCATAATGTTGATGCAAAAAAGAAGAGAAATGAGGACAACTAAAGAAGATGTGACTTCCAAAGTGGAAATGTATATAGAGCTATGCAAGACAGTACGAAAAAGTATCACTAAAGACGTAAGGAAATTCAACTGTGAACTAGTGAGGAAAGCAATTGAAAACAACCAAAGCCTAAAGATAGCAAAGGGACATCTCAGTAAGTCAAGAAAACAGATTATGGCACTGAGAAAAGAAGATGGTTCTGTAACAAGAAATAGAGGCGAAATTTTGACAAGAGTGAAAGATTTCTACTCCAAATTATATGAAAGGGATGGTGCATGTACTCCAGACATCATGGAAGGTACCAGTACCAGAGTTCTTCCAGTCCTCCCAGCAGAAGTTGCACATGCAATCAAGAAAATGAAGCCGGGAAAAGCTCCAGGAGAAGATGGAATTACTGTAGACATCATACAAGAAGTAAGTGGAGAAATTGAAACAGTACTCGCTTAAATTTTCACTCGATGCCTTAACGAAGGGAAGATTCCTGAGGATTGGAACAATGCTTCAATGATCCTGCTACATAAAAAGGTGATATTGAGGATCTCAGGAACTAGAGACCTATCAGCCTGCTATCAGTGGTTTATAAAATCTTCACTAAAGTTCTTTCACACCGCTTGAAGGTAACACTGGACATGGCTCAACCGAGAGAACAAGCTGGATTCAGGAGTGGCTTTAGCACAATTCATCATATCCACGTACTGAAAGAACTAATTAAAAGAGTGAGGGAATACGAACTTCCATTGTGCATGACTTTTATCGATTATGAAAAAGCCTTTGATTCGGTGAAACCATCAGCAGTTACAATGGCTCTGAAATCCTGCGGTATTGAAGATGCATACATTAATATTATTAATAACATCTATGAAAATGCAAGTGCAAAGATTCGGCTGTTTGAAAATACAACACACATAAAAATTGGAAAGGGAGTGAGACAAGGTGACACCATATCTCCGAAGCTCTTTAATGCCACATTGGAAAATGTCTTTCAATCGCTGAACTGGGAAAACAGAGGAATAAAGTTTAATGTAGATTATCTAACACACCTTCGTCTTGCTGATGACGTAGTCATTTTTGCAACTACCCCATCAGAGCTGCAGAGTATGATTCAGGAAATTGCTGACAAGACTAAAGAAGTGGGATTGAAAATGAACGTTCAGAAGATAAAAGTGATGTTCAATGCTTTTACAAGAAATGAAGATTTATCGATTGATGGAGAAAAGCTGGAGATAACAGACACGTACGTTTATCTTGGACAGCAGATATCAAGTGAGGGTCACATTGATGAAGAAATTAATCGGCGTACAAAACTTGCCTGGAGAGCTTTTGGAAGGAACAGCATTATTTTCAAGAGCAATATGCCATTATGTCTTTAAAGACAAGTGTTTGATCAATGCATCCTTCCAGTGCTTACGTATGGTGCAGAGCTTACGTATGTTATATATCCTTCCAGTGCTTACGTATGGTGCAACGGTCTGACACAAGACAGGCCGTTGTGGAGGAAACTTGGGGAGACCTTCGTCCAGCAGTGGATTGATAATGGTTGACAATGATGATGATGATGAAAGGTCATAGAACGTTTTATTTCTTGTTCTTTGCCACTTGCTTCGGTACCTATTTTTTTTTATAATATGGTCCAAAAGTTCTTTGGGTAAATAGTACGGATTTTGTTTCTCTTCGGCACGAGTTTGACATTCTTGCATATTTGTTTTAATGGCGAGGTTAAAGATTTCAATAGTTCTGTCAATTTCTTCTTTGCTGCAGTCTGTAATTACCGGAGGTGGCACTACTTTAATTTTCTCTTCAAATTGCTTTAAATTAGTGACTATTTTGGGTGCTACGGTCACAATTTTTTCAGTATAAAGCTGGAGGTGAACGGGATTTTGATCAGAGGAGATCGCTGCCACAGTGTAAATTTCAAAGTAATATTTATTCTTCTTCAAGAGCGCAAAATCTAGTATGTTGTTAGTTCCTCTGAGCGCCGTTCTTGTGGGTTCAGACGGTGCCCCAAATCAATGTTTTTGTTAAAGAGATATCTGAAGATATTGTTTTCGCTTTTATTGGCTCTAGGGCAGTACCAATAACGGTGTTTACCGATAAAATCTCTCGCTATAACCGTGGTAAGTCTAACCTTTTCTTCAAATAATTTACTGCCAATACCTTATAGTTTTTTAGACATGCATAAATCTCAACTCGGAAATTTACTCTGCACATTTGCACAGCTCCCAGAAATAAATAACAGAATACATTTTATGACTGTAATTTAGCTCGTAATATAAGAGCCAAATGATATTGCAGAAAAAAGAGGCTGACCACCGAAATTCAACAGAACCATTACGAATACAAAGCGAGTGGGGGGGGGATACATTGCGTTCTTTTTTCTACGAGTGAGAAGTGAAGACGTTATTCGAGGAAAACGTTACCCATGAGTCGCCAAATAAAAGTCCTCGTGTACGGAAAGAGGGAATGATTTTTCTGATGACATTTCATGTTATTTATACAGTTTTTTCTCGCTGAATTTTTACTTGCATGTAAACAAAAAAAACGGAGAAAACATGTGTTTATTAGATAATTTTGTGAAATATGTATTTACAAAACGTTTGTTTGAAAATATGTGTTTGTTTGTTAAAATATTTATTTACCTAAAACTATATGCAGGAGTATCACCACCAAGACGGTGCTTTAGAGGACAGAAACTTTATCATCTGCTTATGCTAAAATCAAAGGAATTCAGCAATCTGCCCATCATATCAATATCATTAATCTCACTGAATCATATGATATGATAATTTTTGGCATTTTCCAGTCTCCGCATAATTCTTCCAAATTTTAATGAAAAGGTTTCGTCCATCTGTTTAAATCACAATACACTTGCAGCACACGCAGTGTCTTGAATCATTTTTTTCCGATTTCGCAAAATAAAACATTTTTATCGATTTTTGGTAGAATGTCGATGGTGTTTTAAGTACCATGCTGGAACCATACACATCCCACAAATCTCAGAATTCCTGAGATTTTTCGTCTCAATTGGAAATTTTATGAAAAGTGTACGGGAGTAAACTTTTCCCGCTGTGCTTCTTAGATATTCTTGTTCTTGCGTCCGAGAAAATGAAATGGTCTTCATGACGTTGCGATTTTTTTTATATTCAGGGAAATATCCTCAACATCGCCAACAGAAGAAGATGAAGTGAATTAACTCATAGACCGTCAAGAAAACTAAGAGCTTTTTAGAAAAAAAATTTAACGGCTTCCCAGTTCACTTAAGTACTCCCTACTGGTTATTTTGAATACTGTATTTCATTGATGCCATCTTTCGCCTTTTTATTTTAAATTACAATTTTTTTTATTTGACACATACTGGGCGCCACCGCTGTCATTCCCTTCCTCATGCAGAACATTTTGCACCAGCTACATTTTGGACTAACAAAAATAAGATTTATTTATTAACATTACTATTATCTGCACAAGTGTTTTATTTCAATTTAATTTTTTATAAACTCCAAATAATACTTATTCAAATTATCATTGAAGAGAGAAACATGTAACAGAAAAATGCGGATAAGCAAATGTGGCGTGCTCAATGTATGGCGATAAATGCAACGTTTCATGCACCATCACTGATGGAATTAGCAAGGAAATATTGACACAGCTGATATCTGTTTACCAAGTCTGCTACTACTTTATGATATTTGGTTTCGTACTGTCTGAGTACACACGATGTGTGGATAGGCTTTGAATCACAGCTATAAAAAAGAGTTTAACATAAATATTTTACTCATAAACTGCACATATAAAATAAAACACTTTAATCTTCTGAGGGATTGATGGACTTCCACAACTGCCGGAAAAGGTATATCCTAATTTTTTTTTTTTTTTGTAATCGTAAACTTTTAATGGACGTACAGGAGAACAGATGAGAAATTGCCCTTGAACAAACATGATTTTGAGTGTTCTTGCACTGCGCTTTTTTTTCAATTTTACGAATGTGCTGTAATCATTAGGGACATTTCTTTCAATGATTTGACAATTGTGAGTCCCATGTATCCCAATGAACATACATATAAACCCTTGTTAAAACAGCGTTTTGCTTCCGATCATCGATTGGACCAGGGATTATCACGTGTGTATGAAAAAAAGTATGCGCGCAAAAGTAAAGCTGATAACACTTTCGTATTAACATAATAGAGTTCCGCTTTTGAGGTTGAATGTAATTTCACCGCTCACATAATCAAACGTATGCGGGTGGTTGAGGCACTTGCGTGGTATATTTTAATTTTCACACACAAACAAAAGTTACTAATAAAGAGAAATAGCACAGCGTTCACGTCGGCTGTCTACAGAGAACTGAGACATAAGACGTAGTCGAGCAGTGGAGTGAGCAGCCGGAAATGGTGCAGGTGAGGCAATGTCTATGACTCATTCGCACATGCGGACAGGACCCCCCCCCCCCTTTTGATCAAACACGAATTCAACATAGTCTGTTGTCACCTGCAGCTTTTTTCTTTTATTTTCTCATATGAATAAACGATGCTATGTGCTCAAAATCAATACTATAATTATTTCTCGCAAAACAAACTATATACTCGTATTTTTAACGTAAAAATTGAAAAGACCATATTCTTATATCTCTAAACTATGCCTCATAGCAAAATTGGATAGCAAATCTGGATTCCTCGTATGTAAATACTAAAGAATAAAAAAAACATGTCTGGGACAAAACATGTTTTTACCAGTGTGATTAACCAAAGGAAGAAATTTTCATTCATGTTAATCAGGGCGATTAGGCCGTATTTTTTTAATGATTCTAGCTTGCTGCCATTGCAGAACATCACGCAAAAATGTAATAAAATAATTTATTTTTCGAGTTAATTAGTGAACATAAATTAATGTTTGAAAACTCAAAGGATACTATTGAAGAAAGAAGTTTCGTTGTAATCCCTTTTGTGTTTTTCACTTACAGAATGTTTCGTATCGCAGACGCTTACTTTATAATTGTATTTATAAAAAACACCAAACGTATACATTGCTTCACCAATTTCAATAAAGCATTAATTTTTTTTCGTAGCAACATCCTGATTCTTTAAACCAAATTTAAGATGCTTAAGCTGTTCGAATTCTGTTTATCTTTTTCTGAAATTCAAACATTTCTTCATACACCTGAAGTTGTTGAATTTCTTTACGTGGTTATGATTCTTATTTTACATACAAGTCAACAACTCAGTTGTTGCGTTGTTTCTTGTTTCACACGTTGTATTTCTATTTTTTCTGAAATCTTGTGACTTTCTTTTCTCAGAAAAGTAAGTTTTCCGCTTAATTATCTTTTGTTGTCGTCTCAAACAATCAATATCATTATTTCATATACGAAGTTGATGTTTGTACACTGCAAAGAAGGGTCAGGAATGGTTCCAAAAACATGAAAAATCCCATCTATTGCCATAGCCTCCCGAAATTCGCCGGACATGAATCCCATCAAACATTTGTGTTTTGCGTTGGAGAAACGATTGCGAGCAGCATCAAGCCAACCACGTAACTCAGGGGAGCTGCGGCATTTTCCGTCGCAGTCATAGCACCAAATATAAAGACAGACTTACCAACATCTAACTGAATCTATGCCTCATCGGCTTAGAGATCTTTGGCGGCGAGAGTAGGACCTACATCATATTAAGTACGTGGTTTGAATGCTTTTCGAAAAAGAAACCTTTCGCGCCTGTGGGATTCGATCTCAGGTTGTTTGGGTTGGCTCAACAGAAACCTCGCATCTTATCACTGAGCCAGAAGTACTCCTATGAAGGACAGTATACTTTTTAAAATACATTTCCGGTTTGAACTAGTAAATGAAGTCACTAGTCGTCAAAGAACACTGCGCACCTTTAATTCGCTTAGCATCACAAAACTATTTTGCCTTAAGAAGTCACCATTTCAACAATGGGAAATAAGAATTCACTAAATATAAACAAGAATTAGCTGATTTATTTCCTTTCGAAGACCGAGGCTCTTAATGCTGAAACATTCATTTTCCCACAAATACGCTAAGTCTTAGTTGTTTTAGAAGAGGGATGTAGAAATTTATGTTGGAACGCTATACTCGTTTTTTGTCTTTTCCCACAAATGAAAATATTAATGCAAACCACGTTCTCAAAGATTTTACAACTTTCGTGTTTACTTTGAAAGCGATTCCGGTACATCAGAGCTAGAAAGTAATGTCTGAATCAAATGCAGTCAGCCTTCAGCAAGGTAAAAAAGTGTTTCCTACCTAAGATTACGCTGTTTTTTAAGCCGAACTCAGCATAATATGTGATCAGGGAGCTTCTACCTCTTACTAACGATTCTAAAGAACACACGAATAATGTTTTGCTTGCTGTGATTGAAGGCTACCGAACTCTGTTATGAGGATACATACTGCAAATGAATGTTACACAGGCAATACAGAACAACAGAGAGGTTGTGAAACATTTACAAATATCACGGGTTTCTTTTATGATTGTTAACTAAAAAATGCCCAAAGCGTTCTGGTACGGACGTGTGTTGAACACGGCATTACATGATAATGAAAAACATATACGCATAGTTTATCGTTTTGACACATCCAGGTATTCAATCGAAAACTTCCTAATTTTAAAATATACCGCTATCTTTCCTCTCCTTACCGGACGTAAGGAATCCAAGCAGTAAATTAAACACAAGCACGCAAATAATTTTGTAGTTTAGCTAAACCCAAGGTAGAAATATCCCAAGAGTAATCGATCATCCAATCAGAGATCCTTCGAGTTATCCTACAAGCAATAGAAAAAGGTATTTCAAGTACATCTTAGAAGCTGGCGAGTAGTTCTCCAGAAGACACGAGCGGTTTATACCAGAAAATTCGAATGGTAATTGGCTTCTTTCTGTTCGCCTTTTCAATATACTCGTTAGATCGAGACAACCTAGGAACAATCCAGAATTTTCGTTAGAGGTTTTTTTTATCGGACTGATTTTGCCGTAATCGGATGTTTCGAGATATTTCCGTAATTGAATAAATCGTTAGTTTCTTCTCGATTATGCACTTCATTACTTTTAGGATGTAAATAATCCTTAAGAGCCAATACGGGAACTCCAGAGTGCAATAAATATTATGCATGACAAGTAATATACCCTTAGACAGGAGCAGCACAGACCCGCACATCTACATAGCAACTACAAAACTAAATAATCCTTATTCATATATTTCAATAAATCCCAAGGGTCCCTTCAAGATCGCATACAAGTCGCGAGTATGTATTATCTGTGGAAGAGTGCAGTCATTTTGTGCTCCGCTGCACATAAAAGCATAACAGCGAAAATTTGTGGCATATAAATTGGTGTGTTTGCCTCACGTCACTGACTTCCTCTCTTGCCTGTAACCAGTGACCTCAAATTAGGTATTGTTACTGCTTATAGCTTTCTGAGTTTTTCACGGCAGTCTTTATACTCCGAAAGGGCAAAATTAAAATCTGCGGTCTTCAGTATTTCACAATTCAAGCCAATCTGCTCAATCTCGAACAATCTCTCCTACGAGCCATGGTAACCGCATCTACGGAGGAATATCATAAGTTAAATTACCGAATGTATTGAAACCGTTAGCAATAAGTGCGTTACAACGTTCTTCTACGAAACCATTAGAATCCATAACCAACAAGAAATCAATCTGAACGTTACTTTATTTCCACTTTTTTTCTCAATAAAATACTGTTCGAATTCTAGTGTAAGTACTTTTTACAAGTAAAAGCAACATTCGTCTTCATATTCTTGTATATTGTCTTATTAAGCCTCCACCTGTGAGAAAGAAACCTCTGAAAAGAAAAGAAACTCCGAATTGCTGAAACATTATGACCTGAGCGTTTTAATGCAAATCGAAGTAGAGGACGGCGCTTATGAATGTCATGGTAAAGTTAAAAGAAATGCAAGACTTGATACTGTGCTTTATTGTTTAGTGTTTTTTCTTGTTCTGTAGATGGGAGTTGTTTGGAAATGTCAGCCGATTTGCAATGATTTCAGATGGGAGTAGCAGATCAGTGTGGCAGAGGACCAGTGTCACCTCGTTTCACAAAGACAATATTGCAACATGTTCAGGCGAGTGGGTCATAGCGTTTCCCAGACTGCAAGTTTAGTTGGGTACTCACCGTCAGTCCTGGTCAGTGCCTCCGAAAAGTGGTCCGAAGAGGAAAAACCGAGATACGCCGGCGATGCGTGTCCACGAATCATCAATGCAAGAGGTGAGTGGAGACTATCACGTAAAGTGCAAGACAACAAAAAGAATTCTTTAGCTGAAATCTTCGTAATTTGAATTCTGGTTATGTGTACATATAAGGAGGAAGCAGTTTTTTTCATTACTTCACGTTGCAGCACAACAGATCAATTATATATCACAATAGGCAATGAAACCAGAAACATTAGTATTTAAGAAGAGTTGCTAGAATGGTCGTTCCATAAAAACTGGGAGTATTTTTTTTGAGTTGACAACAGTACGAAGGGGAAAAACAACTACGCTGACGACTAACTGATTTAAGGAAGTATCTTCGTTTATTATTAGCCGTGGTAGACGATTCTGGTTTTGTTATTGCGTAGTTGCTTAAGGTACGGCTGCCTTTTACCATACCGCTATGCAGGTGTGTGATTCAGAATTAAGAACTAAAATGCGTTCTTCAAAACATTTTTCTATTGCTTCGGTAAGACACAAGGAGTAGATTTTATGAAAAGCGCTTACAAAAATAAATGTATGGATGAATCAACGAGTGTTGTTAGAGATGGTATTGCTAACTAGGGCCGTAGAAGTGATAGGCTGGGTCATTTCCTCGTTTAAGGACGAGAAATTAAGCTCCGGTGAGGGACCAGTTTATGGCCGCTGTAACATCATGCCGAGGACAGGTGCTTTTCCCCACGTCTCTCTCCCTGTTCTGTTAGTAATAAACCTACGAACGGAGTGATGGTTTTGTTACTCGCTTTTCTTTGTGAATAATTGTGCCTACTTTATATTTATCTTTATAAATAAAATTATTTCATCTTGTGCTGTGGCTAGTTGTAAAAAAAAAAGGAAGAAAATTAAGTGCCGTGGTATTGTTTATCACGTTTTCTCTGTGAATAACAAGAACATGGTAAAGGAATGGATCATTAAATGCAAAGGGTGGAAATAATTTTAAAGATGAAGCAGCAAGAATTTTTAATGACCATTTCCGCAGTTCAGACTATCAAGATTTTACAAAATATTGTTTGCTTGGACTTCCAGGACGTAAATTTCTGAAATCCTACAGCTGTGCCGAGTTTGAATTTGGAATGTACAAGTTCAACCAGCGAACTTGATAATGCACGAGAATTCAGGCAAATGAAAAGGTATGCACATCAAAAGCTCTGAATCGAATAACAGGACTTAATCCAAAAAAAAAAATGCGTGTTGATGAGGACGTTAATTTCAATGAAAAATAACGTTCAGAAAAAGAAATAACAGTTACAACGGTATGCAGTGTCTTGCTCAGAAATGGAAACTAAAAGCCAAATTCTCACTAAAAGAGTGATCATGGTGGAAAAACCGATTAAAGAAGAAGAACAAATATTTCCGCACTCTTTTAAGAGCTAAAAAGCAACGTTTAAAGAACAACCGTTCAGATATTCTGCTTATGAAAAAAGACTATTACAAGAACACAAAAAATAAAAAAAATGCAACACATAGAATTACGTAAACCTTCGGAAAATGTTTACGCGTTCAGAGCTAGAATGCATCGCGAAGTAAAAGAAAAGAAACAAGTAGACAGAAGAAGATATTAACATTTCTCGCGGCATAGCAGGTAGTGCTATTTCTAGGAAAGCTTATGAATTTTGGAAGGATAAAATTTTGGATCTTTTTACCAAGTGTAAGCACATTGAAACGGTGATGTGCCAAATTTATTTGTCGTCCTGGAATTCTCCAAAACGTTCTGCTTTTTATGAAGAAATGTAATTAAAACTTATCAGAAAATGAGAAGCTTTGCGTTCTTAGCTCTGATGAAATACACATTGATAGGAAAATATGCCGTGACACAGGAATGGATCAGATTCTGGGTCCATATTTTAAAGTCTTAATTGTCCAAGTCTGTGGAATTTTGTCCCCACGGAAGCAACCGATTTGTTTTGATTTTCAACGCGTAATGACTAAAAAGCTGCTCTCTTTGAGATCATTACAACTCTACAAAAAAAAGCCTGGCATGATAACTAAAGCAGTGATTTCGTATTTAAGAGGTTGCATGACGTTATGGAAGGAATTGTTAATTTCGGAAAAAAGCTCTTTTTCACGCATTCTTTAAAATAGCGTCTCAAAGATTTGGTTTTTTTCAGACCCGCCTCATTTCTTGAAAATTTTGCGGAAGCACTTCATAAACCAGCTGCATTGTTTTCTATATTGGATTGAGCATTTATTTATTATAAGTGAAATTTTAAACAGACACAATAACGGGACTTAAACTGATAAACTACATATAAACGTATTTCCAAATGAAAATATGCACGCGCCTCTATGTCTCTTCAATTGTTGAGCTGCTTTTGCTTTACTCAGTGTCCTTGCGGTGACGTCACACTCCCAAGTCAGAGGAGTTCGCGTTCGGACGCTCGAAGAGAAAGCCCTTACTCTTTCAGAAGCCATGATTTCCGGTAGTATTATGCCAAAAAATGTGGGGAAATTAAACATTTACTTCGTTTCAGCGATATGTTTGAGTGACATAGCTTGTATGAAGAATATTTAATTATTTCCAAACTAGCAGCGAATGCCAGAAGCAATGTCTTCTCATCCTAAAATCAAGTGCATCACATTCTACCTATGTTTATGGTAAATGGAAGTCCCAGCAGATCGGATGCAATAGGAGTGAGAGAAAAAGCACAGTTTACAGCATAAGGCCCAGTTTACAGGTTATTCAAAAAATCAGCAGCGCACGATTTAAAATGTCACAGACCAAATAATTTTGTAATTATTTAGTAATGAATTCTGTGCTGTTATATGAAAATTATTTTCTTCTTGAAAAATAGCATAGTCCGGTCTTAATAATTAGAATACATTAAATCTGGCAGCATTACTTTAATACATACAGTAAAGTATTTGAGAAATGAATTATATTACTAGAATTGTGAGTTTTAATTCTGCTGACGGATAGTCCTTCTAGATTTTCTTTGAATGCGATTACAGCATCAATTTATTTCAGTAATAAGAAACAGACATACATATAACATGAACATTACAATAACCGTGTGATAAGAAAGTTAATAAATGTGAAATTCCCAAGACTAAAAGCTGCAAAAATCATGGGCACACCACAATCTCTTTTATTAACTTGAATTATGCCTCGAAAATGCATATTGCAAAATTGATATATCTGTATCTGATAAGGTAAACCATAGCCAGCTAGCACTTTTGTGAATGCGGAAAAAAGTTGACCGTATGAAACAAAATTATTTCTCTGAATAGGATGACGCAATACCTTAAAATTTATCTTAATTACTTTACTGTGCATAACCTTCCTATATTTGTACACAATTTTTATATCCTCACGCACGATTCCCGAATTACCTCGGAAATCACGAGCACTCATAGAAAAGAGCTATTAAAACGACTCGGAAATGCAAAGACATTTGAGACCGGTTAATTCGGCTCTCGTTTAATCGAGGCAGCAGTTTATTTAGTTAAATTATTGAAGGACATCACAAATAATCTCATTGAGAAAAAACTGCGTATAATATGAGCAACCGCTGAATTGCACCAAAATGTTCTAGAACCGTTGTTACCATATTATCCCGAATCTGCTGAAAAAACATGCTGCGTCGCAATAAAGACTAAAAATGATGATTTAAAATTTTACCGTGATTGTGTCTCGAAAATGTGCGCCAATTTTCATACACTGCAGATGAAAAATTATCCAGAAATAGTGATATGGATCAAATTCCTAATATAGTTATTAAATATCGTAACAAAGTTCCTGTGCTTTGAAACAATTCTAGTTCTTGAGAAGTTTGGTAATTTTGATGAGGCAAAAAGATTACAGAGCAAAATTGAGGGATGTAATTGTAAATAGAGGAAGAGTGTTATTTTTAAAGAAACCTTATCATTCTACGTAAGGTGTTTCCAGATCTGTCAAAATGTATTGGTTTTGTTTTTGTCGAATTATTCATTTTACAGAGAATGTTCACAATTTTTTTAAAACGTTGTTTGATAAGAAATTACGGGCCGTAAAAGGAGTGTAAAGAATTGAAATTGTCTACAGCGTGTTAGATGAACACAAAAGAAACATTTGCTGCAGTTAAACTTTTTTATTTTTAGAAATGACGACAATAAACAACAATTGGATAGGAGGTTATGTTTTTGCTCTTTACGAAGAGAATCATTCGTATACCGTAATTAAAAAAACTCTGTGAAAATCATTGGATTAATTAGCATTTCTAAATGAAGAAATAAGCAATATTATTAAGTATAGAGAGGGAAATCGTCTAGCATTGCCTTTTACTGGAAAAAGAACACAAAACTGATATACAAAGAACGTATACTTTTACGACTATTTCAGTAGTAAGGCAAAAAGAAAATCCACCGTTCCTAAGCGCAATTACTGATTCATTAAAATCTTGGCTATCAACTACAATCAAGGTTATAAACAAAGATTTGAATCCGAAAAAAAAATATATATATAATGTTCACCGCGTTTTGCCTAGACACGTGGCTGAGCGCAGAACACGGTGTAGACTTCTTTATGAAAATCACTTAGCCGGAAACAGATGGAAATTTATGATGACTATTGCTGAAGCATGGATCTAATTAAGCAACTGCAACAAAAATAGATTTATTATCGCAAAGGTCAGAAAATGACTTACAAACGTGGTTCCGAGAATCCAAAGGACGTTTCAGTAACTGATCCGTGATTATTGTTTGTCTCTGGTACAATGGGAAATTAAATTTAAGAAATGTTGAAAAGAACGTAAAACTCAATTGCACGTATTACCGTAATAATGTGTTAATTCTTGTATTTAAAAACCAAATACCATTCCTTTTTGCCCAGAACATTCAAAGAACAGAACTCAATCAGCGTAAGGCTGTCAGTCATCCATCCAAATCTTCCACTCTGTTTCTTGAAAATACGAAAATGATACGGGTATAGAGTCAATACATTTTGCTCATGTTCCTTCAAAGTCCCCTAATATGTCAGCAATGGTGTATTGTACCTTCGGATTGCAAAAAGGAGCGCTTCCAAAAGATAGACTTAAATAAATGATTGAGCGATGGAAATTAGTAGAAGAGGAGCGGAATAAAATAGGACTACCAATTTTACGAGATACTTTGTTATCTTGGAAATCTCTATGTAGGTTCATAATGCTATGAACCTACACGTAGATTTCCAAGATATCAGACCGCACTTTTAAGAAAGAAATAATGTAATTTTAAACATGAATTATACATTGCTCAAACTTTTTTTAAAAAAATGTGTGAACATCCTGCGTGTTTGCTTAAAGATTTTTAGGAGATTAAATCCTGCTGTATCTTTTGACATAGGCGACAATAGGATCTTCACAAAACTATTTTATAAAAAAAGTGAAAAACAAATTTTGTTCTTCTGTTATGGCCATTGTTATGCGGTTTTGGTGAAATAAATATTTGTTATCGACAAATATTTATTTTATTTGAGGTTTCTTGCATCTCGAAACTTTTAATGAATTTAAAGGTGAAGTGTCCCCTAACGGAGAAACAAATTCATCAATGAAATCTGTACGATGTTGACCATTAACCACGGCAAAAAATGTATTTTACGTGCAAAAGATATTTTCGTCGAAATTTCTGTACATAGTTTCAGAGCGTCTCGTGCTCCGTTAGCAAAAAAAATATGTTCTGATAATCAAACACTCAACAAAAACTAATTTCCCAAGACTACGTCAAAACAACAGAAAACTGCATTTACTAGGAAATAGTAACACTAAACTAGTCATCCGATTTATTTGCGTAGGAAATATTCACATAAGCGTTTTCAAGCTTTCCCACATCAGCCACATGGCTTTTTCAAAGAAGGAAGACAGAAGCTGCTAACTGAATAATAGAACTCTTTGACAATTCGAACGCGTGAACTGGGCTTGGCAATAAATAGACATGACGTTATGTTCCTTTAAAGATACTAGGTATCACGTTGGCTGTGCACGCGATATCCTTGTAGGGAGAAGGCGTTTGAAGAACTGGTTCAAATTCGTGGAAACTCGAGTGAGATTCCAACTATGCAAGTATCACTAGTGGTAATGATCTCCTAGGTTTCCCTAATGGCTGTACATTTAGAGGTAGAGTAGCTTACTAATTTTTTATATCATCCCACACAGGAGTAACAGACTTGAATTTGACTTCTCAAGTCCGCTACTCCTGTGTGAGATGATATTTAGTAATTAGCTACCTACTCTACCCCTAAATGTACACTCACTCGGAAAACATTTGTGATCATTATCAACACTGATACTTGCAATGCTAGCATCTCAATCGAGTTGTCACCAATTTGGTACCAGTTCTTCAAGCACCGCCTTCTCCCTACAAGGATATGGCGTGCACAGCCAACGTGTTGCCTAGTATCTTTACATGAATGTAACGTCGTATCTATTTATTGTCAGGCAAGTTCCCGCGTTCGAAATGTTAAATAGTTCTATTATTCAGTTTGCAGCTTCTGTTTAACTTTCTTGAAAAAGCCATTTGGCTGATGTGCAGAAGCTTGGAAACGCTTATGTGTATGCTTCGTACGCCAATTAATCGGATAACTAGTATAGTATTACTAATTCCTACATAATTGGTATACTGGTTCTAGTGACCAATTTGCATTTACTAACTAGACAATGTATTTCGGGAACAGTCATTAACCCGTTTGTACCTAGATATTATGTTTTCATCAACACAGATCAAAGAATAATTGTAAAGTTTTTTTCCTTTCAGTGAATGTGAAAATGAATGGAGATTCTTTTTCCAAACCATAAATCACGTTTCATCGAAATAATAAAATAGCAGTTGTTCTATTTCTTCATCTTCTCAAAAATGTGTGACATAAAGCAGAGGTCGTATATGAAATAATGTAATGTCCTGTTTTGAAAGGTTTATCAATTATTAGATCTTTTGATAATTTTTCATATAAAACCGATAGGTCTGCACTTTTATCCTTGCGAATGAATGCAATAGCAAATGTATCATTTGTATCAGAATGTTTCAATCGTAGAAAAAATTCCACACTATAATGCGCACTCCAACCACATAACGCGAAAACAGTTCCTTATGAAAAGTTCGAAAATATGTGAAAACTAATTTCGCCAGTGACTTGTATCTTAATTAAAAGGAAATTTTCAATCTGAAACTTAGGGATACTCAGAAACATAAAATGTTTCTTCTTCTAACAAGGAAATCAACAATTGTTAGGAGAGCTACATATATCAAACCAAATATTTTTTTCAATCTTGTTCCTCTTTTGCGCCATGTCATGGATCCATATAATTAACAACGTGAAAGTAAGAATCAGAAATGTTGATGATATTAGAATATACATTTACACAGGTCCCTCCTAGCTGGAAAATGTTTCATTATTTTGTGTAGGATATATTCATAAAATGGTTTTCTTTCCCAGAAATATCCGGCAAGGAATGGACTTTTTGTTGGGTTACTTAATAATATCACATATTATTTTAGTTACATTGCTTTCATTTAAGAGACAACAAGAATTCATTCCCCACTAAACGAAATCGGAGACCCATTTCTATCCGAACAAGTGTGCAGCCAATAAAATAAATTTTAATTAAAATGGGCATTTCATTAATACTATGCATACATTTTGAGAAAAAAATAAAAATATAGTGCCCATAAATATAAGCGACAAAAGATTCATATCAGTCATTTTATGCGAACAATTTATTTATATCCCGTACGTGGAGCTGTACACTAGTCAAATATGGCGTTACCATAAGTTTTAAAAACTCTTTTAAATTGTTTTAAGAAATACCATGATGTCTTAGTATTTTATCGGAAAAATTAGATATTTTTTAATTAATAAAAGGTTCAAGCCGTAGAAATGTTTGTGCAAGGAAAACGTTCGCGTCAAACTTGGTGTATTACCGAGTAAAGTTATACGGATTTATCATTGGGATGTTTGATTTCTTTTTAACATTCAAATCAAGTGAAGCGTTCAGTTTTTTATGTTTTTTGAAACTATGACAGGACCTCAGTTTGTTGTTTTTACCTGGGATATTTGTGACAATTTTCTAAAATTTAAACACATGCAGAACACAACTAGGAAATATCCCAAATGATGATCTGAAATCTGATATACTACCGAAGTAAAATATATTCTTAAGGTCATTACGCGGAAATTCTTAACTCCAGTTAAACGGTAAAACCATGGTATTCGGGATAGGAACTCGGATAAAGTGGACAAACCATGGTACTCGAGATCCTACTCGAACTAAGCGGCATTACGGTATGCGTGTTCCTACAATGTCGATTGCGTTCTTGTTTTTTTACGGGGGTAATTTTGCCATCCAAATATATTATATGAATAATAACTAATTTTCCTGAAAAGTGTACGCGATAGTTCGAAACGAAGGTAATCTCTTATGAGAAATTAAAGGTGTATGAATCCTGCTATATAGTTGGTTTATTTTCCACATATGGGTGACATTGTCTCCATAGCATGGTATATATCCATTTGAGTCCAAAAGTTAAACTGATACAAATCGTGTATTTCAACCATAAGTTGTTTTGTTTTCAATTCTGTAGTGGGATAAGTGATAATCCAAATTACATGCTATCATTTCGTAAATGAACGTAAAGTTCATTTATAAAATTTAGGCGTCAGAAAAGAATTTTTTTTGAGGATTAAAAAAAGACGCGTTTTCATCCATACATACATACATAAAAACATACATACATATCACTAAACAGTTCTCTGAATTTCAGAGTCTTTAGTCAAAACATGTTTTTGCAACGCAGTGCAAGATGTCACAATACTATGTTTTCTAAAAGAGTGAGTCTTCATTTGCAAATGTCAACCGTTTAAGTGTTAAAACTGCAAATATCAAGCGTTTAAGAGTTAAGGTTGCTCGATCTAGTACCAGATAAAAATTATAAAATTATAATGTTTTTGTTGTTTAAAAAGATAACTTTTTAAACAACAAAAACATTTTAGAAACAAGAACTTTTATTTTTGCAAGCAGAATTTAAAAAATATTTTGGCAATGCAAAAACAAATTATACGAATTATAGCCCGCGAAGGTTTGCCGAATCAACAAGACTTGCCGAATCAATTGTTTGCAAATAAACTCCTTTTTTTCTCCTATTACAGTATGTTCGAGAGTTAATAAATAATTAAGGATTCTGAATACTTCTGCCAAAATTAGACGTCCTAATATATAAGGTGTAAAAATTTTTTAACACAGAGCCAAAATATTTCAACTTTAAATGTAAATCATATTTCACATATCGTTTAAAGTTAAAATATTTTGGCTCTCTGAGACGATCTGTCTAAGAACATTAATAATTGTTTCTCATCCCCACGCACGGGCTTTATCGAATATAAAACAAACAATAACGCATTTTAGTTCGCTATTCACTCAGTTTGGAAAGTATTAGAAGAAATTGTCAGGAAAGCAAGTGTTATAGCTTCCAAATTTTTGGGATCAGGCGTTACGCCATTCTGACAGACAACAAATCCCAGGTACCTGATTGAAGATTTCACAAAGTGGCACTTATCTGGCTTAAGCTTTAAGTTGTGTTGTCTCAACCTTTGGAAGACTACATCCAAATTATCAAGTTGTTTCTCGAAAGTTTGGCTGACAATGACAATGTCTTCAATATATATGCCAACTTGAAGAAGCTTGAGACTTGACAGAACTATTCCCATCAGCCTCTGGAAGCTGTTTGGGCTATTCCGCATCCCAAATGGTACTCTCAGCCATTCGTACAAACCCTGATCGGTGACAAGAGCTGTTTTGTAAACATCCGCAGGGTTTACTTTCATCTGGTAAAACCCTGAGGTTAAATACAGGGAACTGAAGTAAGTGGCTCCTGCTAAAGAATCCATCATCTCCACCAAATTTGGGATCGGGAATGAATCCGGTTCCTTTTTGGCATTTAGTCTTCAAAAATCAGTACAGAGACAATAACTGTTATCCGCCTTTTTGACCAGGAGGACGTGTACCGAATAGGGACTGTCACTGGGTTGGATAATACCCGCCTCCAAAAGTTCATTGATCTGGCTATTGAGTTCTTCTCGAAGAGCGTAAGGAACTTGATAGGTCCTCTGTCTCACATGAATGTCATCCGTTAAATGTACCTGATGTAGCAGGGTATCACATTCACCCAACTCGGCTACAGTTTTGGCAAAGGTAGTACTATGGGCTTGCAAAAAAGATGACAACTTGGACTTCTGATAAGGAGGTAAATGTGATAAGTCAAACTCGTTAGCCCACGTGGAACATTCATCTACCTGACTGTCCACAGTGGAAGCAGAAGTCTCTTGAACAGGCTCTGGGGGGACTAACTTAGACTGCTTATTGGGTGCACCACAGATTCGGACATATTTATGACCTTGATGAAGGCTACCTCTTTCGTGGTAGCGTTTACTGATCGACCAATCCACAAAGAATCACTTTTAAAAGTATCCACTGGCTGTAAAAGCATGACATCTCCCAACTCTGCACAGTTCGGAATAAGTACCAAAATTATCTTTTCTGATTTTGGAGGAATCTTTTCCTTCATGACCAACTTTCCAAAATTATGCCTGGTTGCCTGCGAGCCAGAGTTGTCCGAAATGGGCATCAGAGAGTTTAGTAGAGTGAGAATTTTCTTGCCTTTTTTTAACTGTTCTGGTGATTTGGATTGCTTACCAGTGGAAATGGGAGTATCCTCAGAATAGGGGTCGCCATTCCCAGCGGCATCACCACTATGGTCAATACCAGAATGCCTTGATACCTTTGCTCTAACCTGGGGTACCAAACTCTTTGCTGCACGCCCTTTTTCTTCCGCCTCCTTCTAACTCTCCTCCTACTGACTTTGGGTACCTGAAAAATTTGCTTTACCGAGGCAATTACTTGTTCCCTCTCCTTAGGATAAACATTTGGCATGCCTGATCCTACTTTAGCTAAAATGCTTTCTGCAGCATTAAAAACACATTTTTGTGCCTTTAAAAGATAAAATCCAACAATAACATCATAGGCTGATAATAACCGAGTCTGAGTGACAAACACCTTATGTTTAAAATTCCCTCCAGACAGACAAACCTTCAACTCCAAACACGACTTGATATCAAGTAGCTTTCCTGAAAGCCCCTTTACTACCATATTAGGATGCTCAACACATTTCTCGTATCCTGGCAAGGTATTGAGACATCCCTCGGTGATTAAGCTAACTGATGTTCCAGTGTCGATCAGTAGCCAAACGAATGACGGTTAGTAAAGCAGGAACCAATTAGAGCCATTACAACGGGGGGGTTGATTAGAAGATTGCTCCCTATTTCTTCTCCCCACTAACAGTTTAAAGAATCGGATCGATTATGCTGGCCGACCAACCTGTTACCATTTCTTCCCGGTGGTGTACGTCTTTTGAATTCCCTTCATTTCCTCGATTTTGGCCACCTCTGAACTGTGAATTGTGGTAGCCTCTACCTCCAGGGCCCTGAATCCTATTGGGGTATGCCGGCCTTACAGCCTGATGGCATTCATTGGCGTAATGCCCCAAACGCTTGCACCTGTAATAGGTCACAGTGAGCCTGTTACTCCTCCGAAAGTCTTCTTGTCGAGGAAAGCTGGGAGACCTATACCTATCGTAATGACCTTCTTCCCTTCTGTCGCTGGGCCTGCTGTCCCTTCTATCTCTTGAGGGTGAGGGATGTCCGTCTCTGGCAGAGGCATGTCTCGTGTCCCTTCCCCTGGATGGACTGTGAGCTTGAGACCACCTAGCAGGTGAATTTTCCCTACTCCTTGAGTTCGCCAGCTTCAAAGTCGCCACTTGCTGATTCAGCTCATTTATCTGGTCGACTAAAGCCTTAAAGACTCCTTGCTGTGCTAAGTCATCTCTACGTCTAGGACTGCAGTTTCCTTCCACCTCATCTTTCACCTCGACGAACGACACACTCCTGGAGTAATTAGTCATACTCTGCTCATTTTGCTCCTCTAACAGCGCTTTCTGTTTCGCTTTGTCATAGCTTTGGGTATTATGGGATAAAACCAAGCGACGAATCTTAGGGGCAACTCCTGCCAAGAACCAGGATAGCAAATTCATATCCCTAAATTCAGTGATGCCTTCAGGGTCATTATTAAAATAGTTATAAGCTGCACGTTCTAGACGAGCAGCAAATTGCTTTATTGTCTCTCCCTGCTTTTGCTGGCAAGTCACTAGAGGCTCAGGAGATGAAAACCAGTCAAAAATTGCCTTCCTATACCCTTTATAGCTCAAAGTCCTTCCACGAGCCGACAAGTCCTCAAACAACTGTTTCGCTTCCACATTACACCTAAGACTCACTAACACACTCTTGGTTTCTTCACTCCACCCTCCTATTCTGGCTGCATTCTCCAGTGACCTAAAGAAATCTTTAACAGAAGTGCCACTTGGGTCCCCTGAAAATTCCGTTACTAACCCTATTAGGGCAGGCACACTCAAGTGTCCCTGTAGCTCATCTTCCTCCCACATGGTATTTATCCCTGCCTCATTCATTTCCCATAATTCGAGGGTTCCCACACTCCTCAGAATACTAATATGAAATCTTGTCCAATCCTTAGCTTACGGACTGGTACACTAACACTGTACTGATACTTTACAAACCCTAATACCGCACTAATGCTGCCCTGGTGGCGCAGTGGTCTAAGGCGTTGGTCTCTGATCATTCGTCCGTAAGCGGTCCGGGTTCGAATCCCGTCAGGCATGGATGTTGTGTTTGTCTTACGGCACTGGCTCTCTCCCTTCCCTGGAACCAGTGACTCTAAATTAGGGACGGGCGACTGCTTATAGCCCATTGAGTTGCTCACGGTGGTCGCTAAACCTCCAATCAAAAAAAATACCGCAATAACACTTCACTAAACTCACAATATCAAAATGAAGGTCCTCCTGAGGTATATTCCCTAAAAAAATTATCAAAGCTGAACTTGTGATTACCACCACGGTGGAAAGACAATTTGACACTCATCTTCAAAAGAAACCACATTTACACTATTACTGCCTACCTTCTCACACCTATATATATAAGTATATATATCAGCAATATCAATCTGCAAATCAACAACAATCTAACATTGCATCACTCGAATAGGGTACTTCCATTAATTCACTATCCTGAAACACAAAATACTCATCACTGAAATCTCACTGACAGCTTAAAGCACAGAATACCGAACACGAACACTGTTGTGCACTATCACCATACATACTAACACTATAACTGTAAATAAAAACACTACCACCATAACATTTGCACCACCAAACAAAACTGAGATTGTACTATACCCACAAATATAATAAGCACTAAACCTACTAGCAAGGCTTTTTACACCTCCCTTCTTATTACCCAAAATGGTAAACAATCACACCACAACAACCGAAACAAAAATAATACTTTCCAAACAATAACACTTTCACAAAAAAAAAATGCTCACTACTTTCTCAATATACTACACAAGTTCTTATCATTTTAATTCATAATATTCTTAAAATACAATTGAAAAGTAAACTGCATACTTATACTACTTCACTTTCCCAGAAGATGGAAGATAGTGGAGGAAAGAAGAAACATTTGCATGATCTTAGTTGTAGGATGTTATGTTTACTTTAATCCTAGACTTGAGCCGAAATCTACACAATAGACCAAAAAAAATTTAAAAGAAAGACTTCTTTTGGCCACAGGAAAAATTTCTTACAACAACCCACTACCTAAGTAATATCACAACGTTTCCCAATATTATATTATACCTACTAAAACTTATCACCATACTTATGCAAATCTAGGCACACACTAAAATACATCTTATGCCAAATTCACACTAGTCCACTTAAAACAAAATTTAATATGCAATTAAATCACAATTATAAATGCAAAAATATCATAAATACTAAACGCTAAGGTTATATGGTGATACGAGGTTCGACATGTAAATTGTAAAGTATATCATTCCTGACCCTTGGCCCTATTCTGCTTATGCCCACTCCAAGTGGTTTATCTAAGTGATCTCTCCTCTCTCCTTAAGTATCAAAGCTACTCAGTCAAAACAGAAATTTGCCCTGACGATTTTAAGCTGCCGGAGTGAATTTTGAAGGTAAAAAATCTACTCCTAACTTCTAGTAAAAGGAAACAAGATTTCAGCTATCAAGAAAAATTTTCCCCTTCGAATTTCTCTGCAGCTAAATGTACTTTGCCAGTAGGGAAAAAATTGTACTGGTGTTGTGCTCTTACAAATTGCATGAAACCAAAATATTTCATTAGGTCAATATTTTGCATGAAACCAATATTTGCTACACTTGACTATTATTTATTTTGGCGAACGGTGTTCATGAGACTCAGTCACAGCGACATCCTGGTCACGGCACCATTTATGTTGTGTCGCTATCTCATTAATAAGGGTGTAAAACCAAATACATCCATATAAATATACACTATCTACCAACAAGTAATTGGGTACCTGTGATAGCAAAAGAAAACGAAGTTTATTCACCATCAATAGTTGGTAGAGCCTCCTCGAGCGGCGATTACAGCTGCGAACTTCCGGGGAATACTCTCAACCAGGTGTTGTACGACGGCTAGCGGTATTTTCTTCCACTCGGATTGGAGAAGACAGGTCAGTTCTTTCACCGATTTCGGATGGTGGGGGCACCCCTTAAGTCAACGTTCCAACTCGTCCCAGAGGTGCTCGATAGGCTTAAGATCCGGGCCTGCGCAGGCCTGTCTATACGATTAACCCCATTGTCACCATACCAAGCCAGGGTGGACATCGCAACATGACAGGTGGCATTGCTATCCTGAAAGTAACATGGGTCCACCCCATAAAACTGCCACAACGTAGGAAGTGCATGGTCATCCAAAATGGTGCAGTAGGTCTCGGCGTTGAGGCTACCAGGAATTGCGACAAAGGGTCTCGTGCCATACCAGGAGAAACACCCCATAGCATAATTCCATTGCCGCCAAACTTAACAGTTGACACAATATATTCCGGTCGGAGGCGTTCTCCAGGCAGACGCCAAACCCAGACCCTGCCATCCGACCGGTAGAGGGTGAACCTTGATTCGTCGCGCCAGAGAACCTGTTTCCACTGTTCAACAGTCTACTGTCGACGCTCTTTGCACCACGTTAGCCGAGCAGCGCTATTGGACTTGGTGATCAAAGGCTTGGGGGCGGCAGCACGTCCATGATAACCGAGAAGATGGTCTTCCTTACGGATGGTATTCTTCGAAAGAACACTCCTGGATGCCTGTTGAAATTCTTAGCGGATGTGGTTCATCGATTTGGTGCCGTTATTCCGAATGTTTCTGGCCAGCACCCGTTTTGTGGGTCTGCTGGGTCCGGGCACATTCTGACAGTCACCTCTCATCTTCCACTTGCCAATCACGCAGGTCACTGTCGATTTTGGATACTTCATCTCCCTGGATATGTCCCGTATGGATCGACCATTTCTGTGATACCCGACGATTACACCTTTCTCGAAATCAGAGAGCTCCGAACTGCGTGGCATCTTGCATGCGACTGGTTGCGTTGTTGTTTCCCACACGATATTTAACGGCGGCGGGCGTGATGTGTAAAAGGACCGCAGATATCGTCGATTGCAGGGGTGTTCAATTACTTGTTGGTAGATAGTGTATATAGCATACTGTGAATGTGATTTGTTTGTGTACATATATATCAAAACAATTTGGGTGTTCAAACATTTGGAGAAAGTAATTTTTTGTTTCACATATCCACTTTGCGTGCTTCTTGTTACATTTGTAGCAACGTGTACAACAAAATGAAAAGTAGTTATTGTACCCGCGTAGCTTTATGTTTTACAGATAACACAAATCAAAGACTTGCTGTTGTTGGATGCAAATAGACACCATGATTGCTTCCTTTAAGCCACAGTCAAACTGTGTTTGAAGTGACTGGACACAGAATTCAAGAACACTGATTAAAATGTGCCAATGGTTTTTGAAAGGCAAGTGCCTGTATGTAATATAACACATAAGGACACAACAGAAACAATTTACATTTCAGCATTTTCTCAGAGTTGCTGAATAGCACCCACAATTTCCAATGGTACAACACAGGATATTACTGATTGAACAGGCTTGTTTGTTTGTTAATTTTTTTTCCACAGAGCTACTTGAGTTAGAGACAAAACGATTTTTCTGTAGCTGGGTTTGCACAAATTCAGTCTAACCAATTCTTACCTTGGAGTAAGGTGATTCCAGCACAGCACTAACTACAGGTTAACTCACAACCTTAAGGGCTGATATATATATATATATAGAGAGAGAGAGAAACTGGAAATTCACTGCCTACAAAAAAATCTTAGCTACAGATGAAACAAATATGTCTTTAATTTAGGATTAGGCCTATACTACACTACTAAACCTATCATAAATTCCTTCAGAATGCAAGTTTTTTTTTTAATCTACCAGCTGTTTAACTTGCTACTTCATACTATCTAAGCCTTAAGTGATTAAAATTGTGTGACAGGCAGGAGACACTTACCCCAACAATTATTTGATTTTCACTGTTACACATTAAAAAAAGCATTCTCAGGTTTGTTTGTTGTATTTTTTTTTGTTATTATGAACTGGTTAGCTTTTTACACTAGTAAATTATATACCTACATGGCAAATTAATGCCTTTGCAAGGTTCTTGAAACCCTGGTACCATAAGGCACATTAACTCATGTTCATCCCTACAATAACAATGTACAAAAATTTGTTATATAAAGACGGATTGCTGATTACTACAGAAAGACTTTTAGTAAGAGATGGTGGGAAAAAACTGTATATATATATATATAACAGGGATGTAAGGTCAGGTGATGCGTAACATCACAGCCTCTCCTTGACAAATGTCAAACCCGCCTTCTCGTGGTACATGCTGTTCCCACTAAAGGGGCTCTGACGACCGCCAATAGCGGTATAACTATACCATCGGGATTAGAGGAAATGCTATCCCACACTCACCAACCCGCTTGGCCAGCGTGGTGAGTTATGGCCAAACCCCTCCAAAATGACTCCACACCTTAAATCTTGGCCCTCAGTCTCCGGCTGATGGAATGTACCTGGCCATGGCAGCGGCCAGTGCGACATGAAGGCAGAGGGTGCTAAGAATCTCCGGAGGACCGGACTAGGCTGCCATCTGATGCTGACCTTGGCTACGTATAATGGACGCTCCCTATCTTCTGAATAAAGGCTTCTTGAATTGGAAGAGGAACTACAAAGGATCAAGTGGGACATCGTCGGGCTAAGTGAGGTAAGGAGAAAAGGAGAAGATCTCATTGAACTGAAAAGTGGACATCTCTTCTACTATCGTGGGACAGATACTGGCAGAACTAGTGGTGTTGGATTTATAATAAACAAGAAACTGAAGGATAAAGTTGAAGAAGTTGAAAGTTCCTCTGACAGAGCTGCACGACTCGTTATCCAACTCTCGAGAAGATACCAGGCTAAGATTATTCAAACTTATGCACCCACCACAAGTCATGCTGAAGAAGAAATTGAAGAATTTTATGAGGAAATTCGTGATCTAAATAATAAAGGTAAGCAGCACTTGAAGATAATTATGGGAGATTTCAATGCAAAAATAGGGCAACGGCAACAGAATATAACTTCAGTAGGTAAATTCGGTCACGGCAACAGAAACCAGCGTGGAAATACTCTCGTAGAGTTTGCAGAGGCAGAAGGGTTTCATCTTGAACTCCTTTTTCAAGGAAAAGCCATACAGGAAATGGACATGGAGACATCCAAATGGAACGACAAGTGAAATTGATTTTATTATGTGTAACAAAAAATTCGTCGTAGAAGACTGCAGTGTGCTATACAAGTTCAACACAGGCAGTGACCATAGATTGGTGAGATGTAAGATGCACCTCAACACTAAACTCGAACGTAGCAAGCTCATAAGACAAACAAAATGTATTGACATAACCAACCTTAAAAAACACCATAATCCCTTCAAATTGGAACTGAAGAACAGATCCTCTGCTTTAGAAGGCCTAACATTGGAAGAAGTGGATATTTCTGAAATTAACAGAAAAGTAACCAAAGCTCTTATGGAAACAGCAACAAAATTAGCTGGGTCTAAGAACAAATTGTATGTGAACAAATTATCAGGAAAAACCGAAATGTTGATGCAAGAAAGAAGAGTAATGAGGACAACTAAAGAAGATGTGACTTCCAAAGTGGAATATATAGAGTTATGCAAGACAGTACGAAAAAGTATCACTGAAGACGTAAGGAAATTCAACTGTGAACTAGTAAGGAAAGCAATTGAAAACAACCAAAGCCTAAAGACAGCAAAGGGACATCTCAGTAAGGGAAAAAAACAGATTATGGAACTAAGAAAAGAAAGATACATGTACTTGGAGTGCCACTTTTCCAAAATAAGAAATCAACGCTGCCAACGTTTTGTACTTGTTTTGTACAGTTTTGTACACCCAAAAGAAAATTTTGTACACCACCGGAAGTGGTACTTTTCGGCTCTTTAAAAGTGGCAGTCCAAGTACATGCTGGAGTGCCACTTTTATAAAATCGAAAATAAATACTGCCAAAGTTTTGTACTAGTTTTGTACAGTTTTGTACACCCAAAAGAAAATTTTGTACACCACCGGAAGTAGTACTTTTCGGCTCTCTAAAAGTGGCACTCCAAGTACATGCTGAGTGCCACTTTCTCAAAATCGAAAATAACTACTGCCAAAGTTTTGTACTAGTTTTGTACAGTTTTGTACACCCAAAAGAAAATTTTGTACACCACCGGAAGTGGTATTTTTCGGCTCTTTAAAAGTGGCACTCCAAGTACATGCTGGAGTGCCACTTTTTCAAAATCGAAAATAAATACTGCTAAAGTTTTGTACTAGTTTTGTACAGTTTTGTACACCCAAAAGAAAATTTTGTACACCACTGGAAGTGGTATTTTTCGGCTCTGTAAAAGTGGCACTCCAAGTACATGCTGGAGTGCCACTTTTTCAAAATCGAAAATAACTACTGCCAAAGTTTTGTACTAGTTTTGTACAGTTTTGTACACCCAAAAGAAAATGCTGTACGCCACCGGAAGTGGTACTTTTTGGCTCTCCTTTGTGGGTCTCGACCATGTACTTAAAGTGCCATATTTCTAAAATCGAAAATCAACACTGCCAGAATGGTGTACTTACTAGTTTTGTACAGACAAAAGAGAGTTATGTACTCCTCAGGCGATGGTTCTCTTTGGTTGTCCAGCATGCTCTTAGAGTGTCATCTTTCGAAATCCAGAAGTTAACACTACTATCTCTTTCCAGTTTATTACATACTTTTACTCCTGTTAATTATACACAACCAGCTGTTTTTGTGTTCATTATACGCAACTTTTATTTGTTCAAGGTCGCAAATTTTCGTGCGGTTGTGTTGTATAAACTAAGACATTGTCGGAGCCTTCATTTTTATAGCAAAGGAAGAAAAGAAACAGTTTTTTGTTGCTTTGTTAGGCAATGCTTTCGGCAAAAGCATTTCGGAAATGCGAGGAAAAGGAATTCAAATCAGCGCATATCATCGCTTCCAGTCTAGCAGCCATGCCGAGCAAGGTTGGATGAGAGGGAAGTTGCAAAACACCTCGGCGCATTCGCAGTGGCGTAACTAGCACCACTTGTGCAACCCCGGAAAATTTATTTCAGCACCCCTAAGCATAATAATTTTTCCAGAATTTCGGACACTAGGGAGGATGTGTTTTTCACGGTGTTTGTTTTGGGAAAATGGGGATGTCAGGAAGTTAGGGAGACTGATATCTGGTAAAGTAAAGGAACTACCTATAGAGCCCTGTAGTTTTAACTTTTAAAATAAATTTTGGAACAGAAGTACATAATGCAAGGTTATCAATCAGCCAGTCAGATTTAACACGGTGAGCTGTCAGATGCATAATCATGAATATACGTTTTATCGCATTGAAACGAATTCGGTAAAATACATTTAAATGTTTAAGGTTAACAACTACGAGACTTTAGTGATCGTTATTGGATATGGTTGTATACAAACAGGGAATTCAGTATTCTACACTGCAAGAATGCAATATGGATTTCGTAGCTGCAGATATTAATTTGCATGTACAACAAAACTTCAATGCAGGCCAGGAAAAAAAAGTGCGTGTGGAAATGCAATGTGCAGGTATGTCTTGTTTACAAATATACGAGTACTATAATACCCAGTGTTCGAAATGGGCCGGTATGGCATACCGGTAGTTAACAAAATGGAAGTGAGCATACCGGCAGTTAAAAAAAACGTTTTTTACCATCCCAGTATGTAATAAATTATAAACCCTTCACAAACTACGTAAAGATATAAGGATGAAAAAACAAATTTTAACGCAAAAAACGGCAAATGGCATTTTTAACGGATAAAATTGATAATTAGCAGCTGAGACTGGAAGAGACCGACCACAAACCCTTCAATGAAGTTTTTTTAATTTTTACATTAATTTTATAAAATTATATACATTAATTTTTCAATACCAAAAAAAAAAAAAAAAAGCAATTATACGGAATGGAATGTATTTCTTTCGAAACCTCCTATTTATACTATGTGGATCTATGGTCTACACCATACTGGCAGTAGCTCTGTGCCACTTCGACCACTGAGTGTACCACATAACTACATAATACAGATATAATATAAATTATAATTGTATGATTAAAATACAAGTGGAAAATTAATTATGCGATAAGTGGACATTTTCATGTTTTTAGGCCAAAGTCTTTCTTTCTAGCCTTCATTTTTTGGCGAAATTATTAAGCGTTGAGGTCCATTCTTTTGGCAAACTGCCTTTCTATGCAGTTACAATTTCTGCAGCCTATCTTGTGACATGATGCTTCTCAAATAGTTTTTACAAATTTTAATTTGGAAAACGATCTCTTTACAGATGCAACTGTGACGGGTATCCGTGAGTGTTAAGAAAAACTTCAAGGCAATAATTACATAGTTTAGTACAACCACCGACAATTGTAGGATCCACATCCACCACGAGGAATCTCCATGTGGCCTCGCACTTTCCTTCAGCAGTGCACCAATACGGCGATTGCAGAGCGATCGTATCACAACCCGGAGCCAAAGGGTCGAATAGCTTTAATGTGTAGGACATCCAGCAACCGAAAAATTGTTATGCCGTGTGTTGATAAAACGTGGAAAGTGCGATGTATTTGTTTATTCAACTGACGCCATGTATTTGGGGGATTTGCACTTAGGATATCAGTGCTTCCAAAGTGTACCATCCATTTTTTAGTGTTCACAAATTTGGTACACATGTAAACAATTACTTATTTTACACTTGCAGGTGTCACAGCTCATCGTAAATTCAAATAACGCAAACTTTCAATAATAACTTTTGGAATTTCGTAATAACTTTTGGAATGTCGTAATAACTTTTGGAATGTCCTAATTCCATTGCATTTTATTTTCATTTATCATGGCCTTAATTGATTGAATTTACTTTTTGTTTCGAAATGCATCCACCCGTCTCCCAAATTTTAATTTTCACTTAAAGTCAATATTTACCTTAATTTTAACATTTGCTAAATTTAACTATTAATTACACACATGAGCAAAACCTATCCATAACAGTTTGAAATGTGGTCAGGAAGGAAGAAACAAGATGATGGATGTGAAGACGAACTTTAGGCGTGCTCAAACACAGTGATCTGTTTCCTTCTGTTCGACAGGCTATTCTTATTGTTCAAACATTACCAGTAACAACCTGCCTAGTGGAGAGGACCTTCAGCACTATGAGAACGGTTAAAAACCTGGTTAAGGTCAAAAATGGCAGATGGACGTTTATCTGGACTGTGCATGATGAGTATTCATCGAGAAAAGGTTTTTGAGAATAAACATGAACTAATTCAAAATGTAATTGATAGATTTGGACAAAACCCAAGACGTTTGCAGTTTTTATTTCATAGTATCTCTTCTAAAGTGCAAGAAACAGAAAATTGAAGGTGATCTAAAAATTAACAGATAAATGTCTATAAAAAAAGGGGGTTTATACTCATACTCAATAAAGGACGATGGAGCAGTGCAATTGTTTTACGTAACCCCAAGTGAATGTTTCCATACAAAAAGACTTTATTAAGTTGATTATTAAATTTAGCAAGAAGCCTACAGTAAGGTTAAACTTTTGACTCAGATATGAATAATCAGTGACCAGTAATTGGTAAATGACATAATTATTATTATTGTCCGTTATTTCAATATTAAATATTGACTATAGAAAGAAAGATGTGTCCAAGTTCCCAAACTTTGGGGGCGGGGGGGGGGGGTTATCAGTGCTCCGAACCCACTCCCTAGCTTTAGGGGCTCGATGCACTCGCCTGACCCAACCCCTACTATGCCATATAAAGACGCAGGGGTACTATAAATTTAAGCAATAATTATGATAGTGGGAGTATACCAGTTTTCCCCCTCCCCGGAAAAGTTGCAGCGGACGCCCATGCTCATGGGGGATAACGCAGCGGGAAAAAGTTTCCGGCCCTTTATATGATTTTTTATCACCAAAATGGCGGTTAAACAAGTTCCCAAAATTTGGCCAAATATTTTAAAAACTACATGACAAAATGATTATGTACAATTTCGCATTTTCAATACATGAAAAAAAAATCTTCACTTTTTAAAAACTTTGTTGTAAATCCGAATGTTATTTTGTTTTTATATTCATACCCCTACTACTCCTTCTTTATTAGCATCGCTCTTTTCAAAGCAAATTGTTTACAAGTTGATTTCTCAATAGTATTGAGTAAAATATTCTCTAATCTTTGCTTGTTTAAAATTTGTCAAAGTCAGAGAAAAAACATAACTATGAACGTTATTAAGTTTTGCACCATCTATTTCATGTCTGAACTACAACAACAAAAAGACGTCCGCACCATGCCAAGAGTTGTAGCTTGCCTAAGTGCACGTTTTATTCAGAGCAATGATTGCGAAATAAATTTTTCATCCAAACCGAAACTAAACAACATATCCCTCTGTGATGAGATCAAGGTTCAACTTTGCACGAAGAAGGAACACAAGAACGCTAACCGAAAGTAAACAGCATACCCTTCTCTGATGGGATGTAGGTTCAACTTTGGCTGCACCAAGAACTCAGTAACGCTGTCTCGATTCTCTCAAACTTGTGATATACCGGTTACGTAAACGAATCAAAGAACTGTGAGTTTGTGATAATCAGAAATTACAAAATTTATGTACATCGCAAAAGGCGTATAAATGAATTAATTAGCTATTATCGAATTGGAAAAGCTTAGAAAATAAAGTAAAATATCGGGACTAATGCAGAATTACGTATAAATATAAAAAAATATAACTGGAGTACGCATAGCCGAAGATTCACGGAATATCTTTTTATTTCTACAAAGCAATGCTTAAATATAAAAATTTTGTTTAAACTGAAAACCACTAGATTGAAAAAGCATTGCGCAGAAATTCAAATTGCTTGAATTTCAGTCTGTGACTTATACCTGTAGCTTAACCCCTCTTTCGAGTTGCTTCTAAACTAAACATTTTCCCCCTGAAGAGTCCGCTACTTCTCTAACAGCTTGTACATTTTAGCGACACTGACAGTGAGTCACACCAAAATTTATAGACAACCTTGATTGTAAAAATGGGGGGGGGGGGGGTGTAGAGAGAAAGATTGCAAGTAATTGTGGGGAACTGATATAAAGAAAGAGATTTAAACGAATACGTATTGTTGCTATATGTTGATCTAAGAGCTATTTTGTGTCAAATGATGAATCACAATGTGACGATTTTTTATAAAGGATCACCTTCGAACTTTCATTGAGTGGAAAATTAAGGGAAAGGAGATTTTAAACATAAATTCTTTTGGTGATTCTTCCAACTTGGCCGTTCGGCTTCTGGGTTATTACAAAAGTGTGTTTTATATGCAACAAACTAGGAATATTAATCAAATTAGTTAACCATTTAAGCTACTGCTTCGAAAATCAAGAGTCAAAAAGTACCACTTCCGGTGGTGTACAAAATCTTCTTTTGGGTGTACAAAACTATGACATCACTCTGGCAGTGTTTTTTTTTTAATTTTGGAAAAGTGGCACTCCAAGTTCATGCTCGAGGGCCACAAAGGAGAGTCAAAAAGTACCACTTCCGGTGGTGTACAAAATTTTCTTTTGGGTGTACAAAACTAGGACAACACTCTAACAGTGTTTTTTTTTTCAATTTTGGAAAATTGGCTCTCCAAAGTACATGCTCGAGGGCCACAAAGAAAAATCAAAAAGTACTACTTCCGGTGATGTACACAATTTTCTTTTGAGTGTACAAAACTGTACAAAACTAGGACTGCACTCTGGCAGTGTTTATTTTCGTTTTCGGAAAAATCGCACTCCAAGTACATGCTCGAGAGCCACAAAGGAGAGGTAAAAAGAACTATTTCCGGTGGTGTACAAAATTTTCTTTTGGGTGTACAAAACTGTACAAAACTAAAACAGTGCTTATTTTCCTTTTTGGAAAAGTGGCACTCCAAGTACATGCTCGAGGGCCACAAAGGGGAGTCAAAAAGTACCACTTCCTGTGGTGTACAAAATTTTCTTTTGGGTGTACAAAACTGTACAAAACTAGTACACAACTTTGGCAGTAGTTATTTTCGATTTTGAGAAAGTGGCACTCAGCATGTACTTGGAGTGCCACTTTAACAGAGCCGAAAAGTACTACTTCCGGTGGTGTACAAAATTTTCTTTTGGGTGTACAAAACTGTACAAAACTAGTACAAAACTTTGGCAGTAGTTATTTTCGATTTTGAAAAAGTGGCACTCCAGCATGTACTTGGAGAGCCACTTTTAAAGAGCCGAAAAATACCACTTCCGGTGGTGTACAAAATTTTCTTTTGGGTGTACAAAACTGTACAAAACTAGTACAAAACTTTGGCAGTATTTATTTTCGATTTTGAAAAAGTGGCACTCCAGCATGTACTTGGAGTGCCACTTTTAAAGAGCCGAAAAATACCACTTCCGGTGGTGTACAAAATTTTCTTTTGGGTGTACAAAACTGTACAAAACTAGTACAAAACTTTGGCAGTAGTTATATTCTATTTTGAGAAAGTGGCACTCAGCATGTACTTGGAGTTCCACTTTTAGAGAGCCGAAAAGTACTACTTCCGGTGGTGTACAAAATTTTCTTTTGGGTGTACAAAACTGTACAAAACTAGTACAAAACTTTGGCAGTATTTATTTTCGATTTTGAAAAAGTGGCACTCCAGCATGTACTTGAAGTGCCACTTTTAAAGAGCCGAAAAGTACCACTCCCGGTGGTGTACAAAATTTTCTTTTGGGTGTACAAAACTAGTACAAAACGTTGGCAGCGTTGATTTCTTATTTTGGAAAAGTGGCACTCCGTACATGTATCTAGAAAAGAAGATGGTTCTGTAACAAGAAATAGAGGCGAAATCTTGACAAAAATGAAAGATTTCTACTCCAAATTATATGAAAGGGATGATACATGTACTCCAGACATCATGAAAGGTACCAGTACCGGAGTTCTTCCAGTCCTTCCAGCAGAAGTTGCACATGCAATCAAGAACATGAAGCGGGGAAAAGCTCCAGGAGAAGATGGAATTACTGTAGACATCATACAAGAAGCAAGTGGAGAAATCGAAACAGTACTCGCCCAAATTTTCACTCGATGCTTTAATGAAGGGAAAATTCCTGAGGATTGGAACAACGCTACAATGATCTTGCTGCATAAAAAAGGTGACATTGAGGATCTCAGGAACTACAGACCTATCAGCCTCCTATCAGTGGTTTATAAAATCTTCACTAAAGTTCTTTCACACGGCTTGAAGGTGACACTGGACATGGCTCAACCGAGAGAACAAGCTGGATTTAGGAGTGGCTACAGCACAATAGATCGTATCCACGTACTGAGAGAACTAATTGAAAGAGCGAGGGAATATGAACTTCCATTGTGCATGGCTTTTATCGATTATGAAAGAGCCTTTGATTCGGTGAAACCATCAGCAGTTGCAATGGCTCTGAAATCCTGCGGTATTGAAGATGCATACATTAATATTATTAATAACATCTATGAAAATGCAAGTGCAAAGATTCGGCTGTTTGAAAATACAACACACATAAAAATTGGAAAAGGAGTGAGACAAGGTGACACCATATCTCCGAAGCTCTTTAATGACACATTGGAAAATGTCTTTCAATCACTAAACTGGGAAAACAAAGGGATAAAGATAAATGGAGATTATCTAACCCACCTTCGTTTTGCTGATGACATAGTCATTTTTGCAACTACCCCATCAGAGCTACAGAGTATGATCCAGGAACTTGCTGGCAAGAGTAAAGAAGTGGGATTAAAAATGAACTTTCAGAAGACAAAAGTGATGTTCAATGCTTTTACAAGAAATAAAGATTTATCGATTGATGGAGAAAAGCTGGAGATAACAGACACATACGTTTATCTTGGACAGCAGATATCAAGTGAGGATCACATTGGTGAAGAAATTAATCGGCGTACAAAACTTGCCTGGAGAGCTTTTGGAAGAAACAGCCTAATTTTCAAGAGCAATATGCCATTATGTCTTAAAAGAAAAGTGTTTGATCAATGCATCCTTCCAGTGCTTACGTATGGTGCAGAGACGTGGACCTTAGCTAAAAGAGACATACAAAGGCTGCAGACAACTCAAAGCAGCATGGAGAGGTGCATGCTTGGTGTAACCAGGAGAGATAAGAAGAGGAACACGTGGATCCGAAAAATGACAAGAGTGGAAGATATCATGATCAGAGTTAAATCCCTGAAATGGCAATGGGCTGGACATACTGCCAGAAGAACAGACCATCGATGGACAGCCGAAATTTTAGATTGGATTCCAAGGGACAGGAAAAGACCCAGAAGAAGACCACATGGGAAGATGGGTGGATGAAATTCGAAAGTATGCGGGAGTGACATGGAGGGGACTGGCACAAGACAGACCGTTGTGGAGGAAACTTGGGGAGACCTTCGTCCAGCAGTGGATTGATAATGGTTGACAATGATGATGATGATGATGATGATACAACAGAATTTAATAGAACACAAAAGTCATTTCACTGGCATTCTCTCCCTTTCTGCTGCAAAGCTGGCTCATGAACAGGCCACGGTAAACTATTCCTATTCCTGGTGTAAACTAAATAACTTCATTACCTTGTTGCTGACCTTCCTCGTTTCAAGGATATTAAGAGCAGTCCCGAACGATTCTTTTAGGACTGGGAAACGCTGGGCTTCAGCAGATAACGCACACAGGTGGGCGTTCGTCATGTCAGGTAGACCTCGCTCGCTACGTTGTTGGGTCGAGCGATTTCTGCGTCTAGTTGCCCATGGGAAATGGAGGCGATTTGGGCTCAATAAGCGCTGGTAAATTTTTCCTCTTTCCTGTTCGCTTTTCAGGTACAGAAGTATGGCTGTAATTCCATTAGTGCTGGTACCATACTCGTGTCTCCTTTTGGAGCGGCAAACGAACCCATGTCCTGCCTGAGCAAAAAATTTTAACGGTCAGCAAATTGCGTGGTAGAGGGTATCCACCCAAGGAAAGTTTTTTCTCCTTTTGCCACATCATCGCAAGGGAAAAGAGCGAAATTTCTCAGGGAAAACAGTCCAAAAAACACAATTCGAACCCCCTCCCCCTCTCTATAGCAAAAGCAAAAACTGAAGCTAGCCGGAATCCGCCATGATGTGAAACATCTCAGCCAATATTAGGGGTCCAGGAACGGAGAGTCGCTCTGATTGGTCAGAGCCTTCTCAGCGCTTAGTTGTCAGGAGGAAAAAAGACGCGTACATATGGTGGGTACATATCACCAACTTTCGCTATCACGGGGAGAAATGATAAACCAAGGTGTCCTTTTTTGGGGCGGTCCATCGGCGAAACCCAAATACTTATAAATTCTGTGCAGAGAGAGGTGGCTTAGGGGAACGTCTCTTCCTGTGGCGATTTCGGAATAGGAAGAAGATAATTTTTGTGGGGTAATAATTTTTGTTGGTAATAATTTTTGTAGGATAATTTTTGTGGGGCAGAAGATAATTTTTGTGGGTGCTGTACTTGAGACTAAATATTCCAGCTACCCCGCCTTCCTTCTAGAGGCACGCACTGTTTTGAACATCCGCTGACCGTTGGACGGAGTCAGATTTTAGAGCTGAAACACCGAGGATGCCGATAAGATCACATGCCCTTTCTTACCAGCTGCACTTCACCTGGGAAACAGGGAGAAAAAAAAAATTGGGCAAATAATATCTTTCTGCAGCCGGAGCCAACGAGAAGGGGAAAGGAAAAAGGGGAATTTACACCTTCTAGTATACACATAGCATTCACAGAGAAGCATAATTACACAATTCAATTACTACCACACTTAATGAACATACACCAGATAAATATTTAAATAAGAAGATAAACAAAATGCCGAAATAAAAACAAACGTACACCCCGGAAGGAAGAAATGAGATTTTCTTCATAATTATGATACTTGATAACTGCCGAAGCTCGCATTACCCAAAACAAAACAAAAACATTTACTAGTCATGCTTGTTACAAGATGTTTATTTAAATTTCAACTACAATTCCAAATTAGTTTATATTACTCAGATTCTAATATTCCAATAAACTACCCAAGGAGGAAAAGAAACCCACACCCCTTCATTGTTCCAATAATTGCATTAACTTATGTTGGTCCATTGTCTTCTTCTGAAAACCAAATGCATTTCCTTTTGAAAAATGCACACACCGAGGGAGAAGGAAAATTTCTATATATACACTGCTGGCCACCCAAAATGCAACACCAAGAAGGAAGCATCCGATTGGCCTGAAATTTGCAGCATGCGTCGCCCGCGAGAGGACATGCAAACGATTAGCATTGCAGGGCAGATGCAAATCATGTGAGCCGGGCAGGCCACCAAGAAGCACTAAAAGAAGGGTGCACAGAAGGCGGGGTGTAAGTAGTGGAAGTGTGTTGTGCTGCCGGACTTGTGCGTGGAAAGCTTCCTTGATGCCTCGCCGCAGAATATGGCAGTCATTCCAGCACGTTTCGGAGTTCGACAGAGGACGAATGGTGGCTTATCGCGACAGCGGTTCATCGTACCGAGACATCGGTGCCCGTGTGGGACGACATCCAGGCACAGTGAGGTGAGTATGGATTTTTGTGTGCAGGAGGGACGGACGCACCGACGTGAGCGATTGCCGCGGCCGCGACACACAACCGAAAGAGAGGACCAGCGTGTTGTGCGGTGGGCATTGACGGCTCGCACCGCCACATCACGAACGTTAGCGCAGGAATTAGGGTGTGTTGCGCAACAACCGGTGGCAGCTCGTACCGTTCGACGTCGTGCGCTGAAGCGGTGACTTGTCGTACAGCGCCCATTGCTCCGATTACCATTGACGTTACACCACTGGCGAATGCGGCGGCAGTGGGTCGTTGAACGCCGCACCTGGACTACAGAATGATACGACATTGTCTTCTCCGACGAATCCCGCTTCTGCCTGCAACACCACGATGGTCGGATCCGCGTGTGTCGGCACCACGGCGAGGGACTGTATGACGCCTGCATTATGCATTGCCATACCGGTCCGTCGCCTGTCATTATGGTTTGGGGCGCGATTGAATATGACACCCGCACCATTCTGGTACGCATCGCCGGTACACCCAACAGCCACCGCTACATCTACGACGTTTTGGAGCCTGTAGTCTTCTCTTACTTGGAGGACCTGCAAGCGGCCATGTTTCAACAGGACAATGCGCGCCCGCACGTGGCACGCATAGTGCAACAATTCTTAACGGCCCACTAGGTGTCACTGCTGCCGCGGACCGCCGGTTCTCCCGTTATGTCGCCCATCGAAAACTTCTGGTCGCTGATCGGCAACCGAGTGGCCCGGCAAGCACCACCTGCGGGTACGCCTGATGAACTGAGGCAACGTGTACCGACATACCCCAAGCCCACATCCAAAGCCTCTTTCGTTCGATGCCGCGGCGTGTAGCGGCCGTTATTGCCAGCCATTGTGGCCACACGAACTATTGATGTTTGCGTGTTCCGCAAGTCACACGGGCCTGTAAGCTCAATTGTTTCATCTTTTTATCTGTTGTTATGTGTCCAGTAAATTTGGCTTTGCTATCTCGTGTCCTTCTTGGTGTTGCATTTTGGGTCGCCATCAGTGTATATATGAGAAGCAAGAGAGGGAAAAAATATTTTGAAGAGACAAGGAAAAAAAATTATTTCATAATCGGCATGAATTTCTCCCTGACTTGCCCACTCTCGCGTTTTGCAGAGGTGGTTACGGGAAATGCAATGGCAAGAATAATTTTAACTCAGGGATTTCTTTCTTTTCTTTTTTCTGTTTTTTTTCCTACCCGAACATTTTTAGAGGAAATTTTCAGCGTGGATCTGAGCAACAGTTTAATTCCAATACTGCGTTCCAATGGCAAGGTGGTCTGTATTTTAGGTCTTGAACTTACTCAGGACCTAGCTGCGTAAGACGTAAAGCCTGTGTCGCCTCATTTCTCTAGGGAAATCATTTCTATTATTGATACTTTTGTTTCAGAAAACATGATAGTAGCAAAAAACAAGATGGTACACACGGACATAAGGTATTTACATGGCTGTTCATGTCCGTGCATGCTACAAAAAGGTATTTTGCCATGAAAACGCTATTTTAAAAATTGCATGAATTTTATGTAAATTTGGTAGCGGTTTTTAACAAATAACAAAATTTCCTTGATCAGTGATAATAATGTTTACAGGAATATGTCAGTGTTTTTAAATGGGATAATATGAATAAGTCCATAGATAAACGCTAATATATATTCGCGGCCAAAAGTCCTGCACCAGTAAACTGAAAGTCAATATCTAATCTTTGAAGTCAACTTATACGGCGTAATGGTGAAGTCCGGAATACATGTTGTACAACATTTTAAAGGAAATTTTATTTTGAATTTAAGTATTTTTGCAGAATGTTATTACCAGTAATAGAAGTGTAGTTACAAGGAAAGGTACAGCGTCCAATCAATAAGAGCAAAAAATTAGCAAAATTTGTGAAACTAGGGTACAATGCATTTAATGTAACATTACTGTACCTTGCATTATTGAAATTTGCAGGATACTTGAAATAACTTACCAGACGCTTTAATATTTAATTGGATAACCTCGGTTTCTTAGTAACAAAATGCACCTTCTTGGCATAGAACTAAAGAGCGTCTCTAGTTGTCCATTGGTGATAACACGGTGCCACACGGCCCTTACAGACTCAATAAATGCAGTTTCAGATGTGGGTCCTTGACGGATCTTTAGCTCTTATCTCAACTACAGGTTCTCTATAGGATTAGGATCCGGTGAATGCGCCGGCCCCGAAGTTTTCTTATAACTTTTTGATTAAAACACACGTCAACCAACTTTGACGGATGACATGGCGCGTTATCGTCCTTAAAGAGAGAATTTCGCAAACCCTGTCTTGTGAGATGGTAGAACTTTGTTCTCCAAAATATCCACATATTTCGGTATATTCAATGTGCATGAACAATGTGCAGACGGCCAACACCACTAACTGAAACAGTGGATTATAACATCACCGAATGTGGGTGCTAGAATTTTGGCTGGGTGCAGCATGCCTTATATCTTTCACCAGCCCGATGACGTACATATTTATTTCCATTATTAGCGGAAATGGTAACAGTTGTTTCATCACTGAAAATAAAATGTGTCCTTTCATCAACAGTCCAATTCTTGTGTGCATTGGTCCAAATAATTCCTTTGAGCCGTTGTTGTTCTGTAAGGAAAGGGTTTGGTGCAGGTTTTCTTTCAGTCAGTCCATTTTCTTGTAGCAGACGACTAACTGTACGTGCAGATTGAATAATTCCTACTTCATTTTCCCACTCATTTCTTAAATCACTATCTGTTTTAAATCGTGATTTTAGGAAACGACGAATCAACATGCGATTATTACATTCAGTACACAGGCTTGTTCCACCTGTTCTTTTTCTGTTTCCCACACATCCAGTTTCTGCAACACTTTTAATGGTGCGCAAGACAGTGACATGATCACAGCCACATTTAACAACAATTTTACGACTACTGAATCCAAGGTGATGCAAAGTAATAATATTTGCCCTGGTTTGAAGGGGCATTAGGTAATTTAAATGTCACCAGGAATTATGCATAAACTTCCTTCAAATCACTACAAGCAGCTGCGTTCTTAGTCTGCAAACGATTCTAAATCCCTTTTATCTCATTAGCAGCGGACGTCCGAGAAAGCTATAGTGAATTAGAAGGGTGGGAACATTTTTTGGTGAACTGGATTTGCGTTTGCTCATATGCACATTTTTGCTTGTAACTTCACTGTATTACTGGTAAATACATTCTGAAAAAATATTTCGATTCAGTATTATATTTATTTTAAAATGATATATAATACATATTCCTTACTTTACCATTACGTTGTAAGTCGACTTCAAATATCAAAAATTACCTTCCGGTCTACTGGTGCGGAACATTTGGCCACGATTGTATTCCTGCTATTTAATACACAGTTACAGCGTTTCATAGATAGTGCTAATTATTTCCAGCTTATTGATGAATATTATTTGTAAGCTATTTGATATTCGTACCTCTCTGAAACCGATATCTAGCATCTGTCGAAACAAATATCAAACAAATAGCCTACGTGTTTGGCCAAAAAACATTCTGAAATGTTTGATTTCTTAAATTATTGTCTGATATGTAAGCATTTTCTTTTTCCTGAGATTAACAAGGAGGTTTAGTCATCGTAGTATCACCGAAAACGTCATTTCTCACACAAGTTCGAAACTTCTACGAAAGTTAAATGTGTTATAAAAATAATACAGGAGCATTTATGTTACTTCTCAAAGGTGTTGTGTGTTTCTTTGATGAATCCATGATTAAAATTACTTTCCGTTCAGCTTTTTAAACAGTCAGTTAAACAACCGGTTTTCAAACAGCTAGTTTTGTTCAAAACAGTCAATTCCCGCCTATTTGACCTAAGTGGACAAGGGTCCGAATTTTGGATGAGGTATAAGAGCAGTGTCTGATGGTGCTGCCTCTGTCTCTTCGCAGAAACCAGGGCACCGACATCAGTCAGAGCGACTGCTAATTAACATATGAACTGGTTATGGTTGCTGTTAAGGACTGAATAAAAATGGATAGATATTATATCTAGTGATGTCAGGACAACGAAAGTTTTAATTTAGTTATGTGAGGGTGCTCCTTAAAAAGAGATAATGAAAAAAACTAAAGTAAATAATAAAATAATACATTTTTCTGTAAATTCCACATGCCAAACACAATATGGCGTTCAGATGGGATGTACTCTGCCAACATTCAAATTCAGAAACATAGAGGATGTAATATCTTCTTTGCTGTGAAGGAATAGACAGAAAGAGGGAAGGGAGAGAGACAGAACAGAAGGAAAGAAGATTGAGAGACGGAACAGAAGGAATGAAGATTGAGAGACAGAAAGAGAGGAAAGAGAGACAGAAAGAGAGAAGAGTTAGAGAGACAGAAAGAGAGAAGAGTTAGAGAGACAGAAAGAGAGAAGAGTTAGAGAGACAGAAAGAGAGAAGAGTTAGAGAGACAGAAAGAGAGAAGAGGGGAAAAATGTGAAGACAACATAGATAAAAGTGAGAGTAGAGAGAGGCAGAAGTGAGAGACAGAGAGAACACAGAAAAGAGATATAATAGAAAACATAAAGGGAAGAAAGGAGTGATAAATAGAGGGGGAAGGGAGAGAGGAAGGAAATAGAAGAAAGTTAAATTTGAGAGCAAGAGGGAAAATATACAGAGAATAAAGAGCGAGGGTGAGAAAAAAGAGAAGAGGGAGAGTGACAGGGAGAAAAGAGGTGGGATAAAGGGACAGACAGGGAGAACAGGGAGAGAGGTGGAGAAAAGAGAAAAGGAGAGAAAGAAGATGAAAGACAGAGTAAAAATTGAAGAAAGAAGAAGAAAGAGATATGTACGAGAAAAGAAGGAGTTACGGAAGAGAGAAGACAAAGAGATGAGCGTAGCAGAAAGAGATAAATGAGAGCAAAGACAAGAGTGGGAATAGAAAAGGGAATCAGAAGAGAGAAGAGAGAGAAAAGAAATGGAATACAAAAAGGTAGAGAGAAAGACTTTCTGAAAAATAAACCATATATATGATAAATTATCCCACGTAATTATCACTTCACTAATACAACTTTAATAAAGAATTTCGCACCAACGCTTGGTCTACACCAGAAGAAAAAAAGCATGTTTAACCTACGAGTATTTAATATTATAACACATACAATGAAATATAAATGTATTATATCTTTGACAAGAAATGAAGTCCTCTGCACACCGTAAGAAACTTTTCCAAGGTTCAAATTTATCTTAATATTTCGATGCATCTCGCAATAGAAAAACAAATATGAGAATCGCATGTACTTTAGACTCACAGAGAAACGGAAGTGATGATTCATTATAATTTAAAATAGCTGTATGATCGAAAGCAGTCTTTTCATCTATGTCTTTGTAAAACGTATTGGCTTTTGCGAAAATGTTGAGAGTCTGCCTGCAGTAAGAGCTGTATTTTCAAAGAGACATTAGAATTCGATAACTTCAACTTCCAATATTTCGCATTGAGATTTCATATTTGGTGCATTTAAAATTTCTGTGAGCTCATAGTGTAATGCAGAATCTTCCGTCCCAAATTGTGTTGTAACGTGGAGATGGGAGCTTTAAAAACATTGCGGTTGGACAAATACACTGGATGAGTCCATTCTATTAGTACATGCAACCACCATCTTTATTAATATGAAAAACGACATAGTCCTTGATCATTTATAGCAGGTAAATTCGAATGTATCATTTATACAGCAGGTAAATTCGAATGTATGACAGTTGGAAGGCCGCATATTTTAACAGATCATATTTTTGAAAGAATACATATGTACTTCAAATGCACCATTCCTAAAATTTAATTTTCTGGTCTTCATTTTGGTTGTTCCTGTCATTTCAAAGAATAAAGAGTTCAATAACGTATACCGAAAAACTATCAGAAACATTACTTAAAACTATGTCCCTCTCTTATGACTGTGATTGTATTGCACGTTTTCAATAAACAATTAAAAAAAATTGTTTTCTTTATTCTCTCTGACTTAAGAGACCTGCATTGTCGACAGAGAAATTGCATTTTTCCTGAGTCGATATGCTCTTGACATCCATACTGTGGATTTTTTCAATTGGATTTTCCTATCATATTGTTTGTTGCTTTGTAACTCATCGGTATGTTATTCTCTTGTGTTTGCTTCCCTGATTCGTTTGTGAGATGATTTTCATCATCACAACTTCTTGATTTACTGATTTCTACTCATTAGACAAATAGTACCTTGCTTTCACAAATGAGGGTTTTCCGCATAAACAGAAGTTTCCTCCGTGAGAAATACATGACCAAAAATACGAAGATTTTACGAACAGTACGGGAAGTCAGTGGCGTATATTCGAGGCTAGCGTTGCTAGCTGCGAAGCCCATAGAATGCACAAATAAAAGTCAAGTAGTTATACACAAATAAAAGTCTGTTACCAACAGTATTAAGATATGACGCTGAAGTACTAAGGTATAATCACAGTCATAAGAGGTTTTTTTTGCTGAAGTATTAGTGTACAAGAACACTTACTCTATGTTGTTCCTTTTGTTTTGGTGTATGATGACCACCCTAAGCAACTCAGAGGATTTCAAACTGTCACGTGCCCCTTCTTAATGGCCACTGGTTTCAGGGAAAGGGAACAACATCCATGACTCACCGAGATTTGAACCCAAACCATCTCGAACGAATGGTTACATGTCACCACTACATCACATTGGTTCAAGGGCACGATTTATCGTATTACAGGAAGCATTATTCGGAACTAGTCGAATATGAAACACTGAACACGAAAGAGTGATCCGTTTTCCTCTGTGCTATACAAATAAAATTTATCATCCAAATTTAGAATGTTACAGAATCTTTCTTTTCGTAGGTAATCTACTTTCACATGCGGTTTCTGATGAGGGTGTGGCGAAGGCTCATAGAAGATATGCAAGTGCCTTTAACACTCACCGAGGGAACGTTTGCCCTAATAATCGCCACGATTTTATTCAAAATAAATTCTTGGGTGCTAGGGTTGTCCTAATGGACGTAAAGAAAGCTATTTAAAATGTTCTTTTCATTAAAGGGAAAACGCAATGCGCACATACGCAGGCCTAGTAAACACCTGTGGAAAGTGTTCTTCTCAACGACACATTGCGTACGAATTCAAGACCCATATTGTAGTAATTTTAGATCGAGATATTATTTATTTATTAAACCTGTGTGAACATCCACGTGAGACTTGAAGGGGCGAAAATCACGAAAAAATATTTGCGCCATGGCTGCAAAATCCCCAAAAGCTAAAACTGTTTAGAGTATCACAGAGAAAGAAAGGGAAATGGGTAGAGAAGAAAGAGATAATAATTCTAAAAATAATGTGAAACTCTTCCTGAGGAAGAAACACATTCTGCAAGTGTTGTATGTATTTAGGAAAATCAAGAGAAGTTGGTTCCTATAATGAAAGTCAAGTGAAAGGGTTGCAAGTTAAAGAAAAGATTGTACAATTCCCACCGCTATTTGGAGATTTCCAACCGATTTTTGGAGATTTTACACAGATTCAAGCGTGTGGTGCCTATTATCCAAATTTCTTAGGATCTAAGCTAGGTCTCCAGAGAGATCTAACTATGTGGAAGTCTTGAATTCTAAAGCAAGAAGTATTCCTCTCCTTGAAGAAGAAGCAGAAAAGCTTGCAGCTCAGTTAGCATGTAAGAAATCAGGAAAGTTATTAAATCATTAAAAAACTTGACTGCCAGGGCAGGACGGCATCCCGACAGCATGCTATAAGCAATTTGTGGAAAGGATTTTTGTTTATTTGGTGCAATATTTTAATCCTTTTGTTGAGAAAATTAATATACCACCTGTGTTTAATTGTTGATGAGAAAAAATCTATAATACCTGTGTTTATTTCTAAAAATGATTGTCGCCAATGCAAAGGAATGGTTTTGAGTGAAATTAACCAAGTGGAATCGACACAGAAACATTGGATATAAATTATAACATTCTGAACTCAGGTCTAACTTTACTTTCACCCTATAATTAGAACAATAAGGTATTTATTAAAAAGTAAAATAAGGGTAATTGGTCAAATCTATAGTGTTGTAATTATTTCACGTAAGGCCTTAACGGCCAATTATCTGAAATAAAAGTGTTATTACTTGTACCTAAATCACAGTTTCCTATAGTTTGTTATTTGGCAATATTAAAACAAAAATATGCTAGCCGTAGCCCAAAATATAAAGCATGAAAAACGAAGGTATGCTATTCTGGAAAAATCCCTGATTTGTACAAACACATGTGCCTGACATATTCATCGGAAGCGACTGACTTCCATCGATTTTAAAGATGTAAAGCGATAAATTCAGTAGATACTCGTTTACCATGAAATAATGTCTTCTTCAGAAAGCCGCGAGTTCCGCTTTTCATATCACTCTCTTTCTTGGTATAATCCAGTTAATATAAAAAAAAGGCATGCTTTTCTTGAATTTATCTTAACGGGTGAGTCAAATTGAAATCTGTGTAAAAGTTTTGTTTAGCGTCCTAAATATTCTAGCTCAAAACCTTAAAAAAAAAAATGATATACATATTTTAAAGCATATAATTTGATGCGAAATGTAGAAAATATTTCAGCCTTACAACGAATTTTAAATATTTTTGTAATAAAATTTACTTGTAAGTACGAGAGTGTAAGCATATGCTGCGGCGAACCTACATCCAGCACCGGCCCATCGTAGAAACGATCTTACGCTCGTGCTGAGGCTGCCATTTTATGCGCGGAAAACAACGAGAAGAATAAGTCTTTGCGTCTTACAAAATTATGTTCTGATCTGGAAAAGAGGTTTAAATTTATCATTATTGTCTGTAGAAAAAGCGACTCAAATTTGGAAAAAAGCGATCGTGATGTCTTCCTTTCGGCAGATCCACAAAATGGCTGCGGCAGCACCACTCGAAGTTCATCGCTTCGCAGGAGCCCCAGAGGACGTTGGGGACGAAATAGATGGTGAGATCGCCACAGGGTGTATTTAGATCCCCGTACTGTGAGGTAAATGTCTCGGGGAAAATCTTTAAAATGGGTCATAAAGATGAATTTTGTCATCAATTTTGATCAAATTACTCACTTGAGGATATGTATATCACTTTTTTTCGAAAGTTTCTATGACGTAATACAGGGCCCTAAACTGCATCATTACCGAAATTTGGTTTCACTAGTATTTCTTTCCGATTTCAACTTTCGAGGTTAGTAATTAATTCAATCACTCCACGGGGATCAGGAACACCAAACAGAAATCATCGCTCTTTCCACGTTAATAAGTGAGCCTCGTTAATAATATGGAAAGCAACAACTGAACAAATAACTAGGAGGAAAATGGATAATTAATTCAAACACTCGACGTGGATCAGGAACACCAAACAGAAATCATCTCTCTTTCCACGTTAATGACTGAGTCTCGGAAAAATTCTCATCGGCCGCCACCGGGAATCGAAACCAGGATCTTCTAATTAAGCGCCAGACATGCTACCGCTGCACCACAGCAACCTGTCAAGTGGTTTGGCAGTTAGTCGTATGTGATTCTAGAGAACTTGAGGCCGCTGTGGTGCAGTGGTAGCATACCCTGGTCGTAACTGGAAGACCCTAGGTTCGATTCCCGGTGGGGGCTGATGTTAATTTTTCTGAGACTCACTTTTTGACGTGAAAAATACGATGATTTCTGTTTGGTGTTCCAGATAAGCGTCGAGTGTTTGAATTAATTATCCTTTCGCCTCCTAGTTATTTCCTCAGTTGCTGCTTTTCATATTTGGTGATTCCACAGCATTGTGCGGGACTCCATGAAGCAAACTGCTATGTAGTTAGGCAGTTAATCACATGTGAGTCTAGAGCCTTCATGGCCTCTGTGGTGCAGTAGTAGCATGCCTGGCGCGTAACAGGAAGACACTGGGTTCGATTCCCGGTGGCGGCCGATGATAATTTTTTGGGGACTCACTTATTAACGTGGGAGGAGCGATGATTTCTGTTTGGTGTTTCAAAATTAGTTTTGAATTATATGAAAGCATTATGAAGAACCACGACACAATGTTTAGGGTACATTGAATTTCCTCTTCCCTTTAATTTTTACTAAATTCATTTCATTTGTGCAAAAGGTGTTCTTTGAACAGTGAAAAAAGTTTTGCTTCTATGCCGTTACCTTATGCCGCTAACAATACTAAAGAATAGCACAATGACTTTTAAATTGCCACAGAAGTTTCAGTTGTACTTATCATACAGAACTGTTTCCTAATGGAATCCGGAGATGCTTTGTAAATATGAGTCTTGAGCAAATTACATTTCGGACTGGTGGGTCACCATTCCACTTGCTTTGTGTTAACACTGATAATATTCTAGTGTAGCAATTAGGAACTTTTTATTTTTTTATTTAGACTGTGTTCGTCAACACGGTCTAAATAAAAAAAATCAAAACTAAATTGTTTAGAGGCTTTTATTATAAAAATTAATTTCCACAAAGTACTGAAAACTATTTAAATTACTTTGTCAAGGGACAGGTTTTTTCCAAATAGTTTTTTAATGACACACGGTAATGTCATAATATCCATTTCACATTTGTTAAACTGAAATTTCCGTTTTATTTCGCATACAGAATTTTAAGAATTAATGTATGAAACATTTTTCTGTTACGTTTGTTTACAAACTAAATCAAATTTTTGTCACGCCAGAAAAAACATCTAATTCGAAAAAATCTCAGATGCTGAGTTAAAATATGTTCCTAATCTTTTCTCTTTCACACAGATATTTTCGTGACATACCGGTTAAATCTAAAAAAACTGCGAATATATAAGCAGTCATAACATTATTCATATTACCTAAGAAGTGAGATTTGATGACTTTCTTCTGTTGTTAGAATCTGGAACATCCCTCATGAGTGTTTAACAACGGTCAGCAATGAAGCTAATACTTTATTTTTTCCCGTTATCTCTTGTGCACCCTAGAGAAGAGATACCAGGAAAAGTGCTATGATTCGACCACATTGTGTCATGTTAATGCCATATTTGACTGCTATACAACTTTGCGTGCGGAAATGATATAAATTATTAAAGGTAAACATGTTTTTTTCTATAATTCGACCTCATTAAATACCTTTTAAATGTATTTCAAAAGGTGTACTCAAATAATTTAGAAAAAAATGATTCAAATACAAAGTGATCATACCTTTACTCAGAACACAGAGCTGGAGACCCAAAAGTAAATCTTCAATAGAGGCCCGTGGTAACAATTTCACCTACGTTGGCACCAAAGATCTCAATAGAACAGCGCGCCAGTGGACGGACATGGAACTAAAGCCTAGAAACCGTAACCGTTAAAGACATCTTTTTTCAAAAGTATACAAATCTCTCTTCGGCGCTATTTATACACTGTGATTCAGAACTCATGGGGCAAACTTTAAGGGGTGGTATAGCACACTGCAACAAACTTTTTTGTATAGAAATGCATGGGCGCAAGTGACGCGTTGAGGCGCAAACACAAAAAATAGACATGAAAAGAAACATAAGTTGTGTTCTTACAGCATCGTTGACAAGTGCTTCTTAACAGCAATGTTTACAATTATTCATCAAAATTGCGTCCACCAACAGTAATACATGCGTGGCAGCGTCGACGGAGTCTTTGTTGTCGGAAGAGGGTAATAGGCGGCTTGCACATTATGCATCTGATTGCCCCATATCTACTACCAACGCGACTCGATGGCAGATGTTATCGTATTTTTCCGGAAGAGATTTTACCAGAATTACTTCAACTTGTACAACTGGCCGTCCGACAAGGACTGGTTTCAGCATGATGAGGCGCCAGCTCATTTCAGACCGTTTGCCCCCGATCACCCGATTTATCGAGCCTCGATTACTTCTTATGGGGACATCTGAAGGTCCACGTTTACGAGAATCCAGTTGACATTGTTGAGGACCTCGTCGCTCGATTTTTCGTTGTGGCTACACGTGTGCGAAAAACACCTGGCATCTTTCAAACTGTACGCCAATCACTCCGTCAACGCTGCCACGCATGTATTACCGTTGGTGGACGCAATTTCCAGCAATTATTGTAAACATTGCTGTAAAGAAGCACTTGTCAACGATGCTAGAAATACACAATTTACGTTTCCTTTCATGTCTATTTCTTGTGCTTGTGCCTCAACGTGTCACTTGCGCCCATACAATCCTACACAAAAAATGTTTGATGTAGGGAGCTCTACCACCCGTTTCAGTTTGCTCCATGAGTTCTAAATCATCCTGTATAACCACTGGTACTGTATCACGTGACATACGCTTAGTAGTTTCATGTCCTCCCACTGAGGCACTGTTAAAGAAACGAGAATTAACCTTCTGTATCTGTGGCTTTGAAGTTCCAGAGTTTTGTCAATTCCGCGGGACTCTCGAGTAAACATTATCGAGATGCGGGTGTCGTTATTTTGGAACCTTTTCCCTGACATTATAATTATTTCCATATTATAACATGTTTACATGTCTTGTATGTTTCAAGTTAATACCAGCAGTCCTTCATGGTGTTGTAAATTTCAAAACAGATTAGAACATAATAAATAGCAATTATCATCTAGATCTGACATGATGAATGTCCTCTTATGTAAAAAATAAATATGCGCAAATTAATATCTGCGAAATCGTTTACTTATAAATTTACATGCTGCCGTAAAGACTTTAAAATTCTCAGTTACAGACATAGATAAAACATAAACTGAACACATCTGTTTTTACCCGTACTTCAATATTTCAGGAAGTCAGGGTTGATTTCATATTGCATCCTACCGTAAAGTCTTCAAAATGTCCGGTTGAAGCGCTCGATGAAACAGCAGTTGCAAATAAAGGTAGTTGTTTTTGTCGGAAATCATTGCCAATGCAAAACGCTTTGCTTATAACTTCAAATACTTCCAAACCCACAATTTACCACTAGAGAGTATAAGTTCCCGATTCCGTTAACAACATATTTACAGCTCTATTTCCCTGGTCTAAAAATTCGATTAACAATAACTTTATCGGTCAGATAACACTTAACACGGAAACTCTTTGTTCGTATTTTCTGTGCACAATAATTTACTCTGACCCCGCAAGAGGCGTGAGTGTTCAACATGTTTTCTTGTATATCAATGCTTTTGAAATTTCTGTGAGAAACATTATTCAACGCCTGATACTGTTCCCCATATGGAACACTTTGCATGTCCTTGGGTGATTTTCGTGTCACAGTTCTGTCCCTAGGTGGTGCTAGCGCATATTTATGCTTCCAATTGCAGCTCCGACTCTAAAAAACATTTGAAAAACTTATTTTGTACTGTATGCCATTCGCTACAACAAAGATGCGGAATATCTAATTCATAAACTGATGTAGAATTTTGCCGTTCTGTTAATTAAACATTGTCCGAAAAACATAACATTCATTCCTCACCGGAATCGAACCCGGACACATCTGACACGAATGGTCAGAAATGAGCGTTTAGACAAATGCGCCATCGGTGCGTCATTCCAAATATTCAGTTTAAATGCAGTTTATTGTTTCTGAATGGGAACGTTTTGCATTGCAAAAAAAGAAGGAAAGCTTTTTTTTATAGCTTATTTACTGACTTCTTATGAAAAACATACATATTGTTTTATAGGATTCCCACTAAAATTTGTTAAAAATGAGGTTCATTATGTATTGCCGTTCTTGAGAAATTCCCTCTTTAATCCGTCGTTTGTTCGTTCCACATATCAGACCTAAGTAGCACAATGTTAATTCTTAAAGCACTTTCTTGTATGTAAATAATGGAAAAGCACCTGCATGACTGAAAAAAGAACCACTCCTGTGGTAGCATCACAGCTTTCGTGCTTGTTTTCGAAAGATTAGAGTGTTTTACACCCTTGACAAATGTAACATAACTGAAGGTAGTAGGTGGAACTAAAATGTTACTTTCTATATATACATATATTTCTTTTCAAATAAATTGTTGAATACATATAATTTTGAATAGGACATCGTGCGTATAATTTCCATTGACGAGAAAATTATTTCAGTAGTTGACATGAAAAAAGTTTTTCCCATATTACGAATGTAACAGCGGAAACTGTGGTTTTCACCTAATATATACCGTTACCTTCACATACTGCGCACCGTATGCAGGTTACCACAAGTTTCTGAATTACGTGTTGGAGTCATATTGCGAAAGTCGCTTTACGGGAGTGGATGTGGCATCCTTCACTTCTTCATCTGCCTTAAACTTCCTTCCTCTTAACTCCTCCTCAAGCGCTGAAAAAGTCCTAAAATCGCAGGTTGCAAAGTCTGTATAGAAGATGTGACAGATGTTGTACACTATTTTTTCAAAAGCTTACATTGCGCCTTACACTGCGTGCACGCGGAATTGCACCATTGCTGGACAACGAACCGCACTGCGATTTCTTTGGAAAGAGGAAGTGAAACCTGATGGTTTCCATAGAAGGATGTTGGCTCTGTACAGAATTTAAAACAGCTTTATTCAGCGAAATGTTTATGAATGTGTAGAACGCTTTAAGTAGTGAAAAATAAATTTAACCGAATAAAAACTATCTGGTTCTCCATCAACAACGCAAACAGAAATCAAAATTGACAGGGCAAATTTTCAACCCTCTGTTGCGTTAAATTGAGATCTCAGCTAGCTATCAGCACATGCCATAGCGCATGATGACTTGAGGTACCGTAATGTTTGCACAAGATGTGAAACCAAACAGCTTCAAAATCTCCTTAAGCAATAGGGCGTGGAAATTGTGACCCAATACCTGAAACGTTGTGATGAAAATCCGAGGAATTTGAAGGAGACTGCCATCGGAGACGAGATGTGGGTTCATCACTGTAAACCGAAAAGCAAGAGGCAATGCATTTAGTGGAATAACTGTCTACTCTAGTAAAGCTAAAATTCAAACAGTATCCTTCCGCCAAGAAAATCATGATGACCTTTCTTTATGACATGAAGTGTCCTATTCTAGGGCATTTTCTGAAACACGGATAAAAGATTTGATGATTTTGCTTTAAAGGTTTTAATTATATTAACAGATATATACTTAATGTAGCCTATTGTAACATCTCCGAGTGGAGGAATCTTTATCATTTTCAGGAATCTTTATCATTTTCAGGAATCTTTATCTTTTTATCGTAACAGGCAGATAATGTAAACACTGAAATTCAGAACTATCGAACGCTACGTGAGTAGGCAAGCGCAGGGTCTGTTAGTAAGAACAACACCCCAAACAACACCTACGGTGGACCGCTGAAGATTTGAAGAAAAATTCCTTCCCGATCAATCCCTGTCTTCTCCTGAATCAAGTTTCTGGAAGGAAGAGAAAAAGGCCAGCATTTGTGGAAAAGTTTGCACAAGATGATGCGACACCAAAGAGTCTGTAAAGGGTCTTGTGAGAATAGATATGGAAGATGTTTTTGTGACATTCTTTGTACCATGATCAGGTCACATGAGGATGTAAACTTTGTCATGTCAGGGTACATGATGATGATGTACACATCCTCATGTACCCTGATCAGGGGACAAAGCCGTTACTGTTGATTGAGGAAAATAGTAATTCATTCTTTGACCAGTCAGAAGATTATACATGTACTGTATCGTATATACACTATGAAGGTTTTTAAATCTAGGTATTCAAACCCTAATAATGATCTTAAACTACATGAAACCTGTAATAAAACCTTTATTTGATCATTTACACAACGACTAGATCTCTCAAAGCGTCAAGAGTTTCATCAGTAGGTAATAGGTGATTAACAAAGAATTACGATCAGTATGTTACAGCAGTTTGAAAAAATGGGTAACGTATTTTACAAGCATTCACGCGATGTGATTAGCGCGTGAATTGTTATTGATTACCATACAATAGCAAGTATTAGTTTGGTTTACTGTTCTAAAGTAATTCTTAGTGTGTTTATGATTAAGTTCGACTTTCTCAAAATAATGTCTTCCGCGGAATCAGAATCGTTACAGATTAGCGTTCGTTGCAACACTTTTATCTTACTTTTGAACAGTAAATGCGTGAACTAAGAATAATTGATATTGCATGCTAATCAGCAACAATTTTCGCAATAATAACGTCGCTTGAATGCTTGTATATTACGTTACCCATTTTTTCAAACTGCTGCAACGTACTGATCTTAATTCTTTGTTGATCACTTATTACCTGATGATGAAACCGCTTGAAGCTTTGAAAGATCTAGTAGTGTGCGTATATGATCAAATAAAGGTTTTAACATAGGTTTCATGAAGTATAAGATCATTATTAGGTTTTGAGTATGGAGATTCAAAATTTTCGTCGTGTATAGACGGTACATTATAATCTGCCATAGATTGAGGAACCTGAAACTGGAGGCTGCTGATCATGCCTGCAGTGTTCCCAAACCGAGATAGGATATTCGAATCATTCAGAACGTCGTGTCATAAGGCTGGTATTGCCAAGGTGTGTTCCGATAAAAACGAGGAACGATTCACTGTTATTCGGAGCCCTCACTAAATGAGCCCAATAAAACGCATTTCAGGCTACACGGATTGGGAGCTGAAGTGGTCAATTACCATCAGCAGTAAAATGGCAGGGATGAAGGCAACCACGAGATAATTGTAGATGCGCATTTCGTCCTAATTTTTCTCCCAAACAATTCTGTGGATCTACAGGAGTGGCAAATTTGACCCCGGAATTTACAACAATCCCCTATTGGCGGCACTGTTGTGAGCATCTGAGTTTCTATTGCAGCGATTTTTAATCTGAATTAGAATTGCATCTTCTTTACCACACAAAACATTATGCTACTGACCACAATAGTACGAAAAGCATGAGGAACTCTTGAATCGAAGCACAATGATCTTAACTTTTAGTAATCTGGTTTTGCAAATTCAAGCACTCGGGTTTTAGAGTTTCACACAGAAGCGTAAAAAAGTATTTTTTTGAAAAGAATAATTTAAAATTTTGGAATCATTAACCCTTAACGACAATAACGGCGGAACCACCCTGACATTCAACGTATCATGAATACACGGACACGGATATCCTATACACCTCTTGCTTCTCTCCACTGGATTAGCAGAGGTTACACTCTGTCACAATTTTTGCCATTAAACAAATACATAATGCAACCTTCGGTATCTCCCGCAGCGCCAACATTTACTTTCTCGACATCACATGCATTATTCCTAAAGGAATTCGGTTGTTGACACGTGAAACGCCTGAAAACCAATGCTTATCAAGGTCGGAAGTTTCGTGTGAAAATAAAGTCCTAGTCCCTATTTTTTAGTTGTGAAGGGAAGGGAAGAAATTCTAAAAAGAGCAATAGATTGATTCAGGTGCTATTATATTCCAAGCGACATCGGATTTAAAGTCCCAGGTTTTCACAGAGATAAATCTAAAAAAGTCTACTATGAACGAGTTGGATTACATTGAGCACGATTTGTGGCTTCTAAAACGATTAGACCAAAATACTGAAATACAGGTATTTCATCAAAAAAGTAGATAGAACAATATGGAGCTCGTTTGGCATTGGTGATAAACATTGAAGTAGGGGACGATATCCAACAGGCTTCGACCAGAACTGGATTATCATCTACTACGCCCAAAAATATTTGATCCCGGGCCATCGAACAGGGCGCTTATTTCTAGGTATCCTTAGCACCTAGAAATAAGCGCATCACATTATATTTACGTGGAGACACTACTTCGCAGTATTTAGGCTAAAATTTACATAAGACTGGCCATCGTGAATCCAAGCGAAAGTTTTGAAGAAAGATTCTCAGGCAGTGGTATGCTGTTTTTTGATCGATGCTGGTATCAAAAAGACGTTCAATGGCTAACTAAAAATGTCGATAGCAGAGATCAAATAAAGGTTGGAAGAAACTTTGGTGAGTAAACGCGGGCCCTCAACTTTGGAGAACAATGCACTTTTGGGTCTACTGTTGACAAATAGGTTTTGTTTCCTTGTAATTTCCACGACATTTGCTGAACCTGAAATCTCACTACGGATCACCTGGTATGCCATTTATACAAGTTGCACATCTCCAACACAGCTGCGTCCAATATGGAATTCGTAGTGAGAAAATAAATTTTCTGGCTCCAGAGAAATTAATCATCAACATTTGTGAGGTGAACTAGACGAGCATGAAACGTAAGTATTGATAAAAATGTTTTACACATATATTCGCTTTGACTATTCTTATGCTTACAAGGTGTAATTGTTTGCCTTATGAGGGAACATAGAACTCCTCTTCTGGTTCTTTTATAATTCTAATAGAATAAACATTTGTTTTCCAGGTAAAATCGAAGATATCAGCTCGATGTTTCCGGGTTGAAAAAAAAGGTTTCGGCTTTGTTCTGAATATTTATTTTGCTTTCTTTTTATGACATACAAAATACAGTAAACATATCGTTTGTCTCAATGTCACTGGTAACTATTATACTGTTTATCTAACAGTCTACAAACAAGACTATATTGTAAAGAAAGCAATCATGATACATACGTTTAGCTGTTTATTCTGAGTAAATCAAGGTTGTACACTGAAATGTGGAGACAACGCTCCTAAATTAACATTAACTGACTACATTTGAAGAAACACAAAAATGGTATTTCCTTATTATACCAAATTTTTCGAATTACTAACTGAATGAAAACGAATATTAAAATCGGTTTGAAAATTTTGTACAACATTTGCACAAAATATTTCCTGTTCTCTTGGTAAATAATTATCCTTTAGCATTCAGGCGAACTTGATGTTTCTTCTCTTATATCTCTCTTTTTGGACATAAATCACAGAATAAATTAGAAAACTACTTTTTAAATTTTAAAGTCAATCAAATAAATTTAAATCTGTTTGCTTAATTTAAAAATAATACTGAGGATATCCCGTTCTTCTCTGTCTCGGATCTGGAAAATATTTTCCAAATTCATTTTGATTTTAAAAGTGTTTAGTTCTGATGAATTTCACGAAGTTCTCACGGGAAAAATATTGAGATGATTAAAACATGAATCATTTACTTTAACTGAATTGTGCTTGCTACAGTCTGGAGCTAAGTGTATCCGTTTACATTTCACACATGTTTCAAGTGAAAATAAATATCAAAAGTCTCTACTCCATTGTTCAATTTACCCTGAACATTTTATGGGTCACATATATGGCCATGTTTCCATCATGGACGGATTACACGCCGGTTTGGAATTTAATTCCAGTTTAAGAAAGGTACGAAAGAGCAAATACACTTGCTTTACTGATTTATTTCTCTTGAGCAAGGTGCTGTTAGAAAGAAAAATACAGACACTTCATCAGGAAACAAAAACATTTATATTTTTATATGACGAGATTTTACTCACGAAAACGGATTTAACGAGAAATTCCGTTGATCCTCAGCTAACATCTATGAGCTGATTCATCTATAATATATCATGGCATCTTAATTTTTTTTAATATAGCTCTGTCCACAACTTGATCTTTCAAACAAAAATACATTTTCTTGGTAGCAGCATTCTGTATATAATTTATAATTATAAGTTTATTATATTTTTTTAATGAAGCATTTGCATGTGTTTTAGAAAAGTATAAATTATTTGAAAAATGTATTTTGTTGCAATCCTATTATATGGTTGTCCCATTTGGTGTAGGGCAGCTGCTTCTCCCTTGACAAAATTAGAAACTTTCCAAATAATATTAAGTAGGCTTATTTCCATTGATCACTTTGGAACTCAAACTTTTGATGTTTTGATGTAATTTTGTCTTACTAGATTACCTAGAAGTGCGTATTATCAGATAGTTAATTTTTATGAAAAGCTTGGTATTTTCTAAATACGTTGTTATTAAATCTATTCGTTAGGATGTAAAATGCATCTAAAAAGTTAAACGTTCAAGTCATTTTCTTCTTAATTTCAAATAGCTTCTTTCACATTTTTTATAAGTAAGCAATCTACTTAATTGTTACATAAGAGGTTGCCTTCTGACATCTCGATTGTTCCTTTTCGCTGCCTCATTCTTGTGAATGATTTACCTATTACAGCTGAGTGTTGATATTTTGCTCAATGCAAGTGAATGAAACAACCTTCTTGAAATATCAAAGGGGCTTGGTAACTTTTCATGGAGTCAACTATATGTTTTTTCTTTCATTAATCAATAGGAAATTTCCCTTTTGTTTCATTAGTTTGTTATTGAAAACAATAGACGTGGGCTCATTGAAAAAGTGGCATTACTTTGTTGTTCCCTTTTTTTAACGAAATTTGTCTAAATTTTGACTTTTTACTTGCTACAATATCGTATACCTATATACACTATCTACCAACAAGTAATTGGACACCCCTCCAATCGACGATATCTGCGGTCCTGATACACGTCACGGCCACTGCCAATAAATATCGCGTGGGAAACAACAACGCAACCAGTCGCATGCAAGATGCCACGCAGTTCGGAGCTCTCTTATTTCGAGAAAGGTGTAATCGTCGGGCATCACAGAAATGGCCGATTCATACGTGACATATCCAGCGAGTTGAAGTACCCAAAATCAACAATGGCCTACATGATTGGCAAGTGAAAAATGAGAGGTGACTGTCGGAATGTGCTCCGACCCGGCAGACCCAAAAAACTGGGAGTTAGAGACCGACGGGTGCTGGCCAGTGAAATTCGGAAGAACCGCACCAAATCAATGGGCCACATCCGCGAGGAGTTTCAAAAGGCATCCGGGAGTGTTCTTTCGATGAATACCATCCGTAAGGAAGCCGATCTGCTCGGTTATTATGGACGTGCTGCCTCCCACAAGCCTTTGATCACCAAGTCCAAGAGCGCTGCTCGGCGAACGCGGTGCAAAGAACGTCGACAGTGGACCGTTGAACAGTGGAAACAGGTTCTCTCGAGCGACGAATCAAAGTTCACCCTCTACCGTTCGGATGGCAGGGTCTGGGTTTGGCGTCTTCCTGGATAACGCCTCCTACCGGAATGTATTGTGCCAACTGTGAAGTTCTGCTGCAGGGGAATTATGCTATGGGGGTGTTTCTCCTGGTATGGCACGGAACCCTTTGTTCACAATTCCTGGTTGACCCAACGCCGAGACCTACTGCATCATTTTGGATGACCATGTGCTTCCTACGTTGTGTCAGTTTTACGGGGTGGACCCATGTTACTTTCAGGATGACAATGCTACCTGTCATGTTGCGAGGTCCACCATGGCTTTGTATGGTGACAATGGGGTTATCGAATGTACTGAACTGCACAGAGCCCGGACCTTAACCATATCGAGCACCTCTGGGACGATTTGGAGCGTCGACTTAACGGGTGCCCCCACCCTCCGAAATCGGTGGAGGAACTGACCTGTCTTTTTCAAGCCGAGTAGAAGAAAATACCGCTAGCCATCGTACAACGCCTGGTTGAGAGTATGCCCCGGGGGTAGCAGCTGTAGTCGCCGCTCGTGGAGGCTCCACCAACTATTGAAGGTGAATAAACTTTGTTTTCCTTTGCTATAACAGGTATCCAATTACTTGTTGGTAGATAGTATATTTAAGAACTGTCCTAATATTTTTTATTTTTATACCAGTACTTGATATTTCGTTAGTTACTTTTGTAATTAGAGTAATTTGCATGTTCCCCCTTCCAATGCATCATAAGAAGATTGTTTCTGGTCATTGTGATATATCGTTTTCCTACAAATGCCCTGGATGCACAAGTTTTTGTACTGAAAAATTTGTTAGTTCGAAAAGTGACTTGCACTTCTTCAATGATGAGGAAATCTATAAAAATCTAGAGAAGCATGAATTCGTTTTACACTTTAATATCATCTTCACATGTCAAACTCTACGTCATAATCTCCCTAAATTGGCTCTTGGGCCGTGTTGTTTTATCTTTATTTATGGAGTTTTCCCCATTTGTATGGATTTGTTACATCAATTAGCTGCTCATTCCCTTTATAAATGTGCTGCCTCTTCATAGCAAGTAAAAGTACGTGTCCACTTTCTATCTTAGCATATTTTCCTATTCTTGAAATATCCTTATTGCTTCATTATGGTAAAACAGCATTCCTAGGTGCTAAGGAGCGAGCGATCAGCCAATCCGTAAGCCAATTGCTTTCTTTTAATACCTTTTAAATTGGGTAGGCCAGAGATGTTTGATACAGTAGGTTGCTAGATATTTTGTTTGCGCATTTTCGGCTTGTTCTTTCTTCGATTTTTTGTGAGGCTTCTGAGCTCACCGTCTAAATTTCGTTTCCGATACTGAAGGCAAAATCGATAGATCCATTAAACAGCTCACTTACTTAAATTTTCATTACATATATTTTATGGGGTATTTTATTAAGCTTTAAAAGTGTGGTCAACATAATTTGTTTTAATTTTACCCTGTTAATGTTTAGATTAAGATAATTTCTTACATTGAAATATCTTGCAGTTAGGTAAACTGTTTGACCGGCAATCTTTCGGAAACCCAACTGAGAGTGAGCCTGGGAGTAATATTATTATCAACCAGTAAGGACGCTTTAACGGAAAACAAAGAGTATTTAAATAGGTACATATGAAAATTTATTTCCATTTATACATAACACTTTATCCATAAATTCTCCTGTATTCAGTTTCATCCGTTTGATGCACTCTTGGAACGGCAATCTTTAATGGTATCCACATTTTGTGTTATGATATGAAAAACAGTGTTCGATAAAGAATTCTAGGAATTACATTTTTTCGGTATTACATTTTAAAATGAAGAACAGCTGATTTTAATTTTGTTTTCAAACGGTGCAACATTTTAAAACATCGGAAACGTTTAATTTTTATTTTATATAGCAATGTTCACAGAAACATAGCTATATTAAACTATTACATGTACACATGTCAGACACATAGTAAACATATACTGTATTACACATACATTATACACATATTACACACATACCATGTCAAACACATACTGTGTTACAAATACATGTTAATAGCAATATTTTTTGTTTTGTCTTTTTGAGCTGAGAAATCCTCTTTAACATGAAGATCGGGAATGAGGCAAAAGTATGAAATATACTTTGTGGCAGGAAAAAAGTAAGACTGAGTTATCAAACACTTGTAGGATATTTTGAAATGAAAGTGTTCAGCAGTAGACCTGGTAATTTCTCATTATGTTGTTATTAATTTTAGAAAATTAAGTTCATGATGATGATGTTATCCATTCAATCGGCTCCGACTTTTGGCGATTCCATAGGCCTCAGGCTTTCACGCCTCCCCGTCCTGGACTCCCTTCCTCAGCTGCTTAAGTCCAGTTCAGCATTCAGCTTCATTTTTTCCAGCCAACGTCTACTTTGTCGTCCTGGTCTCCTTGTTCCCTCCACCTTTCTAAGCATCATATTTTTCTTCAAAAAGATCGATCGCATCACATGAACGAAGTAAATGAATTCTTGTCTGATAATCTTTTCCTGAAGTGAGAAAAATAACGTTACTATAACCTAAAGCTTTTGTATTTTTTTTCAGTAAGAAAATATCATAATACTACGTTCTAGCACTTTGCAAAACGAAATTAAGTAGTCTTTTCACAAGAATTTGAATTTGAAACGCTCGTTACCTTCCAAAAACAGTTGTTATATTCGCTTTTCTTCAAATCGTAGGCGCATTTTGTATTTGCACGCTCGCCAGAACATTAACAGGAGCAAAAATATTTTAGCTTTATGTTTAGTACTTGTTGGACGGGATTCACACCTAAATACAATAAACAAATCTATACAAACTCCGTTTATTGTTGTGGAAGTTTATTTAAGGAAGAAATAGAAGAAAATAATTGTATCTCCGGAGCTTTCGCTTTCCAACCGGAAAGCTATCTCAAGGGTTGCAGACGTTACTAACAAGTCTGGCAACAAATCATTTCGAAACACTGGTGGTTGGGAACGTCGTATTTTGAAACTTGATGCTCGAGGCCCGAGACACGAGGTGATACACGGGTTTCTTTCATACGTAGATTCATCTCATCATGTTCCTCCACGCGGACGGAATATAAGCAGATTGGGTATCGTTGCATGCGTAGGGATGTGTGGAGATCTCAGTACCTTTTCTGATCAGTGTACCTTATGGGATAAAGTAAAGATAATTACACCGTATACTAGCCACAATGGTACACTGATCAGAGAAAGTACTGAGATCTCCACACATCCCTACGCATTCAACGATACACAATCTGTTGATATTCCGTCTACGTGGGGGAACATGCTGAGCTGATTCTCCGCGTGGAGGAACATGCTGAATTGACTCTCAGCATGAAAGAAACCCGTGTATTACCTCGTGCCTCGTGCCTCGAGCATCAAGTTTCAAATTGTGACGTTCCCAACAACCACTGGTTCGAAATGTTTTGTTTACACTAGCCAGACTTGAAAGTAATGTCTGCAACCCTTGAGAAAGCCTCCCGGTTGGAGAGCGGAAGCCCAGGAGATACAATTCTTTTCTTGAATTTCTTCATTAAATTTTCTTTCACACCAAAAAGCGGAGTTTGTAAAAAAACAGTTTAATTTATGGTAAATTTTTTAAATATTTATTTTTCCGAATAAAATACGAAAAATATATGATTTTGATTTTACGTACGTCTGTGTATTGAGTCATAAATGCTTTCTTCGCACTGATGATAGAATTTATTTCTAATATGTTCACAGTGCTCAGCATTTTGTAATATAGGATATATAAATAAACCTTAAGATATTATGTCTTAAATTGCCAACTTCGTACAGGTATTTGTGTATCGGACCTTATTCATACGACGCGACAGTATTTGTGGATACTTCCATCGTCAACGCTTCCATAATTTCTGCATAATTTCCCATGTCCAATGTTTCTCTTCTTCTCCTGCTGACATTGTTCCCAATTGTAAACATGTGAAAATTCATTACAAATTCTTGCCAGGATTTTCCCCTGGCCATTCGTACGGCGCTCAGTAATTTATTACACAAATCCAAATCACTTCCACTGATATTGATGTTGAACTGGAATTAGAATTATTTAATAGAGAATTCCCTTTTGAAATCTAACTGCTTTGCAACGACAGGTTTGAAAAGAAATAAAAGGTGAAAAATGGAATTTTTTCACCTAATTTTATACCAAATAGAATCCTGCAACAATAGTCACCGATATAAAACATATTGTAAGCGGAACTGGGCGTTATTATATTTGATATATCTTCCCTTGGAACAGAAAGACATTACCGTGCATTGGTTTATAGAAGAGACTAACAGTCCTACCTTGTACAGAAAATGATTACGAATCAAAGAAACTGGAGACTTTTGTTATATCCCTTGAAAAATTCAAATTAAATTTTCAGAAACCATACACTTATTAGTATTGGACAGTTTCTTACGTTTCTATTACCTCATTTGAAATAGTGCCGTATTGCCGGTAACAGACAGCACTGGTTGTAATATCTAATCCAAAGCAGAGGTGGTGACTTTTTGACGAAGAGTTTACCGACATTAAAAAGAATTATGCTTTTTTATTTGACAGTTCAACTGTGTAAATCAAGTGCTGAACAAGCCATTTATGTAAAATGCTTGTGCTGTGAAAAAAGATAACGTTTTTTTTTCTTTTTTTTCTTTTTTTCTATTAATTCTCATTCATTCACAACACGCCGCGCAATTAGTATAATAAACTTGAATTCAAGTGCGAAACATTTGGTTTAGAACAACGATTTGTTTTAGTAGTTTGCGCTTTTCATGTCTACTGTTTATAATGGAGGGCGCTGCAGTAATTTGTTGTTCACCATTTCGGAAAGTATCCTCCGTTTAGATCAAAAGATATTTCAGTTCGAAACCTCTACTTAGAAAAATACTATCCCAGAGGCGATAACATATCTGGCCTTGTTTTCCTTTTTGCACTTTGAAATGAAGTTACATTTCAGCTGGCGGAAAATGCCATGCATTCGCGCTGCAAAATAGCGAACGGAATTACATATATCGCAAAAGGAGCAACGTACAAATTCTTAGAGTCGCTAGCAATTCGCAGAAAAATGAAATCCAAAATTTAAGCCACAAACTGAGTTGATGGTAAATTACTAAAGTCGTCTTTGTTAGAGAATCTCTCAGCCGGAGTGGAAGAAATTTTTGTTGTTAATTTTGATGATTTTGCAGGTTTAGCTAAATCAAACTTACAGACTTCCCTTCTATAATACCTATCTTTGAAGCAGCTCAAATTATAGCCGAATTGCTACGCTTATACAACAAGCAACAAAACTGAGAATAAAATTACGCGTCTTTTCCATCAAAGCTGTCAAAATTCCTTTTTACAGTAAATTCAATGCCGCCTTAGTTGCTCAGCGGTCTAAGAGTTACTTCTGGCCATTCGTGCAAGATGTGTCTGAGTTCTAATCCAGAGTGAGACATGGATAGTGTATTTATTTTAAGACGCTGTCTCTAGCACTTGTCTGGAGCCCGTGGCACTAAATTACATATGTGTGACTGCTACTACGCATTGAGTTGTTCGCGGTGGTCGCTAAATTACGAACTAAAAGCGTAATTCGAACATTCTAATGTACGTTGAGTAAAGTTCACCGTTTCTAAATGATTCAACACCGTCTTCTGATTAAAAACCGATATGCAGGGATTGTTGACTAATTAAATTTTCTTTTACCCTGAAGCATCATATTAACTTCGCTTAGGTTTATTCATAATGTAACACATAGACGAAGGTCACAATTTCACATTCAATCCTTAATTTCATGGAAATTCTCAAGCTGTTTCTCTTCAACCAAAAACTGTTGCATTTCTGGAATCAATTAAACAACTCGTTCCATTATATTGGCCCGACGTATCCATGGAACACAGGCAAAGTGAACGAAATTATCGAATTTACAATGCCTTGCGAATTTCAGTGCTACAACGAACTGACGATGGATCAAACCACTAATACTTCGAACGTAACCTTTTTTTACTGCAATATATTTCATTTATTTGAAAGAAATCTTTCACGACATCTAACCAAAAATAAATCTTGATGCAAATACCGTGACAAGATAATTCATCCCTAACTGCCTATTTCCAACGGTTCCTTAAACATGCTGATGAACGCTCATTTGTTTTTTAACATGAATAATGAAGTACCAGTTATCACGGACGCAGTTCTAAAAAATTAGTCTATATTCTATTCATAGATTTACTGAGGTATTCAAGGGCATGGATATCCATGCTTCATTTTGAATTTCGCCAATTTTGTGTAGTCTTCGAATTTCACATGTGATTGTGCTATTCGATTAGAGAGGTCTAACTGAGCTATATCAAATTCATCAGTCGATCAAACAAGTCTATACCAGTTACACAGATGAATTTGCAACTGACCACTGACTTGTATATCGGAATGTTTCGGAATATATCTATCACTGATTCTTCTTTATGGATGCAGCATGGTTTTTTCGTCATCAAATTATTTTTCATTCCTCAAAATTACCCGTAAAAACGAAATCACACTTTATCATGACATTACAAATGACCCAAGAACTGCGGTTCCTGGTTCAATTCCTCTTTGGTATTTTGCTTGATACATACTTCTTGATTTCAATATTACTTGATTCGCCTGTGATGTAGTAAAGCACATTTCTCTGAGAGAATGCTGCGTGTCTTAACGCACAGTATTAATCACTGAAAGTATAATTGGCATGTGCCCGAAGCATTGCGAGAAATGAGGTTATTACGCTATTACTTTTGCCATCGTAGACACGGGTGCCGATAATGTGTTTCAACTGACAACTTTTAAGTGTGTGAACATTAAATTAAGAGGCAATATATAGACAGACACAAGAAAGATATCATTTGTTCCACTCAATAACTCATTAATTTTTATATCTTGGTTGATTTTTTCTACTAGGAGATTCATATGTATATATTATACAACCTTTTATGACAGCAGCAGGATTAATGCATTCCGAATCACTGCTGGTTAAAATGTTTAAAAGCTAATTTTTCTTTGTATCTTGTTTTTCCTGAAACACATATGTACTCAGCTAAATACAATTAATGATATCCACCTATACATTTCGACTTGTTTCAAATTCACTACGCAAATAATTATATCCAGGAACCTATGTATATATGGTTATATCTTACTTTAGCACGATGGCATAGACCCAACCATTAATATGCTTGTGGACGAACAGGTATGATGAGTCATCACGTCTAAAAATATTATACGCCTCAAGTGACAGATTTAATTCATTTACAGCAGAAATTGATTACGATGGCGAAGTGGTCTAAGCGATGGCCTCTGACCATTTGTCCGAAAGGTGTCCAGGTTTGAATCCCGGTGAGGCATGGATGTTGTGTTTGTCTTACGGCACTGGTTCTCTTCCTTCCCTGAAACCAGTGCCTCTAAATTAGGGACAGACGGCTGCTAATAGTCCATTGCGTTCCTCACGGTGGTCGTTAAACCTCCAATTAAAAATAATAATAATAATTTGCCTAGGAGCAACCACTCTTTTCCTGATATTTTAACTGCACTAGACTCCCATGTATTAAGTCAAAATCATAGCGGACAGAGATCTGCAACGCCCATCATGTGAGAACGCAAATCAACATTGTTTCAAATCAAGAAAACTTTATGTGAGAATACAGCAACTTATGTCAGCTTGAGTACAATACAGAGGACATAACACTGCATTGAATGGCAAAATGAAGGGGCCATCGACAAGTTGTTAATCTTTTCCAGTATTGCTGCATGCCGATTTGCGTGGTGTAGTGAACGCCTATCTTGTATGTGGACTACTAAAACACCGTGCTTTGGATAACAGAGCCACGGCACAGTCTAAATGTCCAAAGTATGCGTTGTATCTGTGGCAGACGCAGGAAGTAATGAACCTACCGGACTGTATCATGTCGTCAAGGAAATTTGGTGGATAATGCGTGAGGTTGCGGAACTGATTTTTGTGGCCCATTTCTGGTTTTCGAAAATATCGTTGTACTGACGACCCTGACAATTATTGCGTACCAACGTTGTGACAATAATTTGAGGAACACCCATACCTCTTTTTCTACAACCAAGCACAATGTAATACTACTCGTTTTGTTACAGATGAGTTTAAGAGTATGAAATACAAACTGTTCCAATTGCAAACCAGAATCCTAGCTTCGTCATCCAAGTTTTACCTTTAATTGAACTGAGAAAAGTTTATTTGAGTATGTCCCTCCCTGCCCTTGTTCTTTATACCTAATCCATTTCATGGTGATATCATTTATATAAAGTATTTCTCTAATGTAAATTATGCTTAGCACTCGATTACTCATTCCGAAATTACAGTGATATCTGAACTAACAAAATGTATTTTTATTTGATAGCACCAAGGGTGGTCAGTCGTCGAGCAATCGAGAAAAAAACTGGAGTATTAAGCATGCTAAATTAAGAGATGGTGATCCCTCACCAGGTTTAAGCTCACTTTCATTTTGATTTCGTATCAGCCTGCTAAGTTAATGATGCAGTACTCTAATAAAGTTAACGATGATATCGGCATTTAACACTGTTATTAGTGCTATCTTACATTTCGGAATTGCTATTCTACCGGGAGGTTGTAATTCTATCATATCAGACACCAGTTGTTACCGTATTTAAGCACGGTATAAACTACTTCATAGAGTCACAAATTTTAAGTCTACTACTCTTGATACTTTTTGTGTTAGTTAGTATTACATTTACAATATAAGTACTCTTAATTTATTGCATACATTTAGTACAGATGCAATTATTACAAAACATCATTCAGGTTGTTTAATTTCAAAATTTTAATATTAACAGTAATTTCTCGAAAAAAATATATATAAATATCAAGTTTTAAACGTACCTGACATATTTAAGAAAAACTTCTTAAAGCATTTGTTAAAATGCTTGTGTCTTGAAACGAAAAATGGAATCCTCCTAAGGTGGATGTATTAACTACATACGTATGTTTCAAACGTTTTTGAAGGATCCATATGTTCATTGCATAAATTGTGAAGAGGCGGTACCAGAAACCTTAAGAACACTATGCATATCGAAAATCTCGGAAAATAAAATAATTAAAATATCTATGTAATGTTTATTTTTGTTTTCAAGGTTCTAACATTTATGTGCATTTTTTTGGTGTCTTCAATATCTTGATACTTTGATATTTTTTTGATGTCTGAAGAAACTGTCACGCGACTACGTTCGCACGGCCATAACATTCCTGAAAAAGTTCAGTATCTTCATTCCACACGGCCATAGTATTCTTGAAAAAGTTCAGTATCTTCATTCCCTTGCCAGTTATTTGAAAATACTTGGTCTTCTGTATTTTTGTGAAAAGTCCTGAAAAAATTCTTAAAGTGTTTCCTGCAATGAAGGAAATCAAGAAAAATGCCAAAAGCATATGAAACTGCGCCATATGTTGAGGGTAAACAAATGAGAACGGTGAAATACATACTCAGGAAATATTCATCCAACAGACTGAAGTAATGGTGTACGATGATTCCGATGATAACATCAGCAAATATTCTGATTTCAGGATATTGCTGAAAACCCAATATGGAACTAATCAGAGCTCCGATAAAAACTGGGAATTTATCAAATAGCTGAAGATTTATTTTTTAAAGTTTAGTTATGCGAAAAAAATTGCTATTCAACTTATAACAAATTTAATAAATGATGAATAACGTGTTTTTTAACAATATATTGTAATTTTTTAAATGCTTGAAAAGTATAACTTATTAAAGCCAAATTGCTTCCCAATATGAACTGTTACAGCCTCTTATATACGAAATAATGTGGGTTAGATAATGCTCCCAGATGTATGACGCTGAGCATGGCACATCTTATTATCTATTTCGAATAAAAGAAACGTACGTGCTTATAATATCACTATGTACGCTTGGCTGCCGACACCATGTCTTTTCAACGATTTAATCGATTTGGAAAATCCTTTCGGCAGCCGGGAACCTTATATGTCAAAACGACGATACATATTCTTTGTTCTTTTTAAGAAGCAGAAAAGGGCCTTTAGAGGGCGTAAGAGTACATTCTTTTAAATTAAAATTTACTTTTGCTCTGAACATTTGCTTAAAAAATGTCATTTTATCTGCAGCCACCATGTACTATACAGGACATTTCCCTTTGAAATAATGCATAGATACACTGCCATGGTGCATATATATATATATATATATATATATATATATATTTACTGTCTATATATTGCCTCTTAATGGGATGTAAGGTCAGGTGATGCGTAACATCACAGCCTCTCCTTGACAAATGTCAACCCCGCCTTCTCGTGGTGCATCCTGTTCCCACTAAAGGGGCTCTGACGACCGCCAATAGCGGTATAACTATACCATCGGGATTAGAGGAAATTCTATCCCACACTCACCAACCCGCTTGGCCAGCGTGGTGAGTTATGGCCAAACCCCTCCAAAATGACTCCACAACTTAAATCTTGGCCCTCAGTCTCCGGCAGCTGGAATGTACCTGGCCAAGGCAGCGGCCAGTGCGACATGAAGGCAGAGGGTGCTAAGAATCCCCGGAGGACCGGACTAGGCTGCCATCTGATGCTGCCCTTGGCAACGTACAATGGACGCTCCCTCTCTTATGATTCAAGGCTTCTTGAATTGGAAGAGGAACTACAAAGGATCAAGTGGGACATCGTGGGGCTAAGTGAGGTAAGGAGAAAAGGAGAAGATCCCATCGAACTGAAAAGTGGACATCTCTTCTACTATCGTGGGACAGATACTGGCAGAACTAGTGGTGTTGGATTTATAATAAACAAGAAACTGAAGGATAAAGTTGTAGAAGTTGAAAGTTCCTCTGACAGAGCTGCACGGCTTGTTATCCAACTCTCGAAAAGATACCAGGCTCAGATTATCCAAACTTATGCACCCACCACAAGTCATCCTGAAGAAGAAATAGAAGAATTTTATGAGGAAACTTGTCATCTAAATAATAAAGGTAAGTAGCACTTGAAAATAATTATGGGAGATTTCAATGCAAAAATAGGGCAACGGCAACAGAATGAAACTTCAGTAGGTAAATTCGGTCACGGCAACAGAAACCAGCGTGGAAATACTCTCGTTGAGTTTGCAGAGGCAGAAGGGTTTTTCATTTTGAACTCCTTCTTCAAGAAAAAGCCACACAGGAAATGGACATGGAGACATCCAAATGGGATGACAAGTGAAAGTGATTTTATTATGTGTAACAAAAAATTCGTCATAGAAGACTGCAGTGTGCTAAACAAGTTCAACGCAGGTAGTGACCATAGATTGGTGAGATGTAAGATGCACCTCAACACTAAATTTGAACGTGGCAAGCTCATAAGACAAACAAAATCTATTGACATAACCAACCTTAAAAAACACCATAATACCTTCAAGTTGGAACTGAAGAACAGGTTCTCTGCTTTAGAAATCCTAACATCGGAAGAAGTGGACATCTCTGAAGTTAACAGAAAAGTAACCAAAGCTCTTATGGAAACAGCAACAAAATTAGCTGGGTCTAAGAACAAGTTGCATGTAAATAAATTATCAGGAAAAACGAAAATGTTGATGCAAAAAAGAAGAGAGATGAGGACAACTAAAGAAGATGTGACTTCCAAAGTGGAATATATAGAGCTATGCAAGACAGTACGAAAAAGTATCACTGAAGACGTAAGAAAATTCAACTGTGAACTAGTGAGGAAAGCAATTGAAAACAACCAAAGCCTAAAGATAGCAAAGGGATATCTCAGTAAGGGAAGAAAACAGATTATGGCACTGAGAAAAGAAGATGGTTCCGTAACAAGAAATAGAGGCGAAGTTTTGACAAGAGTGAAAGATTTCTACTCCAAATTATATGAAAGGGATGATACATGCACTCCAGATATCATGAAAGATACCAGTACCAGAGTTCCTCCAGTCCTTCCAGCAGAAGTTGCACATGCAATCAAGAACATGAAGCGGGGAAAAGCTCCAGGAGAAGATGGAATTACTATAGACATCATAAAAGAAGCAAGTGGAGAAATCGAAACAGTACTCGCCCAAATTTTCACTCGATGCCTTAATAAAGGAAAGATTCCTGAGGATTGGAACACCGCTACAATGATCCTGCTACATACGAAAGGTGACATTGAAGATCTCGGAAACTACAGACCTATCAGCCTCCTATCAGTAGTTTATAAAATCTTCACTAAAGTTCTTTCACACTGCTTGAAGGTAACACTGGACATGGCTCAACCGAGAGAACAAGCTGGATTCAGGAGTGGCTACAGCACAATAGATCATATCCATGTGCTGAGAGAACTAATTGAAAGAGCGAGGGAGTATGAACTTCCATTGTGCATGGCTTTTATCGATTATGAAAAAGCCTTTGATTCGGTGAAACCATCAGCAGTTACAATGGCTCTGAAAACCTGCGGTATTGAAGATGCATACATTAATATTATTAATAACATCTATCAAAATGCAAGTGCAAAGATTAGGCTGTTTGAAAATACAACACACATAAAAATTGGAAAGGGAGTGAGACAAGGTGGCACCATATCTCCGAAGCTCTTTAATGCCACATTGTAGGGTGTTTTTCAGTCACTGAGCTGGGAAAACAAGGGGATAAAGATTAATGGAGATTATCTAACCCACCTTCGTTTTGCTGATGACGTAGTCATTTTTGCAACTAGACCATCAGAGCTGCAGAGTATGATTCAGGAACTTGCTGACAAGAGTAAAGAAGTGGGATTAAAAATGAACTTTCAGAAGACAAAAGTGATGTTCAATGCTTTTACAAGAAATGAAGATTTATCGATTGATGGAGAAAAGCTGGAGATAACAGACACGTACGTTTATCTTGGACAGCAGATATCATGTGAGGGTCACATTGATGAAGAAATTAATCGGCGTACAAAACTTGCCTGGAGAGCTTTTGGAAGAAACAGCATAATTTTCCAGAGCAATATGCCATTATGTCTTAAAAGAAAAGTGTTTGATCAATGCATCCTTCCAGTGCTTACGTATGGTGCAGAGACGTGGACCTTAACTAAAAGAGACATACAAAGGCTGCAGACAACTCAAAGAGGCATGGAGAGGTGCATGCTTGGTGTAACCAGGAGAGATAAGAAGAGGAACACGTGGATCCGAAAAATGACCAGAGTGGAAGACATCATGATCAGAGTTAAATCCCTGAAATGGCAATGGGCTGGGCATACTGCCAGAAGAACAGACCATCGATGGACAGCCGAAATTTTAGATTGGATTCCAAGGGACAGGAAAAGACCCAGAAGAAGACCACATGGGAGATGGGTGGATGAAATTCGAAAGTATGCAGGGGTGACATGGAGGAGACTGGCACAAGACAGACCGTTGTGGAGGAAACTTGGGGAGACCTTCGTCCAGCAGTGGATTGATAATGGTTGACAATGATGATGATGATGATGATGATGATATATATATATATATCATTATCATCATTGTCAACCATTATCAATCCACTGCTGGACGAAGGTCTCCCCAAGTTTCCTCCAAAACGGTCTGTCTTCTTCCAGTCTCCTCCAAGTCACTCCCGCATACTTTTGAAATTCATCCACCCATCCCCCATGTGATCTTTTGGGTCTTTTCCTGTCCCTTGGAGTCCAATCTAAAATTTCGGCTGTCGATCGATGGTCTGTCCTTTCGGTCGTATGTCCAGCCCATTGCCATTTCAGGGATTTAACTCTGATCATGATCTCTTCCACTCTTGTCATTTTTCGGATCCATGAGATCCTCTTCTTATCTCTCCTGGTTACACCAAATATATACCTCTCCAAGCTTCTTTGAGTTGTCTGCAGCCTTTGTATATCTCTTTTAGTTAAGGTCCACGTCTCTGCACCATACGTAAGCAATGGAAGTACGCATTGATCAAAAACTTTTCTTTTAAGACATAATGGCATATTGCTCATGAAAATTACGCTGTTTCCTCCAAAGGCTCTCCAGGCAAGTTTTGTACCCCGATTAATTTCTTCATCAATGTGACCCTCACTAGATATCTGCTGTCCAAGATAAACGTACGTGTCTGTTATCTCCAACTTTTCTCCATCAGTCGATAAATCTTCATTTCTTGTAAAAGCATTGAACATCACTTTTGTCTTCTGAAAGTTCATTTTTAATCCCACTTCTTTACTCTTGTCAGCAAGTTCCTGGATAATACTCTGCAGCTCTGATGGGTTAGTTGCAAAAGTGACTACGTCATCAGCAAAACGAAGATGGATTAGATAATTTCCATTAATCTTTATTTCTTTGTTTTCCCAGTTCAGTGTTTGAAAGACATTTTCAATGTGACATTTAAGAGCTTCGGAGATATGGTGTCACCTTGTCTCACTCCCTTTCCAATTTTTATGTGTGTTGTATTTTAAAACAGCCGAATCTTTGCACTTGCACTTTCATAGATGTTATTAATAATATTAATGTATGCATCTTCAATACCGCAGGATTTCAGGCCCATTGTAACTGCTGATGGTGTCACCGAAATAAAGGCTTTTTCATAATCGAGAAAAGCCATGCACAATGGACGTTCGTATTCCCTCGCTGTTTCAATTAGTTTTCTCAGTACGTGGATATGATCTATTGTGCTGTAGCCACTCCTGAATTCAGCTTGTTCTCTCGGTTGAGCCATGTAAAGTGTTATCTTCAAGCGGTGTGAAAGAACGTTAGTGAAGATTTCATAAACCACTGATACTAGGCTGATAGGTATGCTGTTCCTGAGATCCTCAATGTCACCCACTTTATGTAGCAGGATCACTGTAGCGTTGTTCCAATTCTCAGGAATTTTCCCTTCATTAAGCCATCGAGTCAAAATTTGGGCGAGTATTGTTTCTATTTCTCCACTTGCTTCTTTCATGATGTCTACAGTAATTCCATCTTCTCCTGGAGCATTTTCCAGCTTCATGTTCTTGATTGCATGTGTAACGTCTGCTGGGAGGACTGGAAGAACTCTGGTACTGGTACCTTTCGTGATGTCTGTAGTACATATATCATCCCTTTCATATAATTTGGAGTAGAAATCTTTCACTCTTGTCAAAAGTTCGGCTCTATTTCTTGTTACAGGACCATCTTTTCTTCTCAGTGCCATATTCTGTTTTCTTCGTTACTGAGATGTCCCTTTGCTATCTTTAGGCTTTGGTTGTTTTCAATTGATTTCCCCACTTGTTCACAGTTGAATATCCTTACCTCTTCAGTGATACTTTTTCATACTGTCTTGCATAGCTCTATATATTCCACTTTGGAAGTCACATCTTTTTTAGTTGTCCTCATCACTCTTCTTTTTTGCATCAACATTTTGGTTTTTCCTGATAATTTGTTCACATGCAATTTGTTCTTAGACCCAGCTAATTTTGTTGCTGTTTCCATAAGATCTTTGGTTACTTTTCTGTTAACTTCAGAAATATTCACTTCTTCCGATGTTTGGCCTTCTAAAGCAGATAATCTGTTCTTCAGTTCCAACTTGAAGGTATTATGGTGTTTTTTAAGGTTAGTTATGTAAATACATTTTGTTTGTCTTATGAGCTTGCCACGTTCAAGTTTAGTAATGAGGTGCATCTTACATCTCACCAATATGTGGTCACTACCTGTGTTAAACTTGTTTAGCACACTGCAGTCTTCTATGACGAATGTTTTGTTACACATAATAAAATCAATTACACATTTCGTCATTCCATTTGGATGTCTCCATTTCCATTTCCTGTGTGGCTTTTTCTTGAAAAAGGAGTTCAAGATGAAAAACCCTTTTGCCTCTGCAAACTCAACGAAAGTACGGCCACGCTGGTTTCTGTTGCTGTGACCGAATTTACCTACTAAAGTTTCATTCTTTTGCCGTTGCCCTATTTTTGCATTGAAATCTCCCATAAATATCTTCAAGTGCTGCTTACCTTTATTATTTAGATGACGAATTTCCTCATAAAATTCTTCAATATCTTCTTCAGGATGACTTGTGGTGGGTGCATAAGTTTGAATAATCTGAGCCTTGTATCTTCTCGAGAGTTTGATAACGAATCGTGCAGCTCTGTCAGCGGATATATATATATATATATATATATAATAGTTTATATTTCAAATAATGCATAGATACGCTGCTATGACTGCATATACACTGCCGGACAATTGCTGAGGACGGATGACAATAGCAACGATAGCAACCATAAAATATAAGGCAGGAAAATGTGAAAATTAGCATAAGTGCGGGATACAGTAAGACGTGTTGTGCGTATGCAAATTTTGGATGGCCGAACTTGTTCGTGACGTCATTGCGCTGATAAGAGATATAAAGGATTTGACGCGTATTGACTGTTGATGTTCAAACGCAAAGTTGAGAGGGCAAGAATCAATTGACGAACTTGCAATTTTCAGTATGTCTTCCCGACATCACCTAGATGATTTTACGCGTGGCCGTATTATTGGCATGATTGAAGAAGGGCAAAAAATAACAAATGTTGCCAGGGAGTTCGACGTCAGCCACACTGTTGTTTCAAGGCTTTGGAAATCATTTCAAACAAATGGAGAGTGTTGCAAACGTCACGGGGGAGTTTTGTGTTTGCAGTACGACACCTGCAGAAGATCGGTACATAGTGCTATCAACAAAAAGACACCGGCGCAGCACAGCTTGTGAGGTAGCAAATCAGTTGAAGGCTGGTAATGGCAAGCGAATCTCCCGAAAATCTGAAGAAAAACGTTTGCATGAAGGAGGACTATACGCCCGCCGTCCTGTTGTGTGCATCCCATTGTCCAGACGTCATCGTACCGCCCGTTTGCACTGGTGCCATCAACATCGCAATTGGACTGGTCTGCTGTCCTCTTCTCAGATGAGAGTAGATACAGTCTATCATCTGATTGTCGACGACAAATGATCTGGCGTGATAGTGGTACTGCATATTGTCCAGCAAACACACACGAAAGGGACCGATATCCGACATGTAGTGTCATGGTATGGGCTGGCATCATGATCAATGGCCGGTACGTCGCTCTATGTGCTTCCAACTGGGACTATGGCTGGCCAACGATACATTAATGACGTTCTGCTACCTCATGTTCGTATGTTCCGTGGTGGTGTCGGTGATAGATTCATTTTCATGGACGACAACGCAACATGTCATCGAACAGTTGCTGTCAAGGAGTATTTTGAGAGTGAGGATATTCAACGCCTCGTATGGCCAGCACGTTCTCCAGATCTGAATCCCATTGAAATGTGTGGCATGCTTTGGGGATGAGTCTTGCTGGTCGCCAATGCCCCCCAGTAAACAAGGACACCCTAATCCGGGCACTGACAGAGGAATGGGATTAATTACCCCAACAGCTGCTTGAAATTGTTGTTCAAAACATGACACGACGTGTGGAATCTTGCATCGCCCTCCGTTGTGGGCCATATCCCGTATTGACATCTCACGCCGGAACGCCTGCGGACAGTAATTGCTGTTTTTTAACGTATACGTATTCTGCACAAAATGGCCTGTTTTTCCCTTGAACACGTTCCAAAGCCTTCTGGATTTCAGAGCACAATAAATTGTCTTTCTTGTAATGTTCTGGTATTCTGACATTTTTTTATTTCACTTGGCATCCAACCACACTTACCTTTTTTTGCGCTATATAGCCGTTTATGATCCGTCCTTAGCAATTGTCCAGCAGCGTATATATAATTTATTTTACCAGAAATATCTGCTTATAAAAATCGAAGAAAAATGACCTTGTCGTTACACATCGTAATGAGAGGTCGTCATGAAGAGTAATTTGCATGCATTTTACAGTATCTTGTAACAAATTTCTTTTTCACTAGGAAGCGTAAATTTGAATTTCTGTTTCTAACCTTTTTTCAGTCGTACCTCCGCTTCTAACGATGTATCACTTAAAACATTATTTTTTCAGTCAGACACCGGGAAAACGATTTTTTGTGTATTTTGTCTGTAAATAGTTTTAGTTTTTCTGTATGGAATAATGTTATCTCAGATTCTGTTATTAGCTACGAATTGCGTTTGTGGAGGGGAAGCTTTCATATATTCGTCAACATTCTGCGACATTCTTTAGATCTATGGTTTTACTTTAATTTCTCCCATCATTAAGATTTAATCTTGTGTTCTGAAAACCTGATTTGAAATTTCTCCCGATTCTGGAAGTCTTCTGTTGTAAGAAGTACTTTGTACACAATTTATGACCTTTCGTAGCTCACACATCAACCTCTTTTGGAGAAAAGCAGCTATTCCCATTTCTTAATTGTCCACCCTTTGTTTACATATTCGGTTGATTTCTTTATGTATCCGGTGAAAAAGACTTATTACACTGCGCATTTTATATTACGCACACAGTTTTTCTCTGATTCGAACGTACATTCCCTTTCTGGGTAAAAGCGTCTTTCTAAACATCTGCTTTGAAATGCTTTTTTCTTGAAGGAAGGCTATAAATTTACGTTCTCATTACTCCCTAAAATTTGGGGTTTTTCTTGTTGTTTTGGTATGCCATTGCTGAAAATCACTCATTACTCTTTCCTTGCTTCTCGGTGCTAGCTGTTCATATTACTTTGACCAATGTCCTTAAGACACCGAGAGATAAATAAATATGTTGTTAAAAATACATGAGATGTCGTTGGGCGTGTTCTTGCCCGTCTTCTGCCATTATATTTCTCCAGATGGAACACTTTTATTTAAACGCGGTGACATACGAAATTAAACTTCTGGCAGACGCTTCCGTTTCATTTGAAATTTGCATAACATTTTCTTAGAAGGCCTCCATCCTATCCGCGATTGTTGAGTGCGTATACACTGTTTCTACCAGGATTTTACCGTTTTACAGAATTCATACGAAAGCAAGCACCCGTAACGCATTAATACTGATATGGCCCTACACTTCGTTTATGAATAGCAAAGGATACCATTTTCGTGTTTTAAATTGAATAAAAACGCGATTTCTTTCAGACGTAATTATGCCTTTACTGCAGCATAGGATTCGCCAATGCTTTATGAGTCTTGTGATAAGGGAAAGCTAAGAAGCGACCCGACATAATAGTAGCATGTTTTAAAGTGGGCCCATGTATAATTTTGTGAGATCCAAGGAAAACGGCATAAATATACTTAGATGTTGAATCAGTCATACAACAGAAGAAACACATAACATCCTGGGCATAACTTGCTACTGTAGTTCGCGTTTGGGTCACGCAAAGCTTTTATATGTTTGATTTGTAGTTAAACACAGTTTTGAATCATATTTGATAATTTACAAAAACGGAATATTTTGTTTTTCTTTCTTTTTTGATTGGATGTTTAGCGACCATCGTGAGCCATTCAAACGGCTGTAAGTAGTCGCCCGTCGCTAATTAAGGGCCACTGATACTAGGGAAAGGACAGAATCAGTGCCGCAAGACAAACACAACATCCATACCTCACGGGATTCAAACCCGTACCTTTTTCGGACGAATATTCGGAAGCCATCGCTTAGACCACGGCGCCAACAGGTCGGCACGAAATGTTTAAGAAAGCGAAATATATTTTTACTAAAAAATATGTACTTTGAAACAAATCCATTTTCAAAGTTTATTTGCATAATATGAAAGCATAATAAACAAAGCCATGTCGATTTGTCTTGTATTCCAACTGAAGTATTTCACTGAAATTCGCACTTATAAATTCGCGTCTTTAAAAAGTAAGTAAATTGCTATTCAAATAAAATAAATGCGATGCACTTTTATTAGAAAAATTCTTACTTGGACCCGTTTTATTTAACTTGACACGTAACAACATATACAAAGATGAAACGATTGGGCTTACAGACCCGTGCGACTTGCGGAACACGCAGACATCAATAGTTCGTGTGGCCCCCATGGTTGGCAATAACGGCCGCTACACGCTGCAGCATAGAACGAAAGAGGCTTTAGATGGGGGCTTGGGGCATGTCGGTCCAGGCTGCTTCCACACGTTGCCACAGTTCATCAGGCGTAGCCGTGGGTGGCGCTCTCCAGGCCACTCGCTTGCCGACCAGTGACCAGATGTGTTCGATGGGCGAGATATCGGGAGAACAGGAGAGCCACGGCAGCAGTGATACCTGGTGGGCCGTGAAGAATTGTTGTACAATACGTGTTACGTGCGGGCGCGCATTGTCCTGTTAAAACGTCGCCACTGGCAGGTTCTGCAGGTAAAGGAATACTACAAGCTCCAAAGCAACGGAGATGTAGCAGTGATTGTTGAATGTACCACCGATGCGTACCAGATGGGCGTGGGTGTAATATACAAATGCGGCACAAACCATAATGCCAGGCGACGGACCCGTGTTGAGATCCATAATGCAGGCGTCATATCATCTCTCGCCGCGGTGGCGCCACACGCGGATCCGATCATCGTGGTGTTGCAGACAGGAGAGGGATTCGTCGGAGAAGACAATGCCGTGCCATTCCGTAGTCCAGGTGCGGCGTTTAACGGCCCACTTCCACCGCACTCGCCGGTGGTGTAACGTCAGTGGTAATCGGAGCAATGGACGCCGTGCGACATGTCCCCACTCCTGTAGACGACGTCGAACGGTACGTCCTGACACAAGGTGTTGCGCAAGACACCCTTATTCCTGCGCTAACGTTCGTGATGTGGCGGTGCGAGCCGTCAATGCCCGCCGCATAACATGCCGGTTCTTTCGCTTGGTGGTGTGCTTCGCCTGCGGCCATCACTCACGTTCTTCCGTCCGTTCCTCCTGCACCCACCGAATCCATTCTCACCTCACTGTGGCTGGATATCGTCCCACACGGGCGCCGATGTCTCGGTAAGAAAAACCGCAGTCGCGATAAGACACTATTCGTCCTCTGTCGAACTCCGAAACGTGCTGGAATGACTGCCGTATTCTGCAACGAGGTATCAGGAAGCTTCCCACGCAGAGGTCCGGCAGCACAACACACTTCCACTACTTACACCCCGCCTTCTGTGCACCCATCTCATAATGTTTCTCGCTGGCGTGCCGGGCGCACATGATTTGCATATGCCCTGCAATGCTAATCGTTTGCATGTCCTCTCACGGGCGACGCAAGCTGCGAATTTCAGGCCAATCGGACGCTTAATTCTTGGTGTTGCATTTTGGGTGGCCAGCAGTGTATATGTATATATTTCTTGTTTGGTCTTTATAAGTTGTGAATTTTCGCCCATTTACTCAGTTCTTAATATTGTAAATATGATAAAGAAATTTATAAGCATTCTTTTGCTCTAATCTTACGCTTACAACTCATCTTGGAGCTCGTTTCAAAATATTCACAAGGAATTGCAGACTAGTGCTGAGACGGCTGACTTCGGCTTCAAACCGGGTTCGGACTCCATATTATTTACAACAATTCAGGCTCCAGGGGTCTCGTGCTCTGAATTTTCTTCTTCTTCCTTTTCTCTTTTTTTTTAACTGTGCTGTTAATATGATTTAGTATAGGAATCTTTAATTACACTCTCTAGTGCATGATGAAATTCTTCTACAAGTGGGTCTGGGAAGGGGGCGGGCACTGCGAACTGATATTTGTTATGGGCTTAGAGAGAAAATGCCGCAGATAGAGTGGTAACCGTTTCGCAGCGCGAATTTCCGCGAACATTTTCTCTAAATTTAAGGGATTTTTTTCTGTAATTTTGCGAATGTTAAATATATCCGCAAATTTATATATATTTTTTTATTTTTGTTAAATTTCTGTTATAATTTTCAGATAACTTTTTTCTGATTTAAATAACTTTAATACTGCCTTCATTAGAATTTCCGCGAAACATTTTCCGCAATTAATTCAAATTAATTCATTTGTATTAGTAGTTTTAGCTGGGAAAAGCAACTCACACTAAGGAGTGTTTGAGTTTCTCAGACACTTAGCTAAGGAAGTTTCTAGTTTTAGCAATGAAAATTATATCACAGCAAGTAGTGTTTGAGTTTCTCAGACGCTTAGCTTAGAAACATTTTAGTTTTTGCTGTGAAAAGCATCACAGCAGGGAGTGTTTGAGTTTCTCAATCGCTTAGCTTATAAATCTCTTAGTTTTATCTGGTAAAAACATCTTACAGGAAGTATTTTTTGAGTTTATCAGACCCTTAGCTTAGAAACATTTTAGTTTTAGTTGGAAATGCATCTCACAGCAAGGAGTATTTGAGTTTCTGAGACGCTTAGCTAAGAAACTTTTTTTTAGTTTTAGATGGGAAAAGCATCACAGCAAGAAGTGTTTGAGTTTAACAGACTTTTGGAGCTTTCCTGGAGTGTTTAGTTTATAAAGTTTCTAGATATTTCTTTTTAATTCGAGAATGAACCACGTGAGTAAAGTGAGTGCATCTCAAAGATATAAGCAGAACAGCAAGCGACCGTTTAACGTGCACAAAAATCTATTGTTCTTTTCGTTTTGAAACATGCAACTGAAATTTTTAAGAAAGGACAATTGTGAAAAGCATTTAACAAGAAACCTGCATAGAAAAAGATGTGTCCGAACTTTCAATCACAAATAATTCAAATGGGGTTGATGAATTAATTAACAAAATAACTAAACAAGGACAGCTTCGCTCAACGCAGCTTTTGATACTTTGGTGTCTTTTGTGCTGCTAATGTCCCACTTCACACACTGGATAACCCTACATTAAAAAAGCATTTGGAAAATACTTTGGAAGATATTGATGTTATTTCCAATGGAAATTGAATGCGAAAAAGTTATTTCCCAAAGATATATAATATTCAGAAGCAACAAGTGAAAGATTTTGTAAAACCAGCATGCTGTGTAAGCATAATAGTAGACGAACAACTGATTCCGGGGGTAGGTTCATTTTAAGTATTCTAGTTGTTCCATCAGCTGAAACGAATGTTGAAATCTGTAATCATTTTGAATGCAATTTTCCTCGAGTGTATCATTTTGGAATACATAAACCCTAAAGCCCTCAGCAAGGTAATATTTTAGTGCGTTAATAAGTATGAAATAAATTTTGCAAATATAACGGCTTTCCTGAGGGACAACGCATCATACATGTTCCAAGCGTAGAGAAATTGTTCGAAAGCCGTATTTTTGAATGGTGTTCATGTCACCTGCAATGAGCATTTTTTAAATCATTTGTGCGAAATTTGGCAAAATGAATTTGAAAATGTCAACTCTTTAGTAGTTTTCATTAAACGTGTCTTAACAGCCTAAACCTCTCGTAAAAGACGTTTTCGACTATTTTTGAAATAGAAGGGCAAAATATCTTGCTTACCCTAGCCTGTACTTCAAACCAACTGTTCCAGCTAGTCTACACTAGCACCTGTGCAGACTAGGTGGAACAGTTGGTTTGAAGCCGTGCTTTTTCAGAGCAAATATTTAAAAGGCTACGCAGAGTAAGAAAAAGACAACATTTGTAGATGTATTCCGGCTAAAGTCATTGGATATTGTCAAGATAGGATTTAAAAGAAAATATGAAGCAGGTTGAGATTCTTGCGCCGTATATTTCCGAATAGCTCACTTTATTTGAAAAACAGTTAATTTCGGCGCAGAAATTATATAACGAAATGTAGGACATTGACAACAATATTCTCAGCAAGAGGCAAGACTGCAATCCCGTCGTGGCAAAAATTGTTCTATCCAATTTTATAAAAAAATTAAGCATTACGTTTATGAAAATAAAAACCATTGATTTTTTCAGCCAGCCGCAATTTTTTTAAAGCAAGTAGGATGTTTGATCCCGTTCAACTGTAGTCCTTGGTCCTTTTAGACGACGAAGAAGAATTCTCGGTATTCAGCCACATTCCTTTGTTGAAAGATAAGGACCAACTGAAACGTGAATTTCTTTCATATAAAGGGAATGTAAAAGAATTTCGTGTAAGCGAACGTTTGATAAACTTTTGCAATACGAAAACAAGGTCGTTTTCCAAAGCTACATAAAGTCGCCATCCGATGTCTTTCAGTAACCACAAACAGTGTCGATGCCAAATGACCCTTTTCTAAATGTAAAAACATGTTACCGAGCAACAGACACTCCATTAAAGAAGAAAATCTGTGTACGAAAAATGTAATGTATCAAAACGCCTTCGACTTTAACGGATATCTTGATCTCATATAACGGCGTTGAAAGAATTTGAAGAATTTGAATGGTTTATAAACCTAAGTATCAATTCAAAAAAGTATAACGTTCATTTATTTACGTACTAGTATTTGCATTACTGCTTCCTAACTTGTTGATGTTTTTAGAAAATGTTAGTGTAAATCCTAGGTCATGAATTTTTCCCAAAATTCCGCAATTTACCCCACGAGCGCCCCGCAAACTTTGTCTTTTTGTTTTGGGATAAGAAAACTAACTTAGCTATGGATCCCTCAGGCATGATTTGATTATCCAGTCTACGCGGAGGTTACACGATTTAGAAAATGTTTAGCCGGCATGTATTAGCACCTTCGGCTCGTATAGACCAATGCATAGATTAGGACTGCAACCAGTTACTTCTTGCGAATCACACAAAATGGTGTCCCACCACACCGAAAGAGAATGGATTCCTCCAGGAATATAACCCCTATGTCTACGAGCGTGCCATTAATAGGCATGCCTCAAGAAATACAGTGCTGGTATGAAACATCCCGAATCATGCCTAAGCTCGATTGATATCAACCCTATTAAATATCTGTGGAATGCGGCGGAAATCAAGTTGGGGAAGTTAGAGACACGACTTTTGCTCTATACCGGAACTGTGTCTCCGGTCCAAATAGCTTAGTTTTATTTTCCCTAACAGATGTAAAAAGACCATGTAAAATTCAAATTTTCCGGTTCCGATCCGCAAACCTACATCCTTCAGTATCAATTCCAAAAAATTATAATGCTCATTTAGTTACGTACTAAAATTTGCATTACTGCTTCCTAACTAGTTGATGTTTTTAGAAAATGTTATTGTAAATCCTGGGCCATGAATTTTTCCCAAAATTCTTCAATTTACCCCGCGTGAGAACTTTTCGGTGCTACTTGAAGTCTTGATTTGTTGTCACATCCAAGGCAGGTACGTGCGTCACATCGTAACGAAATTAAGGTCAACGAAATGTAACGTAGGCCGTCAGAGCAGTCAGAGTATTTTAATGTCTGGGTGTGTGGGTAACTGAATTAAGTTGATTGAATATGTTTTAGTATTTAAAATACTGGGCCAATTTTACAGAAAATAATAAAAGCACACTACTGAAGAATCATTTCTTCGTTATACTATGAACAAAAACATTTCGGTTATTATTTTTTCATGAAACTTAAAATTTTATATCTACTTCTTTACAAAATATTGGTAGCACACTGTTGAACATTACGAATATCTCATATGTCAGTTCTAAGTCAATAACATATATTATGAAAATAGGAGTTCCATCCGTTATTTGATATCGTTTTTTCGTTCTCATGGCAAAAAAAACAACAACAGGAAAACAAATGCAGCATGGCAGTAAACATATAGCCTTTGGTAAATCTAAGTGATTATTATCTTTCTTAAGTGCTGTTAATAATTTCAGAAAAGTTTCTTCAACGAGAGGGAAGAATATCACCAAAACTATGATTCACTTGTACTGAATCTTGAATGACGCCTAGATTATATTTGAACCAAGAATGTTGTTAAGAAAACCACCTAATAAATTTAGATGACATCCTGGTCAGAGTTTTTCTTTTCTTCACATTATTTCTTTACTACAGATTTTTTTCCTTTAACCAAATCTCTTCGTAGCAAAGTGTTAGGACACCTCTTGGGAATTAAAGATACATTCAGCCTAATAAAAACAGATATACGCATTTTTGTCATAGTATAAATGATTTTTATTATATTGACAATGATTACATTAATTTACATAATAGGGGCTTAACTACATAAAAAATATTTTCAAATAAATATAAGATGAAATATTTTTCAAAAATAAGTGTCACCCACACTCACACACAGGTTTTATTTTCTCGATATTTTCAAAATTATCCAAAAAAAGAAAAGAATATGTCTGCTTGACATGAGGTGTGAGTAGTTTTCTTTTGGAAAAGCACATTATAAAGAATGAATTGAGACAATTTTCTAACAGTTTTTATTTAAATTCAGCTGTTTACAATCATAATGCTCTGAATCTGTAATGAAATTCGTGTAACGTTTAAAGCAATCACATGTAACACCACCGCTATCCGGAATCGAAACTGTTTTCTGTATAACTTACCTTCCATTTTTTTTAAAGACAAGCTGTTTTCTATAATCTTAAATTGAAATACAATGTGCTATCTATGTAGGATATTGATAGTAGATCTCTGCATCAGATTTTGTAACCCCATGAACTTTCTACAGAGGTAAACCTGGGAATTTAAAATGCTTTCAATATACCTTTTTCTTTAGGTGGATTATTGATTTTTAAATTATTCACAGTTTAGTGGAGAACCCACAACAACCCGTGTGATCACTAACCTTTGACCACGCTCCTATTACTGACATGACTTTAAAGCCCTTTATCTTTACATCAGGAATTATTATTATTTTCCTCCTGGAAATCTGATCTTCAGTAGAGGATTTTAGGAAGGGAGTGTCTGATCCCAGGTCTTAAACAATCCTTAGAAATAGAAAGCTAGGAGATTTGGCTAGAGTGCCCGATAGGAAAGTGACACGGAATCGAAGTAGAAAGGAAGAGGAAGACGCCGCTATTTATTGCCGGGGTCCGACGGCTTAACGTGCCCTTCCGAAGAACGGCGAATATTTAGTGGCCCGAGCTTTCGTACTTGGCTGGGATCGAACCAGAGGTCTTCTCCGTGGCAGTCACAAACGTTGACTGCTATGCTAACCGCGCCATTTTCCTCCTGAAAAGTAAAAAGTAGTGTTATATTAATATAAATTTTAGAAACTTTTGCCAAATGCTATTCAACATCTTTTACTTCAGTTTGATGATTCATTAAATAAAAATCTAATACTGGGGATGTAAACATGTTGTTGCACTTTTGAAGGCGTTTTCCAAATTTCGAGTTATTTCGTGTCCTAATAGCTATAACTTTTCTACACTGACGGAAAAAAATCCCACCACGAAAAAATAGTTGTAGAGGAATGAAATGGCGACAATATATTTATAGGTAATATATTTATTCGATTAAGGTTTCAAGATCACAGCTTAATGTAAGAGCGAGAAGAGACATTTTAAATGTCAAATGCTGGTACATTAATAACCGGTGTAACCGCCAGAATGTTGAATGCAAGCACGCAAACTTTCATGCATTGTGTCGTACAGGTGCTGAATGTCAGTTTGTGGGATGGAGTTCCATGCCTGTTGCACTTGGTCGGTCAATACAGGGACGGTTAATGCTGGTTGGGGGTGACGCTGGAGTTGTCGTCCAATGTTGTCCCATACGTGTTCGATTGGAGAAAGATGTAATGATCTAGCTGGCCACGGCAACATGTCGACACTCTGTAGAGCATGTTGGGTTACAACAGCGGTATGGGGGCGAGCCTTATCTTGTTGGAAAACACCCCCTGGAATGCTGTTCATAAATGGCAGCACAACAGGTTGAATCGCCAGACCGACGCACAACCGTTCCGTCAGGGTGCGTGGGATAACCACGAGAGTGCTCCTACTCTCATAGGAAATTGCTCCCCAGACCATAACTCCAGGTGTAGGTCCAGTGTGTCTCGGCCGCAGACAGGTTGGTTGCAGGCGCTCACCTGGCCTCCTTCTAACCAACACACGGCCATCACTGGCACCCAGGCAGAACCGGCTTTCAACAGAAAACACAACAGATCTCCACTCCGTCCTCCAATGAGCCCTAGCTTGACACCACTGACGTCACACACTGCAGTGGTTTGGAGTAAGTGTAATGCACGCTACAGGACGTCTAACTCGGAGCTGTCCTTCAAGTAACCGATTTGTAACAGTTCGTTGTGTCATTGTGGTGGCAACTGCAGCTCAAATTGCTGCCCCAGATGCAGTACGATGCGCCACGGCTATACGCCGTACACGGCGGTCTACCCTCTCAGTAGTGCCACGTGGCCGGCCGCAACCTGGTCTTCTTGAGGCAGTACTTACTGTTGACCACCGCTGCCAACAATCATGCACAGTGGCTACATTCCTGCCAAGTCGTTCTGAAATATTGCGGAAAGAAAACCCACCTTCTCGTAGCCCTATTACACGACCTCGTTCAAACTCCGTGAGCTGTTGATAATAGCTTCTTCGTCTTGTTAAAGGCATTTTTGACTAACATCAACACCCTACGTCGAATCTCAACGACAACTAACACTCACGAACGTTACAGCGCGTATTTACAGCAAACCGGCTTTGCATGTACCGAGGGGCGCTACTAGCGCCACACGTATGCGCCGAGCGCGAAATTTGCATAGACGTCATCTTACAGATGTACTCTCACCGCCTAGCAGCTGTTGTTTATCTAACATAACCCCTTCTTGGTTTTGGGATTTTTTTCCGTCAGTGTATATTCAAATCTCTCCGGAGTCTATTTTCGAATTAGTTCTCACAGATATTCACTGCCGTATTTTGAAGCAGCAAAACCACTTTATTATTAGCAGACAAATGCAAAGTGTTTTGCTCTACCGCCTTAGCGTTTATTCTATTTTAATTGCATGTGTTGAGGAAACATTGTAAAACGTAGAAATTATGCTTGGGTTCAAATGTTACATATATTACTGCAGAATTACTTAAGTCAGCTTAATTACAAAGGTGATGTTTCGATTAGGTAAAAGAACACTCAGTATATAAAGCATTAGAGACAGGAGTGATGGGCACTTAACATGGGCATCTCCGGCGCAAAGTTGAACACCACAAAACTAAAGGCACGTGATAAATAGTCAGACAGCAAGGCATCCCAAGTGTGTATCATAATCAAAGTACAAAGGTGGACGTGGTAATCTCTACGGATTTGATCCTAGGAGCACTGGCGGCGCAAGACAGGTGGATCATACTATCGCCAAAGTGGTAAGATCTCTAGAGTTCTCGAAGGCAACCAAATCAAGTGTGCTGTTGGCGTGCGGGTCCCAGCGGAGGTGCACTTGACACAAAATTGGTAACCAAATAAGTTGTCCAGTGGATTGAGACTCTGCAATTCCCTGAATTACGGCTGACGCAACTTCAGGATCCACTGACGCGAGTTGTGTTGTACGCAGCAGATTTACCTTTGGGAGTTAAAGGGTCTGCCGCGTGCCGCAATAATTTTAGACCTTCTAGATTTCGTGGCGTATTAATAAGTAAATTAAATTCCCGAAGCAAGTAAAAAGTATGGTATTGAAATTTCTGTGATGAACCTGTTTTCTTTGCTAAAGACCTGCGCTGAAAGAAATTTTAACCACCTGTAAACACATCCATTCCCTCCCTCATGAACTCTTGAATCTTGATATTGTAGCCATACTTCTTAGAGTTTGTAAAGTGATATCTTTGCAGTATGAAGTGAGCATACAACAGCCTCGGATTCTTCATCATGAAGTGAGAACTGAAACAAGAAGTACTTTAAATTAATGTTTATTGCCACTTTTTAAAAATTAACAAAGGTTAATTAATTTTGAAAAATTGACGACTCTGAGCAAAAAAAACAAAACAAAGCAGTATCTGGACGCCTACTTCAGAATCATAAAACAAGCTTCTAATTTACTACAACTGTTGATGATCATATCTCTTTCCTAATTAAGTTGCACCATGCGACTTACATTTTTCGACATATACTTCTGCACATATTTCACACTCAAAATTAATGATTATGATTTCATTCACCCAGTTTATTAGTAGTACCTAACTGACATCTCTGGCGAGAAATATCATTTGATCTTAATATTTACAGTGTCATTAAAAATCTGTGATTAAGCAGACTCTTATTTTACGAAAAAGAACAGGAATTTACATAACACTAAAGTTATGAGGGAATACCCAATAAAACATAAGGATGGAAATCCTAACTTAGTGTTTCTCCAGACGTCAACACTTGGTTTGCATTCTAGGTTCCTGTTACTCGTGATCAGAAAAGTTCAAAACTTCGTCTATGACACTAGCTACCGCTTCCAGTTGGACGTCACGAGAAGAGGGTCCCTCCTTTACTCGTCTGCGCGTATCGACGGCGTGCTCCAAATTCCGCCGCACAAGGTATGGCTGTTACCTTCGTCGCATTTGCCGTTTGTCGCCATTGCACTCAGGAGTACTGCTTTTTGCAATCATAAGTCTCAACCCCCAGAGTGTTATGCGTTCTCTTATGTCAATGGGTTAGAACTGCAGCGTTCTCATGGCCGAAGACTTGGCTGAGACCCGTGTGAAATCTGGCTTCAGGCAGGCTACACGGGAAGTAGCATATGTTCTCAAAACTCAAAGGATATGGCTTCACATGGCAGAATACTCTTCCTCTGGCGTTCCATGACAGAAAACAAATGCTCTCTTTTTCTTTCGACAATTTTCCACAAATATTTAGGGATCCTCCTACTTACATTTAATTTTACAGTGGCTGCATCTAAGCAAAAGGGAACGCAGGCCTTCACAAAATTTAAACGCTTACCCGGAGTTCACTGGTCGCCAAATTAGCACAAAGCCAACTGATTCGTTAGGGGCTAACAAGAGCGCCAGTTAATTTCCCTATCCCTAACAAATCGACGATGCGGAGAAAGTTCCTGGAAATTCTTACAGGTGATGATGCAACCCCGAGCGCAATAAATTTTGCCATTATAAACGTGTCTCGGCTAGTGCCAGCCAGCCGGTTGATCGTCTGAGCCAATTGAGAAGACGAAACTCCCTGACACATTCACAGTCATCATATGCTATCCTTATGCATTACTCAAAGCCTCCGGCAGTCTTGGCGACTCCATGCAGACCCCCCCTCTTCATGCAATTCAAACTATCCGGTGGAATCCTATTCAAGGAATCGAGTAGGGGTGGAATTTCGCTCAGACTTCTGGCCTCCAACAACACCCCATCTCGATGCTTTAACTGCCTTGACTAAACCACCCACCTCTTCACGCTACGAACTTCTCGCTCTATATCGATCGCCATCAGGATGGGTTGAAGGGAGCTGGTGTGGTGAAACAGGGAACACATTTTCTCTTCCGAACAACCTCAACACAGACCAGACACAAGAAAAGATAAAATATAAAAGAAAGCGAAATTAATTTTGGAATGCCCAAATTTCCGAATCTGAAGATTTGGATTAAAATTTTGTTAATTAGGAATGAGGTCCGGATTAATGTATGACCTCGCGTCCGCGAGCGCTGTAACATTGCCACAAGCATACCGTCGACTGACGTACCAGCGCCAAGAAAGCAAGCATCGGACGACAACACGCTATGTATGATAGGGGTTGAAGTAGAATATCCAGCCTCGTACCCACCGACAGCTTGGTAACGGTTGCTATAATCACATCCCGGACTAAGGAGAGTCAGCAAACAAACAGCACGGCGAGAGCAGACGACTTGCTCAAGTGCCACTGCTGAATGTTTCTTATAAGAAATTAAGCCTCGCGTTGTGTTGGGAAAGTCAAAACTGGACCTCGACTGAATGAAAACGCGTTGTGTGATCAGATGTCTACCTCGATCTGACGGGGGGAAGGGGAAGCGAGTGTGCGTTTTGCATCGACAGTATGTAGCCATTCTCCGTCGTGCCCGGTCGGTTCTGTTCCAGGCGATTCTAACTCTGTGATGGAATGGAGCCTTCTCATGGGCAACATTAGGTTCCTTAGGGTATCTGGTGAGGTCCTTAATGGCTGCGCGCAACTATCATGTGCTGCTGATCCGGCGCACGATTTTCATAGTTCGCGGATGACCTGTTTCAGCAAACGAGTCAGCTGCCCCACCTGACAAAAACCACCCAGGCATCGCTTGAGGAACACTCATCTGGGTTTGGAACCATCCCTTGGCACCTAAGGTCCCCGGCTTTAAACCCTGTGGAAACACTTTGGGATCCCCCGGAGCGTAACATCAGATACACGAATCCTGGAGTGGCGTCTCGGGCAGAGTTGTGGAAAATACTGCAAAAGGCGTAGATGGCATTACCCCGAGAATCCCTCTGACATCTTGTGGAGTGAATCTCTCGCTTCGTACAGGATGCTATTCGCTCTAGAGGGAAGCCAACACTCTATTTGGTAGGTAACTCCAATGATTTGTCCATTGAGTGCATATCTTATTGGCCTATGTACTTCAAAATACTTTATAATTATTACTGTTGTACTCTTATTTGTTACCAAGATACATATACAATCGTTGTCAAAAGTCCTGCACCAATAGACCGAAAGTCAATTTTGATGTTTGACGTTAACTTACACAGCGTAGTGATAAAGTCAGGAATGCATATTATTCTTAAGTTTAATGTAAAGTTTATGCTGAATTCAAATATTTTTACAGAATGTTATTACCAGTAATAGAAGTGAAGTTACTAGCAAAGGTACAGCGTACAGTCATAAAAAGTAACTAATAGTGCAATTTGTGAAATTAGTGTACAATGCATTTAACGTAAAATTATTGTACAGTGCATTATTGAAAACTGCAGGACACCTGAAATAACTTACCAACAAGCAAAATACGCTTCAATATATAATTGGATAACCACGGTTTCTTAGTAACAAAGTGCACCTTCTTAACATGCAGCTAATGAGCTTCTCTATTTGTCCATCGGTGATAACACGGTGCAAAAATTGCTGCTAAAAGAGGCTGTGATCATTCCATTATATTGCACACTATTAAAAGAGTTGCAGAAATAGGATGTGTAGGAAACAGAAAAACAACAGGTCAACCAAGGCTGTGTACTGAACGTGATGATTGAATGTTGATCCGTCGTTCCTTAAAATCAAAGTTTAAAACAGCCACTGATTTACGAATTGAGTGGATTAATGAAGTAGGCATTTATGCATCTGCACGTACAGTTCGTCGTAGGCTACAAGAAAACGGACTGATTGCGCGAAAAGACGCACAAAAACCCTACTTTACTGAACAACAACTGCTCAAAAGATTTGCTTGGACCAAGGCACACAAGAATTGGACTGTTGATGAATGGAAAAATTTACTTTTTAGTGATGAAACAACTGTTATTGTTTCCTCTAATAATGGAAATAATTATGTACGTCGTCAGGCTGGTGAAAGATTATTTCAGCTAACCACTCAACATAGACATGCTGCACCAACCCAACAATGAAGCATGCACAGTCGGTGGTGTTATGGTACTTTAATTCAGATACTGGTGTTGTTGTTATGTTATGATACTTTAATTCAGATACTGGTGTTGTTGTTATGTTATGATACTTTAATTCAGATACTGGTGTTGTTGTCATGTTATGGTACTTTATTTATTTTAGTTAGTGGTGGTTTCTGCACTTTTTTGATGGCACATTGAATGGATCGAAACATGTGAATATTTTGGAGTCCAAATTGGTACCATCTGACAAGGCATGGGTTTTTCGGAATTTTATCTTCCAGGACGATAATTGGCCATGTCATCGGTCAAAGTTGGTTGACGAGGGGTTTAATCTAAAATTTATAAGAAAATTAAGTGGCCGGTACAGTCGCCGGATTTTAATCCCATAAAGTATCTGTGGGTGAGATTGAAGAAAAAGATCCTTCAACGAGGACCCACATCTAAAACAGCATTAATTGAGCCTGTAAAGGCCGTATGACACAGTGTTATCACCAATGGTCAACTACAGAAGCTCATTAATTCCATGCCAAGAAGGTGAACTTTGTTCCTAAGAAACCGCGGTTATCCAATTAAATATTAATTCGTATTTTGCTTGTTGGCAAATTATTTCATATTTCCTACAAGTTTCAATAATGGCATGTACAGGAATTTTACGTTACATGCATCGTACTAGAATTTCACAAATTCCACTATTTGTTGCTTTTTATGACTAGACGCTTTACTTTTGCTTGTAACTTCTCTTCTATTACTGATAAAAACATTCGGTAAGAACATTTAAATTCAGCATAAAATATCCTTCAAAACGATGTATAATACACTGAAGAGCAATTTTAATTAGATATACCTGTCTAGTAACGTTTAGCACCACCTTTCCCCCTGATGACGACGGCAATTCGTCTCGGCATGGACTCAACAAGACACCGGAAGCTTTGGGAAGCCATACGGATTCACGACCCTTGAACAAGTTGCCACTGTTCACGAAGATTGGATGCTCTCGATGCCATCCCAGATGTGCTCGATGGGATTGAGGTCAGGTGACCTAGCTGGCCAAAGAAGCTAGGTCACGTCAGTGGTGTTAATCCAATCATTAGGATACTATTCGGGAGCAATGGCACGGTGCATTTTCTTGTTGCAGAATGAGGTCCCTAGTGAGATGTTGAAGACGCACAAACCGGAACAAATGATCGTCCAGGATATCGAGGTAACGTTGACATGTGAGGAACAATGTCACACGTACCAGGGGTTCCATTTCAGTCCAAGTAAACAGTCCCCAGACGAGAATGCCACCCCCACCAGCTTGAAGAGTACACTGCTGGCAAGAAGGATCCATCGCTTCATGTGGTTTGCGCCGTACTCGTTTCCTGCCATCCGCATGTAACAACGTGAATCTCGACTCATCAGTCCAGGCAACATTTTCCCACATGTCTAGGGTCCAGTGGCGATGTCCCCGTGCCCATGCAAATCTCTTCACCCTGTGATGTGCGTTCAGCAGCGGTACCTTCGAAGGACGAAGGCTTCTGTACCCCATAGTGAGGAGATGGTTCTGGATGGTGTGGCTGCTTACACGTTTTTGTGCACCAGCGTTAAATTGCCGAGTGATTTCTTGCACTGTAGCCCGTCCATCCGCTGTTACAATGCGAGCTAGCCGACGATGACGCCGCTCATCCACACGCTGTTGTAAACGGCAGTTGGCCCTTGCAGGGATGGTTGTTCCGGATTCGATGTACTCACGGTGCATCCGTGACACTGTGGCTCGGGAAAATCCCAGTGCCTGCACGACTTCTAAGATGGAGTGACGCATTCGTCGGGCCCCGACAATTTACACACGATCAAATGCGCTTAGATCCTTCGTCTTACTTACCGATATTGCGTCTGAAACTTACTGGTTCCCGTCGCATCACTCTTTATATTGTCGGATTACTGCATATGTCACTTCGTTTCCGTTTACAGGCGCGCCCACAGCGCCACATTTACATAACGCCAGCTGTCTCTAATTCAATTGCTCTTCAGTGTATGTATTCCTGACTTTGCCATTACGCTGTATAAGTTGGCTTCAAACATCAAAATTTGTCTTTTGGTTTACTGGTGAACATTATTTCGGCACGACTGTAGATCTCCTTGTGATATGTGTTGCTCAGCACGAATTTGTTACATCTTTTGTAGAGCTCATCATTATTTCTATGATTTAAAAATATTGAATTCCGAAGCAGAATAACTATTATTGCTTAAATAACACACCTGTTCGGTAACAAACCATTAAATACTACACTGAGGCCTTTCTCTTACCCAAATGAACATTTTCTTTGAAGTTTAGGAACTTCAAGTATTATGTTTTACAAATCAAAGGAACTAGACATGATTTCAGTTAACCGCTCAACATAGGTCCTCAACTTCCTAACACTCACAGCGATAACCAAACCATGTTTTATTTACGCTACGGTGTGGCGAAATTTCCAACATCTTGTTTCTCTCAGTAAGTTAAGTAAAATGGTGCTGACGACTCAAATGCACGACGCGACGTAGTGAAAAGATTCCCGAATGTACCAAATTCTTTTAACTAAAGACTAAGTGTTAAAGTGCTCCTCTGGAACGTGAAATCTGAGTAAGGTAATCAATTTCTGAGAGAATTCTAGTTTTGTTTGCTATGCAACATGGATCCTTACCATTTGAAAACTTTGACCTTGATCCTACATGGCGGATTTCAAGATGGCAGACATATTCCGGAAATAGCCTGAAAGATAGGCTCCTTCACCGATTCTTGCTGGGGTATTCAGATATTTCATTGTCCCTCCCGTTTCTGAAATACAAGTGTGTCCTGCGAGATTTGACTCACCACGTATACTTATACACTATCTACCAACAAGTAATAGGACACCCTTGCAATCGACGATATTTGCGGTCCTGATACACGTCACGGCTGCCGCCGGTAAATATCGTGTGGGAAACAACAAAACAACCAGTCGAATGCAAGATGCCACGCAATTCGGAGATCTTTGATTTCGAGAAAGGTGTAATCGTCGGGTATCACATAATTGGCCGATCCATACGTGACATATCCAGCAACTTGAAATACCCAAAATCGACAGTGGCCTACGTGATTGGCAAGTGGAAGATGAGAGGTGACTGTCGGAATGTGCCCCGACCCGGCAGACCCACAAAACTGGGAGTTAGAGACCGACGGCTGCTGGCCAGAGAAATTCGGAAGAACCGTACCAAATGAATGGGCCACATCCTCGAGGAGTTTCAACGGTAACCCGGGAGGGTTCTTTTGTGTAATACCTTCCCCAAGGAAGCCCATCTGCTCGGTTAACATGGACGTGCTGCCGCCCACAAGCTTTTGATCACCAAGTCCAATAGCGCTGCTCGGCTAACGTGATGCAAAAAACGTCGACAGTAGACCGTTGAACAGTGGAAACACGTTCTCTGGAGCGACGTATCAAGGTTCACCCTCTACCGTTCGGATGGCAGGGTCTGGGTTTGGCGTCTGCCTGGAGAACACCTCCTGTCGGAAAGTATTGTGCCAACTGTTAAGTTCGGCGGCGGTGAAATTATGCTATGGGGGTGTTTCTCCTGGTATGGCACGGGACCTTTGGTCGCAATTCCTGGTAGACTCAACGCCGAGATATACTGCACCATTTTGGATGACCATGTGCTTCCTACGTTGTGGCATATTTACGTGGTGGACCCTTGTTACTTTCAGAATGACAATGCTACCTGTCATGTTGTGAGATCCACCATGGCTTGGTATGGTGAAAATGGGGTTAATCGAATGGACTGGCCTGCGCAGAGCCCAGACCTTAACACTATCGAGCACCTCTGGGACGAGTTGGAGCGTCGACGTAAGGGGTGCCCCCACCGTCCGAAATCGGTGAAGGAACTGACCTGTCTTCTCCAAGCCGAGTGGAAAAAAACTACTGCTAGCCGTTGTACAACGCCTGGTTGAGAGTATGCCCCGGAGGGTCGCAGCTGTAATCGCCGCTAGTGGAAGCTCCATTAACTATTGAAGGTGTTTAAACTTCGTTTTCTTTGCTATCACAAGTGTCCAATTCCGTGTTGGTAGATAGTGTATATGATGCTTGCAAAAAGAGTTGCAATGTGTAAGATATGGCTACCTACAATTTTAAATGTATCATTTGCACTTTTAATACATAGAGCCATGCACTCTCGCGTGAATAAGTTTAATATGCCTGTGTTTCTCTTTGTCTGAATTTTGTGCGAAAATTTTGCTAAAGCCTAAGGACAAAACAGCATTCAAAACTACTTGTACAAACGAGGAAATAAACATTGCAAGATTTTGCCGTCCGCTGTAGATGTCATAAATTATGTAATACTTAGTATCGCATTATTGTCTGAAATGCATTCTGTCGTATATGACGAATGGATTTCAGATTAAACTGAGTTCATGTATTATATTTAATCAATAATGAACAAAGAAATGTTTCTCTTGCTAATTTCTTTGAAAAAATTTTTATATATATTTTGTGATTCTAAGTAACTTTTTTTAACGTGTGGCCAGTATTTTGCTTTTGATAAGAGTCTGAAACACCCCAAAATACCTTAACACAGATATTTCTGATAATATGAATGGCGGTCTTTACATCAAATTTCGATTAATATTTTGTGGCAGTATATTTAAAAGGGTTGTTACAATTACACATTACTTAATAAAATTTGCTGAAATGCGTCAAAGACGTAGCAAGTATGCTACGTTTTTCTCGCTCAAAACCATTCCTGTGTAGTCCATGCTTGCTACAGCTCTCGTAATTTGGCTATGAACCATTTTCGGTAATGTTTATAACATTTCTGATTAAGTTACGTATTTCTTCTTGAATAACACTAATTGCTGTACTCAATGGTATCAAAACATGATGTTGAATTTCCTGTAGGAAGAACTTGCGTTCAATCGTTCAACAACCTGAGTGCTGCAAGTTGGACACCTGCCCATAAATTCCTTGTTACATTATAATTATGCTTTTTCGGTAGATTTCAATGCACCAGATAGCATCATAAATTAGTAACGAGTTGAATTGTTTTTAGGTATTACCCTATCAATATTGTGGTGAGTTTTATATGACGATGTGCAATTTATTTCCTGTGGGACGAACTTACTGGGATGTAAACCACTAATTAGAACATTTCAGTTTCCACAACACTGCAATCTGGATGAGGAAAGAGTTATTTTCTGTTTGATTCAGTTTTCGGTAATGTATTGTGCGGTAAGTGTCCTTAACGATGGCAAGACCTGAAATATAACTAACCTTTAATAACAAGAACTGAAACATAACTAACCTATAAAACGAACAAAAAGATAACTGACCATTAATAACAAGAACTTAAATATAACTAACCATTAATTACAACACAGCAGTTTCCACAACACTGCAATCTGGATGAAGTACAACAGTTATTTTCTGTTTGATTCAGTTATCAGTATCGTACGAAGCGGTAAGATTCCTTAACAATAACAAGAAATGAAGCATATCTATCTGATTCATGTGTCTCTCTCATCGCAAACAAGAACTGAGTTTAGAATAAAGCATAATATAAATTCTATATAGCTTGTGGGACGCCAACACCAGAAAACTAGTTATAAATATAATGATCCGATTTATTGGTGTCTAAAGTAAGAAATCACACAAATTTCACTCCGCAAGCTTTCTCCGTCAACGGACGGCTTCATCAGGCGGTTACATAGAGAATATAGAATCAAAATTGTAGACAGAACGTTAATTCTAATATGACAAATGAAATCACAAGTGGAGACCGCGCGCATAAATAACCACGAACGTGGTGAATACAATATCTTAAAAGCTAATGCAAAAGCAAACAACGTAAACTTTAGGAACACATATGGAGACGCAAGAACAGCTGCCATAAGGGAAACAGTTGAGATATTAACGAAACAGGATGTATGCAACACCGATGTCTCTTTAGAACTACCGGTGGCTTGGAACCATCTGCTAGGCATCGCAAGATGGTCTTCATGATTCTAGTTTCTTCCTAAAGTTTACGTTGTTTGCTTTTGCATTAGCTTTTAAGATATTGTATTCACCACGTTCGTGGTTATTTATGCGCGCGGTCTTCACGCGTGATTTCATTTGTCATATTAGAATTAACGTTCTGTCTACAATTTTGATTCTATATTCTCTATGTAACCGCCGGATGAAGCCGTCCGTTGACGGAGAAAGCTTGCGGAGTGAAATTTGTGTGATTTCTTACTTTAGACACCAATAAATCGGATCATTATATTTATAACTATATAAATTCTAGTTTGTGCAGTTTCTTTGGGCGTCTTTAGTTAAACGTAAGACACGCACACTAAGTGAAACAACTGTGAATCTTTCTTGTGGTTCTATCTAAATTTCAGAGTGCGTTGCAACATGAAAGGTTTTCACGAAATACTCGTTTTGGCCATTCTATGGAATAGTTCAATCATGTGACACAGAAATGCAGCGATGTGGAAACACCACGAGCACCGTGGAGTATTGTCTCGGGAAAAATTCATTAGAACTTATTTCCGAACCGATGTTACTGCTACCAAAATTAATTAAATCAGTTTTCTACTTGGAAAGGCAGAACTAATTTATTGCTTCAAATCCAGAAAGTAATTAAATGATCTTTAAGCGTACAAGTAACTATGTTTCCTTTCTTTCTTTGCATATGAATTTTAATTATAGGGTCCCAGAGGCAACGGTCGTCGATGAAAATGCTGCCAAATCTGCTCGCGATGTACACCGCAAGACTTCACTGCATCACTGGTGGATTTCAAAATTGCTTGTGTTAGGACATTACCCAAATCTGATAGGAATAATTGAATTCTAATTTGAAACAGTCAAGCCTCAGTCAGTCCGTACTGGATAGGCCCGCCGCTCATTATACATCGTAAAGACTAAACCGGAAGAGGCTGGTGTCATTGCTGTCTTAATATGTAAGTAGTCACAATATTATACTTTTAAAGGTAAATACTTTAGTTTTTAGCATAACATCTGAATATGATCAATATAATGATACAGTACGTATAAAGGGCAAAGACGAACACAGTTTTAAATACATTTTCTATTGCCTACTGTTTTTTTTCTGATTTGCGCGCAGTGATCTGTAGCAATCAAATACGACAAAGCTCTTGTCTTTACAAACGATTTCAACATTTATTTTCTCAAAAGACTTGTAGTTTGCAGTATTTTAGTTCAAACATGATAGAAATATATTTAGCAGTATGAATGTTTTTTATTCATTTCGTAGTATGTAGCTCCTAATTTTTTAGGGAATTCGTCACTTTGCCAAAAAACAATAAAATTAATAATTTAAATGTTAATCTGTTCATCATACGACAAAATACTATTCATGTCGTAAAAGGTTTTAGGGTGTGATAATTAATATTTTTAGTTATAATTCGCTCTCTACAGGGATACATTATCCGATTCGTACTGTTCGAAATATAGCATAATTGACAAAAGTAAATATATGAGATCTTAGTGTGATGCGTGATATGAGAGAGATTTGTAACAGGTTGATGTTTTTACCATGCGAAGCTGATTGCATGTGCGATCACACAGATCTGTGTCCATGACGAAGTAACTTGGTGAAAGTTCGTTTCAGATGATTTTTATAGCTGCGAAGTTATGTTGCAAGAAGATTTTGTGTTACCACCTGCTGTGTCTGTCATAAAATTATATAAAACGTTAATAAAAATACTGCAAAAAAGAAAACTTACTCTGAGGTTTAGAGCAGGTTTTCTTCATCGCATCTAGAAATGCCTAAGCTGCAAAAGAGAAAACTTACTCTAAACCTCAGCACAACTGAAAAGCCTCATTAAACATAATCGGCTTTCAAACACTGTACGGGCTATATATTAGAAACGAAATAATTCAACTGCAAAAATATTAATTACGTACAAATAGTGTTCAACATTTCTGGAAAACTATATCACAGTAATATACACTAACGCAGAACTTACAGTAAGATGGTGAAGGCAATGAAAGAGAATAAGTTGGTAAAGGCTTTAGAATAAATTGGTGAAGGTGAAGTTTTTTTGTCATTAAGAAAGTTAGTTTATCAGATTTTTATTGGTAAATTGACTTTCAAATAAAATCTCGGTAATAAAAAACACTTGTCCGCTAATCAGCCTGGAATAAGAGACTGATATTTTACGATTACAATACATGGTAGATATACTATAGGTATTCATGATGAATTGCGGTATAACATATGCCGATATGAACTAGAGTGGGTCACATTCATGCTCTTTGTATTTGCTGTGATGTTTTGTAAGGAGTTAACGTCATATTCTTTAAAGGTCATAACCAGCGATCGGTAAAGCTTGAGAGGTGAACAACAGTTATTTACCCCTCTCCCGTATCTACTGCTGACGCGCATTAGGTCATTATTTGATGTGATCAAACTGCTTTAACTCTGCCTTTCGGTCCTGTATGAACAAATGTTGATAAAGGATATTCGTAATATTAAATGTAAAAAATGAACTAAGAGCTACCACAATTGATAACAACAAGGAATGATCCGAATGTTAATGTTTAGCAGGCAATCAGAAAAAACGTCAGAGTATTTGTATATGTAACACAAAGCTAATCCCAATTCAGTAGCATGTATCTCCACCTCCATTATGAAAATTCATTAGGAAGAAATGAAATGTGAAGCTAAACGTTCAGCGAATACATATTTTTATAAACAAGATAAACACAGCAGGGAGATCACCTGGTGTTGTCAATAAAATTTTGGATTTTCAGCAGCCGCATTGATCTAAGGTGCGACATTGAAGATTAAAATTTTAATGAACATTCAACTTTTCGATAATGGAAAATTTCCACGCCAAAAACTCATTTATTTTGTTTCCGCTATAGCAGTCTATAAGATACTTCTATACGTAAATACTGAGATCGTTCAGACTTTAGTAGAATGTCTGTGTTCAAAACTGCGTTCTTTTGCACTGATTCTGTTTTCATATGTGATTGTTCATCATTCTTGAGCATCGTCAGCTCCAATATTTGCACATCTGTCTGGATTCCCTCTTGAAAACCTTATACACTATTTCAACGCTGAAAGGATTATCATTAAATTTTGTCAATTTATCCTCGTTTTTAATTCTAGAAAGATAAACTGGTGGAACACCAAACTTGTTTGTAACTTTCAAATTTGTAACACCTCCTGTATCCCTTTAGTGGTTTCCATCGGGTTTCACGCAGATTGTTAAAGTCTAGGGCTTGTTAAAATCGCGATTTTGTGATATTCTTAACCCTCTGGGCGCTAAGAAAATCTTCCTCTTATGCTTTGACTTCGGCTGTGTGTTCTGCGAACGATCGTTTCATCAGCGGCAACGTCTTTCTACTAAACCTACCTCATTGACAGCCGGGCTGCCTGTTTTTATCTCTCCCTTCGAAAGGGTGGAGCAAACTGCCACTGATTTACAGCCACGATAAGAGTAACAAAGGAATTAGGCTGATGGTTTCCTCCCCTGGAAATGGCAGGAAGGTGTTCCAACTTCCCTTTCTGAGGAATGCGCGCAGACAACACCGGTAAAGAGAATCGTGCAAAAAATATGTTTTTCTATGTTATCAACGTTTCACGTAGAATGTTAATTTCGTAGCGATTCTAATTGCTTCCTTCAGATTAAAAACAAACGTAACAAAAACTCCAGCTACCAATCAAAAACTAAGCTTTTATTTACTAAGAATTACTGTAACCTTGATTTCTCGTGAAATTAGTTTTCGTCGTTTATTGACTTTAGTTTTCTAAGCCCCTTTTTTTAAATTGAAAAAAAAAACCGAAAAAAAAAACCGTTCGCATTGGTTCAGTGTACAATACTTTCGGCGAACGTGAATTTTTTGTCACACCTAAAAAATGCGAAACAAATTAACCTCACTCCCTTCAGACAGAACGATCTTGATAAAGCGATCCTATGAAAAAAATCGTGGTGTTGGAGGATTGAAGTTTCATAATTCTTTGAGCTGAACGGTTTCAATGTCTTTTGTGCGATGTTCTCACCATTGTAATGCGTGTTATACACACAACAGTCATCAGCGATTGAAATAAATCCTGAGTATTCTCAACGTTTGCACTTTAAAAAAATCAAAAAAATTATAAGCACACAATGAATAAAAAAACCACCAAAAAACCAAAACAATATGTGTCGATCTGAGAAACGAGCACTAAATTGAATCAAAAGGATAGAACACAAATGAACCAGATTATTCTTTGAAATACATTATCACAACTTGACTTTTCACACGGCTGAGTAAATGTTTATCTTATTTACAGTGGGATGTGTAATTGGGTGTAGGAGAACTGGCCAGCCGAAGAAATGGCCACCTGAGAACAAGCCACAAAAATTTTAAGGGATCGTATAAAAATTTCGTTTTTGACCGCTTGGTGGCCACGACCCCCAGAGGTTGGTTATCTGAGTCATATAAAGTTTCCGTAATTTCGTCTTTTCTTAGATGCGATAATTAATGTAATTCTTTTTAAAACATGTTTATGATCTACAACTCAACAAAAAATTTCAGGGTTTTCAAATTACAAGTCAGCAAATTGTCTGAGTACATATGCTGACTCAGAAAACCTGTCGAGGGTGGGGGCAGTGTTTGTTTCATGCATACATCCAGGGGGCGAAGCCCTCCCGGAAACGACCATTACTACCCCCTGGAAACCTTTTAGGTTACTGAACCAAATTTTAATAAATTCAGGCTATGATGAAAAAGGAAGTTTCGTTTCTTTTTATGCTACAAATATTTATCTAATTATATTTTTTTAAATATTTGATCAAATGGTACTAGTTATAATTTATTTTATCAAAAGTGTATTATGACGCATGATATTCTTTAAAATATATAAGTAGACTAATGATACCTAATTGTCGGGGAATCGTGGTTCAGGATTAAGAGTGCGTTGAATGCATTTTATAGATAAAAATTTCAAGCCTGCGGACACCACCTTCCCCTCCTTTACTGGAAAAAGTTTGCTTTTCCTGAAATGTTTGAAGAATTAATTACTATACCAGGGATGTATATAGAATTTTTCTACGGACGGGGGAGAAAAAAGGAAGTTTTTGAAATCCACCATCTGAAACAAAATTAAAGATAAAGAAAAATTGAAGAAAAATTAAAGCACTTTTTTTTCTAATGTAAATTGATATATTTTAATAAAATTAAGGCATTTTTTTCTAATGTAAGTCGCATTTTAACCACACAAGAAAAATGAGAGGGGGCGACGCCCCCTCTAAACGCGCCCCTCTGCTAGATATATAGTAATTTCATCTATATATTAAATATAGTAGTTAAAATTATATATATAGCTATAACGAAGTAAATTTCTCCGTCATTTCTGGTCTACGCCGGGATTCGATCCCGGGTCCCCTCATTCCGGAATAAGTTGCTCTACCAATTGAGCTACGCGGACGTTTTATTCTGATTCCTATCTGCCTTTATGTCGTGTGCGTCCTTCTGGCAGGTACGTCACATCTCCTGGTACGTTACATCATCTCCCCGTTCTTTTCTTTTTTTTTTTTTTCGAAGTTCTGGAGAAGGGATTCTCTCATTTTTCCTATCTCGCGGTGTGTGAAATAACATCACACCATTGCGAGATTTTGAACGGTCGGGTCATCCGGATAGTTCGGGCGCCATTATAAATTTCTAAGTAAATTTCTCCGTCATTTCTGTATCCGCGCCAGGAATCGAACCCGGTTCCCCTCATTCCGGAATAAGTTGCTCTACCAATTGAGCTACGCGGACGGTTCTTCTAACTACGATCTGCCTTTATGTCGTGTGCGTCCTTCTGGCAGGTACGTTACATATTAAATGGAAAACTTGCCCCCTCCAACGTTCCATTGCCCCCCCCCCTCCCGGAAATTTTGAGGCTACTTCTCCAGTTGGCAGTTATCCTCTTGTCAGTACGCCGGGTAACAGTTATCCGCTTTGTCTTCAGTCCTCTGGTGGGGGTGATATCAAAATTTTAAATTATAAAGAAATTCTGGTCCGATCGGGAGATTTTCATCGTTTACATGCTACAATTGGACACATTATCTGAAAGGAAAGTGCCAACTCAGCACACCTGTGGGGGAGGGAAAATTACTTTAAATATAAAATATAGATTATTTTGGTCCGACAGGGAGATTTTTAAATGCCTTTACAAGCTACAACTCAAAAAATTATGTGAGGGCATGTGCCTACTCAGGAAACCTGTCGGGGGAGAGGGCTGGGTTAATACCAAAAGTGTAAAATATGAAGATTACCGGTCTGATTGGGTGACTTTCAGCATTTACAAGCTACAATTCGACACATTATCTGAGTGCATGTGCTAACGCATTTTACAATTTTGGTATCAACCCTTCCCCCGACAGGTTTCCTGCGTGGGCACATGCCCTCAGTTAATATATCGAATTGTAGCTAGTAAATGCTGAAAATCTCCCGATTAGACCAGATATGCTTTATATTTTTCACATTTGGTGTATCCTAGCCACCCCCTGACGGGTTTCCTGAGGCAGCACATATCCTGATATACACTGACGAAAAAACAAAATCCAACACCATGAAGGGGTTGTGTTAGATAAACGACAGTTGGTAGGCGGTGAGAGTACATCTGTAAGATGACGTCTATGCAAATTTTGCCCTCGGTGCATACGTGTGGCGCTAGTAGCACCCCTCGGAACATGCAAAGCAGGTTTGCTGTAAATACGCGCTGTAACGTTCGTGAGCGTTAGTTATCGTTGAGATTCGACGTAGAGTGTTCATGTCAGTCAAGAATGCCTTTAAGAAGACGAAGAAGCCATTATCTACAGCTCACGGAGTTTGAACGAGGTCGTGAAATAGGGCTACGAGAAGGTAGAATTTCTTCCCGCAATATTGCAGAATGACTTGGCAGGATTGTAACCACTGTGCATGATTGTTGGCAGCGGTGGTCAAAGGAAGGTACTGCCTCAATAATACCGGGTTCCGGCTGGCCACGTGGCACTACTGAGAGGGAAGACCGCCGTGTACGGCGTATGGCCGTGGCGCATCGTACTTCGTCTGCGGCAGCAATTCGAGCTGCAGTTGCCACCACACTGACACAACGAACTGTTACAAATCGGTTACTTGAAGGACAGCTCCAAGACAGACACCCTGTAGCGTGCATTCCACTTACTCCAAACCACTACCGTTTGCGACGTCAGTGGTGTCAAGCTAGAGCTCATTGGAGGACGGAGTGGAGATCTGTTGTGTTTTCTGATGAAAGCCGGTTCTGCCTGGGTGCCAGTGATGGCCGTGTGTTGGTTAGAAGGAGGCCAGGTGAGCGCCTGCAACCAACCTGTCTGCGGCCGAGATACACTGGACCTACACCTGGAGTTATGGTCTGGTAAGCAATTTCCTATGACAGATGGAGCAACCTCGTGGTTATCCCACGCACTCTGACGGCACAGTTGTACGTCGGTCTGGTGATTGAACCTGTTGTGCTGCCATTCATGAACAGCATTCCAGGGGGTGTTTTCCAACAGGATGAAGCTCGCCCGCATACCGCTGTTGTAATCCAACATGCTCTACAGAGTGTCGACAAGTTGCCGTGACCTGCTAGTGCAACAGATCTTTCTCCAATCGAGCACGTATGGGACATCATTGGACGACAATTCCAGCGTCAGCCCCAACCAGCACTAACCGTCCCTGTATTGACCGACCAAGTGCAACAGGCATGGAACTCCATCCCACAAACTGAGATCCAGCACCTGTACGACACAATGCATGAACGTTTGCATGCTTGCATTCAACATTCTGGCGATTACACCGGTTATTAATGTACCAGCATTTTACATTTAAAATGGCTCTTCTCGCGCTTTCATTAAGCTGTGATCTTGAAACCTTAATCGATTAAATATGTTACCAATACAAATGTATTGCCGCCATTTCATTCCTCTACAACTATTTTTTCGTGGTGTTGGAATTTTTTTTTCCGTCAGTGTAGTTTGTTGACTCGTAGGTTGTAAATGCTGAAAATTTCGCGATCGGACCAAAAATTACTTATATGTCATATTTTAGGTTTCAAGCACCGCCCCCCTCCCCGATAAATTTCCTGGGTTTGCACATACTCGCATATAATTTGTTTAACTGTAGTTTGTAGAAAAATATCGTAAATAAGAAAATGCGAAATTACGGAAATTTTATGTGTGTCAGATAACCAATCCCAAGAGACATAGCCAAAGAGCAGTTCAGAACGTAATTTTTTTACGGCGCCTTAAAATTTTAGTGGCTCATTCTCCTGGTGGCCACTCCATCAGTGGTCAGATCTCCGATGGCAAGTTCTCCGCTTTGTCTTTGGCCCGAAAATCATGGAAATGGCTAAATTTCTAACTGAAAATGAAATATTAAAAATATAATACACTGCTGGCCACCCAAAATGCAACACCAAGAAAAACACGAGATAGCAAAGTCAGATTTACTTGACACATAGCAACAGATACAAAAATGAAACGATTGAGCTTACATGCCCGTGCGACTTGCGTAACACGCAGACCTCAATAGTTCGTGTGGATCCCATGGCTGGCAATAACGGCCGCTACACGCCGAGGCATCGAACGAAAGAGGCTTGGGAAGCAGGCTTGGGGTATGTATGTCCAGGCTGCTTCCACACTTTGAAACAGTTCATCAGGCGTAGCCACGGGTGGAGCTTGCCGGGCCACTCGGTTGCCGATCAGCGACCAGACGTGTTCGACGGGCGACATATCAGGAGAACAGGCGGGCCACGGCAGCAGTGACACCTTGTTAGCCGTGATGAACTGTTGCACGATGCGTGCCTAGTGCGGGCGAGCATTGCCCTATTGAAACGTGGCCGCTGGCAGGTCCTGCAAGTAAGGGAGGACTACAGGCTCCAAAACGTCGGAGATGTAGCGGTGGTTGTTGAGTGCACCGGCGATGCGTACCAGAGGGTGCGAGTGTCATATCTAATTGCGCCCCAAACCATAACGCCAAGGGGCGGATTGGTATGGCGATGTATTATGTAGGCGTCATACAGTATCTCGCCGCGGTGCCGCCACACGCGGATCCGACCATCGTGGTGTAGTAGGCAGAAGCTAGATTCGTCAGAGAAGACAATGTCGTGCCGTTCTGTAGTCCAGGTGCGGCGTTCAAAGGCCCACTGCCGCCGCACTCGCCGGTTGTGTGACGTCAATGGTAATTGGAGCAATGGGCGCCGTGCGACAAGTCCCCGCTCCTGCAGACGACGTCGAACAGTACGTGCTGACACAGGTTGTTGCGAAACACACCTTAATTCCTGCGATAACGATCGTGATGTGGCGGTGCGTGCCAGCAATTCCCGTCGCACAGCATGCAGGTCCTCTCGATCGGTGGTGTGCCGCGGCTGCGGCCATCGCTCACGTCGGTCCGTTCTTCGCTCCTGCACCCACCGATATCCATACTCGCCTCACTGTGGCTGAATGCCATCCCACACGGGCGCCGATGTCTTGGTAGGATAAACCGCGGTCGCGATAAGCCATTTTTCGTCCTCTGTCGAACTCCGAATTGTGCTGGAATGACTGTCGCATTCTGCGACGAGGCATTAGGAAGCTTCCCACGCACAGAACCGACAGCACAACACAGTTCCACTACTTACACCCCGCCTTCTGTGCACCCTTTTTATAGTGCTTTTTGGTGGCGTGCCGGACACACATGATTTGCATAAGCCTTGCAAAGCTTATCGTTTGCATGTCCTCTCGCGGTCGACGCATGCTGCGAATTTAAGGCCAATCGGATGCTTCCTCCTAGATGTTGCATTTTGGGTGGCAAGCAGTGTATATGGAGAATAGAGCCACAGGAAATTTGTTTATGCAGAACAAATTTATGGCACTGAAATTCCAATGTGGCCATTTTTTCCTTTGGCCAGTTCTCGGCCGGCCACTTCTCCGTATCCGGTGTAAATTGTGTGAAAGAGTGTGTCTTATCGAATGACGTTTTTTTTACCGGAAATTCTGTAATTTACAACTTTTCCCCAAAACGGCGGAACAAATCGGCTGGTAATCGGAAAAGTTCCCCGCAGGAAAAGTCCCCCCTCAGGAAAACTCCCTTACATTCCGAAACGTCCCCTGCATTGGCAAAGTCCCCCACCTTCTTCAGTCAGGGACCATGCACAAATTTCATTTGACCCAAAATATCGCACGTGTGGTAGATTCCGGTGCGATCATTTCCATTTCCACGCTGTTCAAAACAAGGTGCAGCCGAACATCGTGCATAAATATCTGGAAGAAAATTCCGGGGTCGGCATTTCAAAATTTGTTCGTTGTTTATATTAAAAAACTGTCTTCCAAGTAGCTGGATGAGGTAGGGAAAATTTCCGGGTTAGTATTTTAATTGTTACCGCGCTTTTTAGGGGGAAACGGTCTTACAATAAGCAGGCTGACAGGATGGGGAAAAATTCCGGGGTCAGCATTTCAAACTTCTACCGTTGTTTAGGGTAAATGTCGGTTTACAATTAGCAGGGTTGTGTGGGGGAAATTTCCGGGATAATATTTCCACTCTTACCGCAGTTTTAAATGGAAAATGTATCTTACCGTCAGCAGGGTGACCGGGTAGAAGAAAATTCCGGGGTCGGCATTTCAAACTTTTTCCTATGTTTATATTAAAAAAACATCGTGCAATTAGATGGATTAGGTGGGTGAAATTTCCGGATTAGTAATTCCACTCTTTACCGCGGTTTTGAATGAAAAACTGTCTTACAATAAGCAGGCTGACAGGGTGGGAAGAATTTTCAGGTTAGTATTTCGACTGTTACCGCGGCATTTAGTGGAAGATTTTCCGGCGCACATCGGTAGATTCAATAGAACTCTGTGGACAGAAATTTTCCGACAGTATTACATAAATATGAAAAATTCACATACATTTATCTGAGTTTCCTAAATTCTTAGAGGGCTGTCCTCAACTTGTATTCTAATTGCGTAGATATTTTCTTTTGGCAAGCGGTGTGAAGTGGGGGGCGTTCTCAAATAAATGTTGGGTGTGTTGTACGGTGTCCTCTCGTTTCCCCTAATCATGTGGTTCGTTGAGGCCCATTTTCCCTATGTATATATATTCCCGGTTCCCCTAATATTGTTACTGCAATTCCCGTTTCCCCTAATATAGGTAGTTGGGCCAGAAGTAAGGATTCCCGTTTTTCCAAATAGTTCGGTCAAAGTTACGATTAATTCCACAGTGTCACGTTCAGTTCTTATTTATATTGGTATTCCTATTTGAATTTGCAAAGAAAGAACGTCATGCCTTTCTTTATACATACAGATTACATACATAAATTTTGCCGTGACTGGTAGACAGAAGCATAGTTACAATTACATTTACACAGTGTGGCAAAGAATTTTTAAGACTGGGTCTGTAAAATAAAATAGAAACAAGAAATTATAATTTGTTTTGGTTTGTTATTCAAAATAAGTCCCTCCGGCTTCAATACACTTGTTACAGCGATTTAATAATGATTCGAATGCCTGTTCCAGTTCACTTTGAGGAATTGCCTCCAAACCACGCATTGAAGGTGTTTGTATGGTCGGAATATCATAAAAAAACACCCTTTTAACGTCATTTTAAGTTTTGGGAATGAAGAAAAGTCGCAGGGTGCTAAATCAGGCGAATGCGGTTGATGATTCAACACACAGACGTTATTTTTCGACAAAAATCTACGAACAAGTAGTGAGGTGTGACTGGGTGCATTATCGTGCAACAAACACCAACTGTCCTCATCCCGATATTCTGGACGAATGCGAAGAATTCTGCCCATCAAACGCCTCAAAACATTTAAATAAAACTCACCAGTAATTGTTTGTCTACTTGGAACAAATTCTTTGTGGATGCTCATTACATTCTTACTATCGAAGAATGTAATGAGCATTGTTTTAATTTTCGATGGAACGTTTCTTGTTTTTTTGGCTTGTGGTGAGTTTTTTGACTTCCATTCCGCAATTTGTCGCTTTGTTATAGAATCATATTGAAAACACCATGTTTCATCGCCTGTAACAATCGATTTTAAAAAGTTTGGATTATTTTCAGTGGCTGAAATGATGTCTCTGCGATGTGCACTTCTCCTTCATTTTTGTTCATTGGTTAACATGTGTGGAATAAATTTAGCACCGACTTTTGTTTTGCCCAAATCTTCATGCAGGATGGTTGGAATCGTTTTTTCTTGATGTTTAAAGACTCTTCCATCATTCTTAGTGACGCACATAGATTGTTTGCAACGAAATCACGCACTTTTTTCAATAATCTCAGGTGTCCTAGATGAACTTGGTCTTCCGGTATGCTTACCATCTTCTATCGTCTCTCTTCCGTCCAAAAAAAAGGTTGGGCCACAGGAAAACATTTGATCTACTTAAACAAGACTCACCGTAAACTTGTTCCATCATTTGATACGTTTCCGAGGCACTTTTACCAAGTTTTGCGTTAAATTTAATAACAGCCCTTTGTTCCATTTTAATAATTCAACATGAAAATAATTTTACTCCTCTAATGAACGGCCGTTTCGTTTGAGTTACTTTAACAACTGCGCAGTACTTTTGGCAGAAAGCAAGCAGATGGTCACGGTATATAACTCATTCTCGATTACACTGGTGGTGCCACCGTACCATGAAATCTAACGCCAGTCTTAAAACTTATTTGACGCACAGTGTATATGCAACTTGACATAGAACAAGAAACTTAAAAATACTCATGGCATTGAAAATTGGCAATACATTGTAATAATTTGTGGAATAACTAATTAAATCAGCATTTATTAAGCATTGAATGGCATTCAGCAACAGTAATTGCTAAGTTACCTCGTATGAGTTAAATTAAATCCAACAGATGACATAAAAAGAATAAAACTACATTCTTCGTTAATACATTCGTTTGTCAACTTGATTATTTTTTCATTCATTTTCTTGTATTTCAATTTGAGGTGTGGAGGCCGGTTTCCAACATCAAGCAAAGCCATTTTATTTCTAAAATTGGCATCCTGAGTTTTTAATTGGTTGATAATTTCGTACAATTATCCATTTATAGCATACATGTTTTCGATGTTCCTTTAAAGACAGTTGCCTTTTCTAAAAACCTTTTTTGACTGAATAATTTCAACAGTAATATCCATTATTTTTTTACTACTAACCAAGAAAACTTAAATTCTAATAAACCAACGCCAAAACGCAAACTGCCGTATGAAATCCTTGCCCGGAACGGTATTGTTCCGCGTTTCTTGTTTGAAACTGTCCGAAGTTGTAGTACGATGTTGTCTACAAATGGCCTTTTCTCACCCACATTCAAAGAAAGGATTGATGGAAAACGAGTAAGCCGGCGGAGGGAAGGCAAAAGAACGTTAGGGATCTAACGTTCTAATGAACATCAGTGCATACTGATGTTCTTTAGAACGTTAGATCCGACTTAAAGAGCATCAGTATGCACTGCGATCCGAGAACATCTCCACGGCTTTAACCGATGCAGTTATTAATGACGGATTCGTACCAGATTGGACAAATGCAAAACTCTTGAACTCCTTCATAAACAAATATAACATACTTCTTGCGGAACGTCTCTACATCCAAAACATTTGGGACACCTGTTGCAATACGGATTTTCTAGCCTTTATCCCAACCCCTTGGAGGCGACTCATGGGTCCCGCTGTAGATCAACAAGAAGCTGAGACCACTTGACCATCTTTAGTTAGGTTTGTGTTTTGTCTTGCTGCTACCTGGATATTGGACTTTAATTTTCTTTTTCAGATTGGCAACCTATGTATAAATTTGTGACGTGTAATTGAGATAACGAACCTATGTCTATATATTCTTGCTGCTTCCGAGTGATTCGGGGCTATATTCAGTGACTTGACAATGACGTCTTGAGACCTCGAAAGCGCTTGTCGTTGTAAACGTCAATGGGCTTTTGGAATTTTTAATAAATATGATTTTATTGAGTATTTTAGGGGGCCTATTGTGGTTTTATCGTGCTTTAAAACATCAAGTATTATATTAGTTCAACAATCAGCACGTTATATTAAATTTTGGTCTACGTCAGGGCAAGATTATGCAATAGGGGAAACGATATTCAAGGAAACGGAAGGGAACCCTAAGACCCAGACCCAGGGAAAGCTGAAGGTTCATTAGGCGGGTGGGGTGTGGGTTGGGGCTTGGTGTTAGAATACAAACTAATCTTTTCCACTAATACAGACGCAAGTTTTTCTTTGTTTTTTCGCTCCCTTTGTTAATTTACTTCACTAACGAATAATATTTCCATGCCAAAGAGCAAAAATCAATGAAATAAAATACAGAATTAAAAAATAATAAAAAAACAACAACTAAAAAACCTGCTTACCGAGGAAGTTGGTTGATCCTGATGAAACTCCGCATGCAAGTAAACGCAATTGATTAAACATTAACGACGAATGACAAGATAGTGGCCCGTCACAGCATATGGGAACCGCCATCGAGGAGGTTATATCAAGAGCAAAGCTCGCACGCATAGACAATTCTAACAGCGGAATGCAGTAGCATTAACCTCCATGAACGTTGCGGGTGGCTCAACGTCGGATCCGTGCTCAATACGAGCAGCTGATCAAGTTTGAGAGAGGCAGGTCGGTCAAGTCGCATTATCATCAGGCATTTGGGTTGGAGCGACGTGGCAATCGGACGATGTTAACGCTAATGGATCGAGGAGGGCACTACCCAGCAGAACGCTAGCAATGGACGGCCGACAGCAACGACAGAACGCGAGGATCAATTCTGAGAGCAGCACGAACAGAATTGAAATCGTCGCTCTCACCCATTTGTAAACATGTTGCGTCGTCTACAGATAAAGTACGGAAGTGGCAATCTGGACCGTTGCCAAACGACTTGAGGCACGGGGACTACATTCGGGGAGACGACAGCGCCTTCTACCATTTACCATGGAGCATCGACAACACTAGTTGCAGTGATATAGTGTCAAGTGGCGTCGGGCTATCTTCAGTAATGAATCACGGTTTGCACTTCGCGCCGATCAGCACACCCACTTGTCTGAAAACGTGCCGGCCAGCGCACGGATCCTGCCTTTACCGTGGAACTGAACACTGCTCGCACACCGGGAGTGATTGTCTGGGAACCCATTTCCTACGATAGCCATACACCCTTGGTAGTCCTCTGTACCATTATCACGTCTCAACGGTACATCGACGACATTCTACGGGCTGTTGGGTTGTCATTCCTGTAGCAGCAAAACCGAGCAATTTTTCAACAGGATAATACACGGCCACACACCGCACGTCACTCCCAGGCTTGCATCCGTATTGTCGACACTCTTCTATGGCCAGCCCAATCTCCGGACCTCTTACCGATCGAACAAATTTGGGACATACTTTGACTCCACCTTCGCCCATCCCGGAAAGTCGGCGAACTGGCCCACAATTTGGGCACCATCTGGCAGGCTGTACCTCAACACAGTACCCGTGAACTGTATGCGTCTATGTCAAGCCGTTTAACTGCTTGTATCCGAGTCAGAGGTGGCACTACAACGTACTGACTTGTTTCACTCGTATAGCTGTTTTATGCGAATAAATGGCCCAACTGCTATGGAATTGCAATCATTTCGTTTTGTATACATGACCATTGCACATGCCAATTTTCATCTCGATTGGAAGTTTCCTTTTGGGCGCTTCGTTTTTTGTTTTGTTTTTGCAAAGAGTGTTCATAACACTTTACCCACACTGGTATAAAACTTTCATTCATTAAACTATTTTATTCACACTCATACATGTATAGGAACTATTGCTATGGCTGTGAAAATGAAGTATTTTAGCATAGCTGCTTTCCCGGGTGTAGGAGATTTGACCATCAGGGAGGTGGCCAACCGGAGAACTGGCCACAAAAATATTAGGGGACCTTATAATAATTGTCCATTGACTACTCAACGTAAACATATACAGTTGTGTCTCGTAGCGACTCTCATAATTTCGCGTTTGATTTAATTGAGATATTTAGTGTATTATAGAGGTGTAAGATCCTTGCTCAGTTCTTTTTCCTGTAATATCACTATGCTGTTTGTCCCAAAATTATAAAATATAAAGAAAAAAATAAGAACGACAATTCCGCGCCTTGAAAGACTTTGAGGGTTTTCAAAGTACGACTCGACAAAAGCTCAAGAGCGTCCCATACGTTAGCAACTTTTGAAGATCGTGGGGGGGGGACTAAACATTCCGATTGGGGGCATATTTTATGGGTTTATAAAGTAAAACTCGACAAATTCCTTGCGGGCATCGGCAACCGATTGAAATTGTGTGTGTGGGGGTGGGGGTAGTAATCTCAAAGATATGAAATATAGTACAAATAATTTCAAACAAATCGGCAGCAGGTTTTCAGCGTTTGTTAATCACAATTCAACAAAATCTCTGCGAGCACCCGCTACCGCGGCAAACCTGTGTACAGGAGGTGAGGCGGGGGGGGGGGGGGAAATACCAAAAATATAAAATATACATAATTTCTTGCCCAATCGGGAGCACATTTCAGCGTTTACCAAATACAACTCTACAAAATTTCTGCGAGCATTTTCTTCAGAAGAAACCTTGTGCGTAGGGGGATGGGGGGGGGGGGGTGCTTAGTACCCAAAATATAAAGATTTGTAGCCTAATCGGGAGCAGATTTTCAGCGCTTACAAATTACAATCCTACAAAGATTCTGCAGTCATCTGCTACCCCAGGAAAGCTGTCCGTGGGGTGGATAACCGCGCGACAGGTTTCCAGCTTTAACACATGCCCCCATGGATTTTTTGAGTTGTAGTTTATACACGCTGATAATCTCTCAATCGGACAAGAAATCCAGAAAGGCTTTCCCCACACACCAGGTTAGTTTCATAAGCACATGCCCACAGAGAATTTGTGCAGCTGTAGTTATAAACGCTGAAAAGCTGATTCGCATGCGGCTAGAAATTATTTATATTTTTAGTATTAAGCACCTTACAGGCACGGGGTTCATGGGTCAGTACATGCCCACAGAAGAATATGTTTTGCTGCAATTTATACACCCTGACATTCTTTTGTTGAGTTGTAGATCATAAACATGTTTTATGATCTACAACTGAACAAAAGAATATATACATTATCTACCAATAAATAATTGGAAACCTCTGCAATCGACGATACCTGCTGTCCTGATACACGCCATGGCCGCCGCCGTTAAATATCGTGGGGAAGACAACAACGCAACCAGTCGCATGCAAGATGCCACGCAGTTCGGAGCTCCCAGATTTCGAGAAAGGTGCAATCGTCGGGTATCACAGAAATGGACGATCCATACGTGACATATCTAGCGAGTTGAAGTACCCAAAATCGACAGTGGCATACGTGATTGGCAAGTATAAGATTAGAGGTGACTGTCGGAATGTGCCCCGACCCGGCAGGCCCACAGAACTGGGAGTTAGAGACCGACGGGTGCTGGCCATTGAAATTCGGAAGAAACGCACCAAATCGGTGGGCTACATCCACGAGGAGTTTCAACAGGCATCCAGGAGTGTTCTTTCGATGAATACCATCCGTAAGGATGTCCATCTGCTCGGTTATCATGGACGTGCTGCCGCCCACAAGCATTTGATCACCAAGTTCAATAGCGCTGCTTGGCTAACATGGTGCAAAGAACGTCGACAGTGGACCGTTGAACAGTGGAAAGAGGTTCTCTGGAGCAACGAAAAGGTTCACCCTCTACTGGTCGGATGGCAGGGTCTGGGTTTGGCATCTGCCTGGAGAACGCATGCTGCCTGACTGTGTTGTGCCAACTGTGAAGTTCGGCGGCTGTGGAATTATGCTATGGGTGTGTTTCTCCTGGTATAGCACGGGACCCTTGGTCACAATTCATGGTAGACTCAACGCCGAGACCTACTGCACAATTTTGGATGACCATGCGCTTCCTACGTTGTGGCAGTTTTACGGGGTGGACCCATGTTACTTTCAGAATGACAATGCCACGTGTCACGTAGCGAGGTCCACCATGGCTTGGTATGGTGACAATTGGATTAAACGAATGGACTGACCTGCGCAGAGCCCGGACCTTAAACCTATCGAGCACCTCTGGGACGAGTTAGAGAGTCGACTACAAGGGGTGCCCCCACCGTCCGAAATCGGTGAAGGAACTTACCTGTCTTCTACAAGCCGAGTGGAAGAAAATACCGAGAGCCGTCGTACAACGCCTGGTTGAGTGTATGCCCTGGAGGGTCACAGGTGTAATAGCCTCTCGTGGAGGCTCCACCAACTTTTGAAAGTGAATAAACTTCGTTTTCCTTTGCTATCACAGATGTCAAATTATTGTTGGTAGATAGTGTATATTCCAAATGACGGAAACTTCGTGAATGAGATAATGAACCTCTATGGACATGGCCACGGAACAGAGAAGAACACAATTTTTATATGGCCCCTTAAAATTTGTGTGGCCACTTCTTCAGTGGGCAGTTCTCCTCTGGTCAGTTCACCGAGTGACAGTTCTCTGCTTTGTCTTTGGACCGAAAATTATGGGAATGTCTAAATTTCTTATTGAAAATGAAATATTAAAAAATATTTTGTTAACAATAGTTGCTCAAGTAGTATAAAATGTAACCGAACGATATTTGTTTATGCAGAGCAGTTTTAGTACACAATAATCAGATGTGTCCAATTCTCAGTGGGCCAGTTTTTTGGTGGCCACTTCTACGCGTATCCGACTTTCCCGTCATGCAGTTTCTGTAAATTTTAAAACCGCCAAATGGTTTCTAAAGATTTTACTTATTTACTGAAGAATTAGAAACTAACAAAAACGTTACTTCTTTTTAATACTTCATTCAAAGCTGCCATCAAATATTTCTGGCTCTTTCTTTAAACAGTTTCACATGAAGTTTCGCGCGCAAAAAAGAAAAAAAGAAAAGTAGTCTTTTTACTGAGGATAGATCTCTTACCCGTGAGCCCTCCCCTCGACATATTATATGGTTGTTATCGGTACACCTTTGATTCTCCTTAGTAGACTGGCAGGGATTTGGAAGAGGATTGTCTTCTATATTGGTGCTTAGTACTGATAAAAATCATGCAACTACTGTGTGGCTGCCAACACGGAAAAGATAGCTGAAGTTACAAGTGGGAAAGCCTTTTTTAAGAAAGAGAGATCGGATTCTGAGGGGTAGTACCTGAAACAGATTTAACAAGTTTCATCCTATTAGTATATGGAACTGCTTAAACTGTCGTTTATGCTAAACGCTGTGTCGGATCTGCTGTCACATATCATTAGATTTCACCCCACGGACAGTTTCCCTAAATAGACTGAGGATGAATGATATCATTTAGCATGTCTCGCAAAACCAGCTTTCAGAATTCTCTTTTACAAGCATGGTAAGACTCGGGACTGGTAAATCTTAGGATTGCTTCTTTTAAAGCAGACTGAATAAGGAAAAATAAATTTTAATGTAAAGTCCACAGGCTTGTAAATGCCATTCTTTGAGTTTGTTCCTTTCAAAACCCAGAGCAGTGAATTTACCTCCCACGCTATAACTTTTTTTCTTTATAGAATTGAAATAAACGTTTAAAAAAATTGCTGTATAGCGTTCCCTTATTTTCACAATAAATTACTGCATAAGTAACGGGATGAATCGCGTCTACTATTTACACAGCCTCTTTACGCCATAATGCAGTAATAAAGAACAACAACACATTGGTTATAATGAGCGAAATGCACTTCGGCACTATCGCTTAAAGCCCAGTGTCAAAATGGTGTTTTCACACATTGGGGCAATCATTTATATAGTAGCACGATCTATTGTATCACTTTGCAATTAACATTTTCTATATATTGTACTAATTTCCAATTGCCCCATACAGCTTCAGCTAGTAAATTTAAATCGTTAGAAAAACATATCACTTTATAATATTTTTCAGTTTTGTGATACATAAGTAAACATAACATGAAAAACTGTGAAATGTTTCGGTGTGACAGAGAAAAACGGATTTGATTTTCGTGAACAGCATACCTGAATTACTAAACAACATTTGATATTTTGCGAATCCTAGACTTATGTAGGCCTGTGTAATCTCTGCTATGGCACACACACAGCTGCTAAATATTTATTGTAAAGTGAAGGAAATACTAAAAAAAGACAAATCTTAGGAAACACAGCCCAAGGGCACAATCTTGTCTTATATATCAAGAAATAAAACATAATATTTCTTCTTTGATCTGCTACAAAATGTTTTCCACATTAGTTAAAATAAATATTGATACAACAAAAAGTTGAAACTGGGAAGCAAAATAATTTTATGTGAAATATATCGCATATCTCTTCTTATAGTAGTTTTATTTTGGATATATTGGATTCTTATATATCCCTCTAAAGTGCAATTTTTGGGGATTATAAATGCACTACTTTACTTAAATAAGAAAATATAAATATTGTGGTTGAAGGTGGGATCAGAAATATTGGCCCGTGGGTGACCTAGTTGGCAACGTTCGTGACTGCGATGGAAAGTACCTCAGGTTCTATCCCAGGCAGGTACGAACGCTCGATCCACTTAATATTCGCCGTTCGTCAGATGGGCACGTAAAGCCGTCGGACCCCGAGTACTGGCCCCCGGTAATAAATAAGGACTTCTTCCTCGCTTCCCTGACAGTTTCTCTTCAGGCACTCTAGCCCAAATCGCCTAGCTTCCTATTTCTAAGGGTTGTTTAAGACTTTGGTTCAGACACTCCCTTCCTAAAATCCTCTACATAAAAGAAGATTAGAAATATTGAAAACACTACTGTTTTAATACCCACCTGCATCACCCTATTATCAGGTGGAAATAAGGCATTAGAATGTGAAAACACGCTTGTGAGGTTTTGGTGGTCATGCGTAGCACAATAACCTTGTCTTCAGAGGAGCAGTTTATCATCAGATGAAAAATATTTAATTCAAATTTAAAAAAAAGAGACGAGAAAATAAAATTTTCAGCTTCATAATTCCTTCGTTTTACGTCAGAACGTTTTGCTTCCTTTGAACCTCCTAAATATTGGTACCACTATATAAAAAAGAAATAAAATAATTTGAAGTAATACCTTCTTACCAGAGAGCGGCAATAATTACTGGACCTCACTAAGTGTATGATCATTTCCACAAAATATTCTTCCAGTAGAATTTGTTGCTTTTCTAATAAGCATCCATAACCTTCGACTTAAACAGTTTTAAATTGTTAGAAAAAAAGAAATATATTTTCCACAGAATATTGCAGTTTTAAAGCACAGCAAGATGGATTGCGGGAAAAGTATTTCCTAAGAAAATACATATTTTGAATTAAGATAACACAAAAAAAATGAAGTTTAGAAATATAAATTTAAAACTGTGGGCCTCAACCAAGAACATCCCCGAAATATTTTTCTTTCGTAAATATACACACATTTTGAAGATGACAATCCGATTTCTTTCATGATTCTTTCATGATATACACACATTGTTGTGCATACAAATTTTAAAAATTCTTATTTCCTTTCGTTTGAACGCAGTAGGAATAGACTATTACTATTTAATAGAATCGACTAATATTCAAAAAGTAAGAAAATATATGATTATCAGTGCTATTATATTTTCAGTCTGATGATATATTTTCAACGATTTAAAGAAGGTGGAGTTTATTGATTTTAACGAATTTTAATCAATTTAAAAAGTCATAATTATTATGATTATTGATAAATTAAATAAAATATGTTCTACAAACTTATAGTCTTTGGTATATTACTTTAATAAAATTGTATACAAAATGTTGTGCATTAACGTTTGTGTTTGATAGGTTTTGAACCTTGTTTGAAAGTGTGTAGCACACGATGTCATTCTGAAGAGTTGAGAAGTACTGTTTCGATGTTATTAATATGAAAATTCTGGGGAAACCCGATGTAATGCAGTTATCGGGGACATAATACATCCTCGTGTTTTAGCTTAAATGCGGTATATCGAAAGATGACTTCTAGAGTGACAAATGACAGAGCGGGAGGACGTGGAAAACAGACTACAACAAAATACACTAATTTAGGTATAAGTTTGAATGCCTGATGTAAAATGCTGCAGCTTCACATATCACGTGGCCGTGCTTCCCCTTCAATGCTTGTCTGTTTTTTTGCATGACGGGATTTTCATCGCGAAAGCAGCCCACCTTACGCATTAAAATCATTGTTGACATGTTAATCATTATGGATTATCACAGCTTCAGCTCTAATAACTGGTCCTGACAGTGGTACAGTTTCACTTCCTTTTTTGAAAAAGCACCTCTATAGACTCTCATCTAGTTCACTATCTGCACCTAATTTAGTCTTTTTTCTTTGCAGCCATTTCCATACAACTGTGACATACAGCTTCTAATTTTATGGCTGCTTTCATCCGCTCTGCAATTGTTTCTTCTGATATGTCGCACTCACGTGTTAAACTTTCCTTTAAACCCGCGTTCATTACATGATAAATTATTTTGAGTTTATCAATAAGAGAATACGCTTTCCTCTTCTGCGACATCACTGCAATGAATTCCAAAATAGATACTACGCGAATATATGATACGCAGACTTGATTCCTGTGGACAAGAAGGGAAGGGGGAGCAGGTATGTCAGGTTGGTAGCTGTCAAACAAGCTGCTGCTTGCCTTGGGTTCGTAATATATAGGCCTTCGAGTGTTGATTTATAAGTAAGTTCTCCAATGGTATAAAATAAGTTTCCTAAAATATAAAATAATGAAATTGGTATCAAAATGAAGGAAATTTATTTCCTTTAAACATTACAACCTTATTTTTCAATATAGTCAGCATTTGCTCCTACACAGTTTTCTAAACGCACTACGCACTTTTTCATTCCGTCCATGAAGAACGATTGTGTGTTGCATTTGATCATTTGCACACAGCAACAGCAATATCAGACGAAAAAGGTTGACTATTCAACATTTTTTTTTCAATTTTTGTGAACAACCAGAAGTCAGTCAGTACCACGTCTGGGCTGGGTGAGGAACAAGTGAGAATTTCAGGCTTGTCACTGTTTCGATTGCTTGTAAACTGCATTATAGCCTTGCGTTGTCGTGATGCAAAAGAATAGTCCTCCTTTCAGGCCGGATTCTGCTGATGTGTTGCTTGAGTGCCCGTAAGGTGTGACTACATCTTACGGAATTAATCCTCTCTCTCGTTGAGAGATTCGATTGAAGCTCAGCCTACTAGTGTCAGAAACTCTATTACATATCACTGCTTCATACGTAACTCGGAGGTAACACTCATGACTAACGTAACACGGAGGTAACACTAATGACTAACGTAACTCGGAGGTAACACTAATGACTAACGTAACTCGGAGGTAACACTAATGACTAACGTAACTCGGAAGTAACACTAATGACTAACGCAACTCGGAGGTATTACTAATGAATAACGAACGCTATTACTCAAGGACATCAAGCAGTGAACTGAAATTAAGCTCATTTGTGCTACACAGAATTGGCTATAGAACGCATGCCCAAGTGATTTTCTTCACCAACTACAAGCGACGTCACGGGGTAGGAGACCTTAGATACGAATCGGCCCTCGTAAGTAGCTGATTGGCTGCTGACCAGCACAGCACTGTTCGCCAAGTAAGAAATTCACTAATAATGACACAGCGTCTGGGATAAAACTAACTGCTCCATTTTACACAGATGTCCTGACGTCCCCCTTTAGATCTTGAAGTACCTCGAATTGGAGAACAACGGTCACTGTAACAAACTACACCGATTGTTTACAAGCAATTATTTTAATGGTATTTATTTTCTTGAATGATATATGTGATTTTCCTCTATATATTTTACGGTTTTTAAGTCCTCGTATGTGTTTTTAGTTCAAACGAAGTACACCACACTATAAACCGTGTAATAAACGTTACTAACATGTGAAACATTCCTTTACTTAGCATAACAAGTAACTACGTATGAACATTCAAATAATCATAAAAAAAGTTAAAGTACAATCATCATAAAACGAGGTTCAACAAAAATTGGAATGCACTAATAGCGCTCAGTAACATATTCAGAAGCATATTCCTAAAAAAATATGTTTAAACGTTATTTAATTCCTCTAAAAGTGTGTCATTTTGTCTTGATTGGGCTGCTAGGTTTTATCTGCGAAACTTTAGAAAATCTGCTAACCCGCAAATCAGTAACAATTGCATTGCGGAATATGTGGTTCAAATTAAAAAACGAACTGTTTGACTTTCACGGCATCGTTTTGGGCCGTTAGATACCATGTTCTCCATGGTGCGCTGTTTTTATGGATCTACCAGCCCAATAGGTTTCCACTAAATTTTCTGGACGATTTATTCTAGACCTCCACTTTTGTGAATGTTGGTGCTTAGCATATGCTATGAGATTTCTAAGAATTTTGGATTTTAACGGTACTACTGTAATATAAATGTTTAGATTTAAGTTATATAATGGAACAACGGTAGTCCCTCATCTCCAGTTGTGGTACATTAGAATTTGTTTCTTGACAGGATATTAACGTGGTGTTTTGGGACTAGCCATCTGATTATTAGACAGAGTTTGGAGGAAGCTCCGTTTCTTGTGTCTCTACTCTTTGTTTACACGACATTTCCGGGCATTTGCCATCGTGAGGATAAGAAGCTCAAGCAACCACTACATTTCGTGAGACTTTTTTTAGTTGGTATAATTTCTAACCCAGTAAGGAGCAGTTTTGTATAGAAAAAAATACTTATTTATATAAATAAAATATTGTGAATTTGAATATCAGAAGTGGTGTTCTTTTCATTGAGTTTTTATGCTACCCTAGTTCGTTTTTCTCTTAGCTGTTGCCTAATCGACGTTAGTAAGCACACACATATCGAGAAATGATTCCAGATATTTAAAAATAAGTGATAAGTATAACATTTTCTATAAAAATGTACTCAGATCTGGTTTTGTTGTTATGCTTCATGGTTTTCTTCAAACGCTGCTCGAGTTTCTTTGCCACGTGATGCCGGTCAGAGTTTAAGTAAACTAAGCGGTGTTGCACACGTTCCTTAATGTTCTAGAATTGGAACAACTTCCCCAGGTAGGACGCAATGTTCAGGACAATTCTGGAAATGTATTAAGTGGTGAAAATTTAGCATTTTGGACAGCGTAATTTTCCGCAGTTGCTTTTAAAGTGACAGTTGACTTTTTTATCCCACTCCTGCCAGATTTCTTAGAACATCCATTATATTTGGGGAACCTCTGGCTTGATGTATGTTCACAAATGAAATGGAATGAAAATTAATTTCCTGGAAGTTTCTCTAGCTAACGAAATAAAACATATCGTATGCCAATAGAGCTCAGACCTCTGTTCATACATGTGATATCCCGTGTAAAGGAACGACTATAATTTTGGACCAAAAGTTTATTTTTGATTAATTATTTGCATTTTCCATTTTGGCATTAATTTCGAAAATCACGAATAATATTAGAAGCTACTACATACATTTTAGAAATTCGAATGTTACTCCATTATGAGAATAAGAATGAACAATTCAATTGTGTGTTACGAAGCCTCTTCTGACCAATGTTTGACTCTAAAGGAGAAAACTTCACTTTTGCTCGGTACCAAAATTACTTGCAAAATTTTATATATATTTATTTTAACATACATTATATAATACTTATATAGAAATATATTATTATTTTATAATAATATTTTTACTTCTGTTTTGATTTAGGAACAGGAAATTTTTTGCTCCGGAAAAATATAAGTTTCCTGTTCCTCATTGAGAGTCTCAATGAAGATAAGGACATAGGCCTTCCCGATGAATTCGTAGTTCTCAGTTTACAAGCAGTCCATGTTTTCAGTTACATTGAGTTTTATTGAACAGGCAGTGTCCATTACACACGATTACACCACTGGTGTTTTTGCGCATGTTTTTGAATCCGACTCATTTGCTTCCAAAATACTGAATAAGAATGTGCTTTCTGATACGCTCGTATCACTCAGGGTTCTAATAACCCGAATCACTTGATCACACATCGTAAAGATACGCCGAAAGCTTCTCAGAATTCGAAATTTAAAATTTCGATTTCGTTGCATATTTTGCTGTTTGGTGAGTAATGTGCGTGCTTCAAACATCAAATATTACTTAGTACAAATCTTAGATAATCGCGGCAACAGACGTTTATGTATTTATAAATGCATAAAGATGGAAAGGGAAGATTTATTTTGCAGGTCTGCCGAACATCTGTAAGGCAGTGCTTAGTGACATTGCGCCTTGGACTGATGTGTTGGAAGCATTATTTCGAAAGATGAAGGACACACTGTAGATATGAAATTCAATTTTCATTCCAACGAAACCCAGATAAGGTTCCTCCTATTGAGAAAAAAAAGAAGGAGCTTAATGTGTACCTTTGTAAGTGATGCTCAAGACAAAGAAGTTTCTACAGATGAATTGCATTTTTACTTCCGTTTTGATTTGATTGCACCTCCAAATGTTGGTTTCCACGTTGTTTACAAATGTAACAGAATAGAAACATGCCATTTGGCATGAAGGTGGCAATTAATTTCCAACTTGCAAAATAATATTGGATCGAGTGACGAGGCGAATAGTTACCATCGAACGTTTTAACAGATATTATTTTTTATTCGATGTTGAATTGGTTAGTAATAACCGTTATATTAAACCGAGGTTTTACCCATATGATGTTCATTTACTCCTGCATATGGAAATGTAGGAATCGTCTAATTAGCCAAAACTAAAAGGTCTTCATCACATCGATCATTTCCACAGATGTTCTTAATGCACCAATATTTGGGAATGAGCAGCCGCCGATATCCAACATCAATTTTTTCTCGCCTATCCCTTCTACGTAAAGGTATGCTGATGATGTTTCCCATTTCACTACGTCTTAATTTAAACAGTGCTATCCACACTTTAATTACACACAGGATATTTCCGTACAGGAAGTTTAATTGAAATAACAGCTCCGCTCATATAATTAATTATTTATTTAAGGAAATTACTTAAACCTACTTGTTGAATATGTTTCGGTTATTTAATAATACATATGAACGACTTTTTCTCAAGGTGGTGAGAGACTTTGTACGAAATATAAAGGACATTATACACCTACTTAAGTACTAAATGGCTAACGTGACTGAAAATTCCTGTGGAATTATTACGGTATGCAACAATAAACCACCGACGACTCTCCCCGGATAATACGGTTATTTAAATGTCATTGCAAAATTAAGATTAAGTATTTCAACCGGTCCATTCTCCAGTAAAATACACAAACAATAGTATACTGTAATAGCGGACTTTGTTTAAAGAAAAACGAAAGCTGCCGGAGATTAAAAAATAGTATAGGGACATATGTAGTAATTTTGAATAAGCCAAATATTTGACCTGCAGAGATTTATGCACAATACACTCTGATATGCAGATTCGTTATGTACACCTTGCCTCGCCATGTTGAAGTGTGTTCGATGGAACAATCGAACACATTACTATATGGCGAGGTAAGATGGATGCGCTCTGTTCCCCTAATGTATACTATATTTCACGGTGAACTTCCTACGCTGACGTTTTTTAGGAACGCTGTGCTGTCTTTCCCTTTGAATTCTACTTGAGATTACACAATCTAAATTTCACCCCTGAAAAAGAAATGGGTATTTATGTTGCACTGGGATCAATACTACTAAAAATATCGCAAAACGTTTACTTCTATGTTGCGTATGTTTTATTTGTCGGGAAAAAAACAGGAAAGACAAATGCATAGCTTCATGTCGTCGTTATGAACGTTACAGGTTTGCGAATGAGACTTAGAAGAAAACGCTGATTTTCAGTCAGTACTTCATATTACATGAGTAGAGAAATAAAAAATAGAATATCAGATTTCTGGGTCATTCAGTGGAATAATTCGACAAATTCCTCGAGTCATATTAATAAAAATTGAAAACTTTCTACATTTCATGTTTTACCTACTTATGTGGAAGACAAAAGAAGATAAGAACATGCAAAATGAACAGCAGGAAATATAAATTACATCGCTTCATCTGAGAAACAAGAAAACATTGATTGAAAAAATCAATCTTTAGGAATATTGGTTGGCTGTCGGAAACCATTTTTAAAATAAAGCTCTGGTTGCCCGGCGTTCACGATATTGATCATTGTTTAAAATATTAGTGTTGGACAAGTCAGAATCCCATATGATTATTCGTTGGAGTTCTTTTCCCACAGTTTCACGCTACCCAGTTTCCATGAAGCAGTGGCGACATATTATGGTTAGAAAATTTAGCGTAGTACTAGGTACTCTTTAACGAAATCGTAACTTAAACAAGGAACCTCTACTGAAAAGCGTATTAACCAACGGTACAAATATTTAGCAAAGTTTTACACAATCATTTATAACGTTTTTGTCTTTTTCGTGCAGAAATATTTGTTCGTACGTTATGTCTAAACCATTAAATAAGAATTCGGTGCAAGAGTTCCTAATCAAAACTTTACGGCCAGACGAAATACACTATCTACCAACAAGTAATTGGACACCTGTTATAGCAAAGGCAAAGTTTATTCACCTTCAATAGTTGGTGGGACCTCCACGAGTGGCGATTACAGCTGAGATCCTCCGGGGCTTACTCTCAACCAGGCGTTGTAGGACAGCTAGCGGTATTTTTTCCACTCGGCTTGGAGAAGAGAGGTCAGTTTCTTCACCGATTTCGGACTGTGGGGGCACCCATTAAGTCGACGTTCCAACTCGTCCCAGAGATGTTCGATAGGGTTAAGGTCCGGGCTCTGCGCTGGCCAGTCTATTCGATTAACCCCATTGTCACCATAACAAGCCATGGTGGACCTCACAACATGATAGGTGGCATTTGTCATCCTGAAAGTAATATGCGTCCACCCCGTAAAACTGCCACAACGTAGGAAGCGCATGGTCATCCAAAACTGTGCAGTAGGTCTCGGCGTTGAGTCTACTAGGAATTGCGACAAAGGGTCCCGTGCCATACCAGGAGAAACAGCCCCATAGCGTAATTCCACTGAAAACGAACTTCACACTTGGCACAATACATTCCTGCAGGATGGTTCTCGAGGCTGACGCCAAACCCTGACCCTGCCATTCAAACGGTAGAGGATGAACATTGATTCGTTGCTCCAGAGAACCTGTTTCCACTGTTCAACGGTCCATTGTCGACGTTCTTTGCACCGCGTTAGCCGAGCAGCGCTATTGGAATTGGTGATCAACGGCTTGTGGGCGGCAGCACGTCCATGATAACCGAGCATATGAACTTCCTTACGGACGGTATTCATCGAAAGAATACTCCCGGATGCCTGTTGAAACTCCTCGCCGATGTGGCCCATCGATTTGGTGCGGTTCTTTCGAATTTCTATGGCCAGCACCCGTCGGTCTCTAACTCCCAGTTTTATATGTCTGCTGGGTCGGGGCACATTCCAACAGTCACTTCTCATCTTTCACTTGCCAATCACGTAGGTCACTGTCGATTTTGGGTATTTCAACTCGCTGGATATCTCACGTATGGATCGGCCATTTCCGTGATACCCGACGATTACACCTTTCTCGAAATCAGAGAGCTCCGAACTGCGTGGCACCTTGCATGTGACTGGTTGCGTTGTTGTTTCCCACACGATACTAAACGGCAGCGGCCGTGACGTGTATCAGGACCGCAGATATCGTAGATTGCAGGGGTGTCCAATTACTTGTTGGTAGATAGTGTATAAGACAGAAGTCAACTTACGGTAATGCTTTTTTATTCCACCATTATGTCGATAGAGCAGATCGCACTTCGAGAATAATAACGTAATTCACATCGGCCACGTAACCACACCTGCAACTGTTATCTCGTCCTTTTATCTACCGTTCTTATCTCATACATTCATACGTCACGTTCACTCTGACCTCAATATTGCCAACCACATTCAAGTTTCAGGGAAAATATATAATGTCAAGTTTGGAAGTATAAGCAGAATAAACTCAAATTTACATCGGAAAAGAAACTAAAAATGAAAGTTAATTGAGAATATACGGCACACATTGCTTATTGCACAACGATTAGGTAAACATTCAAGGGATATGTTTAGATAGGTTTTGTATAAAAACCAAAAGTTCCAATTTTTATATGATTTAAAAACACCTTAAGCTTGGAAAACAGTTTCTTGCCCATTTTATTGGCAATGCACACGTAGCTCAAAATAATTAAAGAATTTACCCATTTTAGAAAATGCACTTGAATATCTTAAGTTAAGATTTCGTTTTGAGGTTTTATAGACCTTCGGGATCATACCGAAATTGTGGAGTAACCATTCCCAAATGAAGTGCCACTGCTTCAAGGGAGGCGTCGGATACAGCTGCGAAGACAAAAACAGTGTCTGTGCAAACACATTTAATTCGAGGCGGGACTGGTTTAAACTATTTCCCAGATGGCAGCGCCTCTAACCTGAAGATCCATCTGTCCGGCAAAAATGGCTGATATTTTAATGCTACAATTTAAATAGAATAGTTTTCCGAGAAATTAGTAATCTCCTAGTAAATTCATTCACATAGTTCGCTTCCCTTCTTCTTTGCACGTTCCTACTAACTTGCAAAGTAATTTGTTCGAGAGGAATGAATGTAAAGAAATGTTCGTGCACACAAGCGAAACATTTAATTACCACTGTTTGGCGCGTGCTGATTATGTTATTACTTTAACACCCTTCTCGACATAGAAATTGCCCAACCCAGAAGAAAGTGTGCTACAAACATGCAAATCGCACTGCGTGTTTACCCACTCGAGATGTACGAATGATGTTAGATCGGACCCGGTGAAGTCACACGTTCGGGGGATAAAGGGGCTAGTTGCAACAGGGATGGTAATGTGTGGTTGCTGGTGGAAATGTCGCGGACCTTTCAGATTTGTTGCTTGTGCTAGGAAACTGTTTACCGAAAACCGAAAATACCAGGTACGCTCCGTCGGCATGTTTATTACCATTTGGATACATTTTAAAGTGGAAGAAATGTAGGCTTGTGGAAAACGGGCTGGTCTACACGTTGTAACGATGCGCATGTTCAACGGGAGGTACAAATGTGTGGCCGCCGTTTTCACCAGTGGCTACAGGAATGTCCGTACGAGCGTCGGAAGGGCAGTGTTGCACTCCGAAAGACGTCAGTACGCCTGGACCTGCAGATTTTTCGAAACGCTTGTTCGTCACAAAAAGCACTGCAGCCGATATTCGACGGGCTGTGTCATCGGCCATGGACTTCCCCATAACGACCCGAACGCAAATGATAGTGCCTACTAAGTCTCAGTGAAAGATATGTGTTTTTTCCAAGTCATGCAAAGAAGGTAAATTAAATGAAAACGATAAACCTGGATCGACCAAAAATAGTTTACATTAATTGTTAGAGAATAAACGCTTATTATTACATTGTAGATGGGATTCCGTATTGTGTATGCTCTTGCTGGAGGATACAATTACAATCGCTATGAAACTAACTTTGTACGTAAGTATTTCAAAGATTTTATTGTGTGATGCAGACACCCCTCTCTGCTCTTACCGGAGACACGGGGCTATTAATCTAATCCAATTGTCATGGCTGTAAATCAGTACCGTCTTGCCCTTCATCTCAAGGGGAAACGTTAAAAACTCGATCCCACTAGTGAAATAGCTTTTGTTCACATAGCCAGCCGCTCATGGGAAGAATGTTCGCCAGACACATAGCCGAAATTAAGGTAGCAAAGGAAAAATACTTGACCCCCCCCCGAGGGCTAAAGGTTATTTAAACAAGGTTTGTTGCTTCTCGTTTGTGAGTACAACCGTGATCACATTTAGAGCAAGTTTCTTGCTCCGCTTCTTCTAGAAATCAACATAAATATATTTCGATAGTATGCTGTTTAATAAATAAAAAATCAAGGAATTATGATTATCAAAACCCTCTTCACACCTAATGTGTGTCTACGTGATTTCAGAAATTTAGAATAAAAGTGGTGGTCTTTGCTCTGATGCTCGTGCGACATGGTTTGATATTTCAGAGAAACAATTGTATATTCTATTCTAAGATGTTATGCTTTCATATGCGTAATAAGCTCTGTCTGTGTTGAAGTATATGATTCCCTGACATCAGTGGCTTATGGATATCTAGGTTATACTGGTAAGTTTCGTATTCACTTTTCCTAACATTTTGCACAATTTATGATTGTGGTAACCAAGAGTTACAAAAATATGTTTTTGTTGCGTTTCTCTTCATGCGAGTCAGCTTCTTACCAAAACAAATGAAGTCCGCATTCACGTATAGGAAAACTTTATCCAGTAGAAGCATTTACGCAAGGATTACAAAACGGACATTTTGCAAATCGCTATAACCCAAGGCATTCTGATTAAACATCTGACACACCTAAGAAAACTGTGCTGTTCTTGGAAAAACAGAATCAGTATCACCCAGCAGCGCAAAAATATCTCTCAAAATAATGTGTTACGTTCAACTGCATTAATGTTTGCATTGTCCACCAGTTTCTAGCACATGAATCTTCGCACTTAGAATTTCTTAAAATATTATTTGGCAAAACGCCAAAATATCTGGGATACAGACAAATAACGATTTCCAGTGTAAAACATGAACTCCTTCTTTTTCGAACTATATATGTTATTTACAATATGCTACTGAACTAGTACATAGGACTTTTGTGAAATCTTAATTTTTTAATTTGAATTTCAAGTAACGATGGAATTTGAAAATCAAAACAGATCAAATGTCCAGACTATATTTAATTGTGATAAAATGAAAAAAAAAGCTTCTAATATTTGGAATCCAAATATATTTCTTGGGTCATAATTATTTTTTTCCGGAAGAAGAGTGTGCGTGAAAATATCGATACAAAGGTAATCTCATTGTGAGAAATCAAAAGTATATGTACGCTGTATGAAATCCTGCTGTGAATACGTGCTTTTACTATTCCACTTAATGAGGTTATAGTTTCCATATGAAAGCATACTTTCCTGTGAATCTGAATTTACCAGAACATTTATCCTGAATTAAAACCATGTGAAGATTTTTTTACCGTAGTGGAATAAGTCATAAAACAAATGGAATGATAAATTTATTATGTAAAAAAAACAAAAAAAAACCAATCCTGTAAAACGCTTTAGGCATGGATTTTAAAGAAATTACTTTATTATGAGGATGTAAAAACTGCATGTTTATGTGAAAGTTCATTATATTTTACAAACTTCGTTTAAAACTGAATTATTTTAGCTCTCTGTGTCAATTTATTTTATTCACTGCATATTATTAGGACGTCTGATAATGGCAGAAATATTCAGTCATTAACAGTGTATTTACCGACGACTGTACTAAGATAATGGAAATAAAAGTCAGCTTCTTTGCGAATAACGTTTGTCTTATCGATTGGGCAAAACTTCCCGGGCTATGATTAGTTTGTGCATTGCCAAAACAGTTTGGGGTTATTTAAAAGCAATGACACAAATTAGTTTCATTAAAATAGTTTTACTGTTTGAAGAGTGTGTATTATAAATTTCCTTTCATCAACAACTATGAAACCTAAAGCCGTGAAATGTTAATAATGAACTGTGTAACTTTTATAATGTAGATTGAGTGCTTTTAAAGTAGTTTCGTGACATTTTGTAATGCGTTACAAGCAACAAATTTTAGCTAAACAGGATAAACCTAAAATTTATTTTACACTACCTGTGTAGTTACATGTTAGAAGTTCTCCACGAAATCACCATAAGCACGTATCGAAGAATCTACGGAAAATGATGAAAACCAGTTTTGAAAATGTAGAAGTGTTAAGTTTTCCATGAAGAAACAAAAAATGCCCCTCCTATACGAATTAAATACTAGATTTACAAGAACATGATATCTCCCGTATTTACAAATAAACTATTCGACATACAGGCTGTTACATGTGAAAAAGCGACTTTGAAATAATTTAAATTAAGGGGAATCTAGAAACAGGCTTTTAACACAAAATGAATGATTGCAGCATCGGCCGACTAATGCTTCAAAATGTTGTTCCTGAGATACTAACCAGCTAACTTCTTTGGAACCGTTAATCCCCAGTAGAACAATGAACACATTGTGCAAGTGTAGGCAACTTCAAAAAGTAGTCAGGCAAGATACCTGGTGTGACAAATATTGCATTAGGAATAGCGATGTGTGAAAGCGTTAACTGCACTCCAAGTTTTTGAAAACCTGGACTTTGAACCCCATCCAAAACAATTTGAACTGTCAGTGCAAAGACACCCGCTTGAGACATATAGTTGAAACAAAACTCAGGTTATAGCGTTTTTACTTTAATAACAATAATATCATGATTTGTGAATAAATTACTGAAAACCTTTCACTTTTAGGATATAAATGCATGTTAAAAAATATATTTCCTTTGGGAATGTTTGTACATTGGCAAATACCTTCCCACAACTCCCGCATATATATATAAGAAATGTAAGGTAAGAAAAACATATATCTTTTTGTCAGCGACTGAAGTACATAAATGATATAAATAAACATGTATTAAAAGAAGAATTTCACTTTACTAAACCCCTATTGGAGACACCTTGCCAAATGTGTGGCCCGTCAGGCCGGCTTGGGACCATAAGTCCTAGATGAGGACGGGGTGAATCCTGAACGATGATGGATGTTGTAAAGGTATTACGGAATTGTTGTATTACTTTCCCTTGAACCAATGACTATAAATGTTTGACGAGCGTCTTCTTGTGGCTCGCTGAGTTGCTAACGGCAGGAGTCAAACAAACAAAAACAATCTTAACAATTTTATTCTTTACGTTTATAAAAAAAATTCTAAATGAAAATAACTCATTACAAATTGAAAATTGAGATTTTGAAAGAACAGTATACCTTCCCGAAAACACCAAGGATCTTTCTACATGGGTTAAAAGTGTCATCGGAAATCAAACGTTTTCATATTTTGCATATTTAGGAAAAATATAATTCTGAAGGTGAATATATATTAATAACACAAATAATGATAAAAACTGGCACGGCTCAATGGCGAAAGCGTTAAAATTTCGCTCAGATAATTTGTCAAATAGAATCTATATGAAGGCATCAGGAAAACAGTTCTTATCCCTAACCATATTCACTAGATTTACAAATACAGAAAAAGGATTCTCCAATTCCAATACATTTGTAGCTTCTCTTTTCCCTCTGTGAGCTTCGTTTGCTTTGTTTCTCTTCTTTTTTATTTTTCTTGTACAAACATTAAATAATTTTAGAATTGTATCCTAAAATGCAATATTTCTCTCATTGTTTTGAGGACACAGAACTACGATTTTCTAATATATCTGAAATTTTTAGAAATCGATAGATCTTTCCAAATATCAATTTGTTGATGGCGATTCTTCATATCACAGGAAAGAACTTCTTTGGAGTTCCATTTAATTTCACGTGGTAATGCTTTTCATTTCTTTTTGACGTTGATCTCATCTTTTTTCAATGCGGAGGAAAAGTGTGAACAGCTGCAATAGAAAATCGTTTTCTGGTCTCCAAATGATTTCAAATTATGTTTGAAATATCAAAATTAATATAACTTGTCCTACTGATATTTCGTCACAGATGAACCTTGTTCAAATCCCGGAAGAAGCTTTGTTGGAGTGTTTGTCTCACGTCACTTGTTTTCTCCATTGACTGGAAGCAGTGATCTAAAATTAAGTACGGTTACTGTTTTTCACGGCGGTTTTCATACTTTGAAAAGACAAAAATTATAAAGTGTGCTCTTCAGTATTTCACAATTGAAGACAATCTGCTAAATCCCAAACAATCTCTCCTACGACCCATGGTAAAATTATCTACCGAGGAATATCGGAAGTTAAATTACAGAATATGGAAAGAACTTCAACAGTAAGTGTGTTACCACACTCTTCATAGAAACAAAAATATACCTAGTCCGGCACGCAAGCCTAGTGAATGTTACTTTACTATATTTAGTTTTCAAAATAAAATACTGCTCCAATTCTCGTGTAACTACTTTTTACAAGTAACGCAACATTCGTCTTTCATATTCTTGTAAATTGCCATAATAAATCCCTACCTGCGAGAAAGAAACCGCTGAAAAGAAAACAAACTCCGAAGGGCTAAAACATTATTACCAGAGCGTTTTTATGCAGATCGAAGTAAAGGACTGCGTGTATGAATGTCATGGTAAGTTTAAAAGAAAAGCAACACTTGATACTGAGCTTTGTTATTCAGTGTTTTTCTTGTTCTACAGATGGGAGTGGCAAAGGAATTGTTTTTAAATGGCAGCCGACTTGTACGGAGTACAGATGGGAGTGGCAGAGGACTAGTGTCACCTAATTTCATAAAAACAACATTGTAACACGTTCAGGCGAGTGGGTCAGACCTCTTCAGAGACAGCACGTTCTACGGGGTACTCTCCGTCAGTCCTGGTTAGTGCCTTCGGAAAGTAGTCCGAAGAGGGAAACCTCGATACGCCGGGGATGTTTGGGCCACCCACGGATCATCAGTGCAAGAGTTCAGTGAAGTTTATCCCGTAGGGTGCGATAAAACAAAAGGAATTCTGTAGCGCAAATCGCCGAAATATTAATTCCGGCTATGTACACGTATATGTAGGAAGCAGCTTTTTTTAAATATTTCACGTGGAAAAGCAACATATCAGTTATGTATTGCTCAAGAGACAATGAAACCTCAAGCATTAGGATGGAAGTTATGCTTCTACAGTGGCCGTTCCAAAAGAACTGAGAATAATATTATTTTTAAAGTGATAACAGGGCAAAGGGGAAAACAACTGCTTTTACGACTAACGGAATTAAGGATGTATCTAAGGCAACTGTTATTAGCCGTGGCAGACGATTCTAGTTTTGTTATTGCGTAGCTGTTCAAGGTGCGTCTGCATTTTACCATACAGCTGTGCAGGTGGGTGATTCAAAATTAAAGACTAAAATGCGTTCTTCAAAACATTTGTCTATTGTTTTGGTAAAAACGTCTCCACAAACAATAAATTTAATGAAAAACGCTTAAAAAACAAATGTTTGGATGAGTCAACGACTCTTACTTGGCACCGTGATTTCAAAAACGATCATTTGTCGGCAGAACTCGCTCGTTGGCCTGGTCGACATAAAAGTGTTGTTAGAGAGAGTATTGTTGACATTGCTTGGGCAATCCTGCAAGAAGATCGACGAATGACGTGTTGAAACATAGCGGCATCAACTAATATTTCAAATGTTTTGGTATTCCGCATTCTACGCGACAAGTTACTGCTGCATCGTGTGTGTTCCAGATGGTTACCTCATGACCTGACGAGAGACCAATTGTTAACCTGACTTCAGGTGTGTCATGTGCGAAAACAAATAATCTTACAAAGCGCGCAACGAGTGTATAAAACCCACAAGCTCCCTAATCCGAAATATTTCACCAAACCAAATCAGTTGGTAAGGTGATGACGATAATTTTCTTTTTTTATATAGATGCAATATGCCAGCATGCTGTTCCTCTACAAATTACTGTCAATGCTGATTATTACATTTCAGTCTCGAAGAGTCTGTGACGACAGATGTCGATTAAACGGCCGTAACTAGTGGGCAAGTGGATCCTACACCAGGATAACGACCGTCCACATGTGGCTGCCCATTGTACAACAGTTTCTTACGAAATGCAGTATTGAAATCATGTATCAGCCTCCCAAAACTCTTGACTTCGCCCCGTGCGATTTCTGGTTGTTTCCATCAATAAAGAAGTTCCGCGGCGCAACATTCAACACGTTTTTCAAGTTGTATAGGAATCGCTAAAGCAGCTTCCCCAAAAGGCCTTCGCCACATGCTGTGAAAGTGGACTCAACGATGGGACCGTTGCATATAATACGGGAGGAGATACTTTGAGAAAGAGAAACACACATTTTGCTGCACCTATATTTCCACATTTTGTGTGATTTTACTCTCAGTATGTATGGAACGGCCATTGTACATTTCGTTTAAAACGCACAGAAATTTTTAATGGATAAAACACATTTATGAAAACGCCGGTGAAGAGAAAATTAAGTTCATCATTGACTTCAAACTCGTTTCAAATTTTTTCCTTCTCCTTATCCATCGCTGACTTGCAATACATCTATTGCTGCTGCATAAAATAATGGTCTCAAAGTCAGCACATCTCCGTTAAATTACGTTTCATTTGTTCTCACATTTGCGTATAAAGAGAAAAAAGGAGAATGCCAACAATGGATTTCTACAAAATATGAAAAGTCAATAGAAATTCTAAATTTTGTGCGATTTCCCACTTTACCAGAAGACATCTGATACATTAGCCATGGAATCATTTGGAAAATATCGTTCAATTCGATTAACCCTGCTACACCTGCGCGTAAAGTACGTTTATTGTATGTTTTAGGTCTACATTCGCATATGGGTCAGAACCCGAATGAAAAAAAGTGTGAAAAAATATCATCGAGAACTCAGTAATGGTTTATTTATATAAAATCGAAAATTTTCTGATAAATTATTGTGAGTATACCGGAAAGATTTATCTTTTGGCAAGAATTTCCTATTGCGTCGAATGCTCATACGCATGGTTTATGTCGGTTTATGTTGAAATAAATTATGATAAAAAGTAAAGTAATAAATAATTTGATAGGCAAACTGTCTACATTAACTAACATTTCAATAATTTATGGAATGTTTTCACTATAGCATTGTATTAGTGGGTTTTGGATATGCATACTGACTCAATCAGATCGTCAGATTAAGCCATGTCAGGACGTATAGATAACAAATAACGGTTCTAGTTTCAAAATTAAAGTAATATATTCCATCTGCTGCAGACTTTGTTTTTAATGCATACGATGAACATACTAGATTCCAATATTACTATTTTCTTGAATTTTTTTAACAGTTTAATAAGGATTCTTCGTGCGCTAAACAATATTTTAATTCGAAAAGCCTTTCAGCACGATAAGATATATTTAATAGTACAGTCTGTACTAAAAAATAGACATTTATAAGGCACAACAACTTACAAGATCTTTCAAAGCACCATGTGCTCCATCGTCAGGTATTTCAATATACATAAACAAAACAACGGATAAAAGCAAGAAGCATTTTCAAATTACGCGAGCACGTGATAACAATAACGATGTTTACATTAAATATAGTAGAATTTTTGTCATGCGTTAAAGGGTTTCAACAAATGATACTATGAATTGCTATTACATATGCGAAGAAAATATATACACAGAGGATAATTAATAAGTTGACATTATTAGTCAAACTGTAAATGAATTATTAGGAGTTAAGTGTTGCTGGATAGGAGTATGCTGTTCTGGCCGCATTAACATGGCCCAAGGCACTGGAACGAAACGTGGAGTTTCTTCATTACAGCAGTCAGAGTTGTGCGATAATATACATAAACTCTCCGCGAATCGAAGAGATCGCTTTGTACGATTTGAGCTCAGCACACTGGCATTGGTCCAGTCTGGTCGGTAGATACCTCTATTAACTAATCGTGCAAGAGAGGTAGCATCAGAGTTATTAGTAATTGAGTACTTGTGCTCATATATTCTTGTTCGCAATGGGCGTGCAGTGGATCCAATATATGCAATTGCTGGATCTTCTGGGTCAATAGGAATTAAGGGTATTTTGTAAACCCCATGTCTGTTGAGTGTGGAAACTTGGTCACGGTCTTTTTGCACGATGGCTCGAATACTTTTCGTACTTTCACCAAACGCAATGTGGTGTTTTTTGCATATGTTCTTTAGTATTGTAGTGACTTCAGGTATATAGTCCATAGTGCCAACATATTTTGTAATTCTGGTTTCCCTTTGTAAGGTACTTTTGTGTAGACATTTCACTGATCGAGCAATTTTTTCAACGATCGTTTTATGGTAGCCATGCGCCATCGTAATCATCTGGATATGATTTAACTCATTTCTTCTAGCCTGGATATTGGAGGAGTGGGTGAAGGCTCTTCGGACCATGTACTCTATAGCTCCTAGTTTTTGTTTTCTTGGGTGCGATGAATTATGCGGAATAATAGCAGATTGTGTTTCAGGCTTTCTGTACACTGAATAGGATAAACAATTGGTATCTGGGTGTCTTTTTAGTAATATGTCCAAGAATGGAAGAGTATTATCATTTTCATGCTCAATGGTAAAATTTATGGAACTGTAATGTTTTGAGAGCTCTTTAGCAAACTCTTCAATTTTGTTTTTATGATGCGGCCAGAAAACAAGTATGTCGTCTACATATCTAATGTAGAGATCAGGCTTAAGTTGGAAATATTGTAAAACATTGTTTTCTAGGTCTTGCATTAACAATTCAGCGAGCACCCCCGAAAGTGGGGAACCCATCGGCGCACCTCCAGTCTGGCGGTAAATGGTTCCTTCATACCGGAAGAATGTGTGTTTCTGTACAAAACGTAGAGCATTTATAATTGCTTGAATTTCATTAATAGTATAAGAATTCAAAGCCAATAGACGGTTCTCAATAATGGAGTGTACATCTCCAATCGGCACATTGGAGTACAAAGAGACAACGTCGAGTGATGCCATAGCAAACGGCTTTCCTATTCGTAAGAATGGCTTAATATTGTCAATAGCCTTAACAGAGCTATTAACTGAGTAGGAGGAACCTGTAGTTAATGGTTTGAGGAATTTTGCCAGAGCACTTTCGAGCTGGCGGGTTGGGCTTGCATATCCTGATAGAAGTGGGCGTACAGGAAGACCCTCCTTATGAGTCTTTACTTGGCCAAATAACTCAGGTATTCGAGGGCCTATAGTAGGGTATATATCCTTAGCAACATTTGCAGGCAAGCCTCCATGGTTTCTGAGTTTTGCCACTGCTGATACTGTAGATGAGGTTGGATCCGAAGATATGATCTTGTGCGGTATACTCGCAATGGCATCATTCATCTTATTAACATAGTCTGCTTTGTTTAAGATGACAATTTGTTGCGTCTTGTCAGCTTTTAAAATGGAGATAGTTTCATCAGACTTCAATAACTTCAGCTGTTTAATCTCATTACAAAATTTACGGTCATCCGGTGTTCTAGACTTATTGGCTAACTTTTGTACGGATTTTGCCAGTTTATATCGTACGTGTTCTCTTTCAGTTTGAGGAATGGTTTCAACGATATTTTCCATCTGCGTAATAAAGTGACATTTATTAACTTTGTTTGTCGGGTAAGCAAACTTTAGTCCTCGTTTTAGAGCCTCAGACTGTGTGGGGTTAAGGACTAGGTTACTCAGGTTTAAGAATTGTGTCTGATATAGACCATTTGCAGTTTTGCTCATATTCGATGGTTCTCGTTGAGATTCCACCTTGTCAGCAATGAGATTTCTCAGTTTTCTAATGTGTCTTTCTTGCATTGTAGCAATTCTGCCTACAAAACTTTTATGGCTTGCACTCACCCTATTATTCAAGATAGAACTATGGTTTTATTTACGTCTAAACTTCTTCAGAGAGTTGCTACAATGCAAGAAAGACACATTAGAAAACTGAGAAATCTCATTGCTGACAAGGTGGAATCTCAACGAGAACCATCGAATATGAGCAAAACTGCAAATGGTCTATATCAGACACAATTCTTAAACCTGAGTAACCTAGTCCTTAACCCCACACAGTCTGAGGCTCTAAAACGAGGACTAAAGTTTGCTTACCCGACAAACAAAGTTAATAAATGTCACCTTATTACGCAGATGGAAAATATCGTTGAAACCATTCCTCAAACTGAAAGAGAACACGTACGATATAAACTGGCAAAATCCGTACAAAAGTTAGCCAATAAGTCTAGAACACCGGATGACCGTAAATTTTGTAATGAGATTAAACAGCTGAAGTTATTGAAGTCTGATGAAACTATCTCCATTTTAAAAGCTGACAAGACGCAACAAATTGTCATCTTAAACAAAGCAGACTATGTTAATAAGATGAATGATGCCATTGCGAGTATACCGCACAAGATCATATCTTCGGATCCAACCTCATCTACAGTATCAGCAGTGGCAAAACTCAGAAACCATGGAGGCTTGCCTGCAAATGTTGCTAAGGATATATACCCTACTATAGGCCCTCGAATACCTGAGTTATTTGGCCAAGTAAAGACTCATAAGGAGGGTCTTCCTGTACGCCCACTTCTATCAGGATATGCAAGCCCAACCCGCCAGCTCGAAAGTGCTCTGGCAAAATTCCTCAAACCATTAACTACAGGTTCCTCCTACTCAGTTAATAGCTCTGTTAAGGCTATTGACAATATTAAGCCATTCTTACGAATAGGAAAGCCGTTTGCTATGGCATCACTCGACGTTGTCTCTTTGTACTCCAATGTGCCGATTGGAGATGTACACTCCATTATTGAGAACCGTCTATTGGCTTTGAATTCTTATACTATTAATGAAATTCAAGCAATTATAAATGCTCTACGTTTTGTACAGAAACACACATTCTTCCGGTATGAAGGAACCATTTACCGCCAGACTGGAGGTGCGCCGATGAGTTCCCCACTTTCGGGGGTGCTCGCTGAATTGTTAATGCAAGACCTAGAAAACAATGTTTTACAATATTTCCAACTTAAGCCTGATCTCTACATTAGATATGTAGACGACATACTTGTTTTCTGGCCGCATCATAAAAACAAAATTGAAGAGTTTGCTAAAGAGCTCTCAAAACATTACAGTTCCATAAATTTTACCATTGAGCATGAAAATGATAATACTCTTCCATTCTTGGACATATTACTAAAAAGACACCCAGATACCAATTGTTTATCCTATTCAGTGTACAGAAAGCCTGAAACACAATCTGCTATTATTCCGCATAATTCATCGCACCCAAGAAAACAAAAACTAGGAGCTATAGAGTACATGGTCCGAAGAGCCTTCACCCACTCCTCCAATATCCAGGCTAGAAGAAATGAGTTAAATCATATCCAGATGATTACGATGGCGCATGGCTACCATAAAACGATCGTTGAAAAAATTGCTCGATCAGTGAAATGTCTACACAAAAGTACCTTACAAAGGGAAACCAGAATTACAAAATATGTTGGCACTATGGACTATATACCTGAAGTCACTACAATACTAAAGAACATATGCAAAAAACACCACATTGCGTTTGGTGAAAGTACGAAAAGTATTCGAGCCATCGTGCAAAAAGACCGTGACCAAGTTTCCACACTCAACAGACATGGGGTTTACAAAATACCCTTAATTCCTATTGACCCAGAAGATCCAGCAATTGCATATATTGGATCCACTGCACGCCCATTGCGAACAAGAATATATGAGCACAAGTACTCAATTACTAATAACTCTGATGCTACCTCTCTTGCACGATTAGTTAATAGAGGTATCTACCGACCAGACTGGACCAATGCCAGTGTGCTGAGCTCAAATCGTACAAAGCGATCTCTTCGATTCGCGGAGAGTTTATGTATATTATCGCACAACTCTGACTGCTGTAATGAAGAAACTCCACGTTTCGTTCCAGTGCCTTGGGCCATGTTAATGCGGCCAGAACAGCATACTCCTATCCAGCAACACTTAACTCCTAATAATTCATTTACAGTTTGACTAATAATGTCAACTTATTAATTATCCTCTGTGTATATATTTTCTTCGCATATGTAATAGCAATTCATAGTATCATTTGTTGAAACCCTTTAACGCATGACAAAAATTCTACTATATTTAATGTAAACATCGTTATTGTTATCACGTGCTCGCGTAATTTGAAAATGCTTCTTGCTTTTATCCGTTGTTTTGTTTATGTATATTGAAATACCTGACGATGGAGCACATGGTGCTTTGAAAGATCTTGTAAGTTGTTGTGCCTTATAAATGTCTATTTTTTAGTACAGACTGTACTATTAAATATATCTTATCGTGCTGAAAGGCTTTTCGAATTAAAATATTTTTTAACAGTTCAAATGAAAATCATTCGTTCATGGTTCCTTTTTTACGGCTGCTACAGCGATACGATTTGTATCTCTAAAATGTTTGTTGCAAACGATCAGAAATAAATCAAAGATATTATTGGAACGAGTGAATTGCAATAAATAAATGTGCATCTGAGTAACCTGTGACCAGATATAGAGAAAATCGATTATCATGATATGTAACAGAGTGGATTCTCTCAATGTATTAACAGGGACCATATTAACATACGTTCCTATACAATCATGTTCCGTAATCTTAAAGGAATATTTCTAAATAATTTAGAAATTCTCAGTCTATAAATAATTAAGATATTTTTCGATTATGGTATGCAATATTTGGCGATTTCCGTTAGAGTGATAACAACAAAAAACCGCTAAAAACTGGTAATTGTATTTAACATCCAGGTATAAAAATAATAACTGAAATCCTTGAAATGAATTCTGTTTAGAAATAAGTTGGAACCTTCGAAGAAACTTAATTTGGGGATTTCTTTTTTGTCCAAAAAACAATAACTGAAATCTTTGAAATGAATGAAAACTACCGTGTCTATTTCAATCAGTAAATTGGGAAAACTTGAAAATTAGTGGAGCGGAACGGTAAAAAATTATAATAGATTATCTATAACTAATTATCTTTTTCCTAAAGTCTCATGATATGGAAATACTGGAAAGCTTACCATCTTGTCCTACAAAAAGCAGAGATACATTTTTGTCACTTATTTTGTCTGACACATTTTCTAGTTCAGATAAAAGCAACGTTTTTATGCATGAAAAGAAGAAAACGAACGTCCTTAAAACCCGGCTTGAAATTAACAGGAGTACCAGCTTCTGTTGATAATAAAGATCACAGCTTCTGTTGACTATCACACACAATTATCGATTCAGTCTCTCTGTTGCATAAAACGATGGGGCATAACAATTTTTATGCCAAACAGATCAAAGAATGAAACCTATTTTCTCTCTACAGCTGGACATAAAAATACCTCTAATTTATAGAGATACTAGTACTAAGTGCTTTCAGCAATATGAAACTACGAAATTTGTGGAGACCAAGAAGAAAATTATAACACCACAAGATACCGCTTCTAATTTTAATACCACAATAAATAATTTTCAGAAGTAACCATAATTAATGCTCACGTTTCAAAGGTTGGTACATGTGGAACTATTGCTTGGAATGGCTTCGAATTTTACATGATAAATGCTTAGGCCAGGAAACGTTGTTTGGCTGAAACACAGTTGTTAGCTCTAAAATACAACTGCAAGGAAGGAGCTGGTCTATAATCACGTGTAACTACGAGATGTTTCATTTACACGTGCTGACACTCTAAAATATACAGGGTGTTAGGTAATTTGGCGACAAACTCAGAGGATAGTTTGTAGACATCAAGAGGAACAAAAATTGAAATGGAACATGGTGTCGCAAACCACATTTAGTCGGTGAAAATCGCAAAAATACGTATGCAGACTCTGAATCCAGAGGAGAGGGAAGACGGATGTCAGTTGATAGCTAAATGCGTTCGTGGGTTCACTCACGATGCCTGACTTAAGCAGCGTCGTTAATTGCATGCGCTGGGGTAGGAGCACGTGCGTCGGGCGTCGTACGGTAGCGCCATTGTGCTGGTAGGTAGGCACGTGTTACTGGGCCTCCACGTTCGCCTGATTTCATTCCATTGGACGTCTTCCTTTGGGGTCATCTGAAATCACACGTTTACGAGATGCATGTAGACTCACCTGAGGATCTCATAGCGCAGATCTTCGTCGCTACGGCAGACATCAATAGCACACCCGGTATCTTCGACCGCGTCCAGGAATCGCTTTTACGTCGTTGTAGACTGTGCAATGACGTCCATGGCCGCCACTTTGAACAACACCTGCAATAATTTTGTGCACATCATTCTCATCGTTCTCTTTCCAGCATTGTACTGTGCACAACAATGTAATATTTTTTTAACAACACCTGTAATAATTTCGTTCACACCATTCTCATTGCTCCCTTTCCAGTACTGTACTATGCACCACAAGATGTGTTTTAAACTTGCTGTCAAATAAATCTTTTTGTAGTTATTATTGGGCTATATGTCGTCCCCGCGTGACGTCAGAACCTGCATACGTATTTTCGCGATTTTCACCGACTAAACGTGGTTTGCGACACCATGTTCCTTTTCAATTTTTGTTCCTCTTGATGTCTACTAACAACCCTCTGAGTGAGTTGCCGCATTAACTGAATACCCTGTATAATTTACAAGGAAGCGCAATGGTATAATCTTTGAATGAAAATGCTACATAAGATGACATCTGAGGAATGCGTCATTTCACTGGAGGTTAGAACACAACATTGTAAAGCGCAATGATATATTTTACAAGAAACTGTTTGAAGAGACAGCACTGCCACTATAATTTTATGTACTTCTCGTACATTTGCTTTACCAGAATAGCAGCTGTGCGTTAACAGTACCACGCAATGTCCGAACGTTAAAGTTCTTCGAAACAGAGCCAATTATACGAAATGTGTTACGTAAATTATCCGGAAGTTTAAGGAGAAGAGTGCTTTGAACGGCAACATATGTGTTTCAGTTTCATTGTCCACTCCTTGTATAAGTAAAGCATTCCATATAGATATATAGCGAGGATCACATTGATGAAGAAATTAATCGACTTATGAAACTTGGCGGGAGAGTTTCTGGAAGAAACATCACAATTTTCAATAAGACATTATGTCTTAAAATAAAAAAAGTTTAGTCAATGCATTTTTCCAGTGCTTGGAAGGAGCAGAGACGTGGAACTTTGCAAAAAACGTACAAACACTGCAGACAACTGAAAGCAGTGTGGAGAGATGCATGTTTGGTGTAATCAGCAGAGATAAGGAAAGGAACACATGGAAAAGGAAACTGACCAGAGTGAAGGACATTATTGTGAGAGTAAACTCTCTGAAATGGCAATGGGCTGTACATGTAGCCAGAAGAAGTGACCATCGATGGATATTCTAAATTTCAGATTGGATCCCAAGAGACAGAGGAAGACCCAGAAGAGGACCACATGGAATATGGATAGATGAAATTCGAAAACATGCAGAGTGGCATGCAGAAGACTGGCGCAAGACAGACAGTTGTGAATGAAGCTTGGGGAGAAGTAATAATTGTTACATAAGTTACATCTTCATAATTATTTTTTATATCAGTGCATTACATTTGTTTCGCATTTTCATTGCTATGGAATTCGAGGTAAGTGTTACCTAGGGTAATCGGTCTTAAAATATCATTGAATTAATTTATTTCTTTGAAAAGTGGCAGACGCTGTCATGCGTTTCAGGACGAACCTGTTAATAAAATGAATAAAGTTTGGATGTCATTCATGGCAAATGGTATTATTCGATTCATTTGTAGCGGTTCGTGAAAAACTGATACACCAACGTCAATCGTAGGAACGCATTTTGTTATTCTAAATCTTGCATCGATCACTTCGCATCAAAAACAAGACAAAAATATTTTGCGATGCTGCCCATTTTGAGAATGTTTTGATTCTACTTATATCTTCAAATAAGACACGATTTTGTAATTATAGGGGGAACAAATATTCCATTTTTGAGGATATCTCTATTTCCTTCAGTTGGAATGGAAAATTTCTTTTAGGGAAGACCTCTATGAAATAAAATTCGAAACGGTAAAAGCTTCTATCGAAAACCTGTACACTCTACCGTAGTACTGCTCATAATTAACGGATATTTCAGAAGGACAGATATATTTGAGAGGACAGAAATATTCAAAATATTTATTCTGTGTAATTGTTTCAAATGCTACATGCAACAACTACGTCATTATGCAAATAATTTCAACCTTTTCATTAGGAATGTCATGTGTAATATATCCAAGGGAGAGTCAGTTATGCCTAAAATTATTTCAAAACATATTTTATTAAGAGTTTGAAAGGCATTTTTCACAGATGTGTGGAGGAAAAATTCAGGTGATGATGGAATTCGTGATTTAACACTATTCAACGATGGCATTCCAGAATTTCAAGCACAAGTGATAAATTATTTTAAAATAATGAAATCTATATTGACTATTTTTTAGTTCGTACAATCACAAAATCTAAAACAGATGGAATTTTCTAATTTTAATGTATACTTTGCATACCTCAGCACCAAGAAAAGACAGAAGAGCGTATTACTCTGGTGGCAGAAAAAGTAGATGATATAACGTTTTCCATGCTTTGAAATGATAAATTTACCTTTAACATTATTGTTATATTACATATATTTCCAAAGAGTAAAAACGCATTTGGCATTCAGAAAAGTTAAAACGCGCTAGAAAACATTATCAGGCATGGAAATCTGCACTAAATTGCTTGAAAATAAAGCTATATAAAATAATTTGAAATTTGTTTTACTTAGTGCAATTCAACATGCAAGAAATTTTTAACGGGTATATCATATCCCACAAAGAAATGTGTTCCTAGATAGACAAAAAAACATTACCAGAATTATTAAAATGCTCTTTTATCCTATTGCCAAACTGCACTGTTAAAGCAGAACGTCAGTGCCTAATGATGAAAATTACAAAATAATGCCAGATCTAAGTCAATGACGGGAAATGATTTACTTAGTATTGGTTAAAACATTATTCCAATTCTAGGGTGAAATCACAAGACATACCGTTACGTTGTAACGTTTTTCTTCTTGAAAGTTACAAAGCCATTTTGTAAAATTAATTTTAACTAGTTTAGGAATATGTTTACATTGTACATAAACACAGCGGACATTGGATTATAAAGTTTCCTGAATGAAGATGTCACAAGTCTAACTTCCGCAGCGTATGTGCTAAATATGTGGCCCAGTGCCTCACCACATGATTAAGGCATATATTTAAGAACACTGCTCTTCATTAACTGTCAGTGGTGATCACAATGATAAGAACAAAGAATCTTTTGGAGTTTAATAATGGGCTTCTTGTCGTTGCCTAGTTGGATACAGAGCACACTGCTTTCTCAGAATGTGAGTTATACCGGGTTTTTTATCAGTGGAATAATTGCCTACGTTGTTTTTCTAAAAGGCCAAAAGGTCTAAGCCTTTGACAACTTTACCATCAGGAACGAAATCGCTGACATAGCATCTACAGAGAAACAGCAGCAATTGACCGAATCCTTGAATGATGTTGTGGATCCATATCTGGGCTTACTATGTGTGGAGAACTGAAAAGTAATGGTACTGTCAGCCGGAGGCCAATATATAGACAACTGATTTCTGCGAAGAACCGGAATGTTTGTCTACAGTAGTCGACTGCTAACTGCATTTCGCTAAAGCTATCCTTCTCTTTTTGAAGGTAGTTAGCGTAGAGATGGCTGTTGTCTTATCCATTCCTCACAACGAAAATCCATAAAAAATGCTGCTAACGCAAACTTAAGAAGATGAGGTGCGCTATTCGGAGTGTACGTTTCAAATAAATATTTAGAAATTCTTACATAGTTTTGACACGTGGTTCTTTGAGGTAAGGAACATAAAATGTAACTATTATATACTTGCGTATGACTGTCAGCGAGGTGGATAATCAAATGGCTGACATCAATTTTGTAGAAAACTTTAGGATTTGTTACTTGAGAGAGAAAGCTGAGGTGGGCAGTTTAATATTTGTAGTCACCTAGGCGTTTGATTGTACTTGCGTTCTACAGTACCGCGCAAATGTGATAAACTGTGCGATCTGGCTATGAAGGCTCTTATTTAAATGCAAAATGGATAATCTGTGCGATCTGGCTGTGAGTGCTCTTATTTAAATGTCAGCAATGAGAAAATGAACTCAATAAGATGATATACTTAGTGAGCGGAAAAGCATAATTCTTCACAGACACAATTATTTAGCATCAAACTTGTTATTAGTTAATAAGACTTTAATTATCATTCCAAAGATGGAAAACAACATTCTATTCTGAAACTGTTCAATGCCGTAAAAATGAAATTGTCTGCAGGAATCTGGAAGCGTTTCACCTGACAGTGCATAATGCATAATAATAAGCAATTTAATTCTTTTTTATTTGTGAAAATAAACATATTAAGATACTATAAATGATTCACATGCAGAAATGTTTTATTCGTGCCATCAAACTGTCTGTTTTGAGAGATATAGTTCCATCAGAAGCGAGCGGAGTAATCTAAGAAACACATGTTAAACGCTAGAATCGGAAATGCATATGGTATAGAGGGAGAGTCGAAAGTTTTGTAATATTTGATTTATGGATGTGCTGCGGCCTGTATGTCACGTGTTTAAATTAGTTCAAGTAGCACACTGCAGCCAGTCGAGACGGTCATAATGTTGAAGTCGCTGCCATGAACAGCATTGCATGTCGTCGATATGTCTGCGGTTGGGAGACCTAATTGATAAACAGCCACAACCTGCAGATTAGGTAAATTTTGCTTTATGAGTTTGAATTCGGCCATAACACTACGCAAGCAACACGAGGCATTTTTCATTAAAAATGGGAAGGTTCCGTGGACCAGAGCACCAAAATCAGATGTTTGAATAAATTGCTTTGTGGTGACAGAAACCTCGACGATCAGCCAAGGTCAGCCGTTCCGTGAACCTTGGATTCTGAGACCGTGCGTCAGTCAGTAGAGATAAATCCGACAACCAGCACTTGGAGATTATCAGGCAAGCAGTGAGTATTACAGACAACCATGGTTCGTCACCTTCAAGACCTCGACAAGATCTACAGCAGCTGATAAATTGTCCCTCACGAACTGACGCCAGCTGAAGCAAACCACCGAGTGGAAGTGTGCTCGAAACTCCTAGAAAACCCGCGCGACGTACGTTTCAATAAGAGAATCGTTAGGTGCGACAGAAAGTGGGTATATCTCTGTAATCCTAACACACAACGAAAGTTGTTGGGCCCGATCCAGCTTCCAGAACTTGTTCCCATACGTGGGCGCTTCGAGCACAACATGATTATCTGCTTCTGGTGAAATTTCAAAGGGGTTAATCCATAGCGAATTTGTTCAGACGGTCGGACCACAAACGCCAACATCTACCCTGCACAGCTGAAGTATGCCGTTTTGGAGGAGAAGTACCCGTCACTGGTGAAGAGAAAGTGCGCTCTCCTACAGCATGATAACGTTCAGCCTCATACCTCGCGAACGACCCAGACAAAAGTCCAGAAACTTGAGGGCATCGAACTGACACCACACCCAGCATATCGTCTGAACCTTGCCCCTTCGGATTATTACATATTACGGTTCATGGCCCAATTCTTTCGCGATCGGTACTTCAACAACCAGGTGGAGCCAGCAGCTGAGGTGAAGGAATTCTTCGCCTCGAAGTACAAGAATTACTACCTCCGCTGAATCGAAGAACTGGCAGACAGATGGCTAAAGACGGTGCAACACGATGGCTTGTACTTTGAATGTTAGCCAGCTTTCTTTGTACAGGTACGCATGAAAATATAATGTGATCCAAATATTGCGAAATTTGGAATCACTCTCTGTATTTTATTTTATGTCCTTCACACGCGTCGTAATTTATCGACGGCTTCTTAAATTTGAAAAAAAAACACCTCTCTGATTGTCACGTTTTGGAACTTCGGTGTATAATCAAAATGGAATAATGTTAGCAACATTATAACCACACGAATCAAACATGAATCAAATATCCAGATATGAGCTTTATGCATTACTTATTCAATCTCCGAATATAGCTACCTATATGACAGTCAAATATCGTCTGAAAGTTGGATATAATTTGATGTTGAAACTCATAATTTAAATTCAAGTTTAAATTTAAAAAGTTTAAAACATTGTCCGTGTACAGGACCCATTTTTGTTGCAAATATTGTATATACTAAGAAGGTGGAATGATTATCAATGGCAGTTGGCCACGGGTAGTCTAGTGGACAACTTTCGTGACTCCCACGGAAAGGACCTCAGGTTCGATCCACTAAATATCCGCCGTGCGTCGGATGAGCACGTTAAGCCGTCGGACTCCGGGTACTGGCTCTTCGGTAACAAATAAGGGCGTCTTCCTCCCCCTTTCTACTACGCTTACGTGTCACTTTCCCATCGGGCACTCTAGCCCAAATCCCCTAACTTCCTATTTCTAAGTGTTGTTTAAGACCTGGGGTCAGACACTACCTTCCTAAAATCCTCTACATATGATCATTTATCTCTGGCTGAAACAAATAATAAATCTTTACCGAAAATTGACAAAATGCCAAACAATGCTGAATTAAATTTTAAGTCGGTTGATTCAAGTGCTAAACTTATGAGTAAAGCATCACGTATTAATGTTCTTGCAGTTAACACATTACTTACGGATATATTATGCATTGTGGGGGAAATTTTTTTTCTCGACTTTCAACTACCAAACAATTTAAGTGACTTTGCTATCATATACATCTCAAAAAATCATCTGTAATAACGTTGACATTTTCATGATTAATGGGATGTATTTTGTGGAAAAGAAACAAACTAATGGCTTCTGTATTCCCAAAACCGCTTGAAACAGTCGAAGTGTTTCCTCTCTGAAATACACATAACTCTTCACATCTCAATACATGGAACTCTTCACCTCAAACGGTTTTCAAAAATACATAAGACGCGGAGTGATCGGAATTTGAGAAACATATATCAAATGATGCAGTGATATATACCTCTAGAATTTTTCAACTACTCTTTCAGCACATTCTTCCGTCAGATCCTTACTTTTACTTTGGGTTTATTTCAAATTGATGAGTCTCTGTACCAAACATTTTGAAATTCAAATTTTCAATGTTCATGATATTATCTTTTCTTACCACGGTTTTGTTTGATTTGGAATTGTTACCAACTTTTCGACTGGTTATCGTATGTTCACCATTTAGGGCAAATGCTGGACCACAAGTATTGCGGGACACTTGAAATTAAGAAATACACGTTTCATCAGCCAGCACTCGGTCACTACTAAATTCGCAAGAGGGATAGCAAAGTTCTTCCCTTCCATCGATCATATGCATTTTTTCGGTTTCAATATAACACCGCCATTTGATTTATGGTATCAGTTCGGTTTGCACCGTCTTCTTCAATAGGTGTCTCTGTGCTTTTTGCGTACCTTTAACACTTACTCTGGTATGAAGAGTGTCATTTTCTCACACTCAGAGGAATAGAAGCAGTTTTTTCTTAAAAATCGTTATATACCAATTAATTTCGCAACCTGCTTTATTATATCTGTTCGACTGAGAACACTGCTAAATAATAAATTGGAAACGTACTGGCCGTAGCTTTAAAATTTTTATGCAGGCTATAGCTTTCTATGAAATTAGATATAAAACTTCTGACTGTTTTTGCATTTCAGAGTTGTATCTTGTTTGTAACATACACTGAAATGCAATTGAATTATAGATACCTGCCTAGTAACGTGTAGTACCACCTTTCGCCCTGATGATGGCGGCGATTCGTCTGGGAATGGACTCGGCAAGACACCGGAAGCGTTGGGAAGCCATACGGATCCACGACCCCTTAACAATCTCCCACAATTCACGAAGTTTGATGGAGGAGGGTCAAAACCCCGAACATCTCTCTGGATGGCATCCCAGATGTGCTCGATAGGATTGAAATCAGGTGACCTAGCTGGCCAAGAAAGCAAGGTCACGTCGGTGGAGTGTTCATCCAAACATTCAGATACAAGTCGGGAGCGATTGCACTTTGCGTTGTCTTGTTGCAGGATGAGGGCTCCAGTGGGATGTTCAAGACACACAAACGGGAGCAAATGGTCGTCCAGGATATCCTGGTGACGTTGACCTGTGAGAGACGATGTCACACGTGCCAGGGGTCCTATTGTAGTCTAGGTAAACAATTCCCAGACGAGAATGCCACCCCACCAGTTTGAAGAGTACCCTGCTGGCAAGAAGGATCCATCACTGCATGTGGTTTGCGCCGTACTCGTATCCTGCCATCCGCATGTACCAACGTGAATCTCGACTCATCAGTCCAGGCAACATTTTTCCACATGTCTAGGGTCAAGTGGCGATGTTCCTGCGCCCATGCTAATATTTGCACCCTGTGATGTGCGGTCAGCAGCGGTAACATCATGGGACGATGGTTTCTTTACCCCATAGGGAGGAGATGGTTCTGGATGGTGTTGCTGCTCACACGTTTTTGTGCACCAGCGTTAAATTGCCGAGTGATTTCTTGCACTGTGGCCCGTCTATCCGCTGTTACAATGGGAGCTAGTCGACGATGACCCCTCTCATCCACACGCAGTTGTCCACGGCAGTTGGCCCTTGCAGCGATGGTTTTACCCGATTCGATGTACACACGGTGCACCCGTGACACAGTGGCTCGTAAAAATCAAAGTGCCTGCACGACTTCTGAAATGGAGTGATCAATTCGTCGGGCTCCGAAAATTTGCTCACGATCAAATGCGCTTAGATCATTCGTCTTACTTATACTGCGTCCGACTCTTACTAATTCTCGTCGCATTACTCCTTATATTGTCAGATTGCTGCATACAGCATGTCATTTCCGTTTACAGGGCCGCCCACAGCGCCACATTTGCATAACTCCAACTGTATCTAATTCAGTTGCTCTTCAGTGTATGTTTTTAATAGTTAATTTTCATATTGCAATATTTGGCAAAATACCCTGAAATGTAAAGCCAATGCTACTACAACACACCCACAAAAATGTCTGTAACTGCTTTGAGTAGGACTGTAAATTTTGTTTTCAAATTAATGTACGAATGTGTATACATTCTTCAATAGAACGGTTAGATTCTCAGTGAGTGAATGCGATGGTTTCCCTTTGTAAAATCATCCCCTCGAAGATTCAGTAGTGAAAGTTTAAGGACCATCACCACATAATGCAATTTAGAGAATAAAGCAGAAATATTTCATCTTGTAAGCAACTCCTAGGTTTATATTGTGTTTAAAAAATCAATTCAAATTTTACAAACATTAAAGCTGTGCATATGAAATGTAACTTAACAATACTATAAAGATAGAGGATGTAACACGCAGTACTTTTAAATTAGAGAATTTATCACATTTAGATTCAATTCGTATTTCAAGAACTGCTTTTGATGTGTGAAAGCCAATACTCAAAGTCTCTGCGCCTGTAAATTTAGATACCTCAAGAGCGGGAAACGCTCATAAGTTATTTGGAATGTGCGGCACCCTCTCGCGGAGACAACAAAACACACATTAAGAAACAGATCCGAATAACTTGAGGGGCACACAACGATCAAAAGGAAGACGGCAACCGGTAAAAGCTGTTTAGAAAAACAATATTTCCAAATCACTTGCTCTGCCGTCCACGTGGTTAATCGCCGGCAAGCCTCAGGTAAGCCTCAATGACGGTGGGATTGATGAAACTTCCCGACAAATGCGTTTTTTGGTGAGTAAATGTCAACAAAATTAAGAAAAACACCTAATGCACACCATATTATCGTTGTGTTTCAGACAGGCTTGCTGACTCGCTTTTTCAGACACCAAGTACAATAGCGTTTGTGACAGATGTTCTTTAGGGAACAGTTAGATAAGCGATTAGACCAGTACTCTAAATGTATTTAAGACAAGGCTGGATCCCGGCGAATGTTTATCTTGCATAACATTTTTCAACATCGATTTCAAAAATAAATTTATCAATGTATTCTTCTATCTGTGGGGGTAGCCACTGTTCGAGCATGTCGAAATAGGTAATTCCTGTCACAGTGGCTTCAGCGAAGAAGGGCCCATACATATTCCGATGAGTAATTGGACAGATTATATTTACTTTTGAGGAAGCAAGGTCATGTTGTAAAATTGCATGGGGATTTTTAGTGCCCCAAATTCTCACGTTATGCCTCTTCACCTTTCATAAAATGTGGAATGCTGGTTCGTCACTAAAATCTAAGTTTTCATAGAAACCGTCACCCTCCATTAAAGTCACAAACCTTTCCCAGAAAGAAGCTCCCAGGTTGCGGTAATCCCTCTTCATCTTTGGAATCAATCTGCAGAAGATACGTTTGCATGTGCAAACGATTCCTCAGAACTCGCCCTATAGTTTTTTGCGGGATACCAAGCTCTCGTCCTACTCGATAAGAGGATTATTGAGTGCTCATTACGTAACTTACCCAAACACGCTCCACTATTTTATTTCCTATCGAGAGAAGTCTAGTCAATTTTCCTTTGCAAATGCAGCCCGTGTCTTAAAACCGTGAATACCAATTACGAATTGACTTACCACTGGGTGGCTCATTCTCAAATTTTATCCGAATGTGCCTTTAAATAGTCACAACTGACTTGTTCGCATGAATATCGAAAACACAAAATACCATCTCTTGTCGTTTTGCCACCATTCTATAACTTGTTCCTTGAGCCGCACTTATTCTGGCATGTGTACTTTCGAAGGTAATCTCTCCAAGTCGAAGCGTTCGACTTGGAGAGATTACCTTACGCATCTCGCAACTGAAAATGTTCATTACATGTCGTGCGGTAAAACATTGAAATCGGGAACAACATTTTTACTTACATTCACTAACACGTAATTTACGTGATTGTCGCATGTTCTGTTTATCATTTCATATTTCATTACTTTCTTGGTAAAAAATAAATTCAGGGTATCTCTGATTGTTAGCATGTCTTGAGGCAACACGTTGAGCTATATTTAACATCAATGGAAAATAAAAGCAAGAAAGGAACTAAAGTACTTGCTTGTGTTACTGCATAGGATCAGAGGTTTAGAATATCTGCTTTCAAAAATGTTTAATGGTTTCAAGTCAAATGTAGACTATCATATTGTCTTTAATGATGCAGCGTAATGAAAAAAGAATTGTATATCCATAAAATACCACTTTTCTCTGTTGGGAATTTGTAGCCTGCGATTCGAAGTATTTTTAATTGCTATTTGTTTAAATAAAAAATTGCTCATATTTTCGGTTGAAACGTTTTAATGTACTGATTTGAAGCATTTTGTAATGTACCACCGGAGGACAAACATACGTAACGATATCAATACGGTTAAATGAAATTAGCGCATTTGTGCTTTCTAGTTCAACGCGTTATTGAATATGCATTTCGATTCGAGGGAACCATACTTTGTTTTTTACAAACCTTTAACTAATGACGGAGAAAGATTAAAAGCGGGAATCAAGTGTGAAAGAGGGGTAAATTTAAAAGTCGCATTATTTTATATGATTCATACTTCTTTCTTAGGGAAATTGCAAGAACGGTAAATGCATTAAACAATTTTGAAAGATTATGCTCTTAAAACCCGTTTTCAAGCAACACAGTAGGCTATCAGTTAGGGCGGAATAGTCATTTTGTATGTCTCGAGAAAATAATTCTATAAAATTAAAATTGAACTTCTTTCATCGTATTTCGCAATGTTTAACCTCTCTATTCTGATATCCACTAGCAGATTTCAACTAGACTAATTACTGCCGCTACAAATACAGTGTATCTTCATTCCATACCTTAAATTCTCTTTTCACTTACTTCATTGCATTTCTCTTTTGCGATTTCTTTTTCTTTCGCTATTTCATGGCCAAAACGGATTGACAAACGAAAAACTAGTCTAGAAACATTCCGGTTTCCTATCGAAGTCCATTTGCTATTTATTATGATGAAAATCTTCCAAATACGTAGAGACAATGTAAGTAGACAAAGTTATCGCTCTCCCCACTGTTTTCTTTACTTAACACACATCAACCAAAAAATTGTATACATGGGGTATGGTCTTAGCGGTGTCGAAATGCGATTTTCGGTTGCCCTGTGTCAATTAAAGAAAAACGTGGAAAGACCGACGACTTTGTCTATTTGCTGTTTATTTCTATTAATACCTTTATCCCTGTCAATGTTAAATGTATTGTTAAAGTGAAGTATGAAAAAAGTGAATGCAAACATGAAGTAAGATTTGAAGTAACTTATATGTGGATGGGTGAAAGAGGAACATATGGACTGAACCTCCTCAGAGCCACTGACTGCTGGTTTTTCGTAGTACCTGATATCGAATGACATAGTCTTTTATTATTAATCCTTGAATCTTGTTCTCCATAACACCACTTTTAGCTCAGTACATATTCAAAACATTTTGGTATTAACATTTAGAAGTCATTAAATAAAGAAGGAAGAATGCCTCATTTGGCGACAGAGAATGCATAACGCTTTCAGTGTAAAATGGGATCCTATCTTTTCCCATTTCTGACAGAATGATGCCAGAATGAGGTCACAGTATTGCAGATGACAGTGTCTTCACTTTTATCTGCAATCCGATAAAATGGTTTTGAAACAGATTTTTGGGTATGGATCATAACCGGTTTCATTTCTCTTGACACTTGCAACACGGGAGACATGATTATAAGAAGTTAATGAATGAGTTGGAAAACATTTAAAGAAATAAGTTTCATTCACGAACTCGTAACAGAGCGATACAGCTTCTGATAATAACGATATTGACAATTTCATCAAAAAAACAAATCTATGTTTTTGATGAAATTGTCAATATCGTTAGTAACCGAATTTTTAAGATCTATTAGTCAGTAATGAATTATACGTTGATTTTTGGCACTTCCTATTGAGATCATTTTTCTTAACGAGTTCACTTCATCGTGGCTTCCTATATTCCGAACTCCTATCTATATTCATAGCTTTCAATATGCTTTAACAAATGGAACTTCTGCAGAGCTTTAGCAATTCGACCATGCGCAATGCATATAGACTGCATTTTTTAAATATTCTCATACGTAAGAAAGCTCTTCAGAGTGATTCTGTATGACAAAAAGTTTTTGAAAGTCCTTCAGAGTGATTCTGTATGACCAAAAGTTTTCGCTTAAGTGTAAGGCACAACAGTATTTACCAGAAAAAGCAGAACGAATGTGCACCTGAGTTGAATGTCGCTCTGTGAGTAGTTTTCACCAAATTTGCCAGCTATATTAACCACACAAAATCACATCAATTACAGTTGAAAAACAAAGATACATTCTTCCAATGCGAAGCTAATAATGAACAAGACCAGAGCAAAGCTAAAATGTATTCACGTAATGAATTGGTATACGGCTACATAAACGAAACCCAGTAAATAATAATAAATATTAATTAAAACTTTCGTAACTTGAAGTCTCTATATTCAATATAATCTCATCATTTAAGCAATTTACATGAGAGCCCTGTAAAAGGCGTTACTTTTAACAGATATATACCAGTCAACCCATAAATAATCTCAAAATAAATTATAAATGAAATAAAATGCTACTAACTGTTAGAATGTCGTCGTTTCACGATATAACATGAAAGTCAAAATTAACGATGGAAATTACTCTTACTTACACTGATGCAAACGTTGAAAGTCTAAATTACATCACTAGATATTTCCTGCTGGCTCCCAGTACATCCTCAGGTGAATGCTAAAAAGATATTGTAAAAATTTGAAGCATATTCCACCATGGAACGTCACTCTTGTTTATATACACAGCCTTCAGCTCCCGAATGACTTCAAAAAACCTCAGCAGAACCTGACTAATTATTGTTGCGTCTTAAGTTCGAGTTGGTGGTTTATTTGGTCCTTCTTGTTCAAAATTAACGGTATCCAAGGTGGAGGTATTAATCTGGGTACTTAATCATCACAACATTTATCAGCGTTATTGGCGATGTGTAAATTCTCCGCTAGCAAAGTCTCATTTCTGTGGTTTTGACTAGAAATATTGCTTGTCTCATTCCATAGAGAATTGTAGGCTCCATGACTAACTAATCTTGCAAGTGCGGTGGAGTTTTAATGTGTTTTGCCACTGGGCTTGTGTTCCGCTATACGAACGTTCAAATTCCTCATGGTGGATCTAATATAAATCTTATCCATGTCAACGGTATACAGGGCCTTTAAAGGTATTTTATAAACTCCGAATCTGCTATTAAACGGGTTTTGGTCCCGAAATTTTTTAACAGTTGACATCAGGTTTTTGGTTTTATTTTCAAAATCCAACTTCCTATAAAAGATGTACACCGGAAGCTTAACGCGGTGTATATTTTTTACAGGAAGCTTTAAGTAAATTCATAACTTTTGGAATATAATCCACTGACCCAAAGTACTTGCGTTAATTTGAGTTTTTTACTCAACATAGAAAAATGTGTTCTTATTTTTCGATGGATCTGGCTTACTATATTTGTGAGGTACCCATATTCGTCCGCTATGGGATTTATTTGATTTGATTCTTGTCTCTTGGCGGTAACAGTTGAGGAATTTGCGCAAATTCTACGGATGAGAAACTCAAGTGCAGATAGTTTATATGTATCAAGGTGTGCTGAATGATATTGTGTTATTGTTAAAGTTGCACTGGGCTTGCGGCACACGGATAAAGAAATACTTTGTGATATAAGGTTTCTCTTCGACATAGAATCTAAAAATGGTATAGTATAATAAATACACAGTTGACGTGGACAAGGGACACCAAATAGAAGTCATCGCTCTTTCCACGTTTACAAGTGAAAAGATAATTTTTCCGTGATTCATTTATAAACGTGGAAAGAGCGATTACTTGTATTTGATGGTATAGAATAATTTTATTTCAGTTCAACTATAAAATTAATTGAGGTAATCTGAGGGGACATTGATTCAGCAAATTCATATAAGGAATCCACATGATGATCCCAGACAACATCAATATCATCTATGTATCTCAGATATACGAATGGAGCTACTGGAGTATGTTGTAAAACTTGTTCCTCTAAATCTTGTAATACAATCTCTGCCGGGAAAGGTGAGAGTGGGGAGCCCATAGGTGATCGCTAATTCCTTTTGTTGGTAAATGATACCTTGAAAGTTGAAATAAGTCCTTTTTTTTAATATATCTAGTGTTGTGAATTTGAATTTCAGCCTTTGATTCTGTGTAAATAAAAGTCGCTATTGACTTTCAGCTTTTGCTTTTGTGTATCACTGTTAATCTTGACTTTTACGTTATATCGTGCAATGATTGCATCCTAACTGTTAGAATTATTAGCAGGAATTTCTTCAAGAAGAATAAATAAAATAATTAAAAAATATACTGAAAGCTCGGAATGAAATACCTTTTCACTACGAAAAAATATGCTAACGTGTACAATAGACTATATCAGATAGCAGGTAGCACTCCGACAACATTTTTCCGTCTACATCTAAGCTTTCTACTAATTCCACCGAGGAACGTACATACATTGCAGTTGCGATTGATCTTTTTAGATGCCAATCCTCCTGAAGCATTTCAGGAGGAAACGAATGTTGAAATAATATCGTGCGGCTATAATATTGAAACAGAATTTACTTACCCATTGCCCAGTTGTGGGAGATATCGTTTGATTGAAGGGGAGGAAAGAACAGAATTCTAGAAGATGCGGTTTGTTTTTATTAGTATTATTAGCATTATTCCGTAAACAGGTGTGACAGTTTAACATAGGTTTCGGGATCGTTCGATCTCCGGGTTCTGTTTTGCAACATAAAAGTTTGGCTGGCGTGCTCAGGTTCACGTACTTCAGGGTCGAAGCTGGGGTTCTTGAATTAAGCTAAAACGTACCACTGGTGAAAATATCTTCTTGTGGCATCGCTCCTAAATGAAGTAAATTTGCATTCGGCATGAAGACCAGCTGAACAATGTTGCAAAAATAAAAGAGCTGTAGAAGGAGTAAACAGCATATACAAATAATAGACAAACCAAAACCTTCATGCCATTATGATGTATTTTTTTTCTTGCAAAAATGTTAATTGAATCTAGCATTTTTTAACAAACCATAACCGGGCCGGGTGGCGCAGCGGTCTAAGCGATTGCTTCTGGCCATTCGTTCGAGATAGGTCTGGGTTCGAATCCCAGTGAAGCATAGATATTGTGTTTGTCTTACGACATTGGTGCTCATCCTTCCTTGGAATTTGTGGTCCTAAATTAGGGGCGAGCGAGTGCTTTTTGCCCATTGAGTTGCTCACGGTGGTCGTTAAACCTCCAATCAAAAACAAAATCATATGTGATTGGGAAGATTACCTTTCACTAAATTAGATTTGCAATAAAAGAAGAAAGAATACATTATAGCAACAGCGAAGATGGTCAAACTCAAGTAACTGGAGAATTAATGTTACCATAACACGAAAACGAGGAGACGGGGATTGTATTTTTCAAAAACGACATCCTATCGTAGAAAATAAGTTATCGTACATATGTGTTAATGATTGTCTAATAAATCAATACAGCTTTAATCTGTGGCATGTGCTTCAAGAAACAAAGAAGGTCACAAAGTCTCACACCTAAAGGCTACTCAGAATTTTTTGCAGCTTCCATCGGACTGTAACATTCCAACATCGAACATAAACACCACTGTCACATGTGCTGTACGCCACGCACACTCGGTATTGTAAGTGGGATCTCAATAATGGATTCTGAAGACCCAGCTACACGTTTGAAGTTACAGTAGCTTCGGTTCATTGGTGATGTTTCTTCTCCTACTTCTGGCCCATAGCTCCATGATGTGCTGTTAGCAACGGCACTGTGTGGGATGGTCTGATACCATCGGCGAATCGTGCCATTGTGCAACATCTAGATTTTCAGTGATTATCGAATATAACTCGTTGTTGTACCCCAAAGATATATTCTCAACAGTTGCACTCCGTCCCCACGTCGCGATACAGGAGTGACTGCAGTCACATTGGACAACATAATCCCACTAACGGCAATTCTTCTTGGAATTGCTTGTTTTTAATATATAATTACGGTAAACATATGTGAAGGCCCAGTATCCCAGACATTCTGTAGTCATGGAACTGGCGCATTCAGTCTTTCCCACACTGACTATTTAACCTGGATGGAATTAGTCAGTGCAACGAGTTCACTCATCTTCATAATCAAGTGTCTGTATATACAGTAAACAAGTGCTTGAGGATTTTGTAGTTCACATCATATTTTGCTGAACGTACGTATTATTGGGTGGGTGAAGGTTAGGTGTGGGCTATCTCTGGTTCGTTTCACGCGAAAGGAGAATTTGTGCTGACGAGCTACCATCTTTTGAAATATTCTAAACGCAAAAGAACGTATCCTGTGTACTGATCACGTTTCAAAATATTACAGGTCTTATCTCTTAACTTCGGATTGTTTGAAATTCGCGCCTCTTTTTCAGTGGGAGCCTGTAATTCTAGTTTTTTACGCATTTTTGCCTACCAAGGGATTTTTTTAATGTGGCTCGTGGAAACCGAGCGGGCGAGAAAATTGGTTTAAAAATTACGCCCATAGCTGCACTATCGTTTTTTAATTATGAACTTACATAATTTGAAAAAGATAGTGTTTCCGATCTTTACAATAGTGAACGGCATACTATAAAAAAGTATTTATTTATCATGATATTTCGAAGATGAGGTAGCTGAGATTGTGCTGCAAACAGAATTGCGCATTAACATTACATAAAGCCAAAACTGTGAAGTTGAAAAACCCACGAGTACATGCAAAATATTTCCAAAGTATATGATATCCGGAGTTAATTTTTGTTTTAAATCGAACATTTGGAAACAGAGACACCGCGAAAAAGTAGATTAAACCTAGGCGCCAACGCGCAGGGCAACTATGTGTGTTACTTCGAAAGAGAAATATTCTGACGCATCTTTAGTAGTAAACTACATCTGACTGAAAAGGCATTTTTAATTCCTTTTAGACGCGCAGATATTGCTGTAACTGTACTGTAAACACAGACCTAATCTTATGCGTTTTGGTGGCACACTTCTACCTAAATAAACATTATAAGAAAGAACGTTATGCAGCAGAAACGCTCTATGATAAAGATTTTTATTTTAAAATCGGACTGTGTAAAGGAGGGATGAAAAGGAAATATATATGATCACCTACACCAAAGTGCGCAGATAATATATATATATATATATATATATATATATATATATATATATATATACTTAAGAGCAAAACTGAAGACTAAGGAAAAAATTTTAGAATTTAAAACGAAGGGTGCAAAATAACCTGAAAATCAAAACGCGCAACGCAGCAGTTTTGAAAATTCAGAATTCACATTCTATAAAGAAGATACCTAAGCAAAAAAATACATATATAATTTTGACTCACACCTAGTACAACATAGAAAAGGTTATGTATCTACCTGTGTGAGCAAAAGGAAAAAAGATAAAAAAATAAAATAAAACAACTGAATGTAGAAGGTGTCGAGAATACTGAGCCTTGGCTTTATCAAGGACCAGCAAAAACTCTGCATTTTCTCACTTCCACAAAGACCTAGTTGGAAATGGGTTTCTGCAAGGCCATAGATGCAAGTAACATTCCCACCTAAAATAGTTTAAAAAATATATATATAAGTCATGTCCTCCTTAGAGTTGCATGACCTAGCACTAGTTAACAATTTCGCTTGCATCCATTAACCTTCCTGGCCCGACCCATACTCTTCATCTGTTACGATTAAACAGAGAGAAGAAGATTAAAGAGAACTCAAGCTGTGAGAGTGACATAATAATTAGAAATGATTTTCAGCTATAACGAAATTCCAAGTTCGTTTGAGAGAGAATTTAAACCTGAAAAACAATGCAAAAGAAATCCAAATTTTACATTGCAATTAAAAAGGAAATGTTAATTTATAACGAACAGATTTTTGAAAGAAAACTTGAGTCTAAAACCCCTACTCTACAACTTATGACAGCACGAAAACGAGAATAAGCTAAAGATAATAATTAACTAAAGAAAACTTTGTGAAAGTTATATACCTTAAACAGTTAGTTGCAATATGTACAAAGTATTTCAGCAGTGCTTTAAGTGCATAATTAATTAGTTATTAAGAACTTAACTACTTTGAAAAAACAGCGCATAGACAGCGCATAGAAAAGGAACAAGCTTAGCCATCTTCTGTTCCTAGGTACCCCAAAAGACGCTCAAAGTTACAAAGAAAAGAAAGAGTTAAAACCCGCAAAAATGTTAACAGACAAACCAATGCCTAAAAGCTGAAAAGCTAAAAACGACAGAGAAAAGGTACATGAAGTACAAACATTGAACTTATAAAACCTAGAACCCAAAAACAAGGAAGAGAGCTTACCTCTTGTGTAACAAAAACTTTTCTCCTCACAAGAGAGGAACATGGCTGACCTCTTCCGCCACTCCCTAGACGCTGGGGCAGTGAGGGTGGGGCTGATGGCCTCCTCATACAGCAAGAAACCAACGCGCGGAGATTTTAACCAGAGAAAAAAATATATAAACTTAAGACTGTGGATCTGTATGATCAGAAAGAGCAGAATTAACTCTCCAGAATACATGAGAAATATTATAAAATACACGAGCAGTTTATTTAATAATCTTTGCATGTATTAAATCACCTTAGTGAGCTTCTATAGATTAATCAGAATCTTATTAATTTTAATGTTGGTTTTACTATTTTTAGTATAGCTATCCTAGTGATGAATAACTAGTTTTCTTTTTTATTTGTTTTTATTTTCTTTTATAAACAGATTTTTAAGCTTTTTTGTGATTTTGTTTATATTATTTAATTTTTTGTTTTAATAGGACCGTCATATCCATAGCACTAAGGTTCCTTTAGGTAGTTAATAGGCATCCTCTAGCCAACTTCCTTACGGCTTTGATTGGTCAGAATCATATTATTAACTGTGTAGAAAATTAAAGCAGATCTGCCAACCTTACTCTATTATTCAGAATAATTTTTCTTAAAGTTCTTTTGATGAAAGAAGAAGGAATTTCGTTCTCTAGAAAACTTTCTAATAGTATATTAATGTGGTAATTGAAGTCCAAATTGTTGCTGCAAATTCTTGAAATTCTTAGGACCTGAGAAATTAGTACATTCTCAATTACTTTGGTTGAAATGTTATTATTCCAGTGTAGATATTTAATTACTTTGAAAGGAAAATTAACTCTTTTATCATAGAGGCTAATAGATGGGTTACCTCTGTTGAGCTTAATGCTTAAGTCTAGGAACTCAAGTTCCTGATTACTGTGGTTGGTTTTACATAAGTTAAGAGAGCTAGGATAGATATTATCAAAATCACTCTCTATAACTTCTGAATTATTGATACACAGCAGATCATCAATATATCTAAAGGTGTAAAGGTAGTTATCTGAGCAGGTGGGGTGATTTTTAATGAATTTATATTCCTTAAAGAACAGGAATAGATTAGCGATATTCGTGGACGTTGATGTTCCTATTGGAATACCGTTCACTTGCCTATAGAGAGTATTATTATATAAGATATGGTTATTTATTATGCAGCAATTGAGATAAGAGTTCCAAGTTCCTACATCAACAAATTGGTTAAGTTTAAATTCTGCATACAGCTCTTTAAAGGTAGTGATTATATCTGATAGAGGCAGATTAGTATATAGGTTTTCAAAATCATAACTATTAATATCTAGGGGACAAACATTGAGTATAGTAGAAATTACTTCTGCATTATTATTAATTATCCAAAAATCTCTGTACATCAAGTTAGAACAGTTTCTAATGTGTTTCAAAACCTTCTTTAAGACATCTTCAAAAGCAAGATCTATTTTCTTTTTAGGACTCCTTACTCCACTAGCTATGAACCTGAACTTCACAGGATCCTTATGAAACTTAACCGTTGCAAAAAGAAATGGAAATTCAGGCTCATATCTTCTAGTTTGTGGAATTTTAAGTTTCTTGAAGAATGCCTTAAACCGATTTTCTAACTGCTTGGTAGAATAACTTACGGGCTCGTATGTTACTCTATTATTGAGTTCCATAGTTAACAATTCAAAATAGAACTTCTTACAGATAATTGCAAAATTATTGCTAGCTTTATCCGTAGTGGTAAAAATAAATTGGTCTTGTAGTTTGGAGAGTGACCTTTTAGCTTCTCCAGAGAAAAAGAGATTTCTGTCGAAACAAAAGTCCAGACCTGCCAACTCACCGGTGAAGCTATTGATTATATTATATTTCCATTCTGCGAAGGCCTCAATAGGCTGATTGTATGTTAAACTAGTTTTTACGATGTACTTATTTACATCTTGAGTGAAGCTCTCAAGAATCCTTTCTTTGGAAATTGTGAAGGAAGGTCTGAATTTAGAGCCATACTCTAATAAATTCCTAAGCTTTACATTTTCAACAAAACTCAAGTTTCCGGTGATAATATGGTTGTAATTCTTATCATAGTGAACTGTTTCTTTATGTTCATCACAAGAACAAGTAGTAATTACAGGAATGTAGCTCGAAGAGTTAAGTTTGTAGTTTTTAACTATTGACCCTAAGGTCTTAACATATTTAAAACTTACAATAGACTGGTGCCTGTGGATGGGAAAAAAAATTGCATTATTGTAGAACAGCTTCCTTACATTGAGATTATCGTAGGCTTTATTTAGGAACCTGATGGTAACAAAATTACTGGAAAATTCTTTAAGAGAAATTTTATCTTTAAGAATATGTTTAAGAATGTCCAGAACCAAAGCAAAAACATGCTTATCAACATGGTCAGCAGTTTCATTCCAGAATTTGAAATCTATAAGCTCACCTGTACTGTCTGCAACCTTAGCTATATTGGCCAAAGTAAAAATCCTCTTCATCTTAGGATTAATGGTCACAGGTCTCTAGTAAACAAGTTCTCTAATTCAGGAGTGAACCCCTCCACAAACGCCAACCAGTACTCTACCTTTGAATTAGAGCATTTCCATACTCATGGTTTTGACAAAGTGAAAATAGAGGTACTACATATTATCCCTGACCTCTATGCTCGGCTAGAAACTGAATCCCTTGAAATTTTGCAGCATCAGTCTCTTTATCCCTATGGCCTTAATTCCACTCTATCTGACAATAAGCATAATCAGCATAAATTTTCAATTCGTGAACTCTTCTTTCTTGTTAATAATAAGAGCTGCTCTAGAGGTAATAGAGGACAGAGGTTATTTCGCACATCAAGCAAAGTTGATTTTGCTAACTTGCTAAAAACTCTGGAAAGCTTTAAAACTGGCACTAATTTTGTTAAAAATACTTACAAAATTCTCAAGTCCTTCTAGCACTCTGTCCTTAAATGTTTTTTCAAATTCTGGAATGAAACTGCTGACCATGTTGATAAGCATGTTTTTGCTTTGGTTCTGGACATTCTTAAACATATTCTTAAAGATAAAATTTCTCTTAAAGAATTTTCCAGTAATTTTGTTACCATCAGGTTCCTAAATAAAGCCTACGATAATCTCAATGTAAGGAAGCTGTTCTACAATAATGCAATTTTTTTTCCCATCCACAGGCACCAGTCTATTGTAAGTTTTAAATATGTTAAGACCTTAGGGTCAATAGTTAAAAACTACAAACTTAACTCTTCGAGCTACATTCCTGTAATTACTACTTGTTCTTGTGATGAACATAAAGAAACAGTTCACTATGATAAGAATTACAACCATATTATCACCGGAAACTTGAGTTTTGTTGAAAATGTAAAGCTTAGGAATTTATTAGAGTATGGCTCTAAATTCAGACCTTCCTTCACAATTTCCAAAGAAAGGATTCTTGAGAGCTTCACTCAAGATGTAAATAAGTACATCGTAAAAACTAGTTTAACATACAATCAGCCTATTGAGGCCTTCGCAGAATGGAAATATAATATAATCAATAGCTTCACCGGTGAGTTGGCAGGTCTGGACTTTTGTTTCGACAGAAATCTCTTTTTCTCTGGAGAAGCTAAAAGGTCACTCTCCAAACTACAAGACCAATTTATTTTTACCACTACGGATAAAGCTAGCAATAATTTTGCAATTATCTGTAAGAAGTTCTATTTTGAATTGTTAACTATGGAACTCAATAATAGAGTAACATACGAGCCCGTAAGTTATTCTACCAAGCAGTTAGAAAATCGGTTTAAGGCATTCTTCAAGAAACTTAAAATTCCACAAACTAGAAGATATGAGCCTGAATTTCCATTTCTTTTTGCAACGGTTAAGTTTCATAAGGATCCTGTGAAGTTCAGGTTCATAGCTAGTGGAGTAAGGAGTCCTAAAAAGAAAATAGATCTTGCTTTTGAAGATGTCTTAAAGAAGGTTTTGAAACACATTAGAAACTGTTCTAACTTGATGTACAGAGATTTTTGGATAATTAATAATAATGCAGAAGTAATTTCTACTATACTCAATGTTTGTCCCCTAGATATTAATAGTTATGATTTTGAAAACCTATATACTAATCTGCCTCTATCAGATATAATCACTACCTTTAAAGAGCTGTATGCAGAATTTAAACTTAACCAATTTGTTGATGTAGGAACTTGGAACTCTTATCTCAATTGCTGCATAATAAATAACCATATCTTATATAATAATACTCTCTATAGGCAAGTGAACGGTATTCCAATGGGAACATCAACGTCCACGAATATCGCTAATCTATTCCTGTTCTTTAAGGAATATAAATTCATTAAAAATCACCCCACCTGCTCAGATAACTACCTTTACACCTTTAGATATATTGATGATCTGCTGTGTATCAATAATTCAGAAGTTATAGAGAGTGATTTTGATAATATCTATCCTAGCTCTCTTAACTTATGTAAAACCAACCACAGTAATCAGGAACTTGAGTTCCTAGACTTAAGCATTAAGCTCAACAGAGGTAACCCATCTATTAGCCTCTATGATAAAAGAGTTAATTTTCCTTTCAAAGTAATTAAATATCTACACTGGAATAATAACATTTCAACCAAAGTAATTGAGAATGTACTAATTTCTCAGGTCCTAAGAATTTCAAGAATTTGCAGCAACAATTTGGACTTCAATTACCACATTAATATACTATTAGAAAGTTTTCTAGAGAACGAAATTCCTTCTTCTTTCATCAAAAGAACTTTAAGAAAAATTATTCTGAATAATAGAGTAAGGTTGGCAGATCTGCTTTAATTTTCTACACAGTTAATAATATGATTCTGACCAATCAAAGCCGTAAGGAAGTTGGCTAGAGGATGCCTATTAACTACCTAAAGGAACCTTAGTGCTATGGATATGACGGTCCTATTAAAACAAAAAATTAAATAATATAAACAAAATCACAAAAAAAGCTTAAAAATCTGTTTATAAAAGAAAATAAAAACAAATAAAAAAGAAAACTAGTTATTCATCACTAGGATAGCTATACTAAAAATAGTAAAACCAACATTAAAATTAATAAGATTCTGATTAATCTATAGAAGCTCACTAAGGTGATTTAATACATGCAAAGATTATTAAATAAACTGCTCGTGTATTTTATAATATTTCTCATGTATTCTGGAGAGTTAATTCTGCTCTTTCTGATCATACAGATCCACAGTCTTAAGTTTATATATTTTTTTCTCTGGTTAAAATCTCCGCGCGTTGGTTTCTTGCTGTATGAGGAGGCCATCAGCCCCACCCTCACTGCCCCCAGCGTCTAGGGAGTGGCGGAAGAGGTCAGCCATGTTCCTCTCTTGTGAGGAGAAAAGTTTTTGTTACACAAGAGGTAAGCTCTCTTCCTTGTTTTTGGGTTCTAGGTTTTATAAGTTCAATGTTTGTACTTCATGTACCTTTTCTCTGTCGTTTTTTAGCTTTTCAGCTTTTAGGCATTGGTTTGTCTGTTAACATTTTTGCGGGTTTTAACTCTTTCTTTTCTTTGTAACTTTGAGCGTCTTTTGGGGTACCTAGGAACAGAAGATGGCTAAGCTTGTTCCTTTTCTATGCGCTGTCTATGCGCTGTTTTTTCAAAGTAGTTAAGTTCTTAATAACTAATTAATTATGCACTTAAAGCACTGCTGAAATACTTTGTACATATTGCAACTAACTGTTTAAGGTATATAACTTTCACAAAGTTTTCTTTAGTTAATTATTATCTTTAGCTTATTCTCGTTTTCGTGCTGTCATAAGTTGTAGAGTAGGGGGTTTTAGACTCAAGTTTTCTTTCAAAAATCTGTTCGTTATAAATTAACATTTCCTTTTTTAATTGCAATGTAAAATTTGGATTTCTTTTGCATTGTTTTTCAGGTTTAAATTCTCTCTCAAACGAACTTGGAATTTCGTTATAGCTGAAAATCATTTCTAATTATTATGTCACTCTCACAGCTTGAGTTCTCTTTAATCTTCTTCTCTCTGTTTAATCGTAACAGATGAAGAGTATGGGTCGGGCCAGGAAGGTTAATGGATGCAAGCGAAATTGTTAACTAGTGCTAGGTCATGCAACTCTAAGGAGGACATGACTTATATATATATTTTTTAAACTATTTTAGGTGGGAATGTTACTTGCATCTATGGCCTTGCAGAAACCCATTTCCAACTAGGTCTTTGTGGAAGTGAGAAAATGCAGAGTTTTTGCTGGTCCTTGATAAAGCCAAGGCTCAGTATTCTCGACACCTTCTACATTCAGTTGTTTTATTTTATTTTTTTATCTTTTTCCTTTTGCTCACACAGGTAGATACATAACCTTTTCTATGTTGTACTAGGTGTGAGTCAAAATTATATATGTATTTTTTTGCTTAGGTATCTTCTTTATAGAATATATATATATATATATATATATATATATATATATATATATATATATATATATTGTATATATAGCAAAAGCAAATAACGTGAAAAACAAAAGCCAGTGAACAGATTTGAAATTCATTAGCTCCACAGGCTGCATAAAAGAAAGATCAAATAACAATAAGGCAAAACAAAGCAAAATTTTGAACAAAGGAAACAAAAATAATAGAAATACCACCAATAACCAATTACATCATCCGTACCAGTCTAGCTTCAAACTATGCAAAGTACCGAATAAAGAATGAAGGGAAGCATATTAATGCCTGCCCTCTTGTTGGCTTTTTCAAGGGCAAGCAAGAAGAAAACACTGACTAATCTACTAAGACCAGAGAATTGTGGGCTTCTCCTATTTTAGTTTGCTAAATGGACCAATTAAATTTGCGGAAATAATGTCAAATTTAATTGGTCCTTTTTGCAAACTAAAATAGCAGAAACCCACAATTTTCTGGTCTTAGTAGATTAGTGAGTGTTTTATTGTTGCTTGCCCTTGACGAAGCCGACAAGAGGGCAGTCATTCGTATGCTTCCCTGCATTCTTTATTCCGTACTTTGCATAGTTTGAAGCTAGACTGGTTCGGATGGTGTATTTGGTTATTGGTGGTCTTTCTATTATTCTTGTTCCTCTTGTTCAAATATTTGCATAATTTTGCACTATACAGTATATATATATATGTGTGTGTGTGTGTGTGTGTGTGTGTGTGTGTGTGTCATTTTAAGCAGGGTAGTTATTTTGGAACATATCTTTGTGGTAAGCGGTATCTGACCGCAGCAACATTTTTCAATCGAGGTTTAAGAAGCGCAAATTTTGTTGCAAATGCATTAGAGACAGAAATATACACCTACGCTCCGGAGTGGCAAAAATATCAAAACCATTATTTTTTAACAATTGGAAATTATTTGTAGATAATTTTCCACCAGGAGTTCTGTCCGAGGCCAAAAATATTTTCAAAATCAATCCTTTTGAAACAGGGATTTCAAGGAAATTACAATTTATGTTTTCGCCCCTAGCGGAAAAACTATGCGTTACTTAGAAACAGACTGTACCCAAAATATTTTTGATTAGAGGTGGTAACGAAAGCAAGAAATAATTTTCGCTGTCTGATATTTAGCTGTAATGGTGTGTGCTAAAATGTATTTTGAATTCGATAGCATCTGTATTTACACTCTCTTGCGCCGATGTTGTGCATATCAGAAGATCAGAGATCACCCTTCTCACTTCTTGGGCAGCTTACTGTAAAAAGTTTTTCAATCGCACAAATAGTTACAGAGTTGTCGTGCCCACGGTGAACGGACGGGAAAAGTACCGCTATGAGCCTATACTATTTTTACAAAGGATCTGTTAAAGTTGTGGAGGTCAGCCTATTTGATTTATTATATATGTAATTTCTCATCATGCTTCTCTTAACTTGGTAATACATTTATATCATAATAAGTTAGAAAGCAATGAAGAATAATTTCTAAAGTGATATGCAATTTAAATGAAAAACAGAAGATTTTATTGTTATAAATGAAACATATGTATAATTTTACAGAGATAAATTATTTTAGAGCGATATAGAATGCTATTTTAACTAATTCAATCGAATTTACATGATCTGTATGTTCAGAATGTGAGATCTCTTTTGAGCACTAAATGTAACATTCCTCTTTGAAAGTTGATATTTGATTAAATCCCAACATGACGTAATATCAGATGTGATTGAAATGGAGAAATAAACTTCAGACTCCAGAACAAATCTGTTTCCCAGTGTACATGGTTTAGCTATCGTTAGAAATAAATATTACATTAATATTTGCAGGAAATGTAGTTGAAAAATTTCTTAATAAAATCTCATTTCTAGCGTCAATATTTTCTCTGAGAGATGCTGTAAATTTGTCAGAAAAATTTAATACTTAAACTTGATATTTTTCAAAAAAAGTTGGAATCGGGTTTCTTAAATATTTGAACTTAGCTATCATGCAGCCGGCCGGGCCATTTGATCTCCTGCGGTGCTTAAAATTTGGACCACCTTCTTTGCTTAAGGCTTTAAGAGACTCGCCATCTTGTATTGCTGCCTTCACTTATTAACCAACGGGGGAGCGTATTTCACAAATTGCTGAGGCAATTTTGCACATTTTGGAACACTGTTTGTATCTAACGCAAGATATATGATAAATAAAGAGTTACCTGGTTTCAGAATTTTTTATTGACCTTTCCCTTCATTTTTTATCTGCAGTGAAATTCGTACCAAGGCGTGTTCCATAGTTTTATTAATTAATACAAAATACTTAAAGTGTCCAATATGAAAATCTGAAACCTGGGAACTCTTTATTTATCATATATCTTGCGTTTGCCGCAAACGGTGTTCCAAAATGTGCAAACTTGCCCGAGCAATTTGTGGAATACGCTTGCTGGTTGGTTAATAAGATAAGGCACAATACAAAATATCGGGGTCTCGTAGAGCCTTAAGAGGATGCGCCGTAATCGAGCGTGACTATAAACAGCTCAGTGTATGATCACAACCTATCAGGTATGCATCCGGTGCCGAAATTAGTTCAGGGCATTCTTTTCTACGATGGGTGGGGGTAAACATGGTGAACCACGTTTTAGGAGGGGCAGCCCGGTATTAGGGCCCGTATTTAGATTTTTTTTCACGCTCCAAACTTTTTCCCTCTGGCTGACTGATACTTTGGGAGATGGCGGCAAGTCTCTTTAAGAGGTTTGTGGCATTGGGTGATCCTACCTACCTAAGATTTCCAGCGCATTCTGACAATTTCAGTGCTCTCTTAAGGTACTTTTCTTTTCAGCTGACATTAACATGATTCCACTTGCTTAGCAAAGGACAGCTCTAAAAGCGTAATTTACACAAGGCAAAAGTAATAACAGTAAATTAAATGATTTACTTGGTTTGCAAAAGGCGGCTATAGAAGCTTAAGTTACCCAAAGCAAAAGCAATGACAGTCGAATTACAGCAATTACTGGTCACTTTCCAATGCAGCTAAAAAGTAAATGATTAGTTTTGTTTATTTTTAGTTTGGGGTTTTTTGATTTGCACATCGCAATCAAAATACCCTAAACTAAAAATAAACAAAATTAATGACTTTAGTTGAGAGTATATTTAGCTTTTCATCGACTTAGCATTTAGCCAAATGCGATGCATGCACTCTATCTCTAATTGTTCAATGTTTTTTTTTTATTTTTAGTTTCCTGTCTGAACAACTGTTCATTCCTATTTTTAAGACGGTTGGACCTACGGCGTCACGCCACTTCCCATCATCCAGGACACGGTAGAGTTAGCATTCTGGTGACTAAACCCTTTGGGGAATCAGTAATCAGATGTTATCAAAATTATTGATGTGTGCGCTTCAAAATTTCGAATCTTTGATTCTTGATTCGTTTTAAATTATTTTTTTCAAGGATGTGATCTTTGCTGTTTTTTCTAATTATTTTCGAGTAAATTGGTTGTATGTGTGATTCCGCTAAAGTCAATGAATATTTGTTATTCGTATGGCTTAATTAAATAAGCCAACTAATAAGACTTAAATTGTACTGGTTCAATTTAAAACTTTGAAAATGTCTAAGAAAGTATAAACACAAATCGTGATGTTCTAAGTCAGTAAAGGAAGTTTTATATTTGGAAAATCTCAACAGTCTTTCAATATTCCGTGATAGTATAGAAACGCATGAACTAGAATTTTGCCAACAGAATTTTTTGAAAAAATATGATGATGATATTCATGAGGTTTAAATTTTATTCGAAATTTTCGGACCGTTTACGAAGAAACATTGTTTTAATTTAGCTTTACGCTTTAATTATTTTTATGTATTTGTGCATTATTCATGAACTCAAAGATTCCGACCTATTTTTTGTGTTTAACCTTGTTACGTTTTCTCCTTAATACCTCTTCTTACACGGTTCTGATGCCATGGAAAATCAGGAGATTTAGTGGCTGGTTTAAACAGAAAACATAAAAAACTTTCCTTATGAAAAGAAATATACAAGACTGCTTTTCTAGTGCCTTTATAACCTGGTCTTTAGGCTATACCACACTGTGCGAATTGGGAAGACAGTTGTATACTTTTCAGTAGAGTAGAATGAAATATGTATATTAAAACAATTTAGTTATTTTTGTTACCTTAATGAAACCTATAAGAAATTTTTAGAAACATTAAATTACTACAATGGTTTACCTTCTATCAAAATAGTTACGGTTTAGTCATTTGGAGAGCAATTTATATTCCTTTCAGATGCGGATATATAGAGAGTAACAAATATAATGCGAAAGTTCATGTACTAATATACAATTGAATGTACCCAACAAATATACAATGTACTGATCGTTATTTCGGGACCCCAAGAGAACACGCCGCGGAATGAGCTGCTCCATGATTTCAAAATATTCCTTTGGTGGTGAGGCTCAATATTTTGTAACACCGGTCATTAAGCGACGAAAAACCGTGTCGATGACTTTCGGAATCAAATGTATCGTCTCAGTTCATACCACAGGTGTTCAAATGGCATGAAATTCGCACAGTTCTTCAGCTATGCAAGGGCTGCCAGTTCACTCGAATGCTGTTCCTAAAGTTTAACTCCTTACAACAATACACCGAATCTCCTACCCTGGAATACCCGAACTCGACATTTTTTATCAACAGCCACATGTTCTGTTTAACACACATACCACTTTCCATTAACGGGTTTAGTTAGCAACTCATTTTCTCAAAGAAATCTCTTCGTTCAAATGAAGTCTTGCACGATGCAGAACCCACGTTCCTGATGATATAGGGTTTGCAGGGTTTACAAATTCTGATCGCTTTTATAATTTTAGAGTGATATGTAGTCTCTTCATTCTGGTGATCATCCTGTACATATGGAATTTAAGCGCTTTGATGCATTACAAATTCTGCCATAGTATATTGTCGGATGCGACATTTTCTTGAAATTTATTGCTGATTAAGAAATCGACGGGGTTGTAAGGTCAGGTGATGCGTAACATCACAGCCTCTCCTTGACAAATGTCAACCCCGCCTTCTCGTGGTGCATCCTGTTCCCACTAAAGGGGCTCTGACGACCGCCCATAGCGGTATAACTATACCATCGGGATCAGAGGAAATTCTATCCCACACTCACCAACCCGCTTGGCCAGCGTGGTGAGTTATGGCCAAACCCTCCAAAATGATACCACAACTTAAATCTTGGCCCTCAGTCTCCGGCAGCTGGAATGTACCTGGCCAAGGCAGCGGCCAGTGCGACATGAAGGCAGAGGGTTCAAAGAATCCCCGGAGGACCGGACTAGGCTGCCATCTGATGCTGACCTTGGCTACTTACAATGGACGCTCCCTATCTTCTGATTCAAGGCTTCTTGAATTGGAAGAGGAACTACAAAGGATCAAGTGGGACATCGTGGGGCTAAGTGAGGTAAGGAGAAGAGGAGAAGATCTCATCGAACTGAAAAGTGGACATCTCTTCTACTATCGTGGGACAGATACTGGCAGAACTAGTGGTGTTGGATTTATAATAAACAAGAAACTGAAGGATAAAGTTGTAGAAGTTGAAAGTTCCTCTGACAGAGCTGCACGACTTGTTATCCAACTCTCGAAAAGATACCAGGCTCAGATTATTCAAACTTATGCACCCACCACAAGTCATCCTGAAGAAGAAATTGAAGAATTTTATGAGGAAATTTGTCATCTAAATAATAAAGGTAAGCAGCACTTGAAAATAATTATGGGAGATTTCAATGCAAAAATAGGGCAACGGCAACAGAATGAAACTTCAGTAGGTAAATTCGGTCACGGCAACAGAAACCAGCGTGGAAATACTCTCGTTGAGTTTGCAGAGGCAGAAGGGTTTTTCATCTTGAACTCCTTCTTCAAGAAAAAGCCACACAGGAAATGGACATGGAGACATCCAAATGGGACGACAAGTGAAATTGATTTTATTATGTGTAACAAAAAATTCGTCATAGAAGACTGCAGTGTGCTAAACAAGTTCAACACAGGTAGTGACCATAGATTGGTGAGATGTAAGATGCACCTCAACACTAAACTTGAACGTGGCAAGCTCATAAGACAAACAAAATCTATTGACATAACCAACCTTAAAAAACACCATAATACCTTCAAGTTAGAACTGAAGAATAGGTTCTCTGCTTTAGAAGGCCTAACATCGGAAGAAGTGGACATCTCTGAAGTTAACAGAAAAGTAACCAAAGCTCTTATGGAAACAGCAACAAAATTAGCTGGGTCTAAGAACAAGTTGCATGTGAACAAATTATCAGGAAAAACCAAAATGTTGATGCAAGAAAGAAGAGAGATGAGGACAACTAAAGAAGATGTGACTTCCAAAGTGGAATATATAGAGCTATGCAAGACAGTAAGAAAAAGTATCACTGAAGACGTAAGGAAATTCAACTGTGAACTAGTGAGGAAAGCAATTGAAAACAACCAAAGCCTAAAAATAGCAAAGGGACATCTCAGTAAGGGAAGAAAACAGATTATGGCACTGAGAAAAGAAGATGGTTCTGTAACAAGAAATAGAGGCGAAATTTTGACAAGAGTGAAAGATTTCTACTCCAAATTATATGAAAGGGATGATATATGCACTCCAGACATCATGAAAGATACCAGTACCAGAGTTCCCCCAGTCCTTCCAGCAGAAGTTGCACATGCAATCAAGAACATGAAGCGAGGAAAAGCTCCAGGAGAAGATGGAATTACTGTAGACATCATACAAGAAGCAAGTGGAGAAATCGAAACAGTACTCGCCCAAATTTTCACTCGATGCCTTAATGAAGGAAAGATTCCTGAGGATTGGAACACCGCTACAATGATCCTGCTACATAAGAAAGGTGACATTGAGGATCTCGGAAACTACAGACCTATCAGCCTCCTATCAGTAGTTTATAAAATCTTCACTAAAGTTCTTTCACACCGCTTGAAGGTAGCACTAGACATGGCTCAACCGAGAGAACAAGCTGGATTCAGGAGTGGCTACAGCACAGTAGATCATATCCATGTGCTGAGAGAACTAATTGAAAGAGCGAGGGAATATGAACTTCCATTGTGCATGGCTTTTATCGATTATGAAAAAGCCTTTGATTCGGTGAAACCATCAGCAGTTACAATGGCTCTGAAAACCTGCGGTATTGAAGATGCATACATTAATATTATTAATAACATCTATGAAAATGCAAGTGCAAAGATTAGGCTGTTTGAAAATACAACACACGTAAAAATTGGAAAGGGAGTGAGACAAGGTGACACCATATCTCCGAAGCTCTTTAATGCCACATTGGAGGGTGTTTTTCAGTCGCTGAGCTGGGAAAACAAGGGGATAAAGATTAATGGAGATTATCTAACCCACCTTCGTTTTGCTGATGACGTAGTCATTTTTGCAACTACCCCATCAGAGCTGCAGAGTATGATCCAGGAACTTGCTGACAAAAGTAAAGAAGTGGGATTAAAAATGAACTTTCAGAAGACAAAAGTGATGTTTAATGCTTTTACAAGAAATGAAGATTTATCGATTGATGGAGAAAAGCTGGAGATAACAGACACGTACGTTTATCTTGGACAGCAGATATCAAGTGAGGGTCACATTGATGAAGAAATTAATCGGCGTACAAAACTTGCCTGGAGAGCTTTTGGAAGAAACAGCATAATTTTCAAGAGCAATATGCCATTATGTCTTAAAAGAAAAGTGTTTGATCAATGCATCCTTCCAGTGCTTACGTATGGTGCAGAGACGTGGACCTTAACTAAAAGAGACATACAAAGGCTGCAGACAACTCAAAGAAGCATGGAGAGGTGCATGCTTGGTGTAACCAGGAGAGATAAGAAGAGGAACTCGTGGATCCGAAAAATGACAAGAGTGGAAGACATCATGATCAGAGTTAAATCCCTGAAATGGCAATGGGCTGGACATACTGCCAGAAGAACAGATCATCGATGGACAGCCGAAATTTTAGATTGGATTCCAAGGGACAGGAAAAGACCCAGAAGAAGACCACATAGGAGATGGGTGGATGAAATTCGAAAGTATGCAGGGGTGACATGGAGGAGACTGGCAGAAGACAGACCGTTGTGGAGGAAACTTGGGGAAACCTTCGTCCAGCAGTGGATTGATAATGGTTGACAATGATGATGATGATGAAGAAATCGACGAGTGTTGAACTTTTGGGGCTGATGTTAATTTGGCTGTAGCTGATTTCGTATCTAAATTTCAAGATATTTCGTATCACTCCAGTAGAGAAGACATTGTTTACAACAAATTTCCTCTATATTTAAAAGATTTTATTACAAAGCATAATTCAGCTACAAGAATAATTAAAGAAAAAATCATCCCGAAATAGGGAAACTTTTCGACATACTAATTGAGTTGTATAGCACGAAATACAGAAATTCCACATAAAGTATTGAGAGGAATTTCTTTCGCACAAAATTTGAACTATAAAGGGACTTGTTCTTTTGATTTGCGACCTTGTCAAGTGACTTAAAGCTAATTGGGAAAAAATGCCGTACATAATTGGACAACGTTTATTTTCTCGACTGAGGAGAAATATTAAAATTCTACAGATAACACTTGAAAGCAAATTTTTGGTTAATTACAGAGTTATCAACACTTTCATGCGAAATCTTTTCTCATGCATAAAAATTCTTATTTCATAGCTTTTAATTGCATTTTTGGAGCTACCCAAGATCCTTTTACTGAAGTTCAAATTTATTGAAAAATAAAACTGAATATTTATAAAGCTACTGATATTGATCGTATTAATGGTAAAAATGTAATACTCTTCTCTTTGCGTTTCATTACGCCATTAACAAATATTTTAATACAGTTGTGAAAAAATTGTTTTCCGGATTGTGTGTGTAGAAAGTGGAGGCTTATGTACGGGAATAACAATACATCACAAATGAACGTTTAAAATACGGAGTAATTCATCTGATTTCAGAATAGCGTAATTCCATACCTATCAATAGTGTATAGCCTGGGCTAACACCAAATGAAAGAGGAAATCTCCGAGGTTTAGTAGGTCACTATGAGATCCCTCCACTCTCACTGTGGGGCCACCTAATTGATATTGTGCTGTTCAGCGTTTCCTTAACGATGTGCTCCCTTGCCATTGGATTGGTCTCAGTGGACCCATGACTTGGAGCTGTATGTGTTCTACAGCTGGCCAGTTTGGTAATTTGATCTTACAAAGTGCAACTTCTTCGTCAGAGGATATGTTAATGATACTGTGTATATGCCACCGCTGCCTACAACACTCGAAATGCTCCAGGGTTCTGGGCAACGTTTCTAAAGCGCAGGTTCACTCATTCCAGCATGTCCGTTGTCACTGACTTCAACCCAGTAACAATGCGTTTTTGAGCTCATCCAGGGTTGTTGACAACGGTGCAGGAACACACTTTCTTTAACATACCCTAAAAGGATATGTTGCATAGTGTAACTTCCTGTGACATAAGTGGCCAAATGTAGAGCACCAAGTCATGGGTCCCCTGCGACCAATCTAATGTCAAGGAGCACTTCGTTGACGAAACGGTGAACAGAACATTGCCAATTAGGCTGCCCCACAGTGACAATGGAGTCCTCTCATTGCGAGATAATACAACTCGCGGATTTCCTCTTTGATTTGGTGTATTCCCAAGCAGTACATGGTTGATAGGTTTAGAATTATGCTCTCCTGAAATCAAATGAAGCATTTTAAATTGCCCTGTGTTAACAGTTTCATATTTTCAAGAAATTAGTGCCCCAAATTTATGAAATCAAATAACGTAAGTATCTGATATAAATTCATGTTGCTTACCTTTCCATGTTTTTATGACTCATGCAGGTCTGAATCTTAGGAAAACAAAGAAAAATGCAGGATATTCAAATGAACCGTGCCTTTTACGATGATGATTTTAAATTAACTGAGTTTACTCAGATGCTGTGTTTCCAACACAATCTTATTTACATTTTATTTGTGTTCCAAATAAGTATCCGTTTGCGAGATTCATTAATTGAACTTTATGTTTCACAGTACGACACACAAATACCTCCGGTGTTAGATGATTCCGACATTCACATAGGCAGTATCTAGCTATTGGCAACAACGTTTCCAATATCGTAACTACATACAGAAGACCTATACTTTTTTTAAATAACTCTAGCACTTTGAAATTCCCAAATGAAATAAATTGAGCATCAACAAAGTTTAGACTTTCTTGGAAAAAATTCTTACAAGCTCATCCTAATAGCCCAACGATTTTGTGTTTCTCTTCAGAAAGCAAATAAGGAAGTATTTCTTCCCACTACGAAGAACACTTTTACTTGTAAACGAAACGGAGAGAGAAACAAAGATGTTCCAAAAGTTTTCAATGCAATGATCATTTCTTTTAAATCCATTTGGTCAAGAAATGAACAATATTTTCAGTAAAAGAACAAATACAAATCATAAGAATATGTAATTAAGGACGATTGTGTGAAAGCTGCTCAAAATTTTAAATCAGCAATGTGCGCAACATTTTCTATAATGAATGAAAAGAATTAAGAAGTCGAAAAACAAAAATAATTCTACCAAACTACCAGAGCAAGAACTAAAGGTAGTGCCTACTAGTGCCTGAATTGTTTTACGAAAAATTCGAATTCTCTTCAAAATATTTTTCGTAGCGGAACAGATCCGAGTCAAAGGGATTTATGAGACTGAATATTTAGAAAAACAGCACAGAGAAAAACGTGAAAAAATTTCCAACCGCTTATGCCCTTCCAAGAGGAAAAGCTATGTGTGTTTTGAAATATAAAACTGGCGGAGGAAATGTATTATAAAACTGATGTCCCATAACAGAAAATTTTAAAAAACCCGTCATACTACAGGAAAATTTGTGTATGCATGATATATTCAGTTAGAATAAAATTGTTTTCATATATTTTGTCACTTATTACAACAGATGTCTTTAAATGTCAACGTTTGTTCTGTTGACAACTTCACGCTAAATATCGAAATTTTAACATTTTCAAAGGTATAATGTTATGTATTCCTTCAAATAGCTGTACGTTATACGAAATGCAAATGCTGACGAGAAAAGGTAGTCTTATACATTGTTAATTAGAATTAAGTCTGTCAGTGGCTTAAATAAGTTTCTTTTTGGATGACCCCTTGTTGGTAAACTACATATACCATCAGTTATTTGTTTAAAATTTTTTTTATATAAAGATTTGTGCTGAAATTCAGTTTACTTTTAATTTCTTATTAATTTCTAAATCGAATCAAAGGATCCTTGATAAACCTAAACTTGTGTTGGGTGACGTAATGTTTGGTACGATGGTGGAAATAATTTTTCTTAACAAAAATATTCTTCATTCATTTCAGGTCAATGAAAATCCTTTGCTTCATTTAGATAAAAAGAAATAACGTCTGATTTCAGTTAAAAAAGAAATAGCAGTACATATTGTGGAACAGAAATGAACTAATTTTTTTCTTATAGAGAATACAATGTGGTTTGCCCAAAATATTTATTTTTTCAAGTCCACCATAGTTTCGCTGGGTATTGACGCAGCTTCATCACGACGAAAGACCTGATGAAGCTAGGTCAATACCCATAATATTTTAATAATGTTTACTCATTCAGTTGAATTAGGTATAAGAAAAACGAAATTAGGAATGAGAAAAACGAATGAGAATTTTTTTTTCTTGTTTTGATTTAATAGCCAATGGTCAGAGTATTTCCTAGCTGAAACCTACCAAACTGAAATAATTTCGCGTACTGAGGACAGTTATAAACTGAAATTATTTTATTCATTAAAAAAATTCGAAATTATACGATTTGAATATGCTCAAAACTCCGGACACTATCAAAACTAGATTTACTTTAGTTTTATTTGCTTCTTTCAAAGGTGACTGCTGAATCAATTCATTGTTCCTGTGTTTTAAGTGAAATAGTTATTAAGAGAGTATGGCTGTACAGGAATCTTCTGAAGATGAAGACTAATGGTTCCCTACAAAGTCATAACAGGCAAAATTAGGCACCAAAAAATGCCAATTTAAGAATTATCGGATTCGACAATTTTACTTGAAGTTTTGATTATTGTGTCTTTACAGCAAGTTATGGCTTTACAGAAAACAATAATTCTGCTGAATTAATTCGAATATGTCTTGATTTCCAAATATGCACACTCTTATAAATTTCATCGTTAATGTGAATTGTGTCTTGCAAGAAACACCCGAACCGCAAAATATTTTACCGAGTTAAAAAATAAAAACAGGTTTTTTTTCTTTGTCATAATATACACTGCTCTACTAATAACTTCCGGGCACCTGACTTTCTGCGAATAACCTCAATTTATAAAAAAAACATATAATTCCTTATTTTTAAAGCTTTGGCTAATATGATGTCCCTTATTCTTCATTGAATGATACCCGAAGGTTTTTTCCAAACGCCATCTGATATGTTTTGCACTGGAATTGTATGTTGTGATCAGTTCACTTGAGTTAGTTTAGCAGCATTTGCTTCATCGCAGGGGAAGATGCAATTCTTCCCAGACATCCTCCATATGGTACAGGTCAGGACTCAGGGTTAGCCAGTTTAACTTTTCCAAACACATGTCTAGAATCCAATGCGAAACACCGCAAGCCGTATGAGAAGGTACGTTGACCTGATGATAACATTTACAGGCATGTTCTAAACAACTTCCATAATGTTGGAAATTATTATTTTCTGGCATTCATGGTTTTGTTCAAAATGAGTAGTAGGCTCAAGCCTAACATCGAAGAAAACGTTCATGTTATTTAGCTGCCCTCCGGAAGATTTATCTCTACATCCACGCTCTGGACGATCTAGATGTTCCCAGGTATTCTCAGTATAGTTTAGTTCAGAACAATAGGCTGGCCAAGTCAACTTTCCAAGAAAAAACAGAAACAACACAAACAGTTCAACTGAATAAAAGCGAGCAGTAGGATATGATGCATTGCCCTGATAACAGATTTTTGAGTATATCACATACTACTGCAACGGAGCTGGAATATTTGGGAAAGCAATATTTCTCAAGAAGTCGAGGTAAAAATCAGCATTCATGATTATGGTAAAAAAAACTAATGGGCAATCCGGATTTACGAAAATCTGCAAAATAATATCACTCTTCCTCGAACAAATGCAATTTCCTGGAAGAAGCTGTCCTGAAGATATCTTTATGACTGGATTTGTTACACTAAGGAACGTCCATTTGATTTTATACGTGATAAGTCAAAGCGAACCACAATTACGTATTGCACTTTGGTCCAAGGTAACTCCTCTTGACCCAGGCTAATAACGCGTGGCATTAGACCAAGTGACTAACCACATATGGATTGCTTCTTGGCTGTAACAAAACGTTGGGCAATGTACGGGGCACGGTACGGGATCCAGCATTAACTGTGCTGCAATGCAGTACAACATGTACTTAAAATTCTTCAAAACAACGAAAAAACTTTAGTGCTCAGGTATGTGAAAGTTCTAAAAATTAAGATATATCTGTACTCATATTTTAAATCTTGTAAGGTCCTAAATGACTTTGTGCACATTTTCTAAAAATAATTTACATAATGTCATTCAAATGAAAACAAGCCAACAGATATAGCAAATTGCCGAATAGGTTTAACTCGGCGGCGCGGCACAAAAAGGTACGTTGCGCCTCTGTAGTGTTATGACGCTGTGAAATGTGGCGCCACTGTCGCGCGATGACGGAAGCAGTTGGCCTTTGTACATGACTTCGTGCAGTAATTCGGTCGAACTATTCAGGACTGAAGCAGTAACGTTGAACAGACAGCGGTTATGTGGTTTTTAACGGTGGAAAGTGTCGGGAGTAGAGACAGGAAATCATTGCCGCATGAATGACGTGTATGCATACTGCATGTTTTTGTCACGTGTTAAAGACTGGAGTAATCGGTTCCGAAACGGGTGGTCATCGTTGATTGCTGTTTCACGTCCATAGCAAGCCCACCATGTGACCATCGAGGTTTCTGTCGCTGAAGTGGATAATTTCATTAGGGAAGACAGAAGAGTATAGCTGAAAACAATTCCCAAAAAGCTTAAAATCAGTGAAAGGAGTGTGAACACTATTGTGCGAGATCTGTCTACAATACCGGAAGATCAGCGCACGGTGGGTGACACATATCTTGCGATCTGGTGTCACAGGGGAACTAATCCGAAATACAAACCAGATTTGTCCCAGTGTGATTTTCACATTTCCGGGGAGCTGAAGAAGCATCTGCGAGGTCACATATTTCACTCGGACGAAGAGGCGCAGCATGCTGTTCGCGAATGGTTACACCGACAACCCAACGCAGTTTACGTATCAATCGAACATCTAGTTTAAATGTTGGTTACCTGGCTTAATAGCCAAGGGTATTAATATCGTGTTGAGTCATAATATCAATTTCATGACCCTTACTTTTTAAAAGCAAATGCACTAATATGAGAGCAGTCGTTCTCTCTTGCTTGGATAATTAAAAAAACCGCAGCTATGGAAAATTTTAGTATTTCATATTTGATATAAAATTTCTTATACTATAATTTTAAAGTTGTCGTTAACCTTTTAACTGGACACACGATTATATGCACTAAAGAGGGTAAATAATGCACGGAATTTTCCACTTAAAACGCACGAAATACGAACTAAACCGCAAGGCATGCATTTATAAATTTATTCATGTATCTTCAAATAAATTCTACGATCTTAGAAACGACTTTCTGAATGTGAATGTTATGATTAACACACGAAGCAATATTATATTTTAAATAATAATTACGAATCATAAGTTATTGCTGATATAATTAACAGAAAAAAACTATATAAAGACTATGTAAATATCATTTAAGAAGGATATAATTTCATAAACCCTTATTTTCCTCGCAATACACCCCAATAAATTTTTCTAAGTGTTCAACTGCTAGGTTTTATCGTTAGTTTTCAGAACTAATTTTATACCAACAAAATCTTCTCTCTACGCCCACGGATTTCATTTGGCGGTATTTATAGTATTTTGTTTTGAATGCTGCAACTTGTGATGGCAGTTCATAACTATCATTTGATAAAATCATAAACTACATTCAATTCCTGCAACCCAGAGTTTTTATTTAGCATATTTTTCGGTTTCCCTTTTAATGTTTTTCCAATTTTACCGGGGAAGATGGAAATTGTATTTTCAATTTCGTTTGCTGGTCCTTTTGCATAACTTAAAACAATCCTTGAGGTTCAAGCTTTTGTAAAGCTCCACGTTTGTCAAAAAAGTGTATTTTAATCCTTCTTTGATTTTTTTTGGAAGCGAAATAACAGAATGGGTCCCTTTGGTAGAAAAAATGACAGATTCACTTCAATATCTAATGAATTTAGAACGTTGCTTACGAATACGAAATCGTGGTCATGGAATGAAGAGTATTATCAATAACGGTTTCTTTTTCTAAATGGGACGAAAGGAATGTCTGTGATTGGAATTGCAGAGAAAATCATTTTCTCAAGAAAATAATTTTTATGAAGATTTTAGAAATCGAATTTGCTAAAATGCTTTTCCAATCAACAGATTCCTTTTGGACAGAAAGCATTGCTTTTTCATTACGACTCGAAACGTGCTCAGGTAGGAGAATATAAATGAGGGCATTAAGCAGAAATGAGCAGGTGCAACTAAGAAGTTTGGAATTTGGATTGTTTGTTTAGTTAGAATTTAAGGCTATTCACGTAAATGAAGTTACAATAGTAATATAAATAGAGAAGTAGGTGAAACTCGTGCTTAAATTTTAGGCAAACGATAAAATACCGAAAAATGCAACCTGACATTGTGCCGCTTAGCAAGGAATGAGCTGATCCGGACCTTCGACTCGACACGTTTAACCCTCTAGCTAGTAATAACAGAGAACACCACTACCAACTTTATGCCACTGATCGCGGTTAAAGCTTTTTTTTTCTTTCTTTTTTTTTGATTGAAAGTTTAATGACCACAGTGAGGAACTCAGTTGGTTATAAGCAGTAGCCCGTGCCAAATATAGAGACATTGGTTCCAGGGAAGGGAAAGAACTATTACCGTAAGACAAACAAAACATCCATGCCTGTCCGGGATTCGAACCTTCACCTTCTCGGACGAATGGATATTATCCAGCGCTTATACCATTGTGCCACAGCAGCAGGGTTAAACCTTTGGGGAAACAGATATCTGGGAACGAATGACCTCATCGTTCAATTCGCTGGGTGCAAAGTTCATAATGAACGAGCTGTATCCGTTTAAGCCGCCGAAAGGGATAGCGGAAAATCAAATTTCATCAGAAAGTCCTGCAGCTGATGTCACTATAATTCCCGGCGTTTTACTTGTTCAATTACTAACTTTAAACAAGTTAGTAATGCTCTAGTACATTTACAGCGTTTCATTTGTTAAGAGTCATTTATTGAAACAAAACATTTGGCGGGCCACGACAGTCAGTAGTCAGTTTCACAGCTTTTTGCGTGTGAAGTTGCTTCTGTTAAAACAGCAACATTCTAATTCGATTTACAGCGTTCAACCTGTTTAGCATCTCCTATTAAAACAGTCAGTAGAACTATAATACATTTTATGGCGTTTCACTTGTTGAATTTTTTTAAGCAACAATCTAAGCGGTAATGTAGTAATATATGATAAAAAAGGTTGCATGTGACTTTACATATTAATGCACTAAGAGTTTAGAGCAGAGGGAATGTTGTCTGCATAACGCAGCCAATGTTATGTAATTCAATACATGTGCCACCTGTACAAGTTGTACTTCAACTACCAGTGAACCGTTTTCCGTCTTTTCCGAAACTTTCGGCACTGTAACACGATAACATCAGGATAACTCTGCTTCTAAAATTACGTTTTGAAAAAAAATGTCCCGTAGAAATCATTATTTCAAACGATATTCTGAGTTTATTTGCTGGCGTTTAATAACAGAGCCGAACCCGTTGATAACGAAATTGATGGAACAATCTAAATCCTTCATCACATGTGAAATTTCTTATAACCTCACGGATAAATAAGAGCTACTTGGGAGTAGTACATTTTGACAAGTTAAAATGAGTCAGTCATCAACTATTAATTAATCGATAGTATATATTACATGTAAATATAGTATTTTAGCTAACAAAATAATGTTAGAGAGATAAGGAGGATACTTAGGGTGTCTAAAAGCCACTCTAGCTTTCAACATGTTGACATTTCAGGAGTCACATGATAGGTAGGATGTGTGAGCCAATCCTTGTTTGATTTTTGCTTATCGTGATCGCTATTTCAAATGTTTTCCGCTTTCAATCGTTTGAAGTTCAATCATTTAAAGTTGTGGGACTCCACTGCCAACAATACTTCTTCCATCTCCAGTTCTGTACGCGTTGCCTTCGAGTTGTCTCCAAATAAAACACCCCAAATCATTGAACTTGAGGCTTTTAAAGTACAAGCTGATTTTCAAGAACAAGCTGACTTAACATTGCTCTGACCTCCACTCAGTAGGTAAAATGTTGATGTTTTTGATATTTCAAATTTTCTGTGTTCACAGTCAATAAAGGCTTCCGGTCCATCCATTCCTGTCGGCATAAGTATAATTTCAATTCAGTTCTTTAAATTCCTTTCTTTTATGTATTGAAAAACATTTCAATTAAATGTTTGACTGCTGTATAACATAATCATGATATCTGAAAAACGCAATCCCAAAATCAGACAGATGTATTTGGCAATGACATTTAAGCATTAAAGACGATTGGCTTTGAAATGCCAACTTCATTTCAATAAATATATGAAATTCAAAACTATCATTCCTATTCGGCTGCGGCATTTAAAGTGAATTTAACATATCATAACTGTTTGGAAATTCCAGGTTTCAGTTTAAGAAAATCCATTAAAATATATTCTAACATTACAAAACTCCCTCGGTTTTGATAGTATTTTCATGCGTTTTTTAGTTAGAAAAATTAAATATATTAGAAAAAGATGATATGTAACTTTGGTTTCTTCACTTTTCTTGACTTCAATGTTTTTCAGAAAGCACATTTTTGAAAATATGAGTGCTGGAGTGAGTAATCATTTCTTCGGACACCTGGTCGTCCTCTGCTAATGTGAAATATGGTCAAATATCACTGGAATTTTCCCTCGCGTTACGAGTTTTGTGGAGACGTCAGTGAAAACTTCGATGTATTGGCTCCCAAGGCATTCACCCAAAAAACTCGACTTTCGTGTACGCATCATCGACCAAAACAGCCAATGAAAAGTTGACATTCCGTTTTTCTTTACAGGAGTACAACAGGAATGAATTCATTTACTTTTCGCAGAAAATTTGCTTTACCAGTTTCCAGCAACAGCCTTAACACACTATTTTTTTTTTTATTTATCGGCTAGTGTTATATTGAGATAAAACATTGATAATTATCGGTGCCAAATTATTGAGGTTTTTACGATCTCTAACTGAGAGATATGAAATCCCGAACGCCTTTTAAATTTAGCATCCCATTTATTAATCTTAACGTAAGTTTGTGCGTAATGCGAACTTTAAAAAGTAACATTCATTAAAACAAACAACAAATAATAAAAAATTGAATAAAGCTCTCACGAAATGTATGTCTTAATGTTAATCAACACGAACACAATTTATACTAATGACATAACTTAAAAAAAATAATTTAACAAAATCGAAATATTTTTTTGTCATAAATACAAAATATTTAATTTTAAAGTAACTTCATAATCCACGAAAATATTTAAAATTTCCTATCCGTTTAGAGATTTTACATTACACATACCTGACCTACCGTCTCGTGTTCTTCGCATTACCACGATCAGTTCATGTTCAGGGTCTATCTTTAAAAACATTCTTGGTCCCATCTCCAATGCCATTCTTCTGTCACATCCAGTTCTACGTTTGATGATCCAGAGGTGGCCAAAATTAAAACCTCTTCATCTTGTTGAAATGTAAGAACGACCCAAGTCGTTCTTTCATTGAAACTCTTAAAGTTAAAATTTATTTGCGCTCATAAGAACTACAAGTTACACTGATCTCCACACAGTACGAATATGGTGATGTTTCAGATATTTCAAATTACCTATGTTCACAGTCAATAGCTGTGCCTGCAGAAGTATAGATGTATTTCACTTTTAAAAATTATTTTCTTGTAAATATTGGAACTCTTTGCAGTTTTGCAAGTAAGTATTTCGTACAATGTACCTTCATCATAATTTCTGGAAAACACCACCCCAGAATCTGACAGATATACCTTTCGTTATTTAAATATGAAAGACGAACCACTTAGATGTCATGTGAATTTGATTAAAAAAATTGAAATAGTAAAGTAACATTCATAATCGGCAGTGTCGTTTGAATTGCAGTTATTACAATATAGCTGGTTAAAAAGTTCCCGGTTTAAGTAAAACTTTTTAAATTATTATATCATCATCATCATCATCGTTATCATTGTCAACCATTATTGATCCACTGCTGGACGAAAGTCTCCCAAAGTTTCTTCCACAACGGTCTGTCTCCCGCATACTTTTGAATTTCATCCGCACATCTCCCATGTCGCCTTCTTCTGGGTCTTTTCCTGTCCCTTGGAATCCAGTCTAAAATTTCAGCTATCCATCGATGGTCTGTCCTGGCAATATGTCCAGCCCATTGCCATTTCAGGGATTTTACTCTGGTCATGATGTTTTCCACTCTTGTCGTTTTTCTGATCCACGAGTTCCTCTTCTTATCTCTTCGGGTTACACCAAGCATGCATCTCTCCATGCCTCTTTGAGTTGTATGCAGTCTTTGTATGTCTCTTTTAGTTAAGGTCCACGTCTGTGCACCATATGTAAGCACTGGAAGGATGCATTGATCAAACACTTTTCTTTTAAGACATAACGGCATATTGCTCTTGAAAATTATGCTGTTTCTTCCAAAAGCTCTCCAGGCAAGTTTTGTACGCCGATTAATTTTTCATCAATGTGACCCTCACTTGATATCTGCTGTCCAAGATAAACATACGTATCTGTTATCTCCAATTTTTCTCCATCAATCGATAAATCTTCATTTCTTGTAAAAGCATTGAACATCACTTTTGTCTTCTGAAAGTTCATTTTTAATCCCACTTCTTTACTCTTGTCAGCAAGTTCCTAAATCATACTCTGCAGCTCTGATGGGGTAGTTGCAAAAGTGACTACGTCATCAGCAAAACGAAGGTGAGTTAGGTATTATTCATTAATCTTTATCTCTTTGTTTTCCCAGTTTAGTGATTGCAAGACGTTTTATAATGTGGCATTAAAGTGTTTGGGAGATATAGTGTCACCTTGTCTCACTCCCTTTCCAATCTTTATGGGTGCTGTATTCTCAAATAGCCGAATCTTTGCACTTGCATTTTCATAGATAAAGTTCGTCCAGGAACGGGTATCTAACCCACATGTCCTGAATTAAATTATTATCTAAAACTACGAAAATAAATATTTATATACGCTATCGTAGAAATTAATTAGTAACAAAATTAAAATACATTTACTAAAATTCAAGTGACTGTATAACTTTACGACTCATGGTACTAGAACAAGCACGGTTATGTAAAGAAATGTGCGTCCAATTAAAATTATTATTTTACATCAACAGCTATCTTACGGAAGACGGCTAGACAGTTTATTACATAAGACGCCTTCGGCTAAAGTATAGTGGGAGTGTAGCTACAGTTATGTATATTTAGCTTTGAAATAAATATCATTTCTTTGGGATTCTACAATACGAAACATGTTTGAATGACTACATAGGTCTTGTAGGTACATCTTCAAAATCTTTCAGTGCTGCTTGTTTATATTGTTTCTTTTTATTTAATAAATACCGTATCTCTGTTTTTGTTGAAATAGATGTTATTGGCAGATAGATGCCGAGTTAAGCATGGAAGTAGACATTCCGAAGAAAAGCTGAAAATTACATCGTCCAGAAACGGGAATCGAACCCACATGTCCCGATTTACGTTCGAGTATGTTACCGTTACACCACTTAGGACAATCGCCAAGCATTTGTTGTTCTTTTTCAGTTTAGCGTAATGCCCCATACAGCGTTCCTGACAAATATCTTCTCTAAGGTATTTATTCGGTTCCACGGTTTATACGTGAAGCTAAAGAAGCCGCCCCGGAGGCGCAGTGGTCTAAGCGATGGCCTCTGCTCATTCGTCCAAAAGGGGTATGGGTTCTAATCCCGGTGAAGCATGGATGTAGTGTTTGTCTTACGGCACTGGCTCTCTCCCTTCCCTGGAACCAGTGACCCTAAATTAGGGACGGGCGACTGCTTATAGCACATTGAGTTGCTCACGGTGGTCGTTAAACCTGAAAAAAAAAAAAGAAAAGAAGAAGCTAAAGAAACTTCAAATTCAAATTGTTGCTCAGAAATTGCCTTATTTTTCAAACGGGGGTATCAGTTTTTCATGCAGGTGCCCGTCGATTACTGGTTGGGAAGTGTGGATGAGTTCTCTGAATTTCATTCTTTTGAAACTGGCAAAAGTGTTGCATACTTCACTGCAGAAATCGGAATGTTTGTTATCGTGTATTTCAATGTTTAGAGCAATATGACATGTCCAATTAGATTATTCATTAGTGAATACTCTCTCTCTAAATGTCTTAAGTATTGCATGCACGACAATTTCTGACATGACATGCCTGTGTTGTCAAGCATGTCTTCAAATGTTTCAATCTGGAAGCACTCTCTTTTTTCAAATAGAATACATTTCTTTCAGAAAACTTTCCTTTATTTCCTTGGTCAACTTATAGCTATTTTTTATTGTACTGTTTTTTAGTAATTCCCAACTGTATGCTAAATATAAGGATAACCTATATACACTGACGGAAAAAGAAATCCCAACACCACGAAAAAATAGTTGTACAGGAATGAAATGGCGGCAATACATTTGTTTAGGTAACACATTTAATCGATTAAGGTTTCAAGATCACAGCTTAATGTAAGCGCCAGAAGAGCCATTTTAAATGTTAAATGCTGGTCCATTAACAACCGGTGTAACCGCCAGAATGTTTAATGCAAACAAGCAAACGTTCATGCATTGTGTCGCACAGGTGCTGGATGTCAGTTTGTGGGATGGAGTTCCATGCCTGATGCACTTGGTCCGTCAATACAGGGACGGTTTGTAGAGCATGTTGGGTTACAACAGCGTTATGCGGGTGAGGTTTATCCTGTTCGAAAACACCCCCTGGAATGCTGTTCATGAATGGCAGCACAACAGGTTGAAACACCAGACCCACGTACAAATGTGCAGTCAGGGTGCGTGGGATAACCACGAGAGTGCTCCTGCTGTCATAGGAAATTGTTCCCCAGACCATAACTCCAGGTGTAGGTCCAGTGTGTCTCGGCAGCAGACAGGCTGGTTGCAGGCGCTCACATGGCCTCCTTCTAATTAACACGCGCATCACTGGCACCCAGGCAGAACCGGCTTTCATCAGAAAACACAACAGATCTCCACTCCGTCCTCCAATGAGCTCTAGCTTGACACCACTGACGTCGCAAACGGCAGTGGTTAGGAGTAAGTGGAATGCACGCTACAGGGCGTCTGGCTTGGAGCTGTCCTTCAAGTAACCGATTTGTAACAGTTCGTTGTGTCACTGTGGTGGCAACTGCAGCTCGAATTGTTGCCCCACACGCAGTACGATGCGACACAGCCATACGCCCTACACGGCGGTCTTCCCTTTCAATAGTGCCACGTGGCCGGCCGGAACCCGGTCCCTTTACCACCGCTGCCAACAATCATGCACAGTGGCTACATTCCTGCCAAGTCGTTCTGAAATATTGCGGAAAGAAAATCCACCTTCTCGTAGCCCTATTACACGACCTCGTTCAAACTCCGTGATCTGTTGATAATGGCTTCTTCGTCTTCTTAAAGGTATTCTCGACTAACATCAACACACTACGTCGAATCTGAACGATAACTAACGCTCACGAACGTTACAGCGCGTATTTACAGCAAACCTGCTTTGCATGTTCCGAGGGGCGCTACTAGTGTCACGCGTATGCGCCGAGCGCGAGATTTGCATAGACGTCATCTTACAGACGTACTCTCACCGCCTACTAACTGTCGTTTATCTAACACAACCCCTTCTTGGTGTTGTAATTTTTTTTCCGTCAGTGTATAATTTTCAAAACCAAAAAGGTGTTTCTTCATGTGAGAAAAGACGTTTGTTTCAAATAGTTCGATATTTAGGAAAAAGGTTTTGAGAAATCAATGGAGATAGTATTGTGTTTACTGAACTTCTAAATTTCTCCATCTGTGCGCAATAAAGTACTGTTTATATGTCCAGTGTCGCGAAGTCTCAAAGTATAGAAACCTGTGTACTTTGTCATTATTTGCACAGATGTTGTGTCTGCAACTATTGTAATTTGTAATGAATTTTTACGATTTTCTAAGAGAAAACATTGGAACATCGCATTCATTCTTTAGTTTATATCTTTAGCAATTACTGCACGTAGAGAAGGCACAAGGTCCGGGTAGACCTAACGGAAATATAGTCTGTCTCGAACAGAAAAAGGTCTCGTTTCATTTTACAAAAGCATTAGAAATGAACTTTAAACAACTCTGGAAATATAGACGTTTTGTTTGTATAAAGTAACCTAAAAATGCCTCCAATGCCCAGTCGTGTAATTTGGCAACCAATTGACTTCAGAAAGTGCAGTATGCTTGCGTGGTGGAAACTAGCCCATTTTCTACTTGCGAGCAGAGTGTCAAACCGCAAGCACGGTTTGATGATCCCATCAGATGTTCTCGATTCGAAAGGCCACATCTTCTTTTTCAGTTACAAGATACAGGAAGTACTTCAAAGTTAGTTTACTTTTATGATTATTATCGATATTTTCCTAAATAATACTATACGCTAAATCTTTGAAACAATTGTGTAGTGATTAGTTAATTGTGTTTTAGATTATCGCAAACAGATACGCCGAAGCCATCATCCGTTACATCATAACATCAGAAAACTTAAAAATGGCATCGCCATTAAAGGAGAAATGAACCAACATCCCTGTATACTATTCAATACACCACCCAGTACAGTGAAATGCCTGAATTAGAAGAATTTGGACATCTAGATTATGTTAGTTGAATTCAGTTCTGCATCGTAATAGAGAAATCCCTTACATCACCAGGACTTCTAGTAGGGATTCCATGGAAGATTTTTTTTACTCATTACAATAAAAAAGTTTGAAATTATTTACCTTATAATCAGATATGTCTGTATAACAAGGTTTCTTTGTCCATTACGTTACATCATTGCATAAGGAAACTTGAAAATTACATCCCATTGCAACGGAATGTACGAGTAGATTTCAAGTGTTCTGCTGTAGTGAAGAATAAGGCCTGTCTCATTGATATAATGCTGTCCTTCAGTTACGTAATTGTGAAGAATATTTATTGTACGGATTTTTTTTCCGTTAGCAGCTACACTTCATTGCCAAACACAATATCTCATTAAACGTTTGAAAGGAATTCCCGCGTTCAAAGATTTTCTTGTTTTATTGTTATTGTACGCCGGATTTGAATTCAGTAAGGAACGCCGATTGTTTTGTTTTTTTTTGGTGTTTTTGTGATCTTGATTAGAGGTTTTATGACCCCCTTGAGCAACTCAATGGGCTATAAGCAGTCGCCCGTCCCTAATTTAGGGCCACTGATTTCAGGAAAGAGGGAGAGCCCATGCCGTAAGACAAACACAACATCCATGTGTCAGCGGGATTCGAACCCGGACGCTCTTGCGGACGAATGGTCATAAGCCAGCAATTAGACCACTGTGCCACCGGGACGGAAACGCCGATTGGATTTGAATTTCATTGCATAAGAGAACAATTTTAAACTGCATTTCACAAGTAATCTGAGGTGGTATTAGAAGCGCGATGAGCATTAAATGCCATTTTATATTGTTTTCAATGTAGTACTTCCTGGAAAGAAACGCTTCGTTATATCAAAAATCATATCATCCGAAGCCATAAAAAACAATTTACTCATTATAGAGATTTTTTTTCATGTCAATACAATTGTTGCTTCATTCATTTTTTTGGGGGGGGTTAGAACAGGTTGATGCATTTTAGCTAGTAAGATAATTTCTTTGCATTTAGGCATACGAACACCTTGTTTGAAATCAGTAATGATATATATGAACAGAAAGTACGCAAATATGAACACTCTAAAACTTTGCAGGGTAAATTTGCTTATATGTGCAAGACTCCGAATGGCCGTTAGTGGTAACGATTACTTTGTGAGTATCCCTGGTCGATGTAAAAGGTGGCGGTACGAGTAATTTTGTTTGGCGTTCAGGGGTATGCATAGAGAGCATAGTTCTGCCTCACAGTAACATGACTGCGAAGATATCGAAGTAAGATCGCCTTTAGAGAACGAACAAATAAAACTTGATAGAAGTATATAAATATATTTTTTTCAAAGTAATTAGTGACCACTGAACGATTCTTTAAATATACTTGATCATTAAATATTTTGAATTAAAGAGCTTAGAAGGAAAACTGTATGTCAATATTACGTCTGTAACGTGTTTTTCTTCGAAATAGTAATATTTACAAAAACTTTAAATATAAAACAATGACAAATTTTAAATACGAAAATATTTGTTTGGCGGTTTTTCTTTCAAAAAAAAAATTAATTGAAAATTATTTGTGTTAGTTTATACCACTTTTAGTCGTAATCCATTTAAAAAAATTAATAGTAAACTGGAGTCCCTAAAAACACTTTTTATCCAAAGCATTTAAGTTTATGCAAATGTGCTGGTGCCGAAGGATGTGTCCCGAGACAAAGGAAGTACTGATATTTAAAATAAAATAAATGGCTTTGACGCTCAAAACTCGTCCTCCTTCCAGTAAATTCCTACGATAAGCCGTGCTCTAATACCAAAATAACAAATAAATCAAATTATGTTTCATAATTTTTATGAGACGATGGCTCCCGTTGCACGTGAAAGTGAAGCCTGACTGTCCCTCTGCATGTATGCCAGTTTTAGCCTAATATGTTTTGCTAGAATCCTTTTGTTCTCACCACAGTTAGTCTAGCTTCCTGGTCGTGCGACATTTGTGACCAGGCTAGGCCTAATCTGTTATGCGGGCATCTTGTGCTCAGACCAGGGCCCGTAATGGCAAATACTCTGCCCGAAATCTTAACGCCGTCGTTATGCAAACTGAATCTCCGCGTGACGCTTGTATTGGTAAATTTTACGTAAAAGGTTTTCAAAAATGACTATATTACTGTAAATTAATGTTTATATTGTATCATATTTCATTTCAGAAAATGTGTACGTAACAGTTTTTTGAAATTTCCACGCTGAAATTTGCTCAATGCTTTCTGAAATAAGTTCCTATGATGCTATTACACTCCGAGGATGGCCAAATCAAAAGAGAATAAGATTTCAAGAATGTAGAGTAGTAGCTTTCCAGACGTTGGCCACGTCCAGGAGGCAGGCATTAGAATAAAAACAATTGAATAAATTATTCCGTGATATCACCGAAGTCCTATTGGGGCAAGGTAATTTTTACACGAAACTTATCGACCAAACGAGAACCAATTTAATTGATACTCAGAATACCACAATCAGTTTAAGATTGGCACCAGACTACATTTTTTTAATTAAAAAACACAGTAAAAGATAAAATGAGATAAAGGAGACGTACGTTTATACACGACGAAGCTCGAACTACAACACACACAAACACGAGTTTATTTCAAAAGTAATAGAGGTAGTTGCCTTCAATGCACAATCTTGAAAAGTAGTGTCACTCACAATACAAATTTAAATTCGTTGGCTGAATTTAAAAATTTTATTGTATGTACAAGTATTAGAACTTTCAGGTTTCCCTAGAACCCATCATCAAGTATTAGAACTTTCAGGTTTCTAGGGAACCCATCATCAAGTATTGGAAATCATCATCAAGTATTAGAACTTTCAGGTTTCTAGAAAAACCGGAACGTTCTAATACTTGTATATACAATACAATTTTTAAATTCAGCCAACGAACTTAAATTTTTTATGTGAGTGACTCTACTTATCAAGATCGTGCACTGAAGGCAACTACCTATATTACTTTGACTATTTCTGCACGAATTTGAATTCTCCTAATACGAGGATATTTGACACTTTGTTTTCACACGATGACCTGCACAGGATGCAGGCACAGGTTTCTTACAAAATTGGGTTGATGTTGAAATTACGTTCTCATTCGAACAAACCACACACACAGGACTTCCACAGTAGCTCCTTCCGGCTGTCCATTAGCTCGCTGAGATGCAGCAGCCTCTAACGGATCTGACTTTGGCAGGGTGTCTCGTTGCGTATGACAGTACGTACTTTCGTCCTGGTCTTCACGTCCTTCTTTCAGGGTTATTTACCTACGTGCTAAATGAATCACAGCACGGACGCTTTTACTTGCCAGCGTATTCTTCTCCACCACGTGGCTCGAAGCTTTGGTTTCTATACCGGAATTCACCGTCAATTCTTCCGTAGGCGTATACTAATTTCACTTCTGGTTTAATCATACTCGATTATTTGCATACTACACCACTCACAGGCCAAATACATGGGCCTCCAGGATGCATTTCCTGCAGTCTGTTTATTAACGACTTCTGTCAGACTCAAGGTCACGCCAGGAGTTACAGAGTTTTCTACCTCTTTGGAGATGTTCAAGACTGGTTGTTTTCCGTTCACCTTTCCTTTGCTCACCCTTAAAATTTACACGTACTCACCCTGAATTTATGGCAAAAGGAATTCACCGCCACGTGTCACCAATACTGCGTCTTTGCTGCATTTATCACGTTGGGTAGTTCACCCTTTTAATCGAAATGTCCATGGATCTTGTTCTGACACAACCATCTCACCATAAACCAAATATTTTATTACCCCGACAAATGTTTTCTCGGAAAGATAGTGCTTATATCAACGGTACGCTTCTTATTCGCTCCCCGAAGAGAGAAATTTTCGGGAGAGACCCGACATACGCACGCTCGTTCCGAACCTAATGAGAGTGCAAAAGGCATTCAGTGGTAGCCTTTTCCCCTCTTCTTCACGACTAAGCCGAGAATGCTAGGAAAGGCATTCAGCTGTCGCCTTTCTTATACTTCTTCACGACTGTGCCTAGAATGCTAGATAAGGCATTCAGCGGTCGCCTTTTGCCTTAAAAGACTGAATACCTTTGACCATTCCCTTTTTTGAACGCCTTTTTTACGGCTGTGCTTTTGAATGCCTTTCACGGCTTCAATTGCCGATACAATGCCTTTCACGACTTTCCTTTCTTGAATGCATTTTCAGTCATTCAGCTGTCACCTTTTGCCGCGAAAGTCATTCAGCGGCCGCCTTTTTCCTCTTCTTCCCGGCTGTGCTGTGAATGTGGGTTACGCGTGCTCTCCGAATGCTCTCGTATTGAGTGGTCTGACGCAGCAGAGTTTACTTACCTTCATTGCTTTTTTCTCTTTCTTCAGCCCCACACATTATTTGTGATTTTCAGTGCACACAATTAACTTCGTAATCAATCTACCACTATATACAAAGATATAATTTTGCCAAATGATTTCGGCACGTACTTTATTTTATCTACATCTACCAAAACAGGCCGACGAGCATATATGACATCATGACCACCCGCAGCCTAAAGAAATAATCTTGCCTGGAGGTAGAACTGTGGCGCGGGTGAAGTTTACAGGGTAGTATATATACAACCCGAGAACCGACTTTCGGTCAGTAGAATGTTCGGAGTCAGAATGAGAAAAACTGCTGATTTATAGGAGTTTGTTAAAGGACACGTTGTGATGGCAAGACGCTTCGGAACTACGATCTCGAAGACGTGGTGGGAATGGAGACTGTCGCGCATGTTTCACATCGTCCGAATGGCCACATTGCGACAAATCACCCGCAGCTACAACAGCGGAGATCAGGGCAACGTGTAGGAGCACACGGTTCATCGCAGCGTTCTGCACATGAGCCTGTTTAGCCGAAGATTTGCTAGGTGTCTATGCTCACTGCACGTCGTTGCCAGAAACGCATGAAATGTGCCCAACGTCATCAAGATTGGACTGCGGATGATTGAAAGGAAGTGGCTAGGTCTGACCAATCTAGATTCCTGGTGCATCACGTAGACGGCCGAGCGCGGAAACACAGACTGCAGCAGTGATTATGGCATTGGATGCAGTATTGTGTGGAAATAAGCCATCGGCGGTGGCAGTGGTATACTGTGGGCAATGTTTCTTGGGCCACTTTAGGCCACATTATCCCAATAGCACAATCCCTGACTGCTATTATGTATCTGAACATCGTTGTGGACCAAGTGCATCCATTAATGACAACTGCGTACCCTGCTGGTGATGGCCATTACCAACAGAATAAAGCGTCATGCCACACTGTTAGAATCGTCAGGGAGTGGTTCGAGGAATATGCTGGCTTCTTTCAGTTAATACCCAGCCCGTACGTCCTGACATGAACCCAGTCGAATATCTGTTGTTCCATTTAGATCTGCAGTTTCGAGCTAAATCACCATCACCACGAAATGTTCGGGAATAAAATACCTGCTGTTGGCATTATGGTACCATATACGCCAGGATACCTATCGCCCCCTTATCAGAAATATCGATGCCTCGCCGATTGGCCGCTTCTTTGCGAGCTAAAGGGGGTTCTACGGCTTATTAGGTAGGTTTCCATAATGTAATGGATCATCAGTGTAGTTGCCTTGTGTTGAATTTATTTAAAAATTATCGTCATCATTACGACAAACTCTATCTGAATGAAACAAAAATCGGGTCGCAAATGAAATGTACTGTACAGGGTGTCAACAATGTCTTGTTATCCCCCCTGTAATAGGAAATGTAAGTGAGCTATGTATCTGTTGTATGATGTATATGTTGAGTTATGGTCGGTATTGTGTTTATTTACAGATTAGGTACCGGAACCATGTGTGATACCAGCGAATACATCCTGGAACAGCAGATTGTTGTCAGTGTCTGGGTACACGAACGTCCACACACAGGGAAGACAATGCGTGACGCGCGTGCCGATTTCCAAAAAATGATTCGACAAAGAGGCTTCTCCAAAACAGACTCTTCTGCGGTGGGAACATAAACTCTCCGAACGTTGTGTTCTAGTCCAAGGAAAAACCACATTATGTCGAAGAATTGGAATTGATCGTGTGTGCATATACATTTACCTAATATGGATTCTCACACTAAAATGGAATTAGAAGTTGCCCCGATTTAACCAGGATTTTCGTCGGTCACGAGGTCCCCGTTATAATCTTGTCTTGGGTTTTGATAAACTTTGCTCTCCAGTAACGGCGAAGTCGATCTCTTGGGAAATCATTTCTGCTTTTAATACCAGTTAAATTAATATCATATATATTTGAGCAACCGTTTTCTTGTGCCTGTCCTTGACGCGGATATATCTCGCTGTCAAAAAAAGTTTCCAATTCTACATTTATTTAACTTAATTTATTTTTGCAATTCGTGTTGATGACAAAAGAAGTTCCCTAAATTTGGCGAAATATTTTATGTATTTATACATTCTATGTAAACATGGCATACCTTTTTACACATTGCTATGTGGGTTCCAAGGGTGATGTTGTAAAATTCAGAATTTTTGCAGGATATTAGAAAATCATGGTCATTTAAAATGCTTTCCAAATAATTTTGGAAACAGATGTTTGATGTAACACCTGGAATGAAAATTATGAAATATTTGCTAATACATGCATGCGATTTTGTGTTGTACTTTAAAAGACTTAGTAATTTGCCTATTTATTTGATACACCTTTTTGTTGTTCACTAAGAGCATCATAAATAGCCGAACCACATTATAGAAATCAAGGCGTTTAATTCGTCTTTCACACAATTTCAAAAGTTTTGGAAACTTTTCAGACACGTTTTACCAAATTTCTATAAATAACAATGTTTCACAAGTAATCTCAAAGTAATCACTCAATGAGTAAAATTTGTAATATATAGGTTGTCCACAATGTCTTGTTATCCCCGCCCCTGTAATAAGAAATGTAACTGAACTATGCATCTGTTGTGTGATGTATATGTTGAGGCATCCTTAAACATCCAGTGGATCCGTTTGGTCTCCGTCATTCTCGTGGCAGAGAATAATTTTACGCCATGTTCTGTGGGACATTTTCCGAAGCAGCTGCGGGGTGATACGAGAGAACGCACGTCTCACTGCTTGTTTAAGTTCATCAGTGGTTTGGTAGCTCTACTGTGCAACAACCTCCTTTATGAAACCGCAAAGGGCATTATCACACATTGAGAGATCTGGGCTCTCAATGTGTGATAATGCCCTATTTATTTGATATCAGGTGTATCAAATAAATAGCCAAATTACTAAGTCATTTAAAGTACAACACAAAATCGCATGCATGTATTAGCAAATATTTCATAATTTTCATTCCAGGTGTTACATCAAACATCTGTTTCCAAAATTATTTGGAAAGCATTTTAAATGACCATGATTTTCTAATATCCTGCAAAAATTCTGAATTTTACATCACCCTTAGAACCCACATAGCAATGTGTAAAAAGGTATGCCATGTTTACATAGAATGTATAAATACATAAAATATTTCGCCAAATTTAGGGAACTTCTTTTGTCATCAACACGAATTGCAAAAATAAATTAAGTTAAATAAATGTAGAATTGGAAACTTTTTTTTTGACAGCGAGATATATCCGCGTCAAGGACAGGCACAAGAAAACGGTCGCTCAAATATATATGATATTAATTTAACTGGTATTAAAGCGGAAATGATTTCCCAAGAGATCGACTTCGCCGTTACTGGAGAGCAAAGTTTATCAAAACCCAAGACAAGATTATAACGGGGACCTCGTGACCGACGAAAATCCTGGTTAAATCGGGGCAACTTCTAATTCCATTTTAGTGTGAGAATCCATATTAGGTAAATGTATATGCACACACGACAATATGCTTATACATTTATATTGTATATTCATTTGTATATCATAAAATACTTTATAAAACCCATTTTTCACATATAAAAGTTTAAGATTTCCAAATTGACGACTACGTGAGAGTGGCCATTGTTTAACAACAGAAAAAAATCATAAGCGATACTAATCTTCCCAATGCAAGTCTCACTTGGAAGGTGAAATGGGAAATATACACAATTCCAAGAATTTTTGTGTCCTGTTTCCCCTCAGGACACATCATCATTCCATTAATACCCGAACTCCTGCCTGCAATCGTCCCCGAGAAATGCACTTAAATAATATGGTGATTCCTCCACATCCTCTTTTGCTTTGGAGACCGTTACAAGTTTTAAACTCAGTTGAAAAGATACTCCCAAGTCATAGCTAAAACCTTGGAGTGGGTGGCGAAAATTCTGTTTCACAAATCGTCTGTGGAGTATTTGCTGTTCTCCATACCCACTGCTTTTCTATCAACATTCTCCAACAGGCACAGAAGATTCCACTTCGGTATTGCAATTCATCCTCTAAATCACCATTTCCATTCCTCTATTGAAGGACAGTATGCATTAGGTTTTGTCTACTTCCTTAAAAAATAAAATTTCATTAAGTTTTATTATTTCGCTTGTTAAAACTCATGACCTAAGTTTTTTTTGCTCCTCATCGTATCTGGGAATTAAATAAACTATACCAAACAAAATTTACCAAAATTATACCAAACAAAATTTTATGTTTTGCTCCGATCTCGCCAAATACCGACTCGTGGTAAGCGGGTTCTACTGTGCTGTAATCTAGACCAGGGGTTGGGAACATTTTCATAATTGAAGGCCGAATTAAGTCAGCTGTAATTTAACAAGACGGAAATCAAGAAATTTCACTGATTTTTTAATTACTTTGTTGTGACTGCATTTTGTTGGAAAGCATTTGAATATTTATTTGCTACATGGGTTCCGCAGTTTTAGCTGACCCTCAAAATGGGTATCTGTCATTTGTGATCTTAAAGTCGTCTTGATTTGGATTAGGCAGGAAAATGCAGTTTCGCAGTAATAAGTAGTTGAAAAGCAAGAAAACATTTTACGTGCATGTTGCCAAAAGCGTGGATATTCTATTGCATTTTTTGATACTTCAACTGGATCTTTCTTAGCTACAGATAAGGACTTTAAAATGTCATAATCAAAGATCTCAATTAATTCTATCTGTAATTCTTTAGGAGCCATAGAACGAAATCATTAGCGTAGCAGATGTGGTTAAGAGGTCCAGATTGCCTACAGCAGCCTAGTGTTCAACGTTCAGATGGAGATGCGCTTCAGTAGTTCTCGTTTTCTGAACTACATTTGAGAGAAGAAAGAAAGAGTTATGGGACAGCAGCCAGCCAAAGTACAGATCTGTCCCATATTTTCAAGTTTTCGTCTTGGACCAGATTGTGCCGCGTGAAAGCATGGTGTTTGCGGTTCTAATATACCTTGTTACGTACTAATATTTTAATTATGGCTGTCAGACGGAGAGCATTGTTTTGTTCAATCTTCTTTGATTCTTTGGTATTATTAATACGGTCATTTTAAGAACAAAATAAAAATAATAAAAGACGAAAAGAAAAATATTAATAAAAATAAAACGATATATTCTGCGTAATGTGGATTCTCTCAAAAGGTTACGCTTAAAGGCCTAGAAGGCTTCAGGTTTCCCACAACAGGTAGACCGTGGACTGACCGAATTTCCCAATTTAACACCAATATGTATTTTCGTTTCGTACCAAGGAATGACGTTGTCCATCTTCGCATTAGGCAAGTTGGCAGTGTGTGCCATATTTTAGGGTTTCAGCCAGGTAAATAAGCGACTTCACCGCTGCAGTGGCTAATACCGCTGCAGAAATCTTTTGGTATACTGTGAGACAAATGACCTATATTTGCCTCAGGTAATAATACTACGTAAGCTCTATACACAACATAAAATGTTTGGGGATAGATTGAGACAGCATAAATTATTTTACAAAGGGCGATGGTCATCAAAGTGTAGCGTTTACGGTTTAAAGGAATTAGAACTAACAGTTATGAATTGTGCTGTTCATCTATATGATATGAAAAAAATTTAAATGAAGGAAGATATGGAATTTGAGTTCTAAGAGCAAAATGGAGAAATGTCGCAAAAATGTGATAAAATTACTTCACTATACATAAGAGCAGATGTAATGCGATTCTGTATTTGAATAAAAGATTCTATGAAATTCATAAATGTATGTATTTTTGAAACTTTGTAATAACCTTTTTGAGTCCTACTCAGTATTTTGCCAGATCAAACTGCGTAACATACGCGGAAAGTATTTGTTTTGAGCAAATGATTGGTAAAAACGTTTTTCGAGGCAAATGGCATTTTTTTGGAAGGAAATCCTTGAATTATTCTCTTTCCAAAATTTAAAAATGCCATGTTTTCTAACAGTTTACACGCACACACACACACACACACACACACACACACACACACACACTCATATATGTATATAAGATTGTTCGTGTTGCAATCAGATTGAATTTTTGCAGTTTACTGCTCATACTATAACATCATATCAAATCTTCAAGAGGGCAAATCCCTTGTTCGGGATTAGTCCACGTAACGACGATAGTATTTTCCAATAGAAAACGAGAGAAGCGGTTTCGCTTTCCTCTTCAGTGGGACGAAATTTGTAAATTTTCTGATAGGATGATACATAATGAACAAAAAATTAAGCTAGCCCTCTGAGGCAGAAATATAAACGCTGGATTCTAACTATTTGTATTAAATGGGTTTGGGTTCGAATTTTGTGTGATGTATGGAAATTTTAATTTGTCTTATGGTGTCAGCTATCTACATTCCCTCGAAACACTGTCCATAAATTTTATTTTGGCGAATGTTTATAGACCACTGAGCTGTTTACGGTCGTTGCGAAAAGGCAAAAGCAAAACAACAACTGCTACAAACACGATGAGAAAGCTTCAGCAATTCAGATTCACACTCTAATTGTTTAATGAATGTTCATATGAATAACCTATGCATATTTAAGAAATATCTCGCTTCCTTTTTTTTCAAATTTGAGTAGCTGGTTATTTAATACGTTACGTCGATGTAGAATTTCTTTTACTAGTGAAACTCTGATGTTCTTCATATTCCGAAGCAATTATTCCTTAGTTCAGTTACTTGAAATTGGTTATCCTGGGGGATGGGGGGCGGTGCTCGACAGAACATTGTCTAGTGCGGGTTCGATTCGCGCGTCATGGCGATATATTTATCTACTTTCCTGATATAATATTACATGGTATACACAAAACAAGAACAATTAACTTGCATGTTCTGATTTTTGCTTGAATATTCACACATCGTTCGCCTTTCAAAACTGCTTCGACTTTCATTCCGTTTCTGTGTGGAAAATTGCATCTTACTTGCATGGAAATTTCTGTGTGAACTTTCCTTTATGAAGAAACAAGATCTCAATAATGTGCGCACGATTAACGAATTCTAACCCCAGTTTAATATGAATATCTGTTATAATTCATTTAGGACACGGGCAGTAAATTACTCGACATCACACGAATAGGGCAATGGAAAAAAATCTGGCAAGAAACTGCAACAAATTTGTACTGGTTTACATTTAGGAACAAAGTCAATTGCAAAAGAAAAGGAATTTTTGACATGGAAAAATATGCTCACAAATATTGTTGCATCGTGCGAATGAGGCACAATACAAAAATCATCTTACGAGCTTAATAATTAAATCGGTAATACATTATGCACTACGTTGTCTCTCACATAATAATGAACATTACAAACACACTTTAAGCGAATTCTGAAAGAAAGACAAAAGAAAGCGTTCGTTGGAAAGTGTGTAAACTTACTTACAGCTGAAAAAATATACTATCGAGTATTTATTTTGTGAAAAAGTATATATAAACGATCCACAAGAGGCTTTTAATAATTTTACTCAATAGCATTGCTTAACAAGAATCTTATGTGAACAGCTTAAATAAATTTATGTTATGACCATTGTTTCCCGAATCTCTTGCAACGAATATGTTATGATATCAGATATTTTACTCAACCTTGTTCAAATGTGACTTCGAAATTATTTTAACGTTAAAAAGCCACAGAAAAATGTGTTTTAAATATAATAGCACATTTCAGTCTTATCAAACACTCTATAGAAGCTCGTTCAAGTGATTAACGAAAAAACAATCTTTTCCTTAACAAAATAGATATCAATGGCATATCCATCTACATTATGATATTTTTACATCTGATACTTTTGCCGAATGTTTTTTTTTTTTTTGTTGGAGGTTTAACGACCACCGTAAGCAACTCAATGGGCTATAAGCAGTCGCCCGTCCCTAATTTAGGGTCACTGGTTTCAGGGAAGGGAGAGAGCCAGTACCGTAAGACAAACACAACATCCATGCCTCACCGGGATTCTAACCCAGACCCCGTTCGGACGAATGATCAGAGGCCATCGCTTAGACCACTGCGCCACCGAGGCGGCTTTTGCCGAATGTATCGGTCCCCTTTTTTTTCTTGATTGAAGTTTTGACGATCACCGTGAGCAACTCAATGGGCTATAAGCACATAGTGGCCCGTCCATAATTTAGGGCCACTGATTCCAGTGAAGGGAGAAAGCCAGGGACGTAAGACAAACAAAATAACCATGCCCCACCGGGATTCGAATCCGATCCATCACGTACGAATGGTCACACGCCAGGGCTGAGACCTCGGCGCCGCCGGCGCGGAAATATATCGCTTTCAGATGTTTTACATTTCTGATGGGTTTGTTGTTCATTAAGAATGCTCTTTTTTAAATGAGTGAAAAACCTTTGGTAAATGTGGCTTTCTTACTCATCGGCAGAGGTACTGAAAACTCTTTCACGTAACGAATTCTTTGATGGAAACTGGAGTGATTGATTTAACATCAATAAGAAAACGTTTCATTAAAACAAATAATTCCAAATGTAACAATTTTGCCGTTATTGAGAGTACAATGACACTGATTTTGCGGAAAGTCCCGACATCAAAATTATGATGAGGAAATTTCTGTTTTTTTTTTTTTTTTTTTTATGTTTCCTTATATAACCAATAAGTATATTTTTGGAAACGTTCTGAAAATGGCATGATGAAAAATGGTTTTCAATTATAAGTATTTATAAGCCTATTTTCACTAAAATAGTCTCCTAAAAGACTTGAAATTTAGTTTTTTTGGGAATGTTTTGGCCGTTTGCTGAATGTATTGCTTCACATACTCCTAATGAATGCATAACTGTTGTCAAGTAGAAACATGTTGAACTTATTATTTTGTAGGAATTTACCTCAGGAATTATCTTTTGTGTAGAAAAATAAGAACTCGTTGTTACCAACCAGCATCATAATTTCACCGGAGCAGTTTAGAAAATTTTAAAATGTGTCATGAAACAAAATTTCTACTGGACTCCTAGATATGGACAAGTACCTGTATCTAAGTTCCCTGGGCACACACCTTCAAGGAGAAAACTCCCACCAAAACGAAAAACGTCCAGAAGAGAGAGTGAAGAATGTTCACTCACTAAAAAACACTCAGCTCAAGAGGACTGTATTATCATAATATTAGCTCTACGAGTTCCTTTAATGTCACCATAATTATTATTCATTCACTCTATACATTTCCGTAAGCATTTCTCACTCGAACAACGAACAAAAATAACCTCACAACCATTAACAACCGCTGCTACCATCATAATAATAACAAACAAACTCTCATCACAGCACGAGAGCAAAAACGAGACATATCTCTGTGTTGCCCTCTATTGGCTACAAATAACAATAAAAAATTAAATATCTTACATTACTCCCACCTTGGAGGCTCAAGCTTTCAACACATAAAGTAATACAATCACTTTCAACATTATAAATTAAACACAATAGGCTGAAAATTACAATTATAAATATAATCTATACATACGGTGAACATGTGGCTACAGCAAATACAACCTATTACTAATATTGTGAAAAGTTTACAGTGGACTCAAGAGAAAAGATCTGGGTACTTGTAACAAGGTTCTTTGTCTTCATTACTAAGATGCTTATTGAACATGTCTATCACTTACTTCAGTCTGAATTCTGATGGAATTTCGAGAATAATTTACAGTCAATCTAACGGTAATGGACACAGTTTAACTATGGGTCTTTTGAGAATTCCGGAATCTGTTCGAATAGTCACCACTCGCACCTTGCCATCACTTCCGGGATGTGTTTCTATAACTCTGGCAAGTTTCCAACGCAATGTAGGCATCAGTTCGTTTTTTGATCAGCACAAGATCACCCACTGTAAGGTCCGGTCTAGAAGTGCACCATTTACGCCTACGTTGTGTAAGGTATTCTAACCTCCATCGTCTCCAAAACTGCTGAACTAAGCGTTGGATCAATTCCCATCTCTTTAGGCGAGAAATGGGAACTGCAGTGTGATCTCACTCAGGGAGAGACGTCAAGGGAGCTCCCAATAAAAAGTGTCTAAGCGTCAAGGCATCTAGATCATTAGGGTCTTCAGAAATGGGACACGGAGTCCTAGAATTAAGACAAGCCTCAACTTGCGCTGAAAATGTAAGGAACTCTTCTAGAGAACAACAAGCATTGCCCACTGTCCGTTTAAGGTGGAACTTTATTGCCTTTACTCCAGCCTCCCAAAGACCACTAAAATGAGGCGCTGAAGGAGGGTTAAAATTTCACTTGATGCCTTCGGAAGATGAAAAGGTAGCAACGCAGTTGTCATCGGTTGCATTGAGCACTTGCTTACGAACACGACGCAAATCACGATCTGCACCAATAAAATTCGTGGCGCAGTCACTAAATATCCCACTAGGCTTACCTCGACGTGCAATAAATCTCTTAAGCGCTGCAATGAATGCGTCAGTAATAAGGTCTCCAACAATTTCCAGATGAATTGCTCTCGTTGAGAAACACAAGAAGACTGCAATATAAATTTTGAAAAGCTTTTTCCTCGTGCCACTCTTTCTCTGCATTGGAAAGGACTTCCAAAGTCTAGACCCGTCACATGAAATACTCTAGAGGGAGTTACTCTCTTTTAGAGCATGTTACCCATAAGCTGAGTGGCTGGAGTAGCAGAATCACGAAAGCATGTCACACAACGACTCACAAATCTTCGCGTGACATCTCTGCCGCAGAGAATCCAAAAATGTTGTCGGATGACAGCAAGTAGAAGTCGAGCACTTGCGTGGAAGTGAGTGTGATCATAATACTTCACAACTAACTCTGTTACGTGATGCTTTCTAGGTAGACGTATTGGGTGTTTCACATTATCTGCAACTGAGGTATTTCTAAGTCTTCCACCAACTCGCAAAAGACCCTCAGAGTCAACAAAAGGATTCAACGGTAGAAATTTACCTGATGACTTGCTGGCTCTTCCAGCATGAAGGCATGCCAACTCATCAGCGAACTCAGAAAATTGAACAAGCTTCACTATTACATAAATGGCCTTAAGAAGCTCATCTCTACTCAAAGTTTCTTTTAGATAACCAGTTAGAACAGTTTTGTGTGAACCGCAAACACCATGTTTTCACGCGGCACAATCTGGTCCAAGACGAAAACTTGAAAATATGGGACAGATCTGTACTTTGGCTGGCTGCTGTCCCATAACTCTTTCTTTCTTCTCTCAAATTAAGTTCAGAAGATGAGTACTACTGAAGCGCATCTCTATCTGAACGTTGAACACTAGGCTGCTGTACACAATCTGGACCTCTTAACCACATGTCACACTGAACCAACTCCAAAGCTAAAATACCTCTGGTGGCACAGTCAGCAGAGTTCTTCGTTCCAGCAGTGTGATTCCACTCCACAAAAGGAATCGCTTCCTGAATTCTTGCCAACCGATTAGCTACAAAATGGAGCCAGCGTTGTGGTTCCGACAAAACCCAAGCGAGCGTAACTCTTGAATCTGTCCATGCAAAAACCTTCTTGATTGGAATGTTGAGACATGGAAGAACAACTTCCAGCAGATTTTCTAACAACAGAGCAGAGCAAAGCTCCAGCCTAGGAAGCGATTACTTCTTTAAAGCAGGAACTCTGAACTTGGCAGCTAGTAAAGATACGTGCACGCAGGAGTCCAAACCCACTGAACGAATGTAAATCACTGCACAGTAAGCTTTCTCAGAAGCATAACAGAAGGCATGAATTTCAAATTAATCAGAAGTTGGAGTCATCACAGATCTTGGAATCTTGAGATCTCTGAGACAGGAGAGTTGTGACTGGAACTTGATCCAACGGTTCCTGTACTGTTGCGGTAGCTCATCGTCCCAACTCAGATTAGAATTCCAGAGCTCTTGAAGAAGAATCTTTGCTTTAATCACTATTGGTGACAGCCAACCGAAGAAATCAAAAATCTTGGCAATTTCTAAAAGTATGACTCGCTTGCTATACTCCAACTTCTCGTTGGTAGCAACAGAAAATTGGAGGTATCCCTAGTTGGACACCACTCAAAGCCAAGCACCTTGATTGATTTGTCACAACCAATTCTCAGGGTGTCACTGCAATATTTGAACTCATCAGGAATAGTGTCTAAAACAGATGCTGCACTCGATGTCCACTTACGCAATGTTAAAGCACCCTTTTTCAACAATTCTTGCAGCTCATGCGCAAGCTCAGAGGCTTCTTCCAGTGAACTGGCTCCTGAAAGTAGATCATCAACATAGAAATCTCGCAAAACTACCTTGCATGCTCGTGGGAAAGCAGCCTTTCCATTCAAAGTCAATTGCTTCAAATATCTACTAGCCAAGAATGGGGCACACGCTGTGCCATAAGTGACTGTTTTTAATCTAAAGGTCTGTATAGGATCTTCAGGTTTTTCTCACCATAGGATTCTCTGACAGTCAGGGTTCTCTGGGTGCACAACTATATGCTTAACATCTTTTTCATGTCTGCGGACAAACCCACCCGGAAAGTTCTAAATCTCAAGAGAATATGGAACAATTATTGATGAATTCTCAGACCCACCATAAGGAGGTCATTTAAAGACAGTCCCGAGGGGCTCTTGGACGAAGCATCAAACACCACTTGGACTCTTGTAGTACTACTCGAAGGCGTGACTACACAGTGATGTGGAAAGTAATAACTCAGATGTTTACAAATCTCATTTTCTGGCACTCTTTGCATATGGTCCAGGTCTTCGTATTCTCTCATAAAGGAGCAATACTGTCTGTATAATTCAGGGATCCTTGAGAGTGAGTTCTCCAAAGACCTTAAGCGCTTCATAGCAAGTTGCTTGGAATCGCCCAGATGTGAGGAAGGTAAGTGAAATGGAAGCATCACAATGTATCTGCCATTCTCGTCTCTTGAATGCGTATCATGAAAATAATTTTTACATGCTTGTTCAGCCTTCGTAAAAGGACTAGCCACAGGAACGGAATCCAGTTTCCTGAAATTAGATACACAATCGTTAAGATCTACTTGAATGTGGTTTACATCAACTGTAGATAACTTCTCACGAGAAGTAGTCCCTTCACCTGAAACAATTCAGCCCAGTTCCGAATGTAACGCAAAGGGTTTGCCGTCTTTTGCCTTAATGGTATCTCCCTTCAACAAGGGCAGAGAGATATTTACTCCTAGCAATGTTTCAATCGCTGAAGATTTGTAAAAGTTGGGATGTGCCAAAGTCAGATCAGAAAACAGTTCTGCTTAAGAGAAATCAAGTGGAGAATGTGGCAGTTCTCCAATAGTTTTGCTAAGTACATGGGCTGAAGTTGAAAACGTAGGTGTATTCTTGTAATGCTGCCTAAACTTAATCTGTGTTACTCCATTGCCATGCGAGCTTGACTAACCTAAACATGAAATAGCCACTCGTGTTTTCTCTCTGCACAGGCCAAGTCTGTTTGCACAAGATTCTGAAATAAAAGTTGCCTGAGAACCGGGATCTAGGAGGGCTCGACATAACTAATAATTCCCTGAGGCATCCTTAACACGAATGACTGCTGTGCATAGCAGAACTTGTTGCGGCATAATAAAATCTGAAACACACGACGCAATCGTCGATGATCTTGACTCGAGTCCCTTCCCCAAAGCGGAGTGCTTGGGCTCTTTGCTCTCAACAGTTGTAGCAGTTCGAGACATATCTTGTGTCCTAAACTCTGCTTCTTCATTACATTGCTTAACTTCATTACGAAAGCACAGTAAGGTATATATTTCGAGCACAGATTCTGCAAGAATGTTTACTCTGGCAACGGCTCACTAGATGATTCGGCAATAAACAGTTGAAGCATAATTTTTGGTGTTTCACAAATTCTACTCTTTTCTGAACAGTCAGCTTTAAGAAATTATCACACTTGTTCAAATGCTGATTCAATTTACTAAATAAACACCTACTCTTTACTCCCGAAACAAACAATGACCTTAGGTTGAACACTCCTTCAATAAGATATCACCTTGTCACCTCTTAACGTATGTTCATGCCTCTGTATAAACTCAAACAGTTGATTTAGTCGAGTAACACTGTCTGCTCCTACGGTTCTCTCCCACCATTCACGAGTTGTCATATCCAACTTATTCTGCACAATAAATAGCAGCAGAGTGTCGGCAACTTCGTTACACTTCAACTCAAGATTCTCTAAAGCAAGAACACATTCAATAGTGCTGTCAACAATATTGAAAAGCTGAGCAGTAGACTCATTGACCTCTGGCAGCGAAACTAATTTCTTTATAATATTGAAGACTAACACACTTTTATTAGAATATCTCTTCAACAAATCCCACGCAAACTCGAAATTGGCATCACACAATGACAATGATTGAACGATACTAAGAGCATCTCCTCGAAGACACCCTCTGAATTACTGAAGTTTCTGTGAACCAGACAAATTATCATTCAAAGACACAGACGCTCCAAACAGAACTTGGAAAGATAGCCACAGAGTTGCATCTCCACCACTAAAAATTGGAATTGACAATTCCGACAGGCGTAGCGGCACTGATTTTTCACCCGCCGTGTTATTATTTGTCAGAAGCACGGGTCCAGACACTTTCCTCAGCAGTATAAGAGACAAATTTTCAATAATTTTCTGTAGCTCCTCTTCTTCAGTTATAAATTCATCCAATTCTTCCGGAGCGCGGGACTCAAAAATTCTTCCAAAAACCTCTGCTATCTTTGACTCAATAGCTTTTAATTCCGATCTACATAATAACACTTCTGGACTAGCACTGTGCAATTGCTCAAAATCACTTATTTCAATCTTATCTCGAAGTTTTGTTAACGTCTCTTTAAATACACGTTTTTTTATCTTTAATGCCTCCATAATTAGAATGTCAGCAAAAGCGCTCTAAAACTTTAACGCAAAATCACTCACGAACACTCACTTGTTTTTATCACACATCTTTCAATCTCATCAGTGACTTGCCGATGATCAACACCGAAAATAAATTCGAAGTTTAAATCGCCGAACACAAATTCGAAGTAGCAGCCATCATGTAAAACGGTCGAAGGTATTTCTGGCTCGACCGGACCAAAAATGAAGAATGTTCACTCACTAAAAACACTCAACTTAAGAGGACTGTGTTATCATATATTAGCTCTATGAGCTCCTTTAATGTCACCATAATTATTGATCACTCACTTTATACATTTTCGTAAGCATTCTCACTCGAACAACAAACAAAAAATAACCTTACAACCTTTAACCGCTGACACCATTTAAAAATATAATAAACAAACACTCACCACAGCACGAGAGCAAAAACGAGACATAGCTCTGTGTTGCCATCTATTGGCTAAAAACAACAATAAAAATTAAATATCTTACAGTAGTAGACACACTTTTCATCGCACGTAACAATTATTTTGGTAACATCGCGCTGGGTTTTCTAGGATTTTTTTCCACACTCCCGCACTGCGGTATTTTTCAGCTGGCGTCAGTTCGAGAGGAATAATACGTCATATCCTGCAGACTTTGTCCAGTTTCCTGAAGGTGATGAACCACGGTGGTCTGTGATATGCCCAGCTCGCCTGATAATCTCCGAGTGCTGGTTGTCGGATTTGCCTCCACGACCTGGCGCACGGCCTCCGAATCTACTGTTCGCGGTCTACTAGAGCGTGGCTGATCGTCGAGGTTTCTATCACCTGAGCGGAATTTGTTGAGCCATCTGGTTGCTGGGCTGTCCTTCACAGAACCTTTCCTACTCGCATGACAAATGTTTCGTGTTGCTTGAGCAGTATTATCACCGGATTTAAACTCGTAAAGCAAAAGTTCCCATATTCTCCGCTTGTGGCGGCTCATTTTTCAGGCGTCACAACCACAGACAGAACGACTATATGCAATGCTGTGAAGAACAACGACTATTATTTGACATGCCTTTCAACTGACTGCAATGCGCGACTTGAACTAGTTTAATCACGTCATGAACCGCCGCATCACATGAGTTTATGCAAATTTTGCAAAACATTCGAATCACCCTATGTACATAAAAAATACTTAAAAAAAAAACTTCTATGAAATGAACTGACGATGATATGTCTACACCGAAGATCCAAAGCAGTATGACCAGTGGGTCATTATGGAATTCGAAACAAGACGTCGGCACGTGTGAAGAAAACGGTGACAGTTTTGAGCCTGCCATTTTAAACATAGTGATTAAAGTGTAACGTAGGATTGCAGTCACGACTGTTTGAATTTTTGACAAGGTTGTTGGATCGTGCATAAGAAACAGTATCTTTTGGTCATTTCATAGAGTATCTTTATGACGATGCATCGCACGTACATAATGCAGCAGCGTAAGACCAGGACCATATCCTGTCCTACTACGTTTCATCAGAGCAAAAGTCACGCCAGGTGCAAAGACCATGCAAGTTGGACGTCACTGACTGGAATAAAGCGTGCTGCTCTGACGAGTCGTGTATTTACCACACTCCCTGGAGAGTAGCGTATGTATTCGTCTCAAGCGACGTGAATCACTCAAAATGTCTTCATTGTCTCAAGCAACGTGAATCACTTAATCTATCTTCATTTTCCCAAGCAACGTGAATCAATCAATCTATCTTCATTATCTCAAGCAACGTGAATCACTCAATCGATCTTCATTGTCTCAAGCAACGTGAATCACTCAATCTATCTTCATTGTTCCCACTGCGCAAGCCGGTGGAGGTTCTTGCATGATGTGGGATATATTTATCTGACGAATTTTAAAATCTGGTGCAAGTTCCTTCCGTAATTGTCAGAAGTACTGGAACAATGTATGACTCTTGTCTAGTATCGTGAATTGCTTGGTGACACTTTACACCCAGCAATGTTTATAAACGTGGAAAGAGCGGTGACCTCTATTTTGATGTTCCTAGTACACGTCAAATGTGTGTATTATGTATTCATTCGCCTTCTATATATTTGTTAAGTTGCTGCGTACCATTTTTTGTAAAACTCTAGCATTGTACGGGGCTCCAAGAAGCAACCTGCCAAATTGGCTTGGCAGTTAGTGCGTGTGAGTCTGGTGGAATTTGAAACTACTGTGGTGCAGTGGAAGCATATCCGTCGTGTAACTGGATGACCGTGGGTTCGATTCCCGGTGTCGGCCAATGATAATTTTTCCGTGACTCACTTATAAACGTGGAAAGAGCGAAGACCTCTGTTTGGTATTCCTAGTCCACGTCAAATGTCTGTATTAATGTTGCACTATTTTCCGAATGGCAACGGTGTCCTCCAAGATAACAATGCGCCGAGATACAATTCCAATGCTGTACGGGGATGGCTTCAGGAACACAGTTCAGACTTCCAGAATACCGATTGCCCACAGCATTCTTGGGATATCTATCATGTACAGCACTTGTACGTGATAGATATCGCGAATGACATATCAGGCGTCTGGATGCACAAATTCGATCGTTACCTGCATTGAAGGCCGCATTACACATAGACTGGTCGGCCATACCTACTAACTGCTTCCTGCAGTTTATTGAATGGATGTCATGTCGGATAGCTGCTGTAATGCGGATAAAAGAGAACCGAAGAACTATTTTAATTAGGTGGTCATAATTCACTGATCACTCAGTTTATGTGAATAAATATAGTGTTATTCATTGTGTTATGCTGTGTATTTTCCAACAATATTGGGCTTGAGCTGCTTTACGTGCGACGAGGCTCATAAGGATGTGTGACTTAGGGGGTTTGTGTATTTGTCACAACCACCGATAACATGAAACCGACGTCGATGACCCTAGCAGTGAAGCGCTTACTTAGTTCACTGAAACCCAAAAATGTTAGTGATGTTGCAAAAATATCAAAGTTCGTGAGAAACATTCGTTTACAGCAATTCGGTCATAAAAAGAGATATTTAAAGACATCATTTCCGTTGTACACTAGCCAGGCTAAAGTATTTTTCTGAATTAATTCACTAGTAGTGCCCCTGATTTTGAGCTTATGGGACCGGATTTCTGGTCCTTACATCAATCTCACAGGGTTCACATCATTATTGTCCTGCATTCACTTATAAAAGTGGTCGCACGCAGCTTTAGTATATACCCGATTTATTTTTGTCAGAAAGCGTGTCCTGTCCCTTGGGTTTATGATATTTTTCATCATAATCGGTGGAGAAATCATTTCCAATCATTTGGCCATATTTATAAAAAAACGCAATGAGAATAATGAAGGAAAACCATGTTGACAAATTTGATCATGGTATCCGGTATTTCATTTGAGAAAACATATATAGTAACAAATATATGTTCTTTAATGTTTAATTCTAGTGGGTAACGTTCCTGCCTGATACAAAAAGGACCTCAGGTTCGATTTAATAAATATCCGCCGTGCTTTTGATCAGCACGTTAAGCCGTCGACCCTCTGGAACTGGCATACTGGTAATAAATAAGGGCGTCTTCCTCCCTTTCTACTTCGCTTCCGTGTCACTTTCCTATCGGGCAATCTAGTCCAAATCTCCTAGCTTTCTATTTCTCAGGGTTGTTTAAGACCTGGGGGTCAGACACTCCCTTCTTAAAATCCTCTACATATGATCATCATTTTATATGAATAATCTCTAGGCAAAAGCAAAAATCCTAAAATTTGGCAGCATGCGAAATAATTACGAAATATGTCGTTTTAAAGTAATTTTCTGCATCTTGGAAAAATTTAGTTATGAAGAAATGTAATCAGAACAGGAAATTTACGTTTCAGAAACGCTTTTAGTTTACGTGAGCTAATATTTTGAAAATTGGACTTCGAAACCGCACCTCACGATGCCTCCGAAATGTTTGTTATGAAGAAATATGTTGAGAAAAAGCAATTCACGTTTCCAAGCAATTTCAGTCTACATACATATGCTGAAATTTCGAAAATTTGACATCAGAAATTTTAATCTATGAAATTTTACTTATCGTGAAGTAAAAATGTTAGAAGTATGCGTCAAATAATCAAGACACAAATTCTACTTGTAATTTTTATTTCGCATCTTTGTTGAAGATCAGTGATTTCTTAACAAGGCAATCTGATGCTGCAGGCATTGAAAACAATCTACAACAAATGCATATAGGAAAACATTTCTTCCAGAACATTAACTTGTAATAACACAAACTGCATAATTATTTCCTTGCAAGGAAGTGCTTCTAAAACACTAATATTCGACAAAAATGTTGTTTCGTTGGACTTTGCTGTTTTCAATATTTTCTTCATTTTCATTATTCTTTATTGATATGATGATACCTGTCTCGGTCATTCCGTAAGTAAATTCATCCTCATTTGCAAACAAAAGTTATTCCAGTGCACCCCATTTGGGCTAAACTCGATTTAACCTAGGATTCCCATAATGCTTCTACAATTTTTGAAATCTACTATTTTTTCGCCAAAGCATTTTTGTCTCTTTACAGCGACAATGCTTTCTTTAGCTGGAAGTGGAAAATCAAACCTGCCTCATCAGCACTAAACACGTCCTTCGATCTGAGCGTCCTTATGAGAGCAGCCACGTCTCTCCGTTCATTCACACGTTCCGCAGCCAAAGGAATGCCTGACCAGATGTTGTTTGGACAACCACACGCATCTTACCTTAAATCGTTTTGGATATCGAGCTGTGGTCGGAAAGTCCTACTGGCCAACAGCAGTGGTATTACATAAAATCAATTATTCTTTATCCTTTTTGGTTCTATCTAGTTTCACGTTATGGATTTACTAAAGAAATATTTAAGGTACCAAACATTTCGAGAGGTTTCTCAATATTGGAGTGGAAAATGCCGAAGTAGTACTAGCACTTCTGCTTGATATACCATCGTATGAAATAGATATCTGTTAAATTGAAATTGATCGCTAGGTTATTTTGATTAATTTTGCTGTAATTTTCCCAATTGATTTGATTCCCATCACCCTTCTTCGGAATCTGCTCTGACTGTCCTTACTCTATTGGCTAATATATTTCGGTCCTCACTCTATTAGCTAATATATCTCTTTAGTGGCGACTTCAATCTTTTGGTGGTATAAAAACTTGCCCTCTGCTACTTGGGATCATCAGGCGTTTCTTTTGAAGTGTCGATAAAAATACATTAGGGCTAAAAACTCTCTAGAAATTGAGATTCTGAATTTTAGTTATTCAAGAAAATAGGCACTTTCATTTGTTTTAAGAAAAACGCACACAAAAAAATAGAATTGACACCGCTATAGAGTGTTTTTGAAATAAATCATATCTGCAGGTAAGGTTTTCCCAATCTTATTTTACCCCCAACCGCATACACCAAACATATTTTATTTATTATTTTAAACTTAGAAATTATTTCTACAACGGTTCTTTGAATCTCGTTTCTGAGTTTAGTAGCTGTCAGTTTTAGAGTAAAATCCCATGCTACACAACTTCTACTGTTGAACGTGAGTGCATTTAGGAAGAATGCTGTTTAAGAAATTAAAAATCAAATAATTTGACAATGAAAACACCCTTTCATCCCGCATGTGTGCTTACATGATTACGAACATTAAGAAAAAGAAAAATTATATTTGTGCCCATGTGACATGACACGACGTCTTAGTATATGAAACTGTTTTCATATTTTTAGACGAAACGCTTCCGTATGTGTTGCGAGCTCCGTCTGTGTAAAGTATATATGTAGTTATCCGAAAAAATGTGTTTTTACAATTTGTTTGCTTCAATTTCGGATTTGATATTAAGTTTTACTAACATTTTGTATAATTTATGACTGAGGTCATTCTTAGTAACAAACAATATTTTATATATGTTTCTTTCCATACAAGTGGGCTTCTAATCTTAACAAAGGAATCTTGCATTATCGTGTAAAGAAATTACATCCGTCAGTAGCATTTACGAAAGAACTAACAAACGGACATTTCGCAAATTGCTGCAACAGAACGTATCTGATTAAATACCTCACACACTTCTAGGTCTTATCCACAATACTGCACTTCTTGGAACTAGAGAAAACATTACAAAATCTCCCAGAAATAGACATTGTCTCCTAATGTAACGTGTTACTTGCAAGAAAATTAAAGGAACACGATTCATCAGAAAGTGTCCAGAACCTAGGTAAGTAGATAGTAGTGATAGGTCCATAAGCTGGTCGAGCGGTATTGACTCCTCGGTACCACACTTCTGTGACGTCCAAGGTGCAAAGCAGCTAAGGACCGAAGTATTCTGTTTAGCATTTTACAAGCTTTCGGGAGAAGACTTGGGTGTAAAACTTCAAAACTTTATGAAAAACGCTTAAATAAAATATTTCAGAATTATTTACACTACATTAATAAAGAGTATCTTCAAATACAAAGCAACATAATGCATTTTGATTTCCAAAAGAAGTATAAATATATTGAAAAAAATGTCAAAAAACTAAAAGAAAAGCACTTTTTTTAGCAATGCATTTTCAGCTTTCAAATAATTGATTTTAGCTTTGGTTTTCCAATACTGAAGTTTTGATCGTAACTCAGAATTTATTTTATTAAGCTTTTCTACAAATTTTAATGGTGCAATTTCTTTTCCTTATTCTTCTATTTCGACTTTCAAGCTGGACTTAATCTGGCAGTCTATGATATAAAATTCTGCATTACTTCTGGCAAAAACTGCTGAGAATTTTTTCAGCACGTTTTGAGCTTTGCTTTGTGCTTAAAGCACAACAAGGCTTTTGGCAAACTGCCCTTTTGAATCCGATGAAAATTTAAGTTGGGATCTTTCGATCTTTTGCTGTTGCCAGAACACGCAACAGGGCATCCAGGCATATCTATTAATTCACAACGCACAGATCAGATCATATGTAGTTGACTTTAGGAAGGGGGTGTCTGACCCCAAGTCCTAAACAATCCTTAGAAATATGAGATTTGGGCTAGAGTGCCAGATAGGGAAGTGACACGGAAGCGAAGTAGAAAGGGGGAGGAAGAGGCTATTATTTATTACAGGGGGACCAGTACCCGAGGTAAACGTCACAACGCACAAAGCTGCTTTGACTAAATTATATAATTAAAAATTGTTCATAAACTGACTATTGACTCACTGCAAAAATGTGTACCACTTTCAAAATACTGGACAAAAGTCGCTGAAACTTGTCATAAATTCTGGAAAGCACGCGCACCTTAGGCAGGATGTCACGCTCAACTTTGACCCATTTCTAAGTCCGTTTGCACCTTTCACGTCACAAAACTCACCCCGCCTGAGGATTTCGAACTACTAGCTTCGAAAACCTGCTCTCTTACCTACCTTCTATAATATACTTACCTTGTCTAGAACATTAATCTTCTTTCTGAAAATTTATTGAAAGTATTTGGCAAAGAGCCAAATTTCGTGAAAATGTGCTTTTTTTCGACTACATCCTGCAAAGAAATTTCTTCTACAGCATATTGAAAAACAATTTTGCAATAATATACTCCAAATAGTGCATGGGCCGCTGTGAAGTTTTTAATTTTTAATTTGAATTTAAATAAACGCTTGGTTTGCAAAACAAAAGAAATCTTATTTTTAAACGATACTTAACTATTGTATAATAAAGAAAGATATGTTCGGGAACTAATAATTAATTGATAAAATAGACTTTTGGAAAGCTGATTCGTGTTTGATATTTATGTATATACACTGCTGGCCACCTAAACTGCAACACCAAAAAGGAAGCATCCGATTGGCCTGAAAGTCGCAGCATGCGTCGCCCAAGAGAGGACATGCAAACGATTAGCATTGCAGGGTATATGCAAATCATATGCGCCCGGCACGCCACCGAGAAGCACTATATGAAAGGTGCACAGAAGGCTGGGTGTAAGTAGTGGAAGTGTGTTTTGCTGCCGGACCTGTGCGTGGGAAGCTTCCTGATGCCCGTCTCACAATACGGCAGTCATTCCAGCATGTTTCGGATTTCGACAGAGGACGAACAGTGCCTTATCGCGACAGTGGTTTATCGTACCAATACATCGGCTCCCGTGTGGGACGACATCTAGCCACAATGAGGTGAGAATAGATTCGGTGGGTGCAGGAGGGACGGACATAGCGACGTGAGCGATTGCCGCAGCCGTGCTAAACCCACCGAACGAGAGAACCGGCATGTTCTGCGGCGGGAATTGATGGCTCGCACCGACACATCACGAACGTTCGCGCAGGAATTAATGTGTGTTGTTCAACAACCTGTGTCAGCACGTACCGTTCGACATCGTCTGCAGTAGCGGGCACTTGTGGCACGGCGCACATTGCTCCGATTTCCATTAACGTTGCACCACCGGCGACTGCGCCGGCAGTGGGCCGTTGAACGCAGCACCTGGACTACGGAATGGCACGACATTGTCTTCTCCAACGAATTCCGCTTCTGCCTGCGACACGACGATGGTTGAAACCGCGTGTGGCGGCACCGCGGCAAAAGACTGTTGGACGATTGCAATATGCATCGCCATACCGGTCCGTCTCCTAGCGTTACGGTTTGCTGCGCAATTGGATATGACACCCGCACCCCTCTGGTACGTTTCGCCGATACACTCAACAGCCACCGCTACATCTCCGACGTTTTGGAGCCTGCAGTCCTCCCTTACCTGCAGGACCTGCCAGCTGCCACATTTCAACAGGACAATGCGCGCCCGCACATGGCACGCATCGTGCAACAATTCTTCATGGCCCACCAGGTGTCACTGCTGCCGTCGCCCGCCTGTTCTTCGGATATGTCGCCCATCGAACATGTCTGGTCGCCGATCGGCAACCGAATGGCCGGCAAGAACCACCCTCGGCTACGCCTGACGAACTGTGGCAAAGTGGGGAAGCATCCAGGACCGACATACCCCAAGCCCACATCCAAAGCCTCTTTTGTTCGATGCCGCAGCGTGTAGCGGCCGTTTTTGCCAGCCTTGGGGGCCACACGAACTATTGTGTCTGCGTGTTCCTCAAGTCACACGGCCTTGTAAGCTCAATCGCTTCATCTTTGTATCTGTTGTTATGCGTCCAGTAAATCTAGCTTTGCTATCTCGTGTTCTTCTGGTTGTTGCATTTTGGGTGGCCAGCAGTGTATATTAACAGTATGTGTTTTATTTTTATGGTATGACAATTTGTACTGAAGTGAGTTCTGATTAAGAAATCTACTGACCCAGTATGAATACAGAAGCTCTTATATTGGGTTGGTGCAAATGATATGTCCGGAGCGAACCAGCAGTGGATACACGCATCCACCACAGGGGAATGAACCTCCCACAGGTGTTGCGGGCATGTCGTCACAGAGTTACACTAAAAAGCTAGCATGTGTGTTAAGAACAAGGTTCAACCGTGGTTTGTTTATACGTAACGTGGCTTACAAAAGGAAGCATGCAAACTCCGGATTTGTGAAACATCTTCGTGTATGAAATTAAACTGGATCATTCTGCAGGAACTGCTTCTGGAAAAGTTAAGAAAGCGTTTTGGGAGAATACAGCCAACAAACGAACCATTCGGCAATAGTTTGTGAAATTTCGAAGCAGAGATACCGACCTGCAAAATGCAGCACGTGTTCACGAACCAGCTGCTGTCTCTGACGATGTTCCGTTACTTCTGTTAAAGCTGATCCCCGAAAAACTGCACGACAGTTGTTGTCCACTACACGACAGTTGTTGGGCGTATGGCTGCCCTGGGTAAGGTCAAAAACCTGGACACGTGGCTGCCGCATGAATTGACAACTGACAACAACACTAGCCGTTTGGAAGTCTGCACATCGCTGCTTGCCAGGAATAAACAGGAAACTGTATTGCATCGAATCGTCACCTGCGACGAGAAATGGGTCCTTTATGATAACCGGAACCGAAGACACCCTACACACCAAGAGGATGATCCTCCTTGTCTGGTGGTCCACAGCTGGGATAATTCATCGGAGATTCTTGGGAAGATTCCAAACCATCACTGCAGAACATTATTGAGCAGAATTGCACCAGATGCACCGGACACTACTGTAGAAATAACCGGCTTTGCTGAACAGACGTGGTGTTCTTCTGCTCCGTAACAACGCCCGCCTTCATGTCGCACAACGAACGAAATTTATCCTAAGTGCCTTGGGCTATATAACCCTGCTTCATCCTGCTTATTATCCCGATTTGTCTCCAACAGAGTGTCATCTGTTTCGTCGCCTGGAACAATTCCTCTCCATGAAACGGTTAACCACAGACAGCGAATTTCAACTTGTAGTTGATGACTTCTTCGGCTCCCAACGACCAGACTTTTTCGTTCCGGGATTATGGCCTTGCCGGGCAGATGGTAACTATGTGTCGATACCGAGGGGGAAAATTTTGCCTAGGTAAGTTGTCCTACTTTTCCGTTCTCGCCTTCCACGTGTGTGCTGGTCTTTCGCCGGACATTTCATTCGCATTAACTCAATAATATTAGTATCGCGGATATTTTGTTTTAGCTAAAAATGAAATGCTTAACTTTGAGAGCAACGTTTTTGGCCATTAGTTTCAACGTGTTTCCACTGGTGCGCTGTAATTTAAAGATCTTCCAGCCCAACCGATTTCCATTAACGTTAAGAGAATATTTAACTTGGTTCTCCACTTTTGTGAATGTTGGTGCGTAGGAGATATTATAAAATGTTTTTGAACTTTGGATTGGCACGGTTCTTCGGTAACCTAAGAATGTAAAAATTAATTGTATTACCGAACAAGGTAGTCCCTCAGTTCTAGCTGTGGTAGAATTGAATTTATAATTCGACAGGATGCTGATGTAGTATTTCAGGATCTAGCCATCTCATTATCATTAAACAGATGTTCAAGCAGCTCTGTATCAGGTGTCGCCACTCTTGATATAAACGACACCTACAGGCATTTGCGATCGTGAGGATAAGAAGTTCGGGTAGCCACTATAATTCATTCTATTTTGTTTTAGTTGGAATTATTACTAAGCAAAAAAAGGAGCTATTTTTGTATAGAAAAATAATATTTGTTTATAGAAATGAAATACTGTGAACTACAATATCAGATTTGACGTTCTTTTTATTAATTGCATCACCAGTATCTCAAGTATGGATATCGTGGAAAAAAACATTCTTTACTCATTTTGACAAAAGAGGTTAGAATTATTTACCCAGCAGACAGGTATTTTTGTTAGCAAGTTTTTTCTCAATACGTTATATCATTGCACTAGAAAATTTGAAATTTACTTCTCACTGGACCACAACTGTACTTTTCAAATTTTCTGCTCTTAAGATATGGCGTATTTAAGAGTGAAACTGATGATTACAGAATATGTTATTGTTACAACGCTGCCCTGGTTTTGCGTAATTACTGAAGAATGTTTTTACGACGAAATGAAGTTATGTTACGGATTACACTTCAGTGACATACATAATACCTCCTCTAACTTTAGAAAAACATTTTCCCGGTCAACCATCTTACTTTTTCTTTGATTTGTATGATGGAATTAGATTCAGGAAACACCGGTCGTCATGAAACTTAATTGCACTGCAAAAGAATTTAGAAGGGTATTTCACAATTAATCAAATGTGTTATTAGAAGCGAGAAGATCATTAAATGCCATTTGACATTATTTTCAATGCAGTACATCTTGGAATGAAAAGTTGCATTACATATCAAGATAACTATCAACAGAAACCATAAACCTCAATTTATTAAGTATATAATCTGTCTGTTCATGTCTCTACAATATTTTGCACTCCATTTATATAATTTTGTGGTTCTCATCAGTTCGCAGTATTCTACGAGGAAAGTTAAGTTCATTATATTTAGTCGTGCGCAACCGCACATTAATATTTTTAAGAAGCAGGAGAGAAAATTTTTGGATTCAAAAGAGTTCGCAGTATTCGACTCTGAATTAAGTTCATTACATTTAATCCTGTGCAACCGCACATTAATATTCTTAAGAAGCAGAAGAGAAATATTTGGGGTTAAAAACAGTTCGCAGTATTCGACGCGGAAAGTTAAGTTGATTACATTTAGCCGTGTGCAACCGCACATTAATAGCCTCAAGAAGCAGGATACGAAGAACACTGTGGTGTGAAGACATAAAATATAAAATAATGACACCTGAATTGAAGGAGACTCTGGCAATATCCACAGATCTATAATATTGAGGTGACTGTATAAAAATGTTAACTGTAATGAAATAAGAGTGGCACGAAGCGTATATATGTAGACACAATATGGCAAAACCTTTTGATTTAACCAACTTCCCGATAGACATGGAAGTAAGGCCTAAACGGAGAGGTGAAAGCATCTCTCAGAAAGAGAAATACTTCTAGGCTAAGCAGTTACAACTGCGTAGAAGCCATTCAATAGGTGATGCGAAGATTGTCATCTACTTGTGCGCGGCAATGACTGGTCAATATCGAAAAGAAAAGATAGCGGGAGAGCGTTATGCGAGATTACAGATAATTACCATTACATCAGGAATTCCTGCGATATAAAACCTGGAGAATTCATAAGAAATGTTAAACACACCGAGCCTGCTCATCCAAACCAATTTGCTAAGTTAGGAAACGTTCCCTCTGTGTACCCCTGGTATCTGCGAAAAACCGACAAAAGCGGCTGCAATGTACATGAGATCACCAAAACTGCACCATTATGAACGATAAAATGGTTATCTGGTTCGATCAATTAGGATTTAAGGGAGTGCATGCTGATGAATGCTCCACAAGTTAGTAAAATCATGCAACGCATTGATTATAATATGCTTTCCAACATACCAGAAATCATTACTTCAAGTTATCACTCATGATATGAGGATAATGGCTGTGGAATAAATCTATGTCCTGTGCCCTGACCTATGATCCGAATTCGATGATATTCAACAGTACCGTTTCAGTATACCTCCGAAATAACATAATAAAGTTTCGTTGCAATCGAAGCATTTTTACGTAAGTTATGATGCAGAAGGGCTATGGAATAGATCCCGCTCCTGTGTTCTAACCTTTGACCCCACTTCGCCCATTTTCAATAGGGTTCGATACCAGGCAGGCCCCTACTACATACTAACATTGCATCCAAATCGAAGCATTTTCACGTAAGTTATGACGCATAATGTGGATGGAAGTTATTCCGCTCCTGTGGCCTGACTTTTGATCCCATTTCGCCCATTTTTAATAGGGGTTGTCCCCAGGTGGTACCTTACCAGATACTACAATTTAATCCAAATTAAACCTTTTTTACGTTAGTTATGACGCATAAGATCAGTGGAATGGATCCCGCTCCTTTGTCCTGATCTTTGACCCCATTTCGTTCACTTTCAATAGTGTTCCTTCCCAGGTTTTCCCCTTCCACATACTAAAATTTCATCGCAATCGAACGATTTTTAAGCGAGTTATCGTGCGGATGGTCATACGCACACAATGCGTGACGTAATGAGGCAGATGGGAATCGCGACCATCTGCTCGCAAGAGTGTGACGTCATTAAACTTTAATATGATCCACACACAACGCGTGAGGTAATGAGATAGATAGCGTGACAGCGCGCCAACATATCAATCGCGAGATTGTGACGTCATAAGATTTCTAAGCATGGATAACATCAATGGGATGACGCCATGATACTAAAAGCGTGTTAATTCGGGGTGGCTATTTAACGCACTGAACGAATTTTCCCAAAGTTGAAATCAAGCTAAATTGACTTCTAGTACCAGAAAATGGTAGGTAAACGACTTTCATCAAAATCCTTAGAGCCGTTTTCAAAATAAAATTTACATTTATAAGAGAATTGCTCCTTTAAAGTGGACGTCAAGTAATTTTTTCTTCCTATACTTCTAATGGAAAAACGTCTGTACACCTGTACACATTTTCTTCACAAATAATGCGTTCCCAAGGATGAAAATTTGAACATCGATTAAAACAGCTTCATTTTATGTCTTGGAATACTTAATATTTTCTAAAACATAACCATAATTATGAAATTTAACATTTGTTTGGCCACTGACGTCATCCAAGTACAGGTCGCGCAATCTTTTTTCTGGTTCCAACCCCACCAAATGGCAAGTTATTGATTTTTTTATGTAATTATGGTTATGTTTTGGGAAATATTAAGTATTCCAAGTAATAGTATGAAGTTATTTTAATCGATGTTCAAATTTTCATCCTTGGGAACACAATAATTGTGAAGGAAATGTGTACAAGTTTTTCCATTGGAAGTATAATAAGCAAATTACTTGACGTCCCTCTTAATACTAAGGGCGATGGAATCGATCCCGATCATATGTCCTGACCTTTGACCCCATTTATTCCATTTTCAACAGGGATCGTCCCCAGGTGCTCCCCTACCACATACTAAAATTTCATCGAAAGCGAACCATTTTTACGCATGGTATGACGCATAAATGCAATGGAATGCACCCCGCTCCTATGTCCTGACCTTTGACTCCACATCACCCATTTTCAATAGGGTTCATTCCCATGTGGTCCCTTAAAATATGCTAAAATTTCCTTGACATCGAACCATATTTACGCAAGTTATGACGCATAACTGCAATGTAATGGATCCCACTCCTATGCCGTGACCTTTGACCCCATTTTTTCCATTTTCAATAGGGTTCGTCCCTACTTGGTGACCTACTACATAATAAAAGTTCATCGAAATCGAACCAATTTTACGTGATATTTCGTGCTGACAGACGGACGGACAAAGCTGGAGCATATACGCTTCTTCAACCTACGGTTGGAAAGCGTAAATAACATGCAATCAAGTGAACAAACTGTTGGATCCAATCTGACGAGCGTTAACTGTAATATATACTGCATAAGCGAAATAAATAGACTGTCAGCTTTCGTCGCAGGCCTTTACAAATGGGCACATTTTTCCTGTTAGGTGTTACACAATCGGACCTTTACAATCCATGGAGAAGCACTATAGATTTATTTCCATTGATTTCTCTCAGTGAACATGACAATTAATGCCATTTAAATATTGGAGATTCCGGAGTTCCACTCAATATTTTTTTTCATGACGTCCATCTTTTTGTCAAATTCGTCTTTGTCAGTTTACTGTGATATGTCATCATTCTATTTCAGATCATTCGTTTTAGGCTCCATAATACTTCCGGATTGTTGCCCCTTGCTTTCTCACTGTGAATCACTCTATTTTTTTCAACCGAAGCTCATAATTACTGTCAGCAATTACATTTAAGTATACATATTTTTCTCTTTCGGTACTGGAAACATCTTTATCAAGAATCGTTGAGTTCGACAAAAATTCTAGGTAGCAGCGGAAATCAAACTGAAACATTAAAAAATTAACAAATAAATGCAGTATATGGTAATTACTGATTAGGGAAATCATCCAAAAAGAAGAAATCTTTAAGCCACTGATATATTTAATTCTAATTTACAAAGGATAAGACTACCTATCCACATCATAATTTGCATTTCGTATGACCTACAGATATTTGAAGCACATTATGCCTTTGAAAGCTTTAAATGTTCTATTTTTAAAGTGAAGTTATTACGAGAACAATTGACTGAAATTTACTGACATCAGTTGTAATATGTGACAAAATATATGAAAATAGTTTTATTCTAACCAAATTTATCATGCCTTCACAAATGTTCTGTAGTCTGACAGTATTCTCTGTTTCCTGTAAGAGATATGGGACTTCCGTTTTAAAATGTATATTTTCTCAGACAAATTTATGTTTCAAAGGACACGTAGCTTTTTTTTCTCGGAAGGGCAGAAGGACTTAAAATTGGGTCGCATTATTCTTTGTGCTGTTTTTCTAATTTTTCAGTTTCAGAAATTTCTTTTACTCGGATTTGTTCCGCGACGAAAATCGTTTTGAAGATAATTCAAACTTTTTGCAACCCAGTTCAGGCAGTAGTAGGCATTACCTTTAATTCTGACTCTTGTAGTTTGGTTGAATTTTTTGTATAAGCATTTTCTGAAATATTTCCATTGATTATGGAAAATATTGCTCCAACTGCTGATTTTAAATTTTAAGCCACTTTTACGAAATCATACGTCCTGGCATTTCATAATCTTTGTATTTCTTCTTTTACCACAGATATTGTTTTTTCTTGACAAGATGGATTTAAAGGAAATGCGTCACCATTCGGTCTTCAGGCGCACTCATTTCTTCAGAACTGGAGGTGGTCATAATGTAATGGCTGGTCAGTCTATAAACTTTCACTTCATATTTGTTACTGTATATATATATATATATCCTGGCGTCAACGGAATTTGACACCAGGACAGATATATACAGTAAATATGCTCTCCAAATGACCAAAAAGCAAGTGTCTTGATGGAAGGCAAAATACTTTAATAATTGAATATTCCGCAACTGTTTCTAAACTTCTTAGAGGTTTCATTAAATTAACGAAAATAACCAATTTTTTTTAATAACATTTGTTCTACTCAAAAGTATACAATTGTCTTTCGAGTTAGTTCCAACAAATTTGGTATGGCCTGAGGACAAGTCTACAAAAGCAGTAGCATACATATATATATATGGGATGTAAGGTCAGGTGATGCGTAACATCACAGCTTCTCCTTGACAAATGTCAACCCCGCCTTCTCGTGGTGCATCCTGTTCCTACTAAAGGGGCTCTGACGACCGCCAATAGCGGTATAACTATACCATCGGGATTAGAGGAAATTCTATCCCACACTCACCAACCCGCTTGGCCAGCGTGGTGATTTATGGCCTAACCCCTCCAAAATGATTCCACAACTTAAATCTTGGCCCTCAGTCTCCGGCAGCTGGAATGTACCTGGCCAAGGCAGCGGCCAGTGCGACATGAAGGCAGAGGGTGCTAAGAATCTCCGGACGACCGGACTAGGCTGCCATCTGATGCTGACCTTGGCAACGTACAATGGACGCTCCCTATCTTCTGATTCAAAGCTTCTTGAATTGGAAAAGGAACTACAAAGGATCAAGTGGGACATCGTGGGGCTAAGTGAGGTAAGGAGAAAAGGAGATCTCATCGAACTGAAAAGTGGACATCTCTTCTACTATCGTGGGACAGATACTGGCAGAACTAGTGGTGTTGGATTTATAATAAACAAGAAACTGAAGGATAAAGTTGCAGAAGTTGAAAGTACCTCTGACAGAGCTGCACAGCTTGTTATCCAACTGTCGAAAAGATACCAGGCTCAGATTATTCAAACTTATGCACCCACCACAAGTCATCCTGAAGAAGAAATTGAAGAATTTTATGAGGAAATTTGTCATCTAAATAATAAAGGTAAGCAGCACTTGAAAATAATTATGGGAGATTTCAATGCAAAAATAGGGCAACGGCAACAGAATGAAACTTCAGTAGGTAAATTCGGTCACGGCAACAGAAACCAGCGTGGAAATACTCTCGTTGAGTTTGCAGAGGCAGAAGGGTTTTTCATTTTGAACTAATTCTTCAAGAAAAAGCCACACAGGAAATGGACATGGAGACATCCAAATGGGACGACAAGTGAAATTGATTTTATTATGTGTAACAAAAAATTCGTCATAGAAGACTGCAGTGTGCTAAACAAGTTCAACACAGGTAGTGACCATATATTGGTGAGATGTAAGATGCACCTCAACACTATACTTGAACGTGGCAAGCTCATAAGACAAACAAAATCTATTGACATAACCAACCTTAAAAAACACCATAATACCTTCAAGTTGGAACTGAAGAACAGGTTCTCTGCTTTAGAAGGCCTAACATCGGAAGAAGTGGACATCTCTGAAGTTAACAGAAAAGTAACCAAAGCTCTTATGGAAACAGCAACAAAATTAGCTGGGTCTAAGAACAAGTTGCATGTAAATAAATTATCAGGAAAAACGAAAATGTTGATGCAAAAAAGAAGAGAGATGAGGACAACTAAAGAAGATGTGACTTCCAAAGTGGAATATATAGAGCTATGCAAGACAGTACTAAAAAGTATCACTGAAGACGTAAGAAAATTCAACTGTGAACTAGTGAGGAAAGCAATTGAAAACAACCAAAGCCTAAAGATAGCAAAGGGACATCTCAGTAAGGGAAGAAAACAGATTATGGCACTGAGAAAAGAAGATGGTTCTGTAACAAGAAATAGAGGCGAAATTTTGACAAGAGTGAAAGATTTCTACTCCAAATTATATGAAAGGGATGATACATGCACTCCAGACATCATGAAAGATACCAGTACCAGAGTTCCTCCAGTCCTTCCAGCAGAAGTTGCACATGCAATCAAGAACATGAAGCGGGAAAAAGCTCCAGGAGAAGATGGAATTACTGTAGACATCATACAAGAAGCAAGTGGAGAAATCGAAACAGTACTCGCCCAAATTTTCACTCGATGCCTTAATGAAGGAAAGATTCCTGAGGATTGGAACACCGCTACAATGATCCTGCTACATAAGAAAGGTGACATTGAGGATCTCGGAAACTACAGACCTATCAGCCTCCTATCAGTAGTTTATAAAATCTTCACTAAAGTTCTTTCACACCGCTTGAAGGTAACACTGGACATGGCTCAACCGAGAGAACAAGCTGGATTCAGGAGTGGCTACAGCACAATAGATCATATCCATGTGCTGAGAGAACTAATTGAAAGAGCGAGGGAATATGAACTTCCATTGTGCATGGCTTTTATCGATTATGAAAAAGCCTTTGATTCGGTGAAACCATCAGCAGTTACAATGGCTCTGAAAACCTGCGGTATTGAAGATGCATACATTAATATTATTAATGACATCTATGAAAATGCAAGTGCAAAGATTAGGCTGTTTGAAAATACAACACACATAAAAATTGGAAAGGGAGTGAGACAAGGTGACACCATATCTCCGAAGCTCTTTAATGCCACATTGGAGGGTGTTTTTCAGTCACTGAGCTGGGAAAACAAGGGGATAAAGTTTAATGGAGATTATCTAACCCACCTTCGTTTTGCTGATGACGTAGTCATTTTTGCAACTAGCCCATCAGAGCTGCAGAGTATGATCCAGGAACTTGCTGACAAGAGTAAAGAAGTGGGATTAAAAATGAACTTTCAGAAGACAAAAGTGATGTTCAATGCTTTTACAAGAAATGAAGATTTATCGATTGATGGGAAAAAGCTGAAGATAACAGACACGTACGTTTATCTTGGACAGCAGATATCAAGTGAGGGTCACATTGATGAAGAAATTAATCGGCGTACAAAACTTGCCTGGAGAGCTTTTGGAAGAAACAGCATAATTTTCAAGAGCAATATGCCATTATGTCTTAATAGAAAAGTGTTTGATCAATGCATCCTTCCAGTGCTTACGTATGGTGCAGAGACGTGGACCTTAACTAAAAGAGACATACAAAGGCTGCAGACAACTCAAAGATGCATGGAGAGGTGCAGACTTGGTGTAACCAGGAGAGATAAGAAGAGGAACTCGTGGATCCGAAAAATGACAAGAGTGGAAGACATCATGATCAGAGTTAAATCCCTGAAATGGCAATGGGCTGGACATACTGCCAGAAGGACAGATCATCGATGGACAGCCGAAATTTTAGATTGGATTCCAAGGGACAGGAAAAGACCCAGAAGAAGACCACATGGGAGATGGGTGGATGAAATTTGAAAGTATGCAGGGGTGACATGGAGGAGACTGGCACAAGACAGACCGTTGTGGAGGAAACTTGGGGAGACCTTCGTCCAGCAGTGGATTGATAATGGTTGACAATGATGATGATGATGATGATATATATATATATGCTGTACATATTTTCATTAGAAAAGTTCATTATATATTCAGTTTGAATCAGCTACTAAATCTCCTGATTTTAATATCATCACAAAATTTGTTATTGAATTTCTGCAACTGCGTAAAAAGAGGAATTAAGCAGTAAGCATAACAAGGATAAAGGAAAAACAGAAATGAAGATGGAATCTATGAATTCATGTGAAATGCACAATTATATAAAAATAAATCAAGTGAAAAACTAAATTTAAGCAGTCAATCTTTGTTCCAAAACCATGAGAAAACTTCGAGTAACATTTGAACTTCATGTATATAATCATGATATTTTCTTCCGAAAATGCTTTTCGCAAAATTCTAATGCATCCGTTTCTTTACATTCACAGAATTTTGAAGGATTGTTGATGTTTAATAATTATAAAATTTCAGTCACTCACTTAGAACTTCGGAATTTGTGCTCATAAATTCTTAAACATTTTGCAGAGTTTTAAATTGAAAGCAGTGCATCTTAAGTCTTATCTGTCGGCTTACTTATTGAAGCTGTACAAAGAGCAAATATTCTTTGACTTTTTGAGAAATTAAACATGTAACAAATTTACTGGAAAATAATCAGAATGAGCAGCAAGGACCACATTGTTCATAAAATTATCTTAAAACGATTGAAGAATCGAAGATTCAAAATTTTTAAGCACCCACTTCAATAATTTCGATAGTCTTCTAATTACCGGTTCCCTAAAAGATTTAGTCGCCAACAGTTAACTCCACCGATTCCTGAATGATGCCATATTCAGAACTGGGTGTTGAAATACCAAGAATTATAAACACGGTTAGACCTACATGACGCCGTTAGTCCAACCTTCTTGGAAATTGATTCAGATAGAAAAGCTTCAAATAAACCGCAATAAAAAATTAAAGGTACCGTGTATGCACTTAAGTTGGCTAAATGTTACGTCGATAAAAAGCTAAGTTTCATACTCTTACCTAAATTCATTAATTTTGTATATTTTTAGATTGTGTTTTTTGTTTGTGATGTGCTGTTATGTCAGGAATGTTATTTATATTTTTAGGTGTAGTTGAAAGTGTCTAGTAAATTCCATAAATTTACTGTGTTTGCTTTTACCTTGGGTAACTCAGGTTTCTACAGTTGCCATTTGCAAAGCATGTAGAAATATGTTAGTCTCAGCAGAAAAGAAAAGAAAAGTTTCAGAAGGGAGCATTGAAATTGTCAGAATGCACAGGAAAGCTTAAGAAGGTAGGTTCTTTAAAATTACAAGCAGATTAAAAGGGACATGGGCCTGGACAAAAACCCGTCAGCCAAGAGAAAATAACAGTGGGCCGTGAAAAGAAATCCACATAAGTGGCCCGAATAAACGTGATGGAACATAGCCCATCCTTCACCATGCCTCCGCCCAAATGAAAGGATACCCTGAATTAATGTCAGCAGGGGTGCATTTATGATGCGTTGGGACGCAAACTAAAGCGGCTCATAATGAGCTGCTCGAGTGAACGTTTGATCACGATTTATCATTTAAAGTGGAGAATGTGCTGCAGGTTTTGAAGCGCCAGTGAAGGTTCAAATGGCCTCACCGGATACTGGACACATATGTTTAAGGCATTAAGTGTTGCAGTTATTTTGAAAACAAACTTTATTTATTAATAATAATTTTTTCGAATATATTTCAAACAACTTTCATAAAAATATTCAGACACTAGAAATAGGTTTTTATTACACAGGTTTTCAACTATAATTCCTGCAAATAGTTATATAATCTTCATTCCTCACTATGGCTGCTGAACCATGGACACTGGGAAATAATTTTGTTCTATAGTCTTAAGCTTATTCCTCCGTTTTAATCACATCTGATATTACGTCATTCTGGAATTTAATCAAAAAATGATTTTGAAAGTGGAAAGTTACTTCAGAGCTCATAAGAGATCTAACATTCTAAACATCCAGATCATGTTAGTTCGTCAAAGTTGTCAAAAAACATTATATATTTGCTGTAATATAATTTATCTCAGTAAAATGAATTTTAATTAGACAACCGGATTCCATTGTGTTCATAGGTTTAGAAACAATGCTTATGAAGGAACAATTATATAGGTAAGTGGTTCTCACCAAAAGATATTTTGAGTGATACCTTTCGTGAGACACTTAAAATGAATCGTACAAAGCAGGATTCATTCGGAAAAAGACTACACTGTGCGTCAAAGAATTTTGAAGACTAGCGCTAGATTTCAGCCTACGGTGGCGCCACCATTGTAATCGCGAATGAGGTATAAACCGTGACCATCTGCTTGCTTTCTGCCAAAAGTACTGCACAGTTGTTAAAGTATCTCAAACGAAATGGGCGTTCATTAGGGAAGTAAAATTCTTTTCATGTTGAATTTTTAAGATGGTACAAAGGGCTGTTATTAAATTTAACGGAAATCTTGGTAAAAGTGCCTCGGAAAGGTATCAAAAATGAAACAAGTTTACGGTGAGTTTTGTTTAAGTAGATCAAATGTTTTCCTGTGGCACAATCGTATTTTGGATGCAAGAGAGACGCTAGAAGATGATAAGCATACCGGAAGACCAAGTTCATCTAGGACACCTGAGATTATTGAAAACGTGTGTGATTTCGTGGCAAACAATCGATGTGCCTCACTAAGAATGATGCAAGAGTCTTTAAACATCAACAAAGAAACGATTCGAACCATCCTGCATGAAGATTTGGGCAAAACAAAAGTCTGTGCTAATTTGTTCCACACACGTTAAACTATGAGCAAAAATCAAGGAGAAGTGCACATTGCAGATACATCATTTCAGCAGCTGAAAATGATCCAAACTTCTTAAAATCAATTGTTACTGGTGATGAAACATTGTGTTTTCAATATGATTCTAAAACAAAGCGACAAAGTGCGGAATGGAAGTAAAAAAACTCGCCACAAGCCAAAAAAACAAGAAAAGTTCCATCAAAAATCAAAACAATTCTCATTATAATTATAAGATAACCAGAAATTTCTTAAAATTGATAGTGGTGTGTTATTCAACTCCTTTTTCCCTACATTCCATTGCGCAATCATTGTCTCAGGTCTGCTCTTAGAAAGCGAACATTTCCGTAATTGGATGGCACAATAATCCATTGTTGGCTCATCAGGGGAATTCGAAGTTATATGCTCAAAATGTATACATTTGATACCCGTCTTTTTTTTTTCTTTCATTTTTTCAAGGAATAATGGTAGATTCGGACGTATCACTGGTAGCCGTATCCTGATGAAGATCTACTCTTTGATAGCTCTTTGAATAAATGAATGTCATTTCCTTTTTAGATATATCAGTTGAAATATTATTTTCGTAATATGTAGAATTGATTTCAACATTCATTTTAACTTTTCTTGACTTTAATTTACATTGTACGTGAAAATCACAATCACCATTAATGCTTTACTCAAACTTGCTTTGAATTCTTGGAAACAAGTTTGTAAGTCGTTTTCTGCTGTTTTGTGATAGTAACGCGACCCTTAATTTTGTTAAAGGCATTTATGGAGATCCATGCTTTATGAACAGTCACAGTATACTTCTATTTTTCTCCTGCTATGGGATTTTCAAAATAAGTCTGCACCGTGTTCTTCGCTCAACCACGTGCATAAGCAAAAGGCGGAGAACATTGTATTTGCCGCCCCGGTGGCGCAGTGGTCTAAGCGATGGCCTCTGATCATTCGTCCGAAACGAGTCCGGGTTCGAATCCCGGTGTGGCATGGATGTTATGTTTCTCTTACGGCACTGGCTCTCTCCAATCCCTGGAGCCAGTGATCCTAAATTAGGGAAGGGTGACTGTTTATAGCCCATTGAGTTGCTCACGGTGGTCGTTAAACCTCCAATTAAAAAAAAAAAAAAGAGCATTGTGTTTTGAGTTTTTCAGATCCATATCTTTGTTTGTTATCTTGTGTAAAGTTGATACAGAGGTTTTTAACGACTTAGCGTTGTTCTTTGTGTCGGAGGATTTTCTTTGAAATTCAGAAACATTACTTTTAAAATAGTCGTAAAGGTACTTACCCTCTTTGGATATTCGTTTGGTGTTCTCTTTCCTGTTAAAAGACATGCTTGCCAAGTTTTCCCTCTGTTATTAATAATATTTCTTATTTTACATCTAGAAATGCCAATTGTGTGATTTTCAAAGCTTTTTCTGAATTACATAATAACAATATATTTCTCTGTAAACAGCAAAAATATGAACTTCATCCACAACTTGTTAACAAGCGCCATTTTCGTATCAGACGGCATTTAATTGAAGCAGATGTTCCTGTAGCGTGCATCTGACACACTGTTGCCAGTTACAATTCTTTGATCTTCTTTTATTTTCTGTAATTTCTTAACAATAAAGTTTCAAAAATATGTAAACATCTTGTGTAATTACCTGAACTGTAAATCATCTACATTTTTGAGTTGTTTTTCACTCTTACAACGTTTTGAACTGCCGATTTTTTAGATTGTGCACCTGGAATACTGTATGTTCTGAAAAATATCGTATTCGAAATCACAATAAATCCTCTTCATTTAGAATCATTTTACTGTGCAAAAGTATTATAATTTAATTATAAGTTCCTTTTTATGTAGTAGAACAAAAATATAATTCTTCTTTCTACTGCATAAAAGCTTCTAGGCTACCGGGCGAACGACCCTTGCAAAACTCCAAGAACTTGAGGGCATCGAATTGACGCCACACCCAGAATATAATGTGAACCTTCCCCGTCGGATAATTACCTGTTCCGGTCTGTGGGATGCATTTCTACAACCAGGAGGAGATGGCAGCTGGGATGAAGGAGCTCTTCGCCTCGAAGGACAAGAACTGGAACCGCCGTGGCATCAAAGAACAGGCTGACAGATGGCTAAAGACGGTGCTACACCATGTCTTATACAATGAATGCCAGCCAGATTTCGTCGTAAAGGTACTAATGAAGACATAAAGTGATACAAATACAGCAAAACGTTCGACTTACCCTCTGTATATACTTCATAGCGTGCTCTTACTAAGGTGTTCCTCTTTGGGAGCTTTACCAGGTACATACACAATCTGGCTTTTCTATGAATCCTATGCTTTCCCCATGTTGAGACAAAATAAAATACTTCCTAAGTGAGCTCCGACCTAGATATTATACACTGTTTGGCCACTTTTTGTAGCCATTACGTTAAATCCCCCACTGATCAAACAGGATGAGAGTATAGAATCGATGTGCACTGAACACTTTCTGTGCGTGGAGAAAAACAGCAGATATATTCTTGGGATATTTTAACAAAGAAACACATAGTTACACCGCTCAGATCGACCGCTTCTAGACAGCTTCCAATGACCGCTTCTAGAGCATTACTTCTAAAACTGTTTCTATTTATGTATGCAAGACCCTCACGGAAAATGTGGAGCGAGTTAATTCTGCTCTTTCTAATCAAACAAGTCCACATTCTTAATTATATTTTTCTCTAGTTAAAATCTCAGCGAGTAGGATTTTTTTCAGTGTGTAGAGGCCTTCAGCCCCACTCACTCTGCCCCCAGCGACTAGGGAGTGGCAGAGGTGAATGAAAGTTTCGGGTAAAATGTCGGCCATGTTTCTTCAAGCTGGAAGAAGTAAAGTTGCATAAGAAGTAAGCTCTCTTCTTTGTCTTTAGGTTTTGGGTTTTCCAAGTTCAATGTTTGAGTTTTTTAAACATTTTTTCTAATTTTTGCTTTAAGCATTTAAGCACTAGCAAGTATATTAACTTTTTTCGCGGATTTTAACTCTCTCTTTTCTTGGTAACTTTGCGCATTTTTTAGGGCTCTTAGGCTAAGCAGCTGGCCGTTTTTTTGTTCTTGTAGTCAACGATGTGTTTTCAATGTCAGTTAGATCTTAATAACTACTTAATTATGCACTTAAAGTACTTCTGAAATACTTTGTACATATTGCAACTAACTGTTTATGTCATATAAGCTTCACAAAGCTTTCTTTAGTTTATTATTGTCTTTATTTTATTCTCGTTTTTGAGTTGTTAGAAGTTGTGGAGTAGGGGGTTATGTAATCCAGTTTTCTTTCAGGAATCTGTGCTTTAGAAAAAACTAATATTTCCTTTTTTTATTGCAAAGTTTAAGAATTTGTAGTACTTTAGTATTGCTATTCAGGTTTAAATTCTCTCTTAGGCGACTAGGTAACTTGGCAATGTGTTATTGCTGAACATTAATTCTGATTCATTAAGTCACTCTTACAACTTGAGTTTTCTATAATTATCTTCTTTCTGTTTATTAGTAACAGATGAAGAGTATAATTAATATTCTTCCTTATTAATTATACTAATTAGAATATGCGAAGTTATGTCGCGAAATAACCCTAGTGTAAATATTGCGTTAACTTACAACGCCCTCAAGCGTTGGAATAAAATATCTACGGATATCGTTTGTGTTGAAAAGGAGGAAATAGAATATGCATTTTCAACATAGTGAAAATAGACGTTCTACGTAGCCATTCTTTGAAAGCAGCTTGTAAAACTTAAATCTAATTACATATCTGAATATTGAATTGTCCCTTCATTATATTCATTGCTTATATAAAATTTAATGGAAACAAAAACGTCTGGTCTGCTAATGTCACATTGATGACGAAATTAATCTGCGTATAAATCTTGGCGGGAGAGCTTTTGAAAGAAACGGTAATATTTTTCAAATGCAATATGTCATTATGTCTTAAAAGAAAAGTGTTTAATTAATGCATCCTTCGAGTTGCTTCATATGTAACAAAGACATAACCCTTACCTAAGAAAGGCATATAAAGGCTTGAGACAACTGGAAAAAGCATGGAGAAATACATGCTTGGTGTTACCTGGGAAGATAAAATGAGGAACACGTGAATAAGGAAAATGACAAGAGTGGAAGACGTCATGATAAGATTAAAATCCCTAAAATCGCAAGGGCCTGGACATGTTACCAAATAAACGGACCACCGATGGGCAACCGAAATTTTAAACTGGATACCATTGGGCAGAAAGAAACCCACAAGAAGACCACGTGAGAGATGGATGGATGAAATTCGAAAGTATGCATTTATTTTACTACTTGAAAATCTCAATTTAACGTCAGGAAACATGAAAACGACATGAACACTCTAAGCTTCCTAAAAAATGTTTCAAAAGAATACAGCATTTCTTCCCACATTTTATGATGATTTCGTAGAGAAAAACATATTTCTATTTGTTTTACAAATATTATCTTCACAGACACAAATAAATAAATAAATAAATAAATAAATAAAATCTGGAAGAGCGTAGTGGTCAATTCCTGCAAGCTCCCTGTATCAATAGGAAAGCGGAAATGAAACTTTGTATTACAATTCTTAAGCAAATAGTACGGATAACTTAATAAAGAAATTAGAAATAATAAATCTTAGATAGCGTATTCATTAAAATACTCATAAGTCTGTGAACGAATATTGCTGCCAATGAAGCGAACTTCATCTCTCCTATTACATCCACATTTGCCTGTGGGTTTGTAGCTCGACTACATCTCTCCAATTGCTCCCACAAATTCCAAAGGTTGCTGATGTTCTGCGATCGAGTTGGCACTCGAGCGGGATATACTCACATAAATACTTCTGAAGCCAATGCGTCTCCTCGTGAAAATCATGCGGTGTTGAATTGTCATGTTTAAAAATGGTGTCGTGGTAAAAACAGGTAAAGGCTAAGAACTACTGTAGAAGATGCGGTCGGTGAGGATGTTCTGATACTTTATTTCGGATACTGTAGTAACCCTGTGTATGACGAGCTACAAGATAGCCCATGTCAACGCACACCAAACTGTTACACGGCTTTCAACTGCGGCTTTCAAATAGGAAGAAACGATAAATGCCTTATATTAAGAGGGCTGGCAGCTGCTTCCTTTTGCCTTGCCAAAACCGCATTTTATTTTTTAACCGTTTGAATAACAAATCCAAGAAAAGGCTAAAGTCCAGAGAAATCACCAAAGGTGGATGAATCTTATAACTCTCGCACCAAACAGTTTGAGAGACACTCTGGGAAGCGTTCTCGTTAATATCTTCTAGGCGAGGGCGGAGACAATAATATTATCACAAAAATTGTAGAAATATTGCACATTAAAAAGAGATAATAAATGTCTCATATTTTATGTGCGGGTACCTGTTTCACCTTGCATTGCCATAAACGCATTTTATTAACCTTTTGATGCAGTTTTCAAATATATTTCCTCCCTCTCCATCACACTTAATTTCCAATCTTCTTTTCTTCCACTTATTCGTAAATGATTTACTCCTTTATTTTTAATTTTTGTTTACGGAGGTGATTAATTTTTTAAATATTAATGCAATTTGAGTGTTGTAGTTTTGAATGTTCTATTGTGTAACTTGTAAATGGAGAAAATGTATAATGATATGAAAAAAATATGGGTTTTGTTTAATAAATTAGGGAAATAGATGAAATTCATGTTTTCATTAGCGATATTTTTTTCAGGAGATCCTGCTTGCCAGAAATTTTAAAGTCTGATTTAGCGCATACACACACACACACACACACACACGTGTGTGTAATTAATTAATAATTAAAAAAAAACACACGTGTGTTGTGTATGCGCTAACACAGACACATGCACTAACACACACACACACGTGTGTGTGTGTCTGTGTCTTTCAAATTTTTATGTCTACTCTAATGAAAATTTTAAGTTATATACTGAACGCTGTGCATTTTATCCACATTAAAATATCTAAATATGTGACACACATGCCCTCTCTCTATTCATATTTATAGGACTAAAGAAAAACATAAGCAGAAGTTAGGTATATTACGTGCCCTGGTTTTTCCAATTTAAGTATCAAAAAAAAAAATTTAAATCATAAAAATATTCGTTGCATATATTTATCAATAAACACAATATTGAAATTGCTGATTCTGCATATTCATTTCAATTGTACGAAAAATGATAATTAAAGAAAAACGTTTTTCACTCCTTAGTGTATCCTGCCAATCATTTGACAGTTGTTTAGGATGTTGGCCCAAATTCTGTGGTTCCGAGACTGACGTATTGATGTTCAGTATTATTTCAAAATAAAATTATATAAGTAAGAAAAAATTTAATAAGCTAACCATACGACTACAACTTTGGTGTCAAAGTTAAAGCAACTTCACCAGTTGCTAATGTTTTAATCTGATCACCTGTTCTAAACATCTAATGGATGTTTTTTTATTAAGTTAAACCAGCTGTTACAGCTTTTAAGCATTTCTTAAAAGCATATAATTCTCTAAAACAGGAAAACATGCATAATCAATTCCTTGTACATTTCGGTTTAAACTTTCTTCAAATTTTATTGTTAGGAAGTGTGTTATACCTAATTGGTGAACTCAAGAACGACAACTTGAAACTTACCCAATATATATAACAGGTTGGGATATGGAAATGTATAAAATATCAATGAAAATGTATATGCGCTTTTGGAGCAGTGCCCTCTGAACTGTCCTGTCTCGGACATAATGGGGTGGCTCAAAAGAGATGTTGCAATTTTTGAAGAACAAACATGGAGGTGAAAGGGTGTTTATTGTGTTTCACTATGCCCTGTCGCAGAAGAATATTGCATTACGAAACCCTTATGGACATTGAAGGACGAAGGAGTTTTTTAGATGAGAGAAGCTGAATGTTCCTTCCGCAGTATTGCCACTAGCACGATATGAAACGCAAGTGCAGTGCTACGAGCGTGGCGTCAAAGCACAGGTGACGCTCGGACGCACAGGAATCCGAGAAATGGACCGGAAAGGTGCGCAATTGTACGAGACGAAATACACTTCTAATGCATGGCAGTGAACGATACCACAGCGAAAAAAACTTTGTTAGCGTAGCAGTGTAGCACTATGACTGATCTGTGGCTTTCATTGTCCTGGTCTCGGGCGGCCTTTTACCCTACATCCTTTTGGCTCTCAACATAGAAGGTGCAATGTGGTTTGGAACTTAAACATTGACGTGTTGATTGGCAGCAGATCGTGTTTTCTGACGTGTTACATTTCAACTTGATGCATATGATTGACGCATACGTATTCGAGGACATCATGGTGAGCGCTCCCCACCGCGCCATATCCGCCCAACGCCATGTGCCAAGGTTTGGAGTGACAATGGGCTAAATTTGGGATTTTGCCTGATAGAAAGTGAGGATACCCCTGAAAAAGCCTGCGGTACATCAAGAATGTTTTAGAGGCAGAGATACCTTTCCTTCAGAGTGGTCTTGAGGCAATATTCGGAATGGATAATGTTTGGTCTCATGTGGCCCGAAATGTTTAATATATCTTCCTTGCGTGGCAGAAACTGCACTTTCCGTCGCCTGCACGTTCTCCGGATATGTCCCAGTTCGAAATAATCTGGGATATGTTTGCTAAGCGACTGACGCGTGAAACGCCTCCTCCAGTCACTACAATTGAACTCTTGTCTCGCATAGATGCAAACTGGAGATCTGTTCCCAGGGTGATATCAAAAGCTCTTCCATTCAATGCCACACCGTGTACCGGTTGTTATTATTGCTCGAGATGGCTTCACACGGTACTGAATTTTGAAACAAAAAAATTGTGTATATCTCTATAAATTTAATCATATATCTTATGCAACATGGTGACTCTGTGATAAAGATTTCACTTGAATACAGCGATTCTTTCTTGGCGTTGCGATTTTCACAAAGAGTATTGCACATTGTTATGTGTAAACACTTTCCCTTCAGCTGAAGGTTTACGAGTGTCACCTTTTTCTATTATAAAGAGTTTAAAAAAAACTGCAAAACTCCTGCAAAATGCTTGTTATACTGGCATTTTTTGTTGAAAGCAGTAATGATCAAATCGACTTACAAAATCATTTGTAAAATCACGGCAGTGGAACAAAACAAAATATAAATTGTGCTTAACGAGTTAGGACAATCACTTTAATAACAGGAGCGTTTCCGAAAGTAAGACCGCCTACCGCCCAGATAATTTAGATTCAGTAGTGACATTTTCTAAAGTTTGGCAGTGTAACAAACCCAGTGAGCAAATCAATTGGTTATAAACAGTTTCACATCCCTAATTTAAGAACACTCTTTTCAGGAAAGTAAAATGCCGTAGGACAAATATACCGTTTCGGGCTCACCCGGACCTATTTTGGAGTAGCGTTTTGAAGACACCGCAAAGTACTATCCAGCCACTGGGAAAGGAATGCTTCGGAAATTTAACTATTACGTATCGCAAAAGACAATAATCGTGAACTTTAAGAGTCTAATACAGGCATTCGTTTCAATTATACGGAATATACCATATGTCGCACAAACATTTTAGCTTTAACAAAACAAAAACAGCCCACGCTAAGGTCGATAGCTCGTAAACTTAGTAGTACATTACGCTCTCCTGAACAATAAGGTGGAAGTACCACCGATGGCACTATCGATAGTATTGATAGTTTTGTCCAAATCGGTACATCGACAGTGAATCGATAGTGTTTTGTAGATATCGATAGTTTTACGTTTACCAATGCTAAAAGTGTAAATCACGGTTTTGTATAATATTCAGCTTCCGTCGAAGACTTTGACGACTGGAATGCCCGTTTTCAACTCATTTATACTGGTGTCGAAAACACTGAGCCCATTCATATTGATACATGATGACAATGCGATACTAAAGTTAAATGTAATCAAAAGAGTAAACGGTGAGGGAGTGCGGTATTTGCACTCTGTTTCTCTTCACGTCAATTCAATCTCTAAGAGGAAGTGTACGTTTCAGTCAAATAAAGAGGAAGCCAAAAACGTTGTTTATTTTGCTTGTAATTTAAGTTTAAAGGTGTGTCAGGTGCTGAAACAGTTATTTTGTTTGAGAAATATGTCATCAGTAAAAATGGGTAAACGCAAAATATCTTTTGTGCAATTTTATATTTCTTTTGGTAAGTTTTTTGATATTTTTTTCCCTTACCAAAAGAAATATATAGTTTCAAAATATAGGCTTTCCGGAATGAACTACAAAACGTCTGGCAATACGTCAAATGTTAAAGATAATTTAAAACGACATTTTCCACCGGCCGTCGTTTTAAATGATCCCATAATATTAAACCGGGAAACAGTCCTACTCATAACTTTATTTAATCAGTTCCCCAAGAAGTATTATCGTGATTTTGTTAAACATTATAGAAACAAAATATTTTTGAATACAAAACAGCACCATTTTCTTCTTTAGGTTTTGTGAACAGAAAAATACACAATTCATAAAGTACAAAACATTTTTTTCCTGACTTCAGCCAACTCGTTTACGGAGAATATCGTCATTCGAAAATATCCAACTGATTATTTCCTTCCATTTTGACACACACGAGTTAATACTCGTTTTCAGTAATGGTTCCACAGTATCTCCAATCTCAAATCTATTTTAAAAGAAAAACAATTTTTATATATAAATTAATCTGTGTGAATATTATACTGCTGAACACAATGCATTAAAAAGATGTGCCATACTGAAGTACTGGTACCATGAAAAATGCACATTTTTTTCCAGAGTAAAGTTTTTTGTTGTTTAAAGTTTTTTCTTCTCAAAGTTAAGCTTCAGAATTACATACACTGCTGGCCACACAAAATGCAATACCAAGAAGGACACGAGATAGCAAAGCCAGATGTACTGGACAGATAACAACAGATACAAAGTTGAAACAATTGAACTTACAGGCCCGTGCGACTTGCGGAACACGCAGACATCAATAGTTAGTGTGGCCGCCATGGCTGGCAATAACGGCCGCTACACTCCGCGGCATCAAACGAAAGAGGCTTTGGATGTGGGTTTGGGGTATGTCGGTCCAGGCTGCTTCCCCACGTTGCCACTGTTCATCAGGCGTAGCCGCGGGCGGTGCTTGCTGGGCCACTCGGTTGCCGTTCAGCGACCATACGAGTTCGATGGGCGACATATCGGAAGAACAGGCTGACGACGGCAGCAGTGACACCTCGTGGGCAGTGAAGAATTGTTGCACGATGCGTGCCACGTGCGAGTGCGTATTTTCCTGTTGAAACGTGGCCGCTGGCAGGTCGTGCAGGTATGGGAGGCTACAGGCTCCAAAACGTCGGAGATGTAGCGGTGGCTGTTGAGTGTACCGGCGATGTGTACCAGAGGGGTGCGGGTGTCATATCCAATTGCGCCACAAACCAAAACTTCAGGCGACGGACCGGTATGGAGTTGCACAATGCAGGCGTCATACAGTCTCTCGCCGCGATGCCGCCACACGCGGATCCGACCATCGTGGTGTTGCAGGCAGAATAGGGATTCTTCGGAGAAGACAATGTCGTGCCATTCCGTAGTCCAGATGTGGCATTCAACCGCCCACTGCTGCCGCACTCGCCCTTGGTGTAACGTCAATGGTAATCGGAGCAATGGGCGCCGTGCGATAAATCCTCGCTCTTGCAGACGACGTCGAACGGCACGAGGTATTACAGGCTGTTGCGCAACACGCCCTAATTCCTGCGCTAACGTTCGTGATGTGGCGGTGCGAGCCGTCAATGCCGGCCGCCCAAATGTCAGTCCTCTCGTTCGGTGGTGTGCTGCGGTAGCGGCAATCGCTCACGTTGGTCCGTCCGACGTCCTGCACCCACCAAATCCATACTTGCTTCAATGTGGCTGGATGTCGTCCCACACGGGCGCCGATGTCTCTGTACGATAAACCGCTGTCGCGATAAGCCACTATTGGTCCTCTGTTGAACTCCGAAACGTGCTGGAATGACTGCCGTATTCTGCGACGAGGTATCAGGAAGCTTTCCACGCACAAGTCTGGCAGCACAACACACTTTCACTACTTAAACCACGCCTTCTGTGCACCTTTCTTATAGTGTTTCTCTGTAGCGTGCCGGGCGCACGTGATTTGCATATGCCCTGCGATGCTAATCGTTTGCATGTCCTCTCGATTGCGACTCATGCTGCGAATTTCTGGTTAATCGGATGCTTCCTTCTTGGTGTTGCATTTTGGGTGGCCAGCATTGTATAAAACGAAATGGCAGGAGTGTGTGAGACTTTGTACGTTTACAAAGAATTTATATATCGAATTTCTTATACTGGTCTTAGTTCTTAACATTCTATAAATTTCAGCTTTCGTGATGAATTAACAGGAATCAACAATGAATTCACTTATTCCCTGCAACAATCCCACAGTAAATTGAACTCACCGGAATTTCAACGTAACTCTGTTATTCTGAAACACACAATCATATTCTCCGGAATTCTCAAGTTAAAGAAATCAATAAGACGGCACTTTTCAAAGGAAACAACTGCAAACGACAAAAAAGATTAAAAAACTATTTCTAATATCTTCTTTGCAGAATTGGGAAACAACTTAAAACAATCTTGATACAGTATAGAAGCATCAGGAGCCCCATTCTTTCATGAGCTTGATGCAGTTCTTGTGTTTGTGTGATAAAAGCTGATTATTATGAAATTGAAATATCGATTATCACATAGGCCATCTACGAATTTTAAGACATTTCGATAAAATGTTTGTGAATCGGAAAAAATATACTCTCGTACGGCACTAAGAATGAACTTGAGAACGTGCGAAAAGGAATTAAGAGATGATGGTTAAAATCAGAAAATAATTTCGGACGGTTTGCAAACTACAAAAGAAACATAATTGTTTGTGCGACTACAATCATATGAAATCATCCGACAGAAATATATACAGGGTGGTTCAAAACTATATGTCAAAAATGTAAAGGCAGGTAGAGGGGACCTAAATAAGCAGATTTCGTATAGGAATGTCTGTGTGGAAATGCCGCGTTGAGCCGGTAGTGAGTGCTGATGAGTGCGGCGTATAAAAGCGCTTCGCCAGCTGGATTCTTCATTTCCCGCACGGATCTCGAGCAGCATGCATCGTTACACCAATGCGGAGCTGGCCGACATGCATTTCATGTATGGGGCTGCACAAGGAAATGGATTAGCTGTTCAACGGATGTACAGGGAGCGATTCCTGATAGGAATCAGCCGGATCGTCGAACATTCGAGCGGCTTCATCGAGAGTTAAGCACGAGTGGATCGTTTTATGCTTCCAGGCGTGATACTGGCATTGGAAGATATCGCAGAACTCTTGCAGTGGAAAAAAGAATACCAAACACAGTAGAGGATAATCCGTCGACAAGCTCGAGAGCTGTAGGACGTGCGTTGGGTGTGAGCCATCCAACTATTTTGAGATCTTTACATGAAGACGGAATGCATCCGTATCATTTACAGAGAGTGCAAGCAATGACCCCTGACGATTATCTTCCACGTCTCAACTTTGCCCGTTGGTACCTACATTAGACTGCAGCCAATCCAACCTTCCCTGCAATTGTTTTATTCACTGATGAGGCTACCTTTACGCATTCGGGTATGTTTAACATCCATAATTCTCACCTGTGGGCTCATGATAACCCACATGACACAATAACACACGCCTACCAAGAAAGGTTTTCAATTAATGTTTGGGCAGGCATTGTGCACAATAATTTAGTAGGACTGTACATTCTACCTAGTCGTTTAACTGGCCACACATGCGGTATCTTCCTACAGGTGGTCTTACCTGAACTTCTGGTCGATGTTCCTCCAGATGTTCGCAAACGAATGTGGTTCCAGCACGATGGAGCCCCAGCTCACTTCAGCCGAAACGTCAGGAATCACCTGGACGCTGTCTACGGTCAGCATTGGATAGAACGGGGTGGATCAGTTCTCTGGCCACCGCGTTCTCCTGATTTAACCTGCTTGGATTTCTTCTTTTGGGTTCATATTAAAAGCCTCGTGCACGAGAGTCCCGTCACATCTGCAGAAAATCTTGTTTGCCCGCTTGTCTGTTGCTGCTGGACATGTGCTCGACATGCCTGACGTCTTTTCTAATGTACGCCGATCCATGCGCCGCCGCTGTGAATCTTGTATCGCTGTTGGCGGCCGCTCTTTCGAGCACCTCTTGTAAAGTGTTAATACATTTTTGTTTTCTTTTGTCTTTACTTGTCTTTTCAGTTTCCTGTGATTCATACTGCTTTACGTGCTAGCGCTTTAATGCGGCATTATCGCACACACATTTCTATAAGAAATTTGCTTATTTAGATCCCCTCTACCTGCCTTTACATTTTGACATATAGTTTTGAACCACCCTGCAGACAGACCTTACAAATCTAGAAGGTTGCAAGTTTGTTACAAAATTAGCCGCGTATTGGCAAATCGCAAGTCGAATTCTACTAGTTTAAAGCGTAATTGCATGTTTGTTTTTGAGTTTTTTTTTCAAAGTCTATTCAAAAACAAATTCTGAAAACTGATACGTTCGCTTATTTTATGAACTGAATTTCCGAAGAAAATAATGTAAACTTTGCTTTGCGATTTCTTAGACAAACTTTGGCCTGATTTACAAATGTTCTTTCATATACCACAAATATTTTTTTATTTATTTTCGCGTACTACGCTGAGTGATCAGTGAATTATGCATTTTAAAACCTCATAAATGACCCAGTTCGAATCTGTAACTAAATTGAAATATACATTTATTACAAAATTGCAAGAAATTCCACGTTTTACACTTATTTTTCACAGAATATGCAGTTATACTGTTTGCAGACAGTTACCTTTTACACCTTTTTGTAATTCAACGCTACTGAAAACATAATAAACCATATGTAACAGCCCATGTTACATTATTGAAGTAAAATATACATTTCATTCCTAAAAACTCAAGATGGCGGTCATTCCTCGAAATTGAGCGCTTTTTCAGACCATGTGACCAAATATTTTTCTATTACTAAGGGTTAGGGAACGCATCAGAAGAAAAAAAAACTTTTCTGCAAATCAATATTCCTACACAACCCGCAAACTCCTTATCCCATTAAAATTCTGGGTTCATTTTCACCAACAGGCACACTCATAACATTAGTGACTGCAGCCTAAGTGAAACACCTCGTCCTGCTATGGGAAGGATATAATAATACAATATACAAACTGAATTGTAGGCAATTTTGTTTGAAAAGCATTGTAAAAATGAAGAAATCGAAATTTTCAATTTAGCAAGAGATGCTTGCATTTTAAAACGTCCCAAATGTAATTTACGCCATAAGGAAATAATAGACCATTTGGTTTTATTGGGGAGATATAAAGGATTTAAGCTCCAGGAAACTAAAGGAGGGCTTAATTTTTATAAGAACATGTGTGTAGTTTACATTTTTTTTATTTTAGGGTAAACATTGTTTGCTTTTTTACCATTCATTTTTGTTTTATTTCTAACATAAAGACCTTAGAAATATACCCTTAAATGAAAAGAGCAGACAGTTCGTAAAGATGCTCTTCGGTCAATTAATTATTTATTTTTACCCGTACTTGAAGAGTAGTCCAATATGGTTTTCGAACAGAGACTGACGTTTACTTAAAACTGAAATTTTACATATAATTTCATCAGTTGGCACTATTTTACTGCAAATATTAACATATTTCCAAGGTAAAAATATTAGTAATTCAGGTTGTCAGAATATGCTTTCGTTTCAGGAAACTTGGCATTTAACCAAGTAACCTTGTACACAATCCTTATTGTCTTGATTGATTTATTATTAATATTCCATTCATATAAATTTTTCATGTATTTATTTTTAGAAGCTATAGAACAGCTTTAATGTAAAATCCTTTTTTTTGAAAAAAATTGCAATGTTTTGAAAGCTCCAAAATCGCTGAAGAATATAAGTAGGAAATGCCCTACATGCTAATCTAAAGTTTGGCCTAATAGCCATGTCATATATCGATGCAAAAGATGTAATAGCCACATTTACTCCAAATTTATAATTAGGATTTCTAAACTAAAAGATAATTTATGAAAATATATTATGGACTCATGATACTTTAAACCGTTGATGTTTAGGATATTTAAGATATCCTCGTGATGTTTGGGATTAGGCACATGAAAACTTCGTACAATGGAACCTAATGTTTGCCCAGTAAACAAAGCTGAAACGCCCTTGTCGATGATACTTCCTACTGCTTTATCTGTGGCTTCTACGGTGGAGAAATTATTAACGCTCAAGATCATTTATAATTCACTTAAGACCGTTTATAATAAGAACATATTTAATGAGCTTTAGAGCTTTTTTAATTAGTGCGAATTAATTAACGCTCAAGAGCGTTTATCATTTCCTCCACCGTAAAAGAGAGAGATAACAAAATTGCAAATATCATCTTCCATGTACTTTCAACTGTGTTTGCTAGACAAATATTGGACTCCATTTTACGAAGGGTTCAAGTGCCTAATCCCAGGACTTCAAACATCCCAAACATCAGCGGTTTATGATACACTCTGGGACAATAAAATTTGCGCGCCAAGAAGGAAACATCAGACTGAACTGAAATTTTATGGACGCAATGATGCAGGTGAATGGTACACATGATGGCGAAATCAGAGCTGCAGCACAATTACAGAGGTATCTCGGGTACCAGTCCGGTCATCTTCACTAGCGCGTCGCACAGACCTGTGCGGCAATACACCCTACAATGCGGACCGGCATGAAGCCGATCAAACGCCTGGTGTTGTTCTGCGGAAGACAGGCCCACATGTGTTGGATGGTGTGATCTAAATCCCGGATAACTGGTCCCAGATATGCTCGGGCAGCGGGCAGGCATGGAAGTGTCTGGACATGAAGTAGGCAGTCGTAGGAAACCCGGGCCACGTGCAGACGGGCATTATCCTGGGAGCACATGGGGCTGTTGAATCTAATCCACATGCCGAAAGCTCGTCAATGATCCACGTACCACTACTAGGGCTGATCGGCTATCGTAGGCTATGCCTCCCCATACCATAATGCCTGCAGTAGGTTAAGTGTTGCTTTTGATACCGAGGGTGGGATTGTGCCGTTGACCCTGTGGCCTCCACACCCGGACACGATGATATTCTGTCTCCAAAATGAAGCGGAACTCATCGGTAAACACCACACGTCGCATGTCTGTGGCTTTCCACGTCGCTCAAGCCTGTCACTACTGCACACGGAGCCGGCGAGGTTCTTGTGCAACGGTAGCACACGTAAGGCGCGCTGGGATCGCAGATTCGCTTTCGCCAGACTTCGAGAAATTGTTTGTGTGCACATAGGAGCCGCTACATCAGCCTGTATAGTGGACCGGGTCCATGTGCAATCTGTTCGGGCCAGCCCCACGATCCGTCGAACCTTTCAGCCGATGGTCCTCCCGGTCCGTCCTGAGTCGCTCATCCGTGTGGCAGTGCCGTCACGTGTCCACTCCTCCCAACACAGGCGGACGGTATGGTCAGAACGATTCACGTGACTGTCTATACGGCCCACCGACCGCCCTGCTGTTTACTAGCAGATAATCTAACATCTCTCAAAGTCCGTAAATTGCGTACATCGGCGTCTCTGGAATCTACTTGGCATTCGTGTCACACTGTAACCTTGCTAACGTCGGCCGGTGCTTTTCGATTTCATGGAACATCGATTTCACACCCGTTTATAAGGCTGCCTGTTTGTGTTTGCAGCGCCGCCACATGGTTATCTGTCATGCGCAATTGCACTAAATGTGGATCATTTGAATATCTGAACGCATTCTAGCTATTTGTAGAATTTCGCGGTTGCTGCATGTTTTTCTCTAGGTGCGCACATTTCATTGTCCGTGAGTGTATTACGATTCCATAACATATTACCCCAAATTCTCTTTCTGTCTGAAAAACTTCATTAAAATATGGGATAAATGGGGTTATTAAATATCCTGCATCTATACACGACATTGTGTCAACAAGCAAACCACTAGAAAACTACCAAAACACAGCAGGAGTTTACTACATACCACAATATATCCAGTCGGCAGAAAAAAATGGTACTTAGAGTTGACAGAAAGATCCCTCCTTGTATAGAGAAAAGAGCATAAAAGTGACATAAAAAGGCGAAAACGACAAATGTAGTATGCTGGGAGGTCATTCAAAACGAAGCAACCGCGAAATGTAACGAGGAAGAGAAGACTAGTACCCTGCACAAGTTACGTTGACACAGATGTGCGGGAATTTCTTGATATCACAAATCACCCGCACCTATGGAATGAATGCTTGTTTTTGGAACTGTCAAATGCCTAGAGAGATCTCCTTCACAAGCACCCAAGAAACAGCAGATAATCTTCCTCCATACTATGTGTGCATGTATCAAACACAGACTTCTACATTAAAGGAACAACTGCTTGTTTGTCAAAATTTTTTAATCCTTTAAGCGTTATAGTAGTACGAATTCGGTTATACGAGGTGTTTATTGGCATTGAACGAATTGACAGAACCAAACATTCGCGCACCAACGGGTGGCTTTTTCACGGCAGATTGACGCTATCCAATGTGAACAGAACTTACAGTAAAAGTTAGCGTTTTGAAAATCGATTTTCAAAAAGCTAACATATCGATGCATTAGAAACAATAAAGTATCGGTTATCAAAAAGCTAACGTTTACTATAAGTTTTAGGCGCATAACTTACTGTCAATCTGCCTTGAGGAAGGCGCCCGTTGCTGCGCAAATGTTTGGTATTATCAATTTGTTCTACGCCAATAAATATAACAGATTTCGTACTATATCAATTTAGTATATTTTGTGCTGCTTGTCTATTCTTTCCTTAAGCGTTGTCTGTTATTGCTCCAAGACTCTCATAATCTAGCCCATCTTACGCAGAGCTAGATTATAATGTAGCCGCTTCTAACAAAGGGCTAGATTATTTAGTCACACGAAGGGTCGGCAATTATTGAGTGTTTTTATTTTCGCCATTAAAGGAGTATTTAATTTCACATGAGTCATGTGTTATTTTAATTCCTATGGTACTTTCTGATGTCAGCAATGTCCTAAACGCCATGATTAGGCTTTGAAGGTGATTTATAGGTTGCTCTATATGGAGACTTTTGCTCCAAAATAAATTTCTCACTGCTTTTTTATTAAACGAAAGACATATCTTTTTTGTCTTTGATATCGTATTATCTTCCTCATTGTCTACAATTTTCAGTCTACTGCTGGACAAAGGTCTCCCCAAGCGTCTACCACAACTGTCTCTCTTAAGCCTCATTCCGAATGCTTTCGAATTACGTTCACTCACCTCCCATGTGGTCTTTCTTTTGGGATTATTTCCGTCCCTCGGAGTCCAATCTAAATTTTCGGTTGTCCATCGGTGGTCCGTCCTTCTGGCAATATATCCAGCCCATTACAATTTCAGGGATTTTATACTGATCATGATATCTTCCACTCTTGTCACTCTCGTTTTCAGCGTGCTCCTCACCTTATATTTCCTGGTTACACCAAACACGAAGCTTTCCGTGCTACTTGAAGTTGCCTGTAGTCTTTGTATATCTTTTTTTAGCTAAGGTCCACATATTTGCTCCATACAGCAGTGGAAGGATGCATTGAATAAACACTTTACTTTTAAGACATAATGACATCTTGCTCTTAAAAATTGTGCTGTTTCTTCAAAAAGCTCTTCAATCAATTTTATACGCCGATTAATTTTTTCCTCTATGCGAATCTTGCTTGATATCTGCTGAACAAGGTAATGGTAGGTATCGTTTATCTCCAGTTTTTCCACATTAATAAATAAATCTTTATTTCTTGTAAATGCATTGTGTATTAGTTTGGTATTCTAAAAGTTCATTTTTAAACCAATTTCTTTAAGTTCCTGGATCATACTCTGCACTTCTGAAGTAGCAGTTGAAAAAATGTTTCGTCATCAGCAAAACGAAGGTGAGTTAAACAGTCTTCATTAAACTTTATCCCTTTGTTCTGCAAGTTCAATGTATGAAAGACATTTTACATTTTGTCATTGCAGAGTTTGAGAGATATGGTGTCGCTTTGTCTTACTGCTTTACCAATTTTAATTGGTACTGCTCATCAAATAGCCAAACCTTTGCACTGCGGTTCATTATGAACTCTTCGAAAGCGTCAAAACGATCACTGCTGCAGTGTACTGTGAACAACTAAAACGTGTGCATCAGGACCTGAAAAAGAAGGAAGTAGCATTGGTCCACAGAAAGGCAGTTGTGCTTTTTTAAGATAACGCTCGTGCACACTCCCATTCATTGACCAGAAACACTATCAAAGGACTTCGGTTGGAGTTTTATGTCATCCACCTTACTCAACAGATATCTGTTCTTCAGACTAACTTGTTTCTTTCAAAGGAAATTTATTTGCATGGACACGACACCTCGAAGTTTCAAGAGTAGCAAGCTGCCTTCCAAAACTTTTTGACTTTCAATGTCCCGACATTTTATTACAGGGGCATATTCACTGGCGTGCAAAAATTAAGGATGTGACGGTTTTTCGAATGTAACGTCGTGCAGAAGTGCTCCACATGGACACAAATCACACCATAAAACCCCCAAGATGTGAGAATATGAAACAAGTTAGCAAAACCGTCCAAACGAGGAATCCAAAGGATACAAAGGCACTTTATTGAAAAGATAGCTTCGAGCACAACTGCACAGAAGACAGAAACGTCCATGCTACAGGCGGCTGCCAAGAAAAATCCAGTCTTTGGTAGGGGATATATCCCCCCTGACGGCGTTGCAGGATTTACAACGTCTGTCCATGTTGAGGACGAGGTTGTCAAGGAGCTGTTGTGGCATCGCTGCCCATTCCTCTTGTAGCGCCAATCGTAGCCACGGAATCTTTGCTGGCGGCTTTTGACGTGCTGCCAAGCATCTCCCGAGAATGTCCCACACGTGTTCGATTGGATTTAGGTCCGGGGACCTTGTGGGCCAATCAATGAGTTGAATACATTTACACTCCAACAGCACTGCGACAGCCACTGTACGATGAGGTGTAGCGTAGTCATCCAGGAAGAGGAACTCAGGACCCACAGCACCTCTAAACAGACGTACGTCAGGCAGGAGAACCTCGGTACAATAGCGGACACTAGTGACTAAACCTCCTTGGACGCTGTGGAGGACAGTACGCCTACCAAGCATGATACCGCCATAAACGAGAACCCCGCCATCTCCAAACCGGTCTTTTTCGATGATGTTGAAGGTGTGATTGCGTGTTTCCTGCTCTCTCCAGATGTGTATTCGTCCAGAATCGCTCATCAGACTAAATCGGCTCTCATCCGTAAAGAGAACTCGACCCCATTGCTGATGTGTCTAGTTATTTTATTTCTGGCACAACAGAAACCGCCGGCTCTGATGAGCAGGCGTTAATGGCACACACCGTACTGGTCGTCGTGCAAATATACCACTTTTGTGCATGTTCTTTGCCACGATAAAACGCGATAACGGACGTCCAGTTGACTGTTGCATATGTCTTGCGATTTCTCCCGCTGTCTGCTGTCTGTCTCATCTCGCCTGTGGGACAATATACCGGTTGTCCGCCGCCGTGGTTGCTCGTGGACGACCACTGCTAAAGTCTCGGACAGCTGTTCATGTCTTTGGCAATGCTCTCAAAGCTCGTCAAACGATTAAGTGAGGGATTCTGAACTCCTCGGCCACACTAGTCACACTTCGACATTCTTCAAACTTCCCAAGGACGCGACCTCGGGTAAAGTCATCCAGATGTGGTCTACTGGATTTCCTGTTGGCCATATCACACGTTGGCAGCAACTCGACATCGTTCAAACCGATGTACACCGTCCAATAGCTTTCACCGAATTGCTGAACGTACACCGCCCGTGTGCTTTATACCCTTCCGCCCCCCCCTACATCATGCTGCATATATGCACATGCCCTACCGTACCGGGCCCTAGTCTATCTCCTGAGTGGTATTTTGGTCCGTTCTGCCTGCTCGTTCCGCTGTTGTGCTAATTTCACCTCTTCGTCCTTAATTTTTGCACACCAGTGTATAAGTTGTTAACACATTGGCAGATCGTTGTTGATGCCACTACGTATGTGTTATACTTTGGCTCAGTCTCCGGAAACGTCAATAACTTTTGTGGCTAGCCGATATAACGTTGAAAGAACAAAAGAGTGAAAATGAGTGGGGCAGGGGTGTCACACAGCGCTGTGTGGCCCCATGAACCAGTAGGTGCTGTATGAATAAGAGTCTCAGAGTTTTCAAATCGTTCCAGTTTGTTAAATATGGTGGAGAAAATTCGGATTAGAATAATCTGCATGTATTCCCTCGAGTCACCTCCTTCCGGGGAGTGGAGGACAGGAGTTTTGAGATCACCACCGGTACACCTTGTTGCATTCTGGATGTGTATTATGTTAGAAGAAAATGCTTTTACAGCTGAAAGCAGTAATATTGAATGCATTTGTGCTAAATAACCGTGTGCAGAATTTTGAATTTAACAGAATGGCAATAACACTTTTTACGAGTATGTAAGGCTTCTTAAAAAGATAAAATCTCACAGATTGTCGTTTTCACAGTCCTGGCTTTTAACTGCCAAAAAACGTTTTAAATTGGATAAGTGTTTAAAAAGACCTGTTGTTTAGAGGCAGACAGATGCACATTATGATATTAATAGCAGGTACGTTTGTTTCTAAAATATGTGTTAAAGATAGATAGTAAGATGTGCTGAGTTCATCATTATGCATTGGCCTGAACAATCAAACCAGAACGTCGTCAGAGATATCAGATAATCCAAAAGTTCATATGAAATAGTAGTTTGGCTTGAAAAATCGTATTTTTAAGGAATTTAACAAAAACCACTACGTTTTAATAAAACGCGTCATTCACAATTTAATAAATTTCTTATAAACTGAATAATAAATTCTTCCGTGTTGCTAATATTAAAGCATGGAGCTTCAGCCATTTAAAAATTTAAAATACTACATTTCCGAAATTTCCGAATTTACTCCGATTTCTGATTCTTGCTGATTAATTCTGTTTTTTCTTTGAACAGTTCGCTAAAATCGGAAGACAGCGTTCATTTAATATGTTGCATGGAAATTTACCGTACACATACACAGTCGAGTCACATTTGTGGCCACCTCCTACTTTTGACGTCAACCGTGCGTAGCCAGTTAAAGAAGGCACGTGTTGTGAGTTCGCTTGTAGGGTATATAAGGTGTCCTGTAGGCATTCTGAAAACATATCACTCGTTGCTATCATGGATAAAATGTGCGATTTATCCGATTTGCAAAAAGAAATGATTATCAACTTTCGGGACATGGGTGGCAGTATTTCCGAAACAGCACAGTTTGTGAGCTCTCCGCGCGCTGCTGTGGTTAAAGTGTATCGTGATTTGAGAAATGGCACCACTACGTATAAACGATGTGGAAACTGTTGAGCACCACGTCCTATTGATATTAGAGGTGAACGTCAACTTCGAAGGTGAGTGAGGGCCGATCGACAATCTACAATGTGTCAGTTCACTGGCCGAATGAAACAGTTGGCTACCGGAAGTGTCTCGAAAGCGACAGTTCATCAAACTCTGCTGCGATGAGGCTTCTATGCAGACGAATGATCACTGTACTTGTGCTAACGAAGGTGCATCGGCAGGAAAGGATTACTTTTGCAAGGCAGTATCGAAATTGGACCTCCTCTGATTGGCAAAGAACTACTTTCTCCTATAAGTCCCGTTTTCTGCTTCATCGAACGGATGGACCTTGGTGTGTAAGGCGAAAAACATCGGAGAACCAACACTCTTCAACCATTGCTTGAAGAACACAAGCTGGTGGAAGCAGCGTTATAGTCTATGAAATGTTTCGTAGTATTCCCTTGGTCCACTCATACTTGTGGAAGGCACAATGGACCGACATTTTTATGAATTCATCCTTGCGGACCACGTGCACCCATACATACTGATTGTCTTCCCAGCGGCGGATGGGATCTTTCAGCACGACAATGCTACGTGTCCCACAACGAGAAATGTCCCAGAGTGGTTGTAAAAGCACGATGAAAGCATCAAATTACTTCCCTGGACCCCTATTTCCCCAGACTTAAACCCAATTAACGAGCTGTGGAACCACCTAGATCGTATTGTTCGGTGTATGGATCCTCCACCACGCACCCTCTAGCAGCTGTCAGATGCTTTGCAGTCAGCGTGGCTCCACTTACCAGTGCACACCTTCAATCACCTTACTGAGTCAGTCCCAGCCGGTCTAGCTGCTGTCCACGAAGCACACCGCGGTTAATCTGGATATTAGCTAGTGATCACAATAATATGACTCGAACGTATATATATTTTGCTGTTCTCATGGTTTCCTAAAAATAATATAGCTTTTTCTACATTTTTGGAATTCTGAAATTGTTTTCATTGCAAAAATAGCTCTATTATAGCTTCAGAACCTTTCACAAAAGAAAGAGAACGGAAATCGGGTATTTTCTAATTATTGTGAAAAGGAGAAAAAGGAAATCCAGAGAAGTGCAATTACATTACAAGAAAATCTAGGGAAGAATCTGTAACGTGAGCGACTTTTAATGCATCGAAGAATCATCGAAGTGTAACGGTGCCGAAATTATCAGAGGAACACACTCAGATGTTTGATAAATATTAGAAACTTGAAGAAACGAAGATAAAATTTCCATAGATATTTAATAACGTTATTGCACAGATACCTTAGATTTTCGTAGTGCATTCATTGCATATCGGATTCTCTACTGATGATTTCCGCCGTTATTCGGAGAATACGCAACACTCCAGGTTTTCAACAGTTGAAACATTTCATGGCGTAATGCGTATAATGCTGGACGTACGCAATTTTCTTTACATGAGAGAAGCATTAAAATGCTTTCCAAAAGTTTTCCAAGAGACTTGTGTATGAATCTTTAACTTTGTTTCAATGATATTATATGTACTTTATTATTCTGTGAAAAAGTTGAAAACTTCTTTGTTTTGCAACCTCCGTTGTTTTTGCAATAATTTCAACTCTACTAAATTAGTAGAATTATGCAAGAACACTACAATATTTCAACTTTCGATACTTTCTAACATAAAAGTATGAAGCGCAGTAGGCAGTAGGCTTGGGATTCATGACTTAATTCAGATAATTTTTCGGAGCTAGAATACTGTATAACACCAAGTGTAGCATATGAGAGGGATTTGTACTCCGTCGTAACATAACAATTCTGTAATGTGACAAACCAGTTTTAATGATGTGAATTGTCAATATCACAGGTATCATTATTAGAGTACTTCATTAAATGACCAGATTAACCTAACATAAATTAAATTTAACTTAATCTTGATACATTCTCATCGTCTTTCATACTAGCAAACTTAAAACGTTGATTTTTTTGGCTACTGGTGAATATCTGACCACCCACCGATGCTATCGCATAAAGATATATTTTGGAGGGTTCCGATATGACGATTAGATATGAAAGACTAAGCGAGTAATAAACAAAATTTCCGTTATTAAAATACTTTATTTAAGTGATTGTTTCATGAAATGGAGTAGACTTTAAAAACTCAAACAGAAACGGACATACGAAAGCTTTTTTCAATATAAGTAATTTGAAAAGGTCGATAATAAAAGTTGCAAGGTTCTTGGTTCACCTGTTCAAAATTTCAACGCCAATAACCTTAAACGAATCTGCAACAATGCGAGCAGTATTATGTGGTGCAGGATACTGCTGATTGAGCTATGGGCTTTTTTTTAATTATTATTACAACGCTGTTAGTGAATAATTGAATGGGACGTCAGGACGACTTCGTCAAAAGCAACTAATTGACTCAAGCGAAACCTTGGAAAACCACTCCGCATCCTCACGATTCCTACACCAATCTACATTGTCGTAATCGTACAGTCCCGTAGGTACCATTCTGCACCCGTTACACCTACACCGCATAAAGCGATGAGCCATTACATTATGACCACTTCCTAACAAGCTGTAGGTAGAACCTGCTCCGGCCTGCAAAACAGCGGCCAGTTGGCGAGGTATGAATTCGATGAGGTGCCGAGAGGTATTCTGAGGTATCTGGTTCCCTAGTATCAAGAGACACCATTCTCAGCGCAGCTCTGCGATTTTTTTGGCAAGGTAATATCATACATATTGATGTCTACCCGAGGAAGGACTTTTGATTTTTCGAAAAATCTCTTTCTCCTATTCTGATTATTTCCATGAGGTTAAGTCAGTTCTTAGAAGAATAGCCTCTTTATATCGAAATAGTTTGCTACTTATCTGGCGCATAAGATATATCCGATAATAAGCCAGGAAAATTTCTGGAATCTTGAATTATCAATGTAAGCGAATATTTGCACCCAGGGTTGCGCTCGCTTTTCTAAAGTTGTATTCAATTTAGTGGCCAAATTCTGTTTGTTTTCGCTAAAGTTTAATAACAGTACGAAAAGATAATCGACAAAGCATTTTTTCCATAGCCAAAACGATTTTTTTTCGCCAAGTGCTAAGAATGCGATAATCTGCGAGACCCCTGTTTACACCTGCTCATAAACTAAACTGATGCCCATGCGTTCATGAAATTTGCACAAAATCATAATTTTTATTTATTTATTTATTTATTTACCTTTTTATTTAATGTGTATGGTGAGTTCATACTACATAAACCAGAACAATTCCAATTAAATAGTTGAAAGAGAGAACTAACGAAGAAAAAAGCAAGAGCGCTAACTTACAGCACGGCACAGCAAATATCACACAACTAATTAATTTACAGCACAGGGTAAAATAATCAGTTGTGTTATATTTGAATAGCGTAGGCGAAATACACATCAATAAATATGTATATTTTTATTTAACCAGTAGAGAAATGACCAGCGGTTATTTTACCATCTCACAAAACCAACGGCACTGAATTATTTTTTTTAATTGAAATATGATATCGAGTGAATTAGACATTTTTTTTATTAAACTCAATTTCGCTGCATTCCTGAAAACAGTTTGCAGTACTTTATTGTGAAATAATTATATAATATAGAAAAATTGGCACAAGTTTCCGTTGTCTGGTTTTCCCTACTTTCTCTACGTGAGAAAAGCACTGTCGATGCCAAATCAAAACCACTTTTCTGTCTAAATTCCCTACTTTAAATAAAAACTGTGGACATCAGGATTTTGCAGTAGTCCGATGACATAATAAAACTGTGCTTGACACTTTGAGCTTTTGCCGGCTGCCTGTATATTTGATCTTATTAAACGCTGCATAGCATTTTAGTACAAGGATTCAAACTATCAATTTCTCCAATCATCTGCTTAACAAAATTATTTCCAGATTATATATATGTTACTATCTCCCGCATGTTATGCTGGCATTATTTCGAATTTCATCCATTCATGTCCATGTGGTCTTCTTTTGGGTCTTTTCCTGTCCCTTAGAATCCAGTCTAAAATTTAGGTTCTCTAATGGTGGTCCGTTCTCTTGTATATATGTCCACTACATTGTCATTTCAGGGATTTGATTCTGAGCATTACACCTCCACTGTTAACATTTTCCTTTTCCACAAGCTCCTGCTCTTATCATTCCTGCTCTCAGCAAGCATGCATCTCTCAATGCTTCTTCCTGTTTCTTTTAGTCTTTGTATGTCTTTTTTATTTAAGATCCATGTCTCTAAACCGTATGTAAGAAATGCATGGTTTAAACAGTTTTATATGCATGGTTTAAACAGTTTTCTTCTATGATATAATTTCATATTTCTCTTCTTAAAAATTGTTCTGTTTCTTCCAAAAGCTCTACAGCCAAGTTTTATACGCCGATAAATTTCCTGATCAGTGTGACCCTTGCTTAATAGATGTTGTTTAAGGTACATGTACGTATCGATTACCTCGAGATTTCCCCATCAATCGCAAGATTTTCATATCTTGTAAAAGCATTGTACATCAGTTTTGTTTTCTGAAAGTTCATTTTTAATCCCACTTCTTCACTCATGTCAGGTAGTTCTTAGATCATACTCTGCAGTTCGAAAAGTGTAGTTGCAAAAATGACGCCGTTTTCAAAGAAAAAACGGTGAGTTATGTCATCATCATCATCATTGTCAACCGTTATCAATCCACTGATGGACGAAGGTCTCCCCAAGTTTCCTTCACAACGGTCCGTCTTGTGCCAGTCTCCTCTATGTCACTCCCGCATATTTTCGAATTTCATCCACCCATCTCCCATGTGGTCTTTTTCTGGGTCATTTGCTGTCTCTTGGAATCCAATCCAAAATTTCGGCTGTCCATCTATGGTCTGTCCTTCTGGCAGTATGTCCAGCCCATTTCCATTTCAGAAATTTAACTCTGATCATGATGTCTTCCACTCTCGTCATTTTTAGGATCCACGAGTTCCTCTTCTTATCTCTCCTGGTTATACCAAGCATGCACCTCTCCATACTTCTTTGAGTTGTCTGTAGCCTTTGTATATCTCTTTTAGTTAAGGTCCACGTCTCTGCACCATACGTAAGCACTGGAAGGATGCATTGATCTAACACTTTTCTTTTAAGACATAATGGCATATTGCTCTTGAAAATTATGCTGTTTCTTCCAAAAGCTCTCCAGGCAAGTTTTGTACGCCGATTAATTTCTTCATCAATGTGACCCTCACTTGATATCTGCTGTCCAAGATAAACATACGTATCTGTTATCTCCAGTTTTTCTCCATCAGTCGATAAATCTTCATTTCTTTTAAAAGCATTGAACATCACTTTTGTCTTCTGAAAGTTCATTTTTAATCCCTTTTCTTTACTCTTGTCAGCAAGTTCATGGATCATACTCTGCAGCTCTGATGGGGTAGTTGCAAAAATGACTACGTCATCAGCAAAACGAAGGTGGGTTAGATAATCTCCATTAATCTTTATCCCTTTGTTTTCCCAGTTCAGTGATTGAAAGACATTTTCCAATGTGGCATTAAAGAGCTTCGGAGATATGGTGTCACCTTGTCTCACTCCCTTTCCAATTTTTACGTGTGTTGTATTTTCAAACAGCCGAATCTTTGCACTTTCATTTACATAGATGTTATTAGTAATATTAATGTATGCATCTTCAATACCGCAGGATTTTAGAGCCGTTGTAACTGCTGATGGTTTCACCGAATCAAAGGCTTTTTCATAATCGATAAAAGCCATGCACAATGGAAGTTCATATTCCCTCGCTCTTCAATTAGTTCTCTCAGTACGTGGATATGATCTGTTGTGCTGTAGCCATTCCTGAATCCAGCTTGTTCTCTCGGTTGAGCCATGTCCAGTGTAACCTTCAAGCGGTGTGAAAGAACTTTAGTGAAGATTTTATAAACCTCTGATAGGAGGCTGATAGGTCTGTAGTTCCTGAGATCCACAATGTCACCTTTTTTATGTAACAGGATCATTGTAGCGGTGTTCCAATCCTCAGGAATCTTTCCTTCATTAAGGCATCGAGTGAAAATTTGGGCGATTACTGTTTCGATTTCTCCACTTGCTTCTTGTATGATGTCTACAGTAATTCCATCTTCTACTGGAGCTTTCACCCGCTTCATGTCTTGATTGCATGAGCAACTTCTGCTGGGAGGACTGGAAGAACTCTGGTACCTTTCATGATGTCTGGAGTACATGTATCATCCCTTTCATATAATTTGGAGTAGAAATCTTTCACTCTTGTCAAAATTTTGCCTCTATTTCTTGTTATAGAACAATCTTCTTTTCTCAGAGCCATAATCTGTTTTCTTCCCTTACTGAGATGTCCCTTTGCTATCTTAAGGCTTTGGTTGTTTTCAATTGTTTTCCTCACTAGCTCACAGTTGAATTTCCTTACGTCTTCAGTGATACTTTTTCGTACTGTCTTGCATAGCTCTATATATTCCACTTTGGAAGTCACATCTTCTTTAGTTGTCCTCATCTCTCTTCTTTTTTGCATCAACATTTTGGTTTTTCCTGATAATTTGTTCACATGCAACTTGTTCTTAGACCCAGCTAATTTTGTTGCTGTTTCCATAAGAGCTTTGGTTATTTTTCTGTTAACTTCAGAAATATCCACTTCTTCCGATGTTAGGCCTTCTAAAGCAGAGAATCTGTTCTTCAGTTCCAACTTGAAAGTATTATGGTGTTTTTTAAGGTTGGTTATGTCAATACATTTTGTTTGTCTTATGAGCTTGCCACGTTCCAGTTTAGTGTTGAGGTGCATCTTACATCTCACCAATCTATGGTCACTACCTGTGTTGAACTTGTTCAGCACACTGAACAAGTTCAACACAGGTTCAGCACACTGCAGTCTTCGATGACGAATTTTTTGTTACACATAATAAAATCAATTTCACTTGTCGTCCCAATTGGATGTCTCCATGTCCATTTCCTGTGTGGCTTTTTCTTGAAGAAGGAGTTCAAGATGAAAAACCCTTCTGCCTCTGCAAACTCTACGAGAGTATTTCCACGCTGGTTTCTGTTACCGTGACCGAATTTACCTACTGAAGTTTCATTCTGTTGCCGTTGCCCTATTTTTGCATTGAAATCTCCCAGAATTATCTTCAAGTGCTGCTTACCTTTATTATTTAGATGACGAATTTCCGCATAAAATTCTTCAATTTTTTCTTCAGGATGACTTGTGGTGGGTGCATAAGTTTGAATAATCTGAGCCTGGTATCTTCTCGAGAGTTGGATAACGAGTCGTGCAGCTCTGTCAGAGGAACTTTCAACTTCTACCAATTTATCCTTCAGTTTCTTGTTTATTATAAATCCAACACCACTAGTTCTGCCAGTATCTGTCCCACGATAATAGAAGAGATGTCCACTTTTCAGTTCAATGAGATCTTCTCCTTTTCTTCTTACCTCACTTCGTCCGACGATGTCCCACTTGATCCTTTGTAGTTCCTCTTCCAATTCAAGAAGCCTTGAATCAGAAGATAGGGAGCGTCCATTATACGTAGCCAAGGTCAGCATCAAATGGCAGCCTAGTCCGGTCCTCCGGGGATTCTTAGCACCCTCTGCCTTCATGTCGCACTGGCCGCTGCCTTGGCCAGGTACATTCCAGCTGCCGGAGACTGGTGGCCAAGATTTAAGTTGTGTATTTTCCATTAATCGTATCCCTTCGATTTCCTAGCTGAATGATTGAACTGGAAAAACAAATCTCCAGACACCTGAACAAAAAAAGCTTTCCAGTTGCAAAAAAAAAAAAAACCGTGAAAGGAACCGGAAGTCTCCAAATAAACAGCATTTTGTAAGTCAAGGGAGGAATAAAGATTTAATTTCTGTAACTGCTGGGGCACCGTCTTTTGTAACTGAAGCTATTTTTTTGCATGTTAATCTGTATTGTTTTCAGAGTTGGTGTTTTGTTTCCAAGAATATCATACTCACGTGTTTTGTGCGCAATACACAATATTGTATTTCAATTTTAATATCTCTTGATTCCATTCAATCCTAGATGACTCAGCCGTATAAAAAATATTGGTGAATTCGTAAAACTCGAAAGAGTAACAGTGATCATATTTCGAAAGACTAATGAGTTGCATCTGAGAATTTTGTTTTGGACGTATCAAACCCCGCGAGAAGAATAATTGGTAAATGTGTAGTTAAGCGTCTCAATTATTTCGCAGCAAATGTTGAAGAATTTCAAAAAAGTGAGAAGAACAGATTTTGAAGTACGTTCTTTCATGTTAAATGGTTAAAACTTTTCAACTGTAAAATGCGTTTTAAAGATTTTTACCGTAAAACTGACCTCCAAGTACTACCACGTGAACAGCCCTGGAGCATGCCTAACACAATGCCACGGCGACCGCTGAAAACTTTGATCCGCTGGAACGAAGGTCTGGTTCTTGAGCGCCGTCCATTGTTCTGGCGGAAGAATAATCGAGACACGGGGAACGTTCTTGCCAGTAAAGCGTTCCAATTTATAGTGCTACCTGACAGAAAAGGTCTTGATTTATGTCCGAGTTTTTCAAAAAAAAATGATGACACTTGATTCGGGCTTACACATATGATTCCCTGATACGAAATTATGCAGGTGCCTTTTTTCTAGAAAAGTTTTGAAGTAGATGCCGCGTTCTTTCTAACGGAAAGTTACATGATATTGGAAAATGAAAGTTCTGCTTCTTCTACTGACGGAGTGTTTCGCAGTGAATTCAAACTGGATTCCTAAAAAAAACCCTTGAAGATGGTGTGAGTTCCTATATAGCGCATCAATTATTTGTACGCGAAAAACCGAGAAATTGTTATATTGTGATGTGAAAAACTGAGACAGAAACGATGAGCTAATTTCTGTTGAGCATCACTACAAAACGGAACGCTTCTCTGGCAAGAATGTTCCCCATTCCTCTTGTACTCTCCTGTCAGCAAAATGACCTCCGGAACAATACCATTATTTCACCAGAGCAAAGCTAGATGTGGTCACCTCGGCGTTGCGTTAGGTTTGCAGCAACTCGTGTTAACGTTGTCGTACTTATAGGGCAGTTTTACCGTAAAAATCTTTTAAATCATTTTAGATATGAATTGTTTTTACCATGTTTTCGCCGCAAAAGTCTTTCACCATTCTTCCATAATCCCAAAATTTTCCGGACTGAAATTCAGAAGCCATTGAAGGTGCCGATCATCGGGGCATCATTAGCTCACATGTTTCAAATTACGCGGTTACTCGAAGATTTTTAACTTGCGCTATGAAATTTCACTTGCTGGAACGCTGGATCAAGCGGATATTGATTTGACTTTTGCAAATGGTCAGCTGTGACTTCATTATACTGCACAAAGGCACACTCGCTTATCATTATTCTGCACAACAGAAAAAAAGAACATTCGAAATGTTCAGGAATTTTGTAGAGCATTTCCCAGCTCTTTGTTCTCCGTCCTTTGCACTGGTATTGTTTTCATCATTTGTTCACCAATAGTTTTGTCATCTGTTGCTCATGAAGTAACAGTAGTAGTTGATGTTAGTTCAGTTTGTTTCATAACGACAACAAATCTGACCATACTGGCTTGCAAATAAAATCTCACAAACGCACCGGCAATCAGAGGAGCACAAATAAGTATGTTTGAGCAACTTTTTTTTTTAAAACAATCAAAATTCACCAAAAAATTTAATTCAGGCAAAAACAGTTATTTGATAATTCTATCACAATCGATTCGCAACATACTAAGAGAAGGAATGAAGAAAGCAATCAAGTAATCATATCACATTAAATCCAGGAATAGGATCATGCATAGGATCTGTATTGATCTAATCACTGAACTAGTAAGACACTGGTGTCGAAAACATATAAAGAATGCATTCTGCTGTTACACGGAGGGCTTGAATTTTGATACGAAACAAGTAAAAATTTGAATATCAGCTGGATATGACCATTTGTCCTAGAAGGGTTTGGGTTAGAATCCTAGTGAGGCATGGATGATGTGTTTGTTTTGCGACAATGGCTCTCTTTTTTCCCTAGAACCAGTGATCCTAAATTAGGGACGGGCAACTGCTTATGGCACATTGAGTTAATCACGGTGGTCGTTAAACCTTCAACAAAAAAGATGTCTTAATTAAGTAGCTCCCTCGATGGATCTATGGAGCAACTGACGGTAACCTGTTGTTTCAATCGCTTAGTTACTTTGAACAGCTGAAATATAGAAACTTTTCTTCAAAATCATTTAAAACTTTTCTGGGTTATACACTAACTCTGAGAAAGGAATCATCACAAGGCTTAAAATAGGCCTTCATATCAAGCTAGCTCTTGTATGTCTTTATTTCCATTTTTCAATTGATGTGTCGGTGGTTTTACCTAAAGCACTCTGAAAATTTCGCAAAACGCAGATGCCATAAAAAAGCATTCAGCACCATTTTGATGTATAGTATCATATATAATGTGTATTTATGCAACTGACGTTTTCTCGCTGAAAAGAAAGAGCCCTTGCTTTGTTTACTCTCAGAGCAAACTCTGTGAGGAAAATTCGTTTAATGATGGATGTGAATGATGTGAATCAGAATGGAGACGTAGTGTCTTCTTTGGGGAAACCAAATGCTTGAAATTCTTCTAAGTAGGCTGCAAAATATGCTCGAAATGTATAACTTCGTAGACGAAAGATAAAATGTCGTTAGTAAAACAAATAAACTTTAGGTGAATACCAATTTTAAAAGTCCGTCTTTTTTTTTACTTCACTCAAGGACTAACAGAAAAAACTCAAGAAAATACGTGTGACTTTCTGAGAAGATGGTACAGGGAGAGGAAACAATTGACAAGTGGCACGTGCTTTCCTCTCCAAATTTAAAATAATGGTACCTTCTTAACTGACACCGCAAGAATCAATCTGATTAAAATTCTATAAGCATATTTGCGAAAAGATAATTTTTGAAAAACGCTGCTTACCTTCGGACAAACAAAGAATTTACTCGTCAGGTATTCTGCTGTAAGGCAGTATGTCTCAGTGAGGGAAACTGAATGTCAAAGCTGGCTAATGCTATCTTTTAATCATTTTAAAGTTTTAGCAGCTGATAGCAAGTCCACACACGATCACTTTGTGAAATATTGTATTGAAAATGCCTATCACTTTCCTTTTCCAGAGAATATTTTTTTCCAGAAATAATTTCACTTACGTATAAAATCTGAGCTTAGTTCAAACTAATTTATAGTGAAAGGTTTTATATATGAATTACATCCCGAGTGATATCTCTCACAAAATCTCAAACAAATGTTAGCTAAAAAAACTTTTGTTTTAGTAAATAAATTTCGTTAAACATACTGGCCTAGGAGAATTTTATATTCAAATTAAAAAAAAAAAAAAAACTTTTAGGATTTCTGTTATTCATATTTCTGTTGTTCTTTTTATAAAAATAAAGAAGTCCTCCGTTTGTTTATTTAACGACCACCGTGAGCCCATCGTGCGCTCCTTTCCCAAATTTAGTGCCACTGTTTTTAGGGAAACAAAAATGTCAGTGCCGTAAGACAAGATTAGCGTCCATACCTCATCAGCTTTCGAACACGGACCAGTCTCAGACGAATAGCCTGAATCCAGCGCTTAGACCAGGGCGACAACGGGCAGCAAGAAAATCTTGGATTTCATATGTTTAATAAAGCAATATAATATACCTCGTAAATATACGGTTGCCATTAATCTGAAACATATCATTCAATTCGTCACTCATAAGTGTGTATTATAACCTTGTATTACGCGCATAAGCTGGAAGCAATATGTGCTCCGCTTTTGTGATTCGTAACCAACTGATTAAAATTTAATCATCTGGATATAGTACTGGTTTCTGAGTAGCCGCACAACATGTGCCCGGACTTTGCTCACGGAGGAGGCATGGCTGCTTCGCCTGCCCTGAAGCGACTGTCCCCTTCTCTAACTAAAAACAAGAGACTAACATTAGGGACATCCGACTGCCTAGGTATTAGAAGCTGACGGTGGTATTTAAAAATGTTTAGCGAGTTATAAAAACTGATTACACAGAAGACTGTGCTTTCACAGTAATATTATTTTAATGTTGCAAGTGCATTTCTTACAGTATAAATACGTAAGCGAATGTAAAGCATAAGTAATTAAGTATTTTATGAGACTCCCTAAAAGAGACGCAAAACTTCATTTGAATCTTATCGCACTATTTTGCATATGCCGCAGTAGAATTTGTATATAATGGTAGTCTGATGAAGCCGGAACCCATGTACAACTTCGAGTGATAATTTATTAGACAGACCATGCTTTATTTGTCTTTCAAAAAGTAGAAATAGTTCACAAAAGTCGGTAACATATGAACACTCTTTTATTTTGCGTCAATGTTTACAGCTAACAATCTTCTGATCGCTCTAAATATTTTACTTGGATTATTTCTCTTCGATTGTGATACCAGTTAAATGTTTAAGTTATCAGTTTTTCTGAGAGGTTTCAGATTTCTGCGCGGAAGAACTGCAGAAAACCTTATTAGTATTCGTGACGATTGTTTCATTGCAAGCAGTACGTATTTCTATCAAATTTAAGTTTATCTCTATATTACTTGTTTCAAATTGTACATAAAACATGCGTTTGTAGGTGTCAGGAAGAAACATTTATTAGCATCACTGTGAATTTTTGGGCAGCACCTAGAAATAGGAATTATTTCCCCAATATTAGTTATAATATATCTCAGATTTTTTGGAGTTTGTTGTCATATGTTACTCAAACTGTAAATGATTTCAAAACTATACTAACACAATCTTCTAGCTTTCAGTTTACAATTCTCCAAAACAAACAGTGAATAACTTTAAGTGATTGTAGTGTTCGGTTTCTCGAAACTTTTCAAACAAACGAACAAACATGTGTATTTTTAGGGGATTGCTAGAATTTAGGTGTGTCTTCCCATAAGAGTGAAATCTATACTATTTTAAATAATTGTCCAAATTGAAATCTTCACAGGATTTTGCATTAATATTTAGATCTAGTATGTTTAGATATTCCGGTACGTAATATGACATATTGAACGCAAAAAATTGCGATTCTTCATTATACTATTCTTAATTATTAGTTCGAAAGAAATTTAATTAAATTTTTGTTCAGCCTCAGGTTTATGACAAGATATCTATAAATTGGGAATTTAATCCATTTTGTATACTCACCAAGGAAATTTATTCAGAAACTTATTACAAAACACTTATAACAATTTCTTTTTTCCAACTATTTAGTGAAACTTTGCCTTGGAATTTGGAAAAATGTGAATTTTTATACATTCTCTGGTTACCTACAGAATGCGTTACTCTGTTCGCTACTTTTTGAATTATTTTTACCTTTCAAGGTTACATCAATGTTTAAAAAAAATAATAAAAATCCTTTTTGATCAAATTTGTCTTCATCACCTTTGAATTTATATAATTTTAATTTGCTTTAAAACAGCCTTTTTATTAGATAATTCGAACTTCGAAATAGTTTTATCCTTGAGACAAAATAAATGCGAAATACGTTTCAGTAGTTTTAAATATCAACACCCAGCATTAAATGTAAATGTATTAAAATTTTTATTTCATCATGAGGAGAATTTTACAAGTGTACAGTTATAAAATTGCAAACATATAAAGTTTTGAATACAATGCCAAAAATTGTTGCAAATGATTCGGCTAAGAAATGAATTTTATCTCCTAAATATAGACTCAGAATCCGGTACAAAGCAAAATCTACATTATGCAGGATGCTGTTCGTAGGTTTCACTGCTGATACATAGACTGCTCATTTACTAAGTCGTCCTCTAAATTGCATCTTTGCTTTTAACAAGTCAGTAGCCTCCCCGGTGGGGCGCAATGGTCTAATCGATGACTTCTGATTATTCGTCCGTTAAATGTCTGGGTTCGGATTTCTTGGGGCTTTAATGCTGTGCTTGTTATTACGGCACTATCTCTCAACTTTCACCGGAGTCAGTGGCCTAAAATTAGTGACGGGCGACTGCTTATTAAAGAACTAAGTGATACTAACCGCGTTTTTATGAAACTGAATGTGTGAAATGCCAGAAAATGAATTGCAGGACTGGTAAAATATGACTTTTCTGAATTGAGAAAAAATTTAATATATTTTAGGTGTTCTATAAATTTTTCCTTTAGGTTGAATTACATTAAAATTGTTGCCGAATAACTCTGAATGCAGCTACCAGTTTAAAAGTTGCACTCAATTCTCTTCGATTAAGTGAGCAGTTTTCTTTACAAATAAACTCTTCTTTATTACCGGTATTAAACATCAAACAAAGATCTTCGCTTATTTCACGTTTATAAGTGAGTCACAGAAAAATTCTCATTGGCCGCCACCGGGAGTCGAACCCAGGGTCTTCCAGTTACGCGCCGGATATGCTTCCGCTACACCATTTGATGTTCCTGGTCCACGTTAAATGTCTGTATTAATTACCAGTAATAAATAATTGGTGCGTATGAAATAGAATTGGAGCATTGAAAAAAGAAACAGGATAACCTTTACGTGCAAGAGTTTTCCGAAATTAAAAAAAACATGTTTGACTCTAATATATTGCTATAAAAGAAACACTGGCATTCAAGTAACAAATCTTTCCACTATTATTAAAAAAACAAAACAAAAAAAAAACGGCGCGAACTTTACCTCTAGGACTTCAGTGAGGTACGGAGGAACAAATACAGGTTTAAAAGCTTGAGAATTGGAAATCTATGTACCGCATTTATCGGCGTATAACACGCACTTTTCCGCTAAAATTTTGGGCTGAAATTCTACGTTTGTGTCATACGTGTTTACCATTTAAAGGATTTTCACTAAGCAAAAAATTAAAACGTTCTCGTGCTGCAATACAGGAAATAGGGAAAACTAGTAGCCAGCACCTAGAAGCTAACTCTGAATTTCTGGTTAGAAGAATATATATAACAAGTGGTTAAATACGTACAACTTGCTCACATTTGGGCGCTGTTTTTCCGATTCACACATCAAAGACGAAGAAAAAATTAAATGTGGGTCAGACACCAGATGAAAGCGTTATTTACCAAATGAACTTTAACTAACGTCAATATACATTATCTCACCGATCTAACAATTAAAATTTTCAGAAACACGAGGACCATTACACTGAAACATTTTTTGCATTACTGAGTAATTGCTAAAGTTTATTGTAAAGACCCGAACATAATATGAACGGGGAAGTGCTGCAGCTTTCGATTGAATCACAGTGCTCTTCAGAGAATGGAAATTATAACTTTAACAATGAATGCTCCCGCAGGACAGAAACAGTAAAAAATCTAAATTTTGTCTATAAATTACGTAGCATCGAAGACACAAAATGTCAATCAATTTTCGGTTAACGTGTAGGTTATGGTGCAAAATTCAGGGACGAAAAATTTCAAAAACCTGTGACGTACATCTTATTTGAAATCAAAAACGATGTAAAATAAAAAAAAGATTCATTGCTAGACTTATTTTTGAAAAAGTTTAACGTAAAATTTACCTCTGTATGCGGTAAGCCAAAATCCAGTCAGCGGCGACGATGACGCTGTGACTGTCCGACGTGAGCCGTGCACTTCGTTCCGGGCAGAAGTACCGGTGATCGATGCACGAAGACGCCACGCGAGATTTTTTGCTGCAGAACGGACTCTCCTGAGCCAGACGCCATTGCTCCTTGATGGTGTCGCTGGCGAAAACAGCTACCTCCGTTACGAAAAATAGTCCCTGCTGTTAAGAGCAAAAGGCAAAATAAGGATAATAAATAATACTTTTTATGCAGCCACGGCCTCGTCGTCTGAACCAGACGCCATTGCACCTTGCTGTTGTCGCTGACGGAAACAGCTACATCCGCTACAAAAAATAGTCCCTAGTGTTAAGAGCAAAAAGCAACACAAGGAGTGTTCAGAATCCATTTTCTTTGGTCAACAGTTTCTTTGACGAAATTGCATAAAAAGAAAAGTTTTTAAAACGACAGGGCAATTTCAGAAATAAATTTGATATGAGAAGTTACTCAGTCAAAAGCCAGGTACTTTCGGCTAATGCTGTCGAGCTTGGAGAAGAAGGAAGTGACGCCGCGGGTGGCCTAGTGGGCAACGTTCGGGACTGCCACTAAAAGGCCCTCAGGTTCGTTCCAAGGCAGGTACGAACGCTCGATCAACTAAATACCCGCCGTGCGTCAGATGGGCACGTTAAGCCGTCAGATCCCGGGTATTAGCCCACCGGTAAAAAATAAGAGAGTCTTCCTCCCTCTTTCTACTTCGCTTCCGTGTCACTTTCCTAATGGGCAATCTAGCCCAAATCTCTCAGCTTCCTATTTCTAAGGGTTGTTAAAGACCTGGGGTCTGACACTCCTTCCTAAAATCCTCTACATATGATTAGATCTGATCAGAGGAAGGAAGTGGTAACAAACTTCTCCCAACACAACGACAAAAAATTGGAAGGGGTCTGTTAGTTAAGCAGGGAGTAGGGGATAGGGTTCTATTCGATCTCCACCACACTCCTATCCTCAATCCCCACTACTTCTCTTGAAATGGATCCCTATCTTTAGTTCATTGCATGGAAGCCGACTTTGGTATGATCATATTTATTGAACATACAAAGGGCTATCAATGTATTCCGAATTTACAGATTTTTATTGGAAGAACTGGAATTTCGGGTCCTGGCTGTTCTGGTTATGTGCTGCTTTATTTTAGCCCACCCTTTCAGACACCACTGCCGAAGACAGAAAATATGCGAAACATCGATGATTTTCATCGATTTGCGAATTCCTGAAATGCATCACTGAAGAATCGCAAATATTATAAAGTAAAAAAAGCAGGCTCTTCCATTGCTTGTAAAAGCGGAGCCACCCTGTACCAGAGAATATAAACGCTTCGCCTGCTTGTACAGCTGCATGTGTGTCACGGCTGCGCTCAGTATCCTTCCGCGTTCCCCACAGTTAGCCAAGCTGGAGGTCGCGCTGCACGGCTAGGCCTAAACTTTTTTTGCCGGGATGCTTCTGCTGAGACCATGAGCAGCCGTGGCAGATACTCTAGCGGCAGTCACGGCATCATCGTCGCCGCTGACTGGATTTCGGCGTACCGCATAGAGAGGTAAATTTTACGTAAAATGTTTTCAAAAATAAATCTATCAATGAAATTTTATGTTTACTTTACATCGTTTTTGATTTCAAATAAGATGTACGTCACAGTTTTTTGAAATTTTTCGTCCCTGAATTTTGCACCATAATCTACACGTTAACCCAATTTTCTGCATACTGCTTTCAGTTTTGCACACGAACATTCTTAACCACAGTGATTTCAACCATGTATTTACGAACTCAGAAATTTCACCCAAATTCTCTAATATTAAGAAAGCTAAAACCAAATGTAATGAGAAGCATAGACGTGCTACTTCAGTTAGATTTGGAAAACTGTTTCAAAAGGTAGTTTTCTTCATCGAAGAAAAAAACACTTTTCATTTATTTCAGGAAACCCCAGTGATGTATTCAGATTTTAAGATTTTTGCCACACATATGGTCAAAGTATAACCTGTAGTAATTGTGACGGAACACAAATTTTAAATAATTTTCTTCCAAGAAAACCTGAAAATAGCACTTGCTATTTTTTCACTTAAAACAATGGAGCAAATCACTAGGAATTTTTGCAAATCAGCGTATTTTAAAATTTACTTTCATGAATAATAACCTTTTTTAATAAATTGTTTATTATCTCATTTTAGTACAACTTTTCCTTCCATCACTCAAAATATTACATATCTCCTGAAGTATTAAGAACTCACGCGCCTATTATTGTGCGAATATAGTTTCATCACACCAGTATTTTGCTATATATTTTGTGATCAGCATATACAGATGAAACGAAACTAAAGAGTCCTTTCTCCTAAAACCAGTTAGATGATACACAGAGTTACTGTTATGAACTATAGAAATCGTTTATTAATGGTTGATACTTTACACACTTGTCTATGGCATCGTCCGAAAAACAGTTTTTAAATGGACGTTTATGAGAGTGGAGTATTTACAAGCAATGGTACATCATGTCGGCTACAGAAGCAGAAATCTGCTTTACGGTAAACTAGGAATAGTAGCGTTCTTTACACAGACCTGAGTGAGCCTATTGGTTGGACACTGGTATATGTACACTATTGCTTGTAAAAACTGCAATACCATAAAAACCTGTTAGTATTAGCTTGAAACGTACCGTACATGTACAACAAATAAGGACATGAAAATGATTAAAATGTCAGTGAAACTGCGCATGCGGTTTCGCAGCAGCGCCTTCTGAACTGTCTCGTCTTGGGTATATAGAGATGGCTCAAATGAGACGTTGTAATCACTGAAGAGCCGACACTGAGTTGAAAGGATGTTTCTCTAGCCTCCCTATGCCCGTCTCCGAAGAAGGCCGTATTAGAAAAACCTGACGGGCTTTAAGTGAGGAAGTATTATTCGGATGTGAGGAGATGGGTTTTCCTGCCGCAAAATTGCTACTCGTTGGACATAAGTCCAGTGCAATTATCAGAACGTGGCGTTATTCTACAGATGACGCCCAGAGGAACAGAAATTAAGCAAGCCCATTACTGCTTATTTCTTTCACACTGAACCACAGCCGCTTCAGTTTGCAAAGATATCTCGACCACAGGCATTTCTGTTCTCATTGTAACCAGGTCATTTTTTCTGACGTATCGCGATTCAGCTTGATGTACCGTGACTGTCGCACACGTGTTCAAAGACGTAGTGGAACTTCACCTTATTGTGTCATACCGACCTAAAGCCGAGCCTCGTGGTTTAAGACTCCATTAGTTTCAATTCAGGAACTATCCTGCTACAAATTGAGAAAAACGTAAAAAGCCAGCGAGATATCAGGGATGGTTTAGAAGCAGAGGTGATATTACTCCTTAACAGCAGTCCTGGCGCTGTATTTCAGCAGGATAATGCTTGGTTTGATGCGACCCGTAATCTGTAAGACTTTTTCCATGCATCGCAGATATCACTTTTTCTCTGGTTTGCGCGTTCTCCTGATATATCCCCGAACAAACATGTCTGGAGCATTCACAGCTATGCGACTAGCCCATCTAACGCCTGGTCTCTCATACAAATATCCTGGCAGAATATTCCACTTGACGATATCAAAGTCCTCTTCTGTTCAAAGCTACGCTGCGTAATGGCTGCTATTGTAGCTTGAAGTGGCTTCACACAATAATGAGGGCACTGCAAATATAATGTATTGCATTGCATATATAATGTGTTATCACCTGCAACATGAAGAATTTGGGATATAAAATTCATTTGACTAGCGCGATTCTTTCTTACTGTTATAATTTTCACAAACAGCAGTGCATACAACATCCCCACTCAGTGCAAGAGTATTACATAAACTTTGGCCAATGTTAGGGGCATTTTACAGAGCGAATATTTGCTCAATCATTTCGAAAATTGAAAAGAGATATTTGGTCAGTAACTGGTTGTTTCTCTTGTTAAACCTCCTTTTCTTGTGCCTGTGGGGATCGGTATTGATTTTGTTAGCTTGACTGGCTAGAATCTTACTTTCGTTCGCTTTTAATTTTGACATTCCTCTGCATACACCATGTCACTAGTATTTTTATTTTACATGTCTAGAAAGGGGATATTCAGGGGCCTCAGAGTCAGCATTTAATATGTGGCAAACTTTTCATTAATGTCAATGTCCATCGTGTGCTTTACAACTGTTTGCCCTGAACTAATGTGTGCAGCGGTTTCATGTCTGATGTATTAAGAAATGAAACGTAAATTCAAACAGTTCATTGACTAAAATGTTCGATTCCACGATATATTTCGATGGAAAGGGATTTCCTAATAGAGATGAGTACAAAATAACGTCACGGTTACTTTGTAACGTTACTAAAATGTCACAGTCACGGTTTGTAATCAGCGGCAAAAATCAGCGTTCCAAAATCACATAACAAGAACACTTTGTTTCCTGAATTGTTTCAAATTCACATTACTTTCGGGGAACGACAGGTACGTTGCAAATTTTCATATTTAATATTCATGCCTTACTCACCTATGGAAAGTAACTAAAATACCTATTCAAACTAAGTAAGAATGCAAGTGCTTAATTAGTCTGTCAGTGGAAATCTCGGAAATATCACAAACACGAATCCTCTTGAGAACCCAGAACGAGAACTGAGAAGCGACGTTCCGAGAAACGATTAATGAAACGTTCCTGTGGATTGTGATTTCGCCACGTGACTAATTTGAGCATACAGGTACAGGTGTTCCAGGGCTAGAGAATAAGGAAGGGCTGGCTCATCCTTTTGTCTTGCGGTCTCAGTTTCGTGCTCCAACCGAGGGGAATTGGAAAGCGCTGTGACGTCACTGCGAGGACACTCGGTTACCCCTGTGCCGACCGAGGGCCGGAGAATGGTGACATTCCAGTCGTTCTGTCCAGTCTATTTCTGTTGCTCTCCATTTACTGTTAGTCGTTTATGTAGTAGTTTATTAACGTCTGTTTATTACTGAAGTAAGTTTTATCTTAACTAAAATTCAGCGTATGTTTTTTTCTCATTCAAAGTAATAGGCAATATGCCTTCATCCTGTGCTGTCGCTAATTGTACAAAAACGCATAAGAAAACAAAAGAAAGTGGCGTTATTTACCATGTTTTCCCTTTAAATGTTAATGTGATAAAAGAATGGATTGTTTAGTGTAAGCGCGCTGACAAGTTTAAAATTGGAAGTGAAAGAGTATGTAGTGATCATTTCCAAAATTCAGACTACCAAGATGACACGCGAAATCGCCTGCTTGGGCTTTCCGAAAAGAAATTTCTGAAACCCACAGATGTTCCCAGTTTGTATTTACCGAATAAAAAATCAAACACTACATACATGCCGAGAACATAGAAGAACTAAGAGAGATTTCGTAGCCAAATCCTGAAAGGATACACATCGATGAAGTTGCTTGTTATTCTGACAATGGATATTCAGAGGAAAAGTCGGTGTCAGTCAGTGCATGTCATGCTCAGAGGTTAGAAGTCAGAACAAAATTCTCACCGAGAAGCTTGACATACTGGAACGAGAAATACGTAGCTTGAAAAGCAAACACAAAAATACTGTTCCAGTTTTGCGTCAAAAAAATATCAGCATACGAAATAAAGAGAACAGAAATTGTGCTAATACGAAAAACCCTGTCAAAAGCTAAGATGAAAAAATGAAATACTTGAACAGATGGAAATGAACCTAAGGAAAATTTTACACCAACACCGATAAAGTTCTTCGCAACACAAAAAAGTATTAGCAAATGGACAGAAGAAGATATGGCTAGAGGAATAGTAACTAGAGCTATTTCAGGAAAAGCTTACGAATTTTGGAAGTATAAAATTGGCATCCTTTTGCCAAGTGCTAGCACGTTAAAGCGATGGTGTTCTAAATTTAGTTGTTATCCCGGAATTCTGCATAATGTTTTGCTCCTTATGCGGAAAAATAGCGAAACCCTTTCCGAAAATGACAAAGTGTGCGTCTTAAGCTTTGATGAAGTACACGTTGATAGTAAAGTGTGTTACGATACTGGAATTGACCAGATTTTAGGTCCGTACTCAAAGGTGCTAGTTGTTTTGGCTAGAGGAATATTGTCTTCCTGGAAACAACCCGTGTATTTTGACTTTTCAAGGTACAATGAGGTACAATAAAAGGCTTCTGTTTGAAATAATTGTAAACCTTGAAAAAACAGGAATTATAGTAGAAGCGATTGTTTTAGATTTAGGTTGTTGTATGACCTTGTGGAAGGAACTATTAATTTCTCCCGAAAAATCCTTTTTTGATCATCCGCTGGACGATAGTTCTAAAATTTGGATTTTTGCAGACCCTCCTCACTATTTGAAAATTTTACGCAATCATTTCATGGACCATGGACTGGTCTTGCAGGAAGGATCTGTGCTCCAAACTGGCATCATCAAAGACATTTTCGAGAGGGATTTTGGGGAGATAAAGTTCTGCTCTAAATTGCTGCCGTGCTATATAGCAATCAAAGGGAACGAGAGGCAAAAAGTATGCCGAGCAAAACTTTGTTTTCAGCCAACACTTCAAAAGGTATTGAATATGTAACAGATCATAAAAGCGCTGCAGGTTTCTTCAATTTAGTAGATTCATTTTTTTGACATTATGAATAGAAGTTACCCACACCCTGACAAAAGCAAACCTCAAAAAGCAGGTTTTAGTATTAACTCCCATTTTATACAACAAAAGGAAATTCTGAACAAAATGAAGTCAGAAATTTTAAATCTCAGAGTAATGGGGAGAAAACATATGCTGCCTTTCAAAAGGCATTCTGGTATCAATTTCTTCTCTTCTCGGTCTCTAAGATTATTTAACGCTTCGTGGAGTCCGTTACATTTTAACTACTCGTGTGACTCAAGATGCCCTGGAGAGTTTGTTCAGTCAAATAAGAGGTATAGGTGCTTTTTATGACCATCTCTCACCTACGGAATTTATTAGTCGTTTAAAACACATATTGCTGGCAAATAAAATGCCTAATTTGTCCAAAAAAGTTAATACAAAGTTTCAAGAAGGTAAAACGCTCCAAACATATTTGACAGCAGAGCAACGAAAAGAAGCTTTCACTACAGCTGATAATCAATAAAATCTGAAGTATCTGGAGAAATAAACCCAGACGACTTAGAAGCTTTAGAAAAAAATTGCAATGAGCCATGGCCGCAAGATTGGGACGACGGCATACTCAAAAAAAGTTTAAGATGAGCAATGTAATGCTGAGAAACAAGGTCAGAGTTATGTCGCAGGTTATATTGCCTATCGCTTACGCGATAAAGATCCCTCCTCGGAACAACTTCTAGAACTGCGGAAGATTTTCCATCTGCTCAATGGATTAAAACTTTATCACTCGGAGGACTAACGGTGCCTTCTCCAAAGTGGATGAAAACGGTAGATTAATTTGAAATAATTTTTAAGTCAATTCACGGGACAGAGATTTCCGGAGAGAACGGCATAATTCTAAAATTAAAAACTGTAATAGAAGAGATTTCCAGACACCTGCAAAGAAGCTGTGAAAATTTATTGCCGCATGCGAACATTTATCAGAATTCGGTATATCAATCACAACAAAGATTTAGTCTCGGAAAGAAAATCAAATCAAACGAAAACCAAATGGATAAATTTTGCCGTTAACAAACGTAGCACAACGCTGTCAATATCGAAACCTGGTGAATATATTCCTCCTTTTTAGCTATACAGGTATGTAAATAAATTTTTCTCTTTCTATTATTTACGCCTTCCGATAAAATAAACAAAAGCGTTACTTGCTACGATATATATGTATATAACGTTCAGAGTTGTGTAAAAATGTTCGAGTTTCACCTACTTCTGTACTTATATTGCTATTGTAACTTCATTTAATTGGATATCATTAAATTCTAACTGAACAAATAATTCAAATTCCAAACTTCTTAGTTGCACCTGCTTTTCTGCTGAACGCTATCTTAACATACCCTACTTGAGCACTTTTCAAGTCACAGTTAGCCGCCCCAGTGGCGCAGTGGTCTAAGCGATGGCCTCTGATCATTCGTCCGAACGGGGTCCGGGTTCGAATCCCGGTGAGGCATTTTTTTTGACCGGGATTCGAACCCGGACCCCTTACGGACGAATGATCAGTGGCCAACGCCTTAGACCACTGCGCCACCGGGGCGGCCCCGGTGAGGCATGGATGTTGTGTTTGTCTTACGGCACTGGCTCTCTCCCTTCCCTGGAACCAGTGACCCTAAATTAGGGACGGGCGACTGCTTATAGCCCATTGAGTTGCTCACGGTGGTCGTTAAAAATCCAATCCAAAAAAAAAAGTCACAGTTAAAAAACAATGCTTTCCGTCTAAAAGTAACATTTTGATTGGGAAAGGATTTTAAGGAATTTGTTTTCTAAAATCATTTAAATAATTTTCTTGGGAAATGATTTTCTGCTGCAATCCCAATCACGGACATTTCTTCTCCCCTTTTAGAAAAGTATAGGCATTGGGAATACACTTCATTTCGTGACCATGATTTCTTATCCGTATGCAGTGTTGTACATTCATTAAATAGTGAAGTTAATCTGTCCTTTTTTTCTAATAAGGGAACCTATTTTGTTATGTCGCTTTAAAAAATGATCCTAAGAATGGTCAAGGGTCACTGTTTTGATAAACCTGGAGCTTTACAAAAGCTGGAACCTCAAGACATTTTATTCACTTATGCAAAAGGATCAGCAAAAGAAGTTGAAAATACAATTTCCATATTTCCCGATAAAATTGGACAAACATTAAAAGGGAGAGTGAGAGCTGTTTTAAATACAAACTCTGTGTTTTAAAACTCAAAATAGTTAATAATTTAATCAAAGCGATAAATATGAACTGTTATCACAAGTTCCAGTAATAAAACAAATACTACAAATATTGTAAAATGAAATTTTTTTCTTCGTAGAGAGAAGATTTTTGGGCATAAATCTGTTTTTCGAAAACAAAACGTCAAAACTTAGCAGGTCACGTAGAAAAATATATTGTGGCCTATTGCAAAAAAAGAGTGTTTATGAAAATATATCATTCAGTAAGTTTTGGTCTATTAATTGTATCAGTTATAACTTATGATTAGGTATGTTTAAGAATAAATTATTACTTCTTGTGTTAATCATAATATTAACATTCTGAAAGTCGTTTCTAAGTTCGTAGAATTTATTTGGAGATACATGAATAAATATAAAAATGCATACTTTAATGTTTTAGTTCGTATTTCGTGAGTTTTATATGGAAAATTCCATTCATCCTTTACTCTTTTTAATGCATATGATCCTGTGTCCGATCACAAAGTTAATGAGAACTTTCAGTAAAATTATTTTATAAAAATATAAACACTAAATTTAAAAAAATGTAGTTCATTTTTTGTGTCATTTCTAAGTCCTCAACAATTATCAGTTCAAGAAGGAAAGATATAGGTGACAAATCCATCCTTAAAAATATCATTCATGATTATGAAATACACAGATTATATTTAGCACTAAATGAAAAAATGTCCTTCGAAATCAGAAGATACGCTGCAGTATGGTATAGTAAATAATATTTGAATAAAACAATCTAAAATAAAACCAGAAACTCTTATCAGAGATTTACTTTTTAAAATTTCACTTAATATTATTCCGACAAAAAATGGTCATATAGAATAAAACTAGTACCGAATCCTAACTGTAGTTACTGTGGTTTGGAGGAGACACTTCAACATCTATTTGTTGATTGTAATTTTGCATAGTATATCTTGGATTGATTACAACAATATTCAAATTATAGTCATAAAGTCACAGTCCATCAAATTTTGTATCATGTACCTGTAGACTGCACTGAACCCAAAAATGTAGTAATTCAGCATCTATTAGCAATTACAAACTATAACATATGGAAAAACAGATATGCTTTGTCTTATGCACAAAAAGCAAAAATGCTCAGCAAATCAAAATAGTTATTAAATGTGACCTTAGAAGACAACTGGAGTTCAAAATCAAACATTTTGATGTCAAAAAATGTTCAATAAATGAAAATCACTGGCCCCAATAATATACAAAAAAGGAAAAATGGTGCTTAATGAAATTATAGAATAAAGTACTTAAACTTAAAGTATTGGTAGTTACAATGTGAAATACAATAAAACTGAAAACCATAAATAAGTCAAACATACAGTAATACACGCATATAAAATTGTTTTGACTTCTTTTCGGTATTGTATTAAATAAATTAAAACTTAGTAATAAATTCGATTTTGCCTACAGTCAAAGGTTTGGACATTTTACTGTCCAATATTATAAAGTATTAAGTGAATTATTAACCATAGTGGAAACCATAAATTAAAAATAAAATCATTATTAGTACTATTAAAACAAAAAAAATTGAATCCATTTATGTTTTCATCTTCATCTTGTGTATATCCTGTAATATCATGTTACAACACTTTCCTAAGTTTTCATAATTTAAAAAAGTTATTTTGTGTACTCTAATTTTTGCTAATTTTTTTTATTTGAAATACCTTTATCGTGGACCCCTTCCTAAGTGTATGTAGAGTGTTCTAAAAGATGAATCCTAAATAAATTGTATAATTCCTGTTACAAGCGTTTACTATTGTGCAGGCTCCCATCCTATCAGTTTGTTTTCTGCTCTGTGTGGGAGTAAGTGAAATTGGCTATTATTAAATGATGCTCTCTTAAAGTTAAAACAAAATTCAAAAAAGGATAAATAAATAACTATTAAACATTTTAGTTTACGAAAAGAATGAATGATTGTGTTTCTGAATGGAAAAATAAGGTAAAAGAGTAATAGATTCCTTAAAAATTCTTTAACTGTCTCTCATGCGTCGGCCTTTTTGTTAGATTCGGACATGACGTATAAATGAAAGAAACAACTCCTTCTCTCTTTTTTGCTTTTAAAAGATATAAGGGTCATTCCAATGAAAACGCGCCAAAAGGCGCATTAAAATGATTTTGTGACCCAGCCCGATATTAATACCCGTTGGCATTAAGCCAGTTATGCGACTGTTAAGCGTCCATAAAGTTCGTTGGGGATTTTTACTATTTTTAGACTCCACCTTCCCCATGTCACATTTTGCTTGATAGTTGACTCCTCTCCCTCCTAAAAAATGCGTCCTAAATCCCCCCAAGCCCCTTTTTTTGACGACTGCTTTTAGAAGTCCTTTGAGCAACAGAAAGAAAATTTGTAATTATTTAAAGGAATCTTCCGTATATTTACAGTTTTTCTTCAGTAAATATTTATTATTTAGGCATTAATTTATTCTCAGATGTTCCTGAACTTAATCATTTTGAAATAAAAATCTACTAATGAACGCATGCGTTCAAGGTTTACGCAACACTCTGGATCATACCATCTGCAGAATGCAATAGATTTGATAGTACAAATACGAGAACTTAATATTCTGTTTTAGCTAAATATCATCAGAAATCTGAAATTTGCCATACCATTTTTTAACTATCAAAATATTAACAAGAAAGATTGAACGAAATTCCGGATGTAATGAGCACGTTTTTTGAATCCGTTTTGCTGAAAATGAAATTTACCACACCTATTCAAAATAAATGGAAGCGGTCAGTCGGGTTTTTAATCCCGCAGATATTGCTGTAAACGGAATCTTCATCTGACGCCCTCTGGTAGCAGACGTGTGCGTGAAGGAAAAAATTAAATTATGTGCGAAACATTTCGCAGAGAAAACGCTCTCCAACAAAGAAAGAATTTTTCCAAAACGGGCACTCAGAAGCAGAGATATCATCAAATGTAAGACATGCATTTAGGCCACCTGGCGGGAAAAACATTAATAATTTTAAAGAGAAAGTCTTTTAAAAAGGTTTTTTGATGTGAGAGGTAACGTTCCACGAAATAAATTTTTAGTAGGGTTTTAAGGATCTCAGATTTTACGGCAAATAAATCAGACGCAGAAATTAACCCTTACGCTCACTGGTGGCCACACCGTTCTTTATCAGATATTATAAATTATATGCAAAACATTTCGTATCAGAAGCTGTATGCGGTGCAGACAAAATTTTTCAAATCGGAGTTCTAGAAGCGGAAATATTTGAGAAAAACTGAACTTCTCTTTACGCCTCCTAGCGGAAAATTTATGCATTACTTGAATAATTTGAAATTACATAAGAAACATTTTATACCTGAAACGCTGTCTAACAAAGAGGGAAGTTTTTTAAATCTGACAATTAGAGGCAGAGATATTGACTGAAACAAGATAGACATCTACGCCCTCTGGTGGAGAAACAATGCATTATTTTAATAAGGAAATTTCTCAAATACTTATCGACATCAGCGGTATCGATCAACGAAATGATTTTTTAATCGAGGGTTTAGAATCTGAGATTTTGCTGCATATACGAAGCAGAGATTTAACGCTTGTGCTCCCTGGTGGCCAAACCATATTTTATAAAAAATTAGAAATTACAACAGAACATTTTTCCATTTGCAGCTGTATGCGGTGCTGGAAAAGTTTTTCAAATAGGAGTTTTAGAAGCAGAGATATCGGGGAAAAGCGCAATTTAGCTTTACTCCCCACGGAGGAACGTCAATGAGTTACTTGATAATTTTGAAATTTTATTAGAAACATGTCGCACCGGAAACTCTTTCCAACAAAGAAGAAATTATTCAAATAGGACCATTAGAAGCAGAGATATTGAAAAAAAACAAGGAGATATTTGTACGGCTCCTGGCAGAAAAACGACACATTATTTCAAGAAGATAACATTCCGAAAAGGTTTGTCTACGTGAGTAGAATCGGTCGACTAAAGAATTTCTTCAATCGAGATTTTAGAAGCTCATATTTTGCTGCAAATACATCAGAAGCAGAAATCAACCATTACGCCCCCTCGTGGTCAAGCCATTTATACCAAAAATTAGAAATTATATGCAAAATATTACGCATCACGAGCTGTGTTCACGGAAGGAAATTTTTTCAAATCGGAGTTTTCGAAGCAATTTGCTTTTACGCTCCCTAGCGGAGAATCTATGCGTAACTTGGAAAAGTTACTGTTTTACATAATCTTCGACACGAATGGAATTGGATGTTTAGAAGATAATATATGAAATACAATGTGTTATGAATTCGATATCATTTGAATTTACGTCCTCTAGCAGTAAAATGTTAGATGGTAAAAAAACGAAATAAAGGATCATTATTCACACAACTAAAACTTCAAAAAGCAAAAATAATTTTTCAAATCGGACTATTAGTTGTAGAGATATCGTGTGTACAGTTGGACAGACAGACTGATAAATTTAGCAATATCATTTTTCCTTTTTACAAAAGATGTGCTAAAAGACAAAACAAAACGAAGATATACTATCCACTAATTTTTTTTTATCGCTGGAGGTAAGAATTACTAAACCTCCCCCATGTCACATTTGGTCCGATTGTCAGACCCCCCACCCCTGAAATCTCGGATGTATTTTATGGATAGCCCCTAAACTGGGCGTTCCATTCCTACGTAAATGGCGGTGGGTTATTGGTGTAAACATTAACGAACAGCATCCTGCACCTCTTCATCTGGGTAAAATCTGTGACTTCGCAGATGCTTCTTCAGCTTCTCGGAAATTGAAAGTCTGTGGGCTGTATGCCTAATATGTTCTTCTGTGACTCAGACTTACAAGAATTGTGGCACTCACTGTGCGCTGATCTTCCGGTATTGTAAATGATCCCGGAAAACAGTGTCACGCTCCTTTCACTGTTTCCTACCTTGGCAAGTTTTTTCAACAAGGCTCTTTTGTCTCCCGGTATGAGACTACACACTTCAGCGACGGAAACGCCGATGATCACTCGGACTGCTTGCCATGGACGCGAATCAGCAATCAACGGTGACCACCCATCTCGGAACCGATTACTCCAGTCTTCAACAAGTGACAAAGACACTCAGTTTGCATACACGTTATTCATGCGGCAATGATTTCCTTTCTGTACTCCCGACACCTTCCACAGTTGAAAACGGATTAACCACTCTCTGTTCAACGTTCGTTGCTTCAATCCTGACTGGTTCGGACCGAATACCTGCACGAGGTCCTGTACAAATGCCAACTGTTTCCGTCATAGCGCGATGGGGCGCCGAATTTCACTGCGTCATAACATTACAAGGATGTGCCAAATACGTTTGTGACGACGCTGTCAGATAAATTTATTCGGCAATTTGCAATGCCTATTGTCTTGTTTTCATTTTGAATGATATTATGCAAATTCATTTTTAGAAAATGAGCACAAAGTAATTTAGGACCGTTACGGGATTTAAAGTATGATCAAACGTATGCATGAGTTTAGGTACTTTCACAAACATATTCATAGACTTTGTTTGTCTTTTAAAGTATATTATACGTACATTTTACTGCAGAGCAGCACAAATACACAACTTGACAAAATGTTTGTAAATGATTCTACCCCCAGAACGCAAATCAAGTTTTTTGAAATCAGGCAAAACCACATGCAAGATGCTGAAATTTATACTGGCACCCGCACCTTGCTCCGGACATTAAACGACATGTGTTACGGTCAAGAAGCAATCCATATATTGTTAGTCACTTAGAAAAGTGCCCCGCGCTCGTTAGCTAGGTTCAACAGGAGTTAATTTGAATCAAAGTGCAATACAAACTTGTGGTTCGGTTTGACTTATCAGTATAAAGTCAAATGAATGTCCCTTAGTGTAACGAATGCCAGCGCATATCCAGTTTGATGTAAGCAGCGAGATGTTATTTTTCAGATTTTCGTGGTTCCGTTTTGTCCCATTAGTGTTTTTGACCAAATCCATAAATGCGGATCTCTACCTCGACTTCTTAAATAAAACTGCTCTAGCGACATAAACAAATTATTGCGGTAGCATGAGGCTTGCTCAAAATTTATTAGCAGGAAAATGCATCATGTTAAGCGCTTTTATTCAGATGTATTTTTTGTTTTGTTTTTCCTTAGGACGTTGACCAGGCCAGCAAAGCTGAACATTATAGGGAATATCTGAGGTCATCTGGATCGTCCAGGGCGTGGAAGTACTGATCAATTTTGTGGAGTCAGCCAAATGGCATGGGTGATTTCTTCGATGTTTGGCTTGAGCACATGATTCATTTTGAACAAAAACAATTAATGCTAGCAAATTATAATTTACCAACACTGTGGAAGTTGTTTGGAGTATGCCTATAACTTTATCAGAAGTACAACGTACAATGTCATACGGCTTGCATTATTTTGCATTGTATTTTAGACATGGATGTGGAAAATTTAAACTGTCTAGCTCTGAGTCTGGCCTGCAGCATATGAAGGATGTGAAATTGCACCTTCCGCTTCGAGGAAACAAATGTTGCTAAACTAACTCAAGTTAACTGATCACTACTTTCATGTCCAGTTTAAAGCATATCAGAAGGTATTTGGAAAACACTTTTAGAGATCATTTCATGAAGAATGAGAGCCGTCATATTAGTAAAAGCTTTAAAAATACAGAATTATATCTTCTTATGAATAGAGATGATTCCTAGAAATTCAGGTGTCCAAAAATTAATTAAACTAGATAATTAATACTAAAGCATTGTATATTGTAACGAACTAAAAAACTGTTTTCATATTCTGCACTTTATAAAATATCTAGCGGTTTCGCGTTTTTATTGTACCAAGACACAAATCATATTAACCCTGAAATTTATATGAGGGTTCGTATTTGGAATTCAAGTCATATTCGAATTGATTCAGAAGAAATGTTATTTTTCTGTAAAGACGTATCTTGTTGTAAAGAGAATATAATCAAAATTTCAAGCAAAATTGTTGAATCCGATCATTCTTAAAATAGTATTTTTTTCGATTGTCTAATTTTGCATTCTGTGACTGTAGGGAACTACTGATCTTCAGATCACTTCTATAAAGCCATATAATATTAATAGCTATTTCATTTAAAACACGGGAACAATGTATTGATTCAGCAATCACCTTTGAAAGAAACAAATGAAACTGAAGGAAATCTGGTGTTGATAATATGCGGAGTTTTGAGCATATTCATACGGTATAATTTCGGACTTTTACTGAATAAAAGAATTTCTCTGTTTATAACTGTCCCCAGTACGCGACATTATTTAATTTCCGTAGGTTTCAGCATAGAAATACTCTTACCGTTGGCTGCTAAAGCAAAAAAAATGGAAGGCTAATAAATTACGTTTTCCTCATTCCTAATTTAACTGAATAAGAAATTATTCAGTTGTAAAAATTTAGTTGATTTCTGTTTCACAATGGGTAGTGCTATTTCTACTTTTACTGAAATCAGATATTGTTTCTTTTCATTAAAATGAAGCGCAGGATTTTCATTGAGCTGAAATAGCTGAAGAATCATTGTTTCGATATTTCTTGCCATCGTTACGGAACCTAGGCTTATGATTCCCAAGAATCCTTGTCTTCAAAGATCAAAGTACCACATGGAACACACGACTTAGTGCCTCGCTGGGATCTCTGAAATCCCTCATTCACTCTTCGGCTTCGGCGAAGAGTGAGAGAATGATTCAGAGATCCCAGGATCGCAGAGATTAATTCACAGAAAACAAGTCAAACTCTCGGCCATTTAATAATTGAACAGCCTTGAATGTCAAAACTTTGTTCCTTCATGCGTTCATAGCCTTTCGTATTATCTTTCGTTCTCTTTTATACTGCACAATGCATTTTCATTTAATCAATTTCGCACTTTCGCACCTTCAAGACATCCTTCACAGGTAGCTTTCAAAGTAAGCAGGCACCATCCCCTGGGAAATTTGTAAGTAAACAAGCTCCCAAGTGGATAGATGAAAACACCGGAAAGAGAAAAATACATTTGCTGAAGACCAGGAAAAATCCTCTAACTCAAAGACAAGACCAAAAATTGGTATCTTGTAGTTGCTCACTGAAATCGAAATTGTATCTTAAGTTACTCAGATAAACGTGGAAAGGTTCCCCAATTCTACTTTTATCTTATGTTACATATTTTCATATATTACTAACTAATTTCACATTTTATCTCTATTCTACTGTATGATATATTTAAGCACGCAACAATAAGGCATATGCTTTATATTTCACTTTAAAATGGTTCACTTTAATATTCATTAACATATATTACTTTTCATTCCACAATACCTCTGTCTTACATTGATATAACTCTGGATTCAAATTGTAAGTCATTCCTATACAAAAAATTAGTTGCACAGATTTAAATTTTATAATATACTGTATTTAAAATTTCTAATTGTTCTGATTATTTATCATCACTTTAAAGCTCAAATGTCAAAACTGCTTAAAATTATTAGGCCTAGAATTAACTGGCCTTCACAAATGAGCACATATTTCCTGTTAGGTCTTACACAATCGGACCTTTACAATCCATGGTGAAGCCCTATAGATTTATTTCCATTGATTTCTCACAGTGAACCTGACAATTAATGACATTGAAATATTGGAGTCTCCGGAGTTCCACCCAATATTTTTCTCCATGACGTCCATCTTTTTGTGAAATTCGTCTTTGTCAATTTATTGTGATTTGTCGTCATCCTATTTCGGATCATTCGTTTTAGGTTCCATAATGCTTCCGGATTGTTGCCTCTTGCTTTATCACTGTGAATCACTCCATTTCTTTTCAACCAAAGTTCATAATTAATTTCAGCAATTACATTTAAGTATACAACCTTTTTCCCTTTCGGTACTGGAAATATCTTTATGAAGAAACGTTGAGTTCGATCAGAAGTCTAGGTAGCAATGGAAATCAAACTCAAACATAAAAAACAAATTATATGAAAAAAATAACAAATAAATGCAGTTTACATTAAATTACCGATTAGGGAAATCATCCAAAGAGAAAAATTCTTTAAGCCATTGATATATTTAATTTTTAATTTACAAAGTATAAGACCACTTATCCGCGACATAATTTTCATTTTGTATGACCTATAGACATTTGAAGCACATTCTTTGAAACTGCTAAAAATTATATTTTTAACGTGAAGTTATTGAGAGAACAAGCGACTGAAATCTACAGACATCAGTTGTAATATGTGACAAAATATATGAAAATAGTTTTATGGTAACTAAATTTATTATGCCTTCACAAATGTTCTGTAGTCTGACAGTATTTTCTGTTTCGTGTAAGAGATATGGGACTTCAGTTTAAAAATGTATATTCTCCCAGCCAATTTTGTTTCAAAGGACTCATAGACTTTCCTCTCGGAAGGGCAGAAGCGACTTGAAATTGTGTCGCGTTATTCTTTGTGCTGTTTTTCTAGTTTTTCAGTTTCAGAAATTTCTTTCACTTGGATTTGTTCAGCTACGAAAAAAGTTTTGAAGATAATTCAAACTTTTCGCAACCCAGTTCAGGCAGTAGTAGGCATTACCTTTAGTTCTGACTCTTGTAGTTCGGTTGAATTTTTTGTATATGCATTTTCTTAAATATTTCCATTGATTATGAAAAATATTGCTCCAACTGCTGAATTTAAATTTTAAGCCACTTTTACAGAATCATCCGTTGTGGCATTTTCATAATCTTTGTATTTCTTCTTTTACCAAAGCTGTTATTATTTCTTCACAAAATCTATTTAAAAGAAATCCGTCACCATTCGGTCTAGTCTTCAGGCGCTCTCATTTCTCCAGAACTGGAGGTCGTCATAATGTAATGGCTGGTCGGGCTATAAACTTTCACTTCGTATTTGTTACTGTATATATATCCTGGCGTCAACGGAATTTGACACCAGGATATATATATACAGTACATCATCATCATCATCATTGTCAACCATTATCAATCCACTGCTGGACGAAGGTCTCCCCAAGTTTCCTCCACAACGGTCTGTCTTGTGCCAGTCTCCTCCATGTCACCCCTGCATACTTTCGAATTTCATCCACCCATCTCCCATGTGGTCTTCTTCTGGGTCTTTTCCTGTCCCTTGGAATCCAATCTAAAATTTCGGCTGTCCATCGATGATCTGTCCTTCTGGCAGTATGTCCAGCATATTGCCATTTCAGGGATTTAACTCTGATCATGATGTCTTCGACTCTTGTCATTTTTCGGATCCACGAGTTCCTCTTCTTATCTCTCCTGGTTACACCAAGTATGCACCTCTCCATGCTGCTTTGAGTTGTCTGCAGCCTTTGTATGTCTCTTTTAGTTAAGGTCCACGTCTCTGCACCATACGTAAGCACTGGAAGGATGCATTGATCAAACACTTCTCTTTTAAGACGTAATGACACATTGCTCTTGAAAATTATGCTGTTTCTTCCAAAAGCTCTATAGGCAAGTTTTGTACGCCGATTAACTTCTTCATCAATGTGACCCTCACTTGATATCTGCTGTCCAAGATAAACGTACGTGTCTGTTATCTCCAGCTTTTCTCCATCAATCGATAAATCTTCATTTCTTGTAAAAGCATTGAACATCACTTTTGTCTTCCGAAAGTTCATTTTCAATCACACTTCTTTACTCTTGTCAGCAAGTTCCTGGATCATACTCTGCAGCTCTGATGGGCTAGTTGCAAAAATGACTACGTCATCAGCAAAACGAAAGTGGGTTAGATAATCTCCATTAATCTTTATCCCCTTGTTTTCCCAGCTCAGTGACTGAAAAACACCCTCCAATGTGGCATTAAAGAGCTTCGGAGATATGGTGTCACCTTGTCTCACTCACTTTCCAATTTTTATGTGTGTTGTATTTTCAAACAGCCTAATCTTTTGCACTTGCATTTTCATAGATGTTAATAATAATATTAATGTATGCATCTTCAATACCGCAGGTTTTCAGAGCCATTGTAACTGCTGATGGTTTCACCGAATCAAAGGCTTTTTCATAATCGATAAAAGCCATGCACAATGGAAGTTCATATTCCCTCGCTCTTTCAATTAGTTCTCTTCAGCACATGGATATGATCTATTGTGCTGTAGCCACTCCTGAATCCAGCTTGTTCTCTCGGTTGAGCCATGTCCAGTGTTACCTTCAAGCGGTGTGAAAGAACTTTAGTGAAGACTTTATAAACTTCTGATAGGAGGCTGATAGGTCTGTAGTTTCCGAGATCCTCAATGTCACCTTTCTTATGTAGCAAGATCATTGTAGCGGTGTTCCAATCCTCAGGAATCTTTCCTTCATTAAGGCATCGAGTGAAAATTTGGGCGAGTACTGTTTCGATTTCTCCACTTGCTTCTTGTATGATGTCTACAGTAATTCCATCTTCTCCTGGAGCTTTTCCCTGCTTCATGTTCTTGATTGCATGTGCAACTTCTGCTGGAAGGACTGGAGAAACTCTGGTACTGGTATCTTTCATGATGTCTGGAGTGCATGTATCATCCCTTTCATATAATTTGGAGTAGAAATCTTTCACTCTTGTCAAAATTTCGCCTCTATTTCTTGTTACAGAACCATCTTCTTTTCTCAGTGCCATAATCTGTTTTCTTCCCTTACTGAGATGTCCCTTTGCTATCTTTAGGCTTTGGTTGTTTTCAATTGCTTTCCTCACTAGTTCACAGTTGAATTTTCTTACGTCTTCAGTGATACTTTTTCGTACTGTCTTGCATAGCTCTATATATTCCACTTTGGAAGTTACATCTTCTTTAGTTGTCCTCATCTCTCTTCTTTTTTGCATCAACATTTTCGTTTTTCCTGATAATTTATATACATGCAACTTGTTCTTAGACCCAGCTAATTTTGTTGCTGTTTCCATAAGAGCTTTGGTTACTTTTCTGTTAACTTCCAGAGATGTCCACTTCTTCCGATGTTAGGCCTTCTAAAGCAGAGAACCTGTTCTTCAGTTCCAACTTGAAGGTATTATGGTGTTTTTTAAGGTTGGTTATGTCAATAGATTTTGTTTGTCTTATGAGCTTGCCACGTTCAAGTTTAGTGTTGAGGTGCATCTTACATATCACCAATCTATGGTCACTACCTGTGTTGAACTTGTTTAGCACACTGCAGTCTTCTATGACGAATTTTTTTGTTACACATAATAAAATAAATTTCACTTGTCGTCCCATTTGGATGTCTCCATGTCCATTTCCTGTGTAGCTTTTTCTTGAAGAAGGAGTTCAAGATGAAAAACCCTTCTGCCTCTGCAAACTCAACGAGAGTATTTCCACGCTGGTTTCTGTTGCCGTGACCGAATTTACCTACTGAAGTTTTATTATGTTGCCGTTGCCCTATTTTTGCATTGAAATCTCCCATAATTATTTTCAAGTGCTGCTTACCTTTATTATTTAGATGACAAATTTCCTCATAAAATTCTTCAATTTCTTCTTCAGGATGACTTGTTGTGGGTGCATAAGTTTGAATAATCTGAGCCTGGTATCTTTTCGAGAGTTGGATAACAAGCCGTGCAGCTCTGTCAGAGGAACTTTCAACTTCTACAACTTTATCCTTCAGTTTCTTGTTTATTATAAATCCAACACCACTAGTTCTGCCAGTATCTGTCTTACGATAGTAGAAGAGATGTCCACTTTTCAGTTCGATGAGATCTTCTCCTTTTCTCCTTACCTCACTTAGCTCCACGATGTCCCACTTGATCTTTTGTAGTTCCTCTTCCAATTCAAGAAGCCTTGAATCAGAAGATAGGGAGCGTCCATTGTACGTTGCCAAGGTCAGCATCAGATAGCAGCCTAGTGCGGTCCTCCGGGGATTCTTAGCACCCTCTGCCTTCATGTCGCACTGGCCGCTGCCTTGGCCAGGTACATTCCAGCTGCCGGAGACTGAGGGCCAAGATTTAAGTTGTGGAGTCATTTTGGAGGGGTTTGGCCATAACTCACCACGCTGGCCAAGCGGGTTGGTGAGTGTGGGATAGAATTTCCTCTAATCCCGATGGTACTGTTATACCGCTACTGGCGGTCGTCAGAGTCCCTTTAGTAGGAACAGGATGCACCACGAGAAGGCGGGGTTGACATTTGTCAAGGAGAGGCTGTGATGTTACGCATCACCTGACCTTACATCCCATACAGTACATATGCTCTACTAATGACCAAACAGCAAGTGTCTTGATAGAAAGCAAAATACTTTTAGAACTGAATATTCCGCAATTGTTTCTAAACTTCTTACAGGTTTCATTAAATTAAAGAGAATAACCAAATTTTTCCAATAAAATTTTTTCTATTCAAAAGTATACAATTGTCTTCCGATTTCCAACAAATTTGATATGGTCTGAGAACAAGTCTGCAAAACAGTAGCAAAGCAGTCCTGTATATATTTTCATTAGGAAAGTTTATTATACATTCAGTTTGAATCAGCTACTAAATCTCCTGATTTTAATATCGTCAGAAAATTTGTTATTGAATTTCTGCAACTGAGTAACAAGAGGTATTAAGCAGTAAGCGTAACAAGGATAAAGCAAAAAAAAATGAAGATGGAATCTGTGAAGGTAATGGGATTTGAGATTTTGCTGTGTATTATGTGACATATGACTTGCAGATATTTTAGACGCAATACGCTGGATTATATAACTGTAATATTATAATAGTGTTAGCTTCAAATGTAGGATTTAAAAACAGCATTTCTAGATTTTCATGTATCAAATTATTGTATATTTACCTTGACTTATGACCAACATAGTTGGTGAACTGGTGCAACGTCGGGAGTGTTAGCCGTAATGTAATGTTGTGTTACAATACATACACGAAAACTTCCAAATAGATTGTTTTCTGTTAATGTATGTCACCATTTTCTGCAACAAAGTACTGCCTACTTATATTCGTAGTGAATAAAACAAGGACTTTGTACAAAGCAGGATTCATTCGGGAAAAAGACAATATGCCTACTGTTTTTTGACAAAGAAAGTAAGATATTTCATTGCTTCAATTTCTTGTGCAAACTTGTCCGTTAGAAAGAAGTCTTTCATTTATATTAAAGGAAGAAATGATGCCAGGGTATACCTGTTTTTTCACAAAGTGTTGCCACAAGTGCTGCATTTTCTAATTCACTACATAACTTTTAGAATTAAATATAAATCAGAATCAGCTTCTTGGAAAGAACTCAGCCTTCTTTATAAAATCTCTCTCTCTCTCTCTCTCTCTCTCTCTCTCCCTCTCTCTCTCACTTCATATAATTATGCAGTATATTCATGATGAAAGAAGAAATTTCTCATAATTTTGTAACTTTTTTTGGCTAAAACTTCAAATAGTTTTGATTATTTCTTTGAGGTGCATATTCAAAGAAGTTTCCCTAGATATATTTAAACTTATGCCTGCAAGATCTGTGACATACAAGACTTACAGAGGATGTTCACACACTTTTCTTTCATAATTATTACATCTGCTAACCCATTTTCTGGGCTATAAACCTACTTCTAGATTTCTAAGGCAACCAGAAATTTCTTAAAATTGATAGTGGTATGTTATTCCACTCCTTTTTCCCTACATTCCATTGCCCAATCTTTTTCTCAGGTCTGCTCGTAGAAAGCGAATATTTCCGCAATCGGAAGGCACAGGTATACACTGTTGGCTCCTCAGGGGAATTCGAAGGAATATGTCCAAAATGTATAGATTTGACACCCGTCTCATTTTTTTTTCATTTTTTCCAGAAATAGTGTTAGATTTGGATGTATCACTGCTAGCCGTTTTCTGATGAAGATCTACTATTTGATAGTTCTTTGAATAAATGAATGTTATTTCCTTTTCAGATATATCAGTTGAAATATTATTTTGGTAAAATGAAGAAATTATTTCAACATTCATTTTAACATTTCTTGACTTTAATTTACACAGTACGTGAAAACCACAATCCCCATTAATGCTTTACTCTAACTTGCTTTGAATTCTTAGGAAACAAGTTTGTAAGTCTTTTTTTGCTGTTTTGCGATAGTAATGCGACCTTTTTTTTGTTAAAGGCATTTATGTAGATCCATACTTCATCAACAAACACAGTATACTTCTATTTGTCTCCTTCTAAGTGATTTTCAAAATAAGTCTACACCATGTTCTGCGCTCAACCACGTGCATAAGCAAAAGGCGGTGAACATTGTCTTTTGGGGTTTTCAGATTCAAATAATTGTTTACTATCTTGTGTAAAGTTGATACAGAGGTTTTTAACGACTTAGCGTTTTTCTTTGAGTTGGAGGATTTTCTTTGAAGTCCAGAAACATTCCTTTTGAAATAGTCGTAAAGGCACTTACCCTCTTTTTTTATATTCGTTTGGTGTTCTTTTTCCTGTTAAAAGACATGCTTGCAGAGTTTTCCCTCTGTTATGAATAATATTTCTTATCTTACATCTAAAAATGCCAATTGTGTGATTTTTCAAAGCTTTTTCTGAATTACAGAATAAGAACATATTTCTCCGTTAACAGCAAAAATATGAACTTCTATCCACAGCTTGTTTACGTGCGTCATTTTGTAACAGACGGCATTTAATTGAAGCAGATGTTCCTTTAGCGTGCATCTGACACACTGTTGCCAATTACAATTCTTTGAACTTTATTTATTTTCTGTAATTTCTTAACAAGAAAGTTTTAAAAACATGTAAACATCTTGTGTAATTACCTGAACTGTAAATCGTCTGCAATTTTGAGTTGCTTTCCACTCCTACAACGTTTCGAACTGCCGATTTTTTAGATTGCGCACCTGGAACACTGTATGTTCTGAAAAATATCGTATTCGAAATCTCAATAAATCCTCTTCATTTAGAATCATTTTACTGTACAAAAGTATTATAATTTAATTAGAAGTTCCTTTTTATGCAGTAGAACAAAAATATAATTCTTCTTTCTACTGCATAAAAGCTTCTAGGCTACTTCGGGCGAACGACTCCTGCAAAACTCCAAGAACTTGAGGGCATCGAACTGACGACACACCCAGAAAATAATGTGAACCTTGTCCCGTCGGATAATTGACTGTTCCGGTTTTATGGCCCACTATCTTTGTGGGCGGCATTTCTACAACCAGGAGGAGATGGCAGCTGGGATGAAGGAGATCATCTTCACCTCGAAGGACAACAACTGGAACCGCCGTGGCATCAAATAACAGGCTGACAGATGGCTAAAGACGGTGATACACCATGCTAGCCTATAACATAAATGCCAGCCCGATGTCGTCGTAAAGGTAGCAAAATGAAGATATAGAGTGATCCAAATACAAGCAAAATGTTCGACTGACCCTCTGTGAATACTCCATAGCGTAAGCAGCATATCAGCGTCGCTCTTTCGGAGATGCTATTACCAAGGTGTTGCTCTTTCGGACCTTTACCAGGCACATACACAATCTGGGCCTTTGTATGAACTCCTATGCTTTCCCAATGTTGAGACGAAATGAAATACTTACTAAGTGAGATCCGACTCTAGATATTATACACTGTGTAAGCCACTTCCTTGTGCTAGCCATTACGTTATTAACACTGATCAAACAGGATGAGAGTATAGAATCGATGTGCACAGAACACTTTCTGTGCGTGGAGAAAAAAACAACTTGATATAATCTTGGGATATTTTAACAAAGTAACACATATATAGATTAAGATAATACCACGTACGTTTTCACAAATGTTTATTTTTTTATTTCTTCAAGTCGACCATGGTTTCCCTGGGTATTGACCTACCTTCATTTCAAGGCGAATGGCGCGCGTTAATATTCAAATTGTATATGACATCATAAATGGTGTTCACAGTCACGTGTTTTGGTTAGGATGCTTCCACGCGTTTGATAGAAATGGCGTGGATGCCATGTTATTAACAGAAGTTGCGAAGACTTCTTCGCAAACTTGTTAATCCGAATGTCAGCACAAGACCTACATTCGTAATTGTGACCTAAAAAGAAGTAATCGATGGCTGAACACTGTTACGAAAAGGACCACAGATTTCTCTTTGAAGAAGCAAAATTTATTGACAAGCCAGATTCAACCTCCAAACTTGATAGTTTGGAAAGCTTTACAGATATATATCAGATGTCTTCGCAACTTGTTAATGACATGGCATCCAAGCCATTTCTATCAAACGCGTGGGAAGCATCTAACCAAAAAACGTGACTGTAAACACCATTTATGATGTCATATACAATTTACGAATAATTACGTGCCATTCGTCCTGATGAAGCTAGGTCAATACCCAGCGAAACCATGGTCGGCTTGAGAAATAAAAAAAGAAAAACATTTGTGACAACTACATTTGTATTATCTTAATCTATATATGATCGTTGTGACGTACCTGCCAGCAGGACGCACATGACATAAAGGCACATAGCAATCAGAACAAACTTCCGCGTAGCTCAATTGGTAGAGTGACTTATTCCGGAATGAGGAGATCCGGGTTCGATTCCCGGCGTAGACCAAAAATGACGGAGAAAATTTACTTCGATTATATCGTCACAAGACTGTAGTCGTTGAGATAAAGAAAGTAACACATAGTTACACTTTGCTACCAGACCGACCGCTTCTAGACCGCTTCCCATTGACCGCTTCTAGAGCATTACTTCAAAAAAGTGTTTCTATTTATGTATGCAAGAGCCCCATTTGGACAATTTGGAGCCCTTATTTCCAAGATTGTATTGGTAGGTCTAACGGCGGAACATGAAAATGTATTCGTAACATTGTCGAAATCAAGGAAATTAACGAAAAGGACATTTCAGTAGTTTCGTGAAACACATTATCTGACCATTTTACGAAGAGTGAAGTTTCTACTGATCTTGGATTCATGGGGAGGTCAAACAGATCCAGCACACTTTAATAGTGTCTTCACAAAGGACGACGACACTTGTTTTTTTACTGTTGGAATCATTGCACCTCATTGTACACCATACTGTCAACCTTGGCGACGTGTACCTTTTTCGTCACGTAAACCATTTTATTAAAAAATTACAAAGCTCTGTCGAACTTTAAAACTAAAACAGGCATTCAAACAAGCGAGAAAAAGCCCTGGAGTTCCATTCACTTCTACACGATCAACTTTCTGCGCCGATTTTCTTTCAAGAATATGTTTTCAATACGCATTGTTTGCTGCGAAGGATTAATGAAATGAAAGAAAGGCTTTTGGGAAATGTGAACGAAATGTGTTTTCCAGATTACGTTCGGCAAACGGAATGTAAGTGCTTTCGAACAGTTCTTTTATCAAATGCTTGCGTTGTAGAAGAGTGTTGTGTTTTCATTGTTTTTATGATAAGCATCATCCGCAACTATAAGCATCATCCGCAACTTTGTCTACCAATAAACGATTGCGAAACATCCGATAGTGATATTAGCATCATATATGTTAGGTCTTCGAATAAAAGTACGTATAAGCTAAAAGAAATGTGACAAGTCGATTCTCCTAACAATTCCTCTGTCCCCATATGTGCTATTTATTATAAAACTCCCATTATTCAACGATTATTTTTACAAGTTCCTTATAATTTGTTAATGAAACTGCACCGAATTCACATTGGCAAAATGCAATGTTAAGTGTAAGGTCCACATCACTACAAGGGCTGCAGCTCACGACACAGCTAGCTCATGCAAATATTGCACAGCAATACCCATGTTTCATTCAATTTCTACCTATATCACACAATGTTGTTGTAACATCTTACTGAATTCTGAAAAGTGAAAACGGAGAGCTTTAAAGGAGAATGTATGAAAATGCAGGCATTCCGTTTTTTTTGCTGCTACTTATAGTTCAGTGTTCATTCCCCACTTTTCTACATAAGCCACCATGACAGGAAATGTTTGCTGTAACACGCTGTTCCATGACCTCGTGACATTACAGTAAATATAATGAGAGGCATTAGATCAAATGCCGGGACCACGAGATATCCTCATTTTGCCTCTACTTTCATTTAAAACAAAAATTCACCGAAATCCCTTTGGTGGTCAGCTGTGATGTCCCCTTGAACGTGAAAAAATCCTTAATGCGCAGTGTTTTAGTACAGAATTTTTTTTTAATAAAGAACCACTTCAATCTTTTTTGAGGTCCTCCAGTGAAAAAATACACTCTTAAGCGTTTCTTTAAACGCCTCACTTTTTAAAAAGCGAAAGTCCAGAGTGAGAATCGCTCGGGCCGATTAGTCATATAATTGTAAATTTTAATTTTTATTATTCATTTATAAAGGATCGTGTTAATCCATAGACCACGTACGTTCTCGTTCGGAAATTTTCTCGTGGTAGTTGGAGCTTTATTTAAGTTTTATTCAAGAATTTAATTTTGATGCATGGCATTGTGCTACTGAATCTAACAGGATATCTACTCTCCTAAACGCAGGAGCTGATCTTAATAGAAGCAATAGCGAAGGAAAAAATTCCTGTACCCGTTGCAGCTGATAAATATAATTACCATATACAAATTAATTGTTAAAATTTCCTGAGAAGAGCATTTCTATAGAAGATTATACGTTATAATGAACCCATATCCGAAGGATAACTTAGAGGAAGCAACGAGCTACAATCCTGACAAGCTGTATTTCAAGGAGAATCTTACCATAGCTGTTTGTATGATCAGAATGATTCGGTAAATGTATAACATTCCCAGGTATCTGCAGCCAAGTGAACACTTACCGGCGTTTGATATATATAAAAATGAAATATTATTATGTTACATTACATTAAAGAAACCTCTTTTGGAATCAGAAAAAGCATTTCTAAAAGATATAGAGATCAACTTTGAATAATTTTAATTATACCTAGTGTGATAAAAAATTTCCGAGACTACGTACGTAGCGCGCCAATTGATGGCATTATGCACATGCACGAGCAGCGGTCAAGGAGAGAGTCCAGCATGAGTCATTGTGCCGTTAATGACGTCGTTCTGTGAACACCGGGAGCTGTGCTACACGATATTTGGTGACCACGTGCAGAAAACAGCTGCGATTTCGGTATGGACTGCAAACTAGAGCAGCGAGCAAACATAATATTCTGCGTGAAACTCGGAGAAAATATGGAACAGAAACGCATGAAATGTTTCAGCAGGCTTTCGGTGAAGCGATGAGTCGGGCGTAAATTTTGAGTACAGCTTCTTACTTCAAAAGCCGCAGAACGGCACTGGAAGACGAAAGAGAGGCCAGACGACTGTCCATGAGCAAATCTCCAGTAATAACCGTACAAAATTTGCGAGCTGATGCATGAGGATCGTCGGAGAAATCATTCATCGTCAATGTAGTCATACGGAACAATGCAAGAAATTCTGACGTGGTTTTGAACATGCCCTGCATTGCTGCAAGGTTTGTTCCGAAGATTCTGAACCTTGAGCAGAATGCGCTCCCGTGTTGAACTCTGTCAAGATCTTCGTCAGCACGGGGTTTAATGAACCAACGTTCCTGTCGCGGGAAGAGCCGCGCATCTCCACTGCCGTAAAACGCCCGACAGATTAATAAAGCGCAACCAACAGCATGTTTATCGTGGTCTTCTACATTCGTGGGGTTGTGCACCGTTAATTCGTCCCCCAGGACGGAGACCATCACCGCCCTTTTTTACTGCGATGTTCTGCGGCGTCTTATAAAAGATATTCGCCAGAAATGACCTGGAAATGTGCCGCAGAAAATATCGTTCACAACATAACACCGCCGCCGTCGGCCTGTTTACGATGCAGCAGCTCAGAGAGCGTTAGCAACTCGCCAGATTTTCAGCCGCAACAGCATGACTATCCCTTCTTCACCCACCTTACTCGCCGAATTTGGCCTCTACGACTTCTTTCTGTTTCCGAAGATGAAGCTCAAGGGTCGTCGTTTTGAAACCGTAGACGAGATCCAGCGCGAATCGCAGACGGTGCTTGACACGATTTACTAACTGCAGTTCCAGGGAGCGTTCCAACAGTAGCAGAAACACTGGCAGCAGTGTATCGCGGCCCAAAGAGAACTACTTTGAGGGAGATCCATAGCTATACCTAAGTAACGCAAATACTTTGTTGTATATCTGCTTAGTCTCGGAATCTTTTTAATCGGACCCTCGTATTAAATATTATTGCGTGCTTCTGTTAATATTTTTTACTGTGATACAAAATTGGGGAAGTTCTATGTTATGTTGAGGCATTTCAGTTTATAAATGTCGTGCTTCGATACTTGCACTTAAGGCACTGGAAAAAATGGGAGAAGATAAAGTAGTTTTTGGGGCATGGATTTATCAATTTCGCTCTGTTCCCAGAAGACATCTGAACTGCAAAATGATTCCAAAATAAAATCAAGAAGCTTGTCATATTATATATATGGATTCCTCAGTACCCGCATATTGTGAGTGCAATCGGGCTCCACTGCGAAATGCCGCTCACCGCGTAGTTGCGAGTGCTATGCACTGTAAATGCTCTATTGTTTTTGCTGTGTGAGTTTATCCTGCTAGCCTTATATATTATTACAGTTATTTTATTGTTTTTGAAACTGTGTTTTAAAGATGACAGCTCCCGCTCCCTATGTACCGATAAGACGCAATACGATAATTTACGTGTTAGGAGCGTCAGAAGAGAGTGAAATTAAAGGGAGTAAACTCCTATTTAATCGGCAAGTTCTAAGTGCATTTTTTACTATCATAAAACACTGAACAAGACTATTCGCGAGAGTTCACGAGGTGTGATAAGAGAAGTTGGCAATATATTGGTCAAAGGCCCGCATTCTCCCACTCGTGATGGACAACATTCGAATTGCAAAGCTGGAAAAAAAATGTCAATAAGAAAAGCCAACAAAAGAAAGTATGTGACGTACCACAGAGCAGAAAACAGTGTGTCAAGACGACCAATCTACAGCGAGACATTCTGTCCGCGTAGCTCAGTTGGAAGAGCGATTTGCTCCGAAGTGAAAGGACACGGATTCAATGGTTGTCGCGGGTAAATTTGTAGTTTCACAATAAAAGGACGACGGGGTTTTATGATGGAACTTCGACATAAGTCTTGCTAAAAGCTTAAGTCAGAGCTGGAAAAGGGAAGAAAGCAGAAATTATCAGAATCGAACGAGAAGAGCAGCGGACGTCCACCTGTCCTAATACAAGTCGATTGTCATGTTGGAAATAATTCACGCAGACAAACATGTAACCAAATACAAACTGGTGAAGTCAGTAGTGATAGTGAAAAAACATTATGCTGAGTTGATCAACTAAACTTGCTTTTTAAACTATTTCCAACAGCCATGGTGAAAGACTGACTACTCTCATTTTGAACGCGGATTGAGGAATGTACTGAGGTGCTACCGAGCCCATTATATAGATAAATTATAGATCATATTGTACAGGATTTTTAGGGAAGGAGGAGTGTCTGACCCAAGGTCTTAAACAACCCTTAGAAATAGGAATCTAGTAGATTTGGGGCTAGAGTGCCCGATAGAAAAGTGACACGGAAGCGAAGTAGGAAATGGAGAGGAAGACGCCCTTATTTGTTACCCGGGGTCCGACGACTTAACGTGCCCATCCGACGCACGGCAGATATTTAGTGGATCGAGTGTTCGGGCCTTGCCTAGGATCGGACCTGGAGGTCTTCTCCATGGCAGTCACGAACGTTGCCCGCACTAGGCTACTGAGCGGCCTGGACATTATACATTAGCTATGGGTCCTTTTTTATTTTGTGCTCAAAATTTCAAACACTCACAAAGTAATAGTTTTCCAGAAAATATGTACAAAAAAAAGAATTTACATTACAGACATCACGACATATTTAAAAATTTGCTCATTCAAAGACTATCTTAATGAAAGTTTCACCATGTATTTGTTTCTCTTAATGAAACGACTGGGACCTCATGCGGCAGATTCCAAAGTAATTTTTCTAGTTCGTTTAAAAAAGAAAGCTTGCACCGATTTCTTCTATTTAGTATAGCAACATGGGCCATCGAACTCAAAGCAACGAGTTCTTGTTCTTGCTACAACTTTAAGGCAACTTATTTGGCGCCTGATTGGTCCACCGGGTCATTGGGGCATTACATAAATATTCTTGTAACAACGTATCATAGGAGAGGAGAGGAAATATGCCGAAGGAAAAGAGGAAGCATAGCTCAAAGTTCCCTTCCAGAAAAAAAAAACTTCTCAGGAAAGAAGTAATTAAAAATACGCATATAATTAATGAGTAATTTATTTATCAATGGCAACTTGGAAATCCACGAGCTTCTGTGCAGTCTGATAACATTCAAGCAATAAAAATTATTTCCTTTTGTTAAGGTTCTAAAGTATGAGCAAAAAAATAAATCGGTTTTAAAACATTTCTTTCTGAACGTAAAAGTCACCACTAAAATTTAACTTGCTACACGAAAGTACATTTCATCTCTTATATTTGACGTCAGACTGAATAACTTCAACAACATTATTCGAATAAGGGATGTATAGGTCAGGTGATGCGTAACATCACAGCCTCTCCTTGACAG